>CAWUFW010000795.1:0-1200000 GCA_963921515.1 Calotriton arnoldi
AAGGGAAAATAGAGCAGAAATAAGGCACAAAAGAGCAGAGATGCAGAAAAGTCTGAAAGGTGAAGATCACAAAGAGAGTAGAAAAGCGAGTGAAAACTAGAGTGAAAGAGACAGAGCGAGAGGAAGGGAAAATGAGCAGAAATAAGGCACAAAAGCAGAGATCTGAAAAGTGCAGAAAGGTGAAAGATAAAAGGATAGAAGACGAGTGAAAGAGCAGAGTTAGAGGAAGGAGACAGAGGTCCACTGGACCACCAGGGATGAGGCGCAGAAACCTGCGGGTGGAGGAGGGCCTCGATCACCAACACTCGAGGAGTGCAGGGCAGGCAGGCCTCACTTAATGGTGGAGCTGCGAGGTGGGAGAACAATTTCACTGACAATGGAGTCAGGTGGTCTTGCTCGCCTGTCCCGCAGTAACCCGTGACAAGTAAAATCAAAGAAGAGCTGGACAGCTAGAGGCCGAGGCGAGGGAGCTGGATGGGCGGTCAGCCTAGCGGAGGAGGGTATGAGACAACAACGGTGGGGAAAGGTAAAGGGAGGAAATAGGGATAAAAAAAGGGGAAAATAAGGCAAAAACAGGCACAAAAGAGCAGAGATGACAGAAGGTGAGAGAGTGTGAAAGATAAGAGGAGATGAAGAAACGGAGTGAAGGAAACAGGAGTGAAAGAGACTGGAAGCGAGAGGAAGGGGAAAATGGAGGCAGAAAGACAGGCCTAGAGAAAACAGAGAATCTAGGCAAAAAGGGTCTGAAAAGTTGAAAGATGAAGGGTAAAACAGGTGGAAGAGCAGAGTGAGGAGGAAGAGACAAGGGTCACTGGACCACCAGGGATGAGGCGCAGAAACCTGCGGAGGTGGAGGAGCTTGCGCCTCGATCACCGAGCACTCGAGTGCAGGAGGCAGAGGCTGACCTCATGCAATGGTGGAGCTCGCGAAGAGTCGGGGAGAACAATTTCACTGACAATGGAGTCGGTGGTCTTGCTAAAGCCTGTCCCATGCAGTGGCCCGCCATGATAAAGTAGGGAGTCGGGGAGAGGAGCCTGGACAGCTGGGAGGCTGGGGCAGGAGGGAGGCTGGATGGCCGAGATCACGCTGCTGGAGGAGGGACCCAGCGGGGGCAACAGCGTGTGGGGAAAAGGTAAAGGGAGGAAATAGGGATAAAGAAAAGAAGGGAAAATGTAAAGGCCAGGAAGTAAGGCTAAAGCAGAGATACAGAAGACTGAGAGATGAGCAAGAGGATGGAAAAGCAATTGAAAACTGGTGAAAGAGATTGAGACGAGAGGAAGGGAAAATGGTGAAATAAGGCACAAAAGAGCAGAGATGCAGAAAAGTGCAGAAAGATTAGAAAGATAAAGAGTCAAAAGCCAGTGAAAGAACTCGGTAAGACAGGAAGCGGAAGGGGAAAATGGAGGCAGAAATAAGGCACTAAAACAGGAGATGCTAGGTCACAGAAGGGTCTGAAAGATTGAAAGATAATTGGGCTAATGCGGTGGAAGAGCAGGAGTTAGAGAGGAAGGAGACAGAGGGTCCACTGGACCACCAGGGATGGGACAGCAGAAACCTGCGGGATTGGAGGATCTGGCGCCTCGATCACCCAGCACTCGAGTGCGGGTGGCAGAGGCAGGCCTCAGCAATGGACGAAGAGCCTCTCGAGGTGGGAGAACAATTTCACTGACAATGGGTCAGTGGTCTTGCTAAAGCCTGAGCCCCGCGATGGCCACGCCACGTAAAGTAGGGGTCGGGGAAGGAGCCTGGACAGCTGGGAGGCGGGAGCTGGGGAGGAGCTGGATTGGCCGAGATCGCGCTATGGGGAGGGCAGCGAGAGGGCCCTGTGGCGGGAAGGCAACGGGAGGAAATGAAGGATAAGAAAAATAGGCAGAAATAAAGCCTGGAGGAAACAGGGATCTAGAAAAGTGAAAGATAATAGGGTAAACAGAGTAAAGCTAGGTGGGAGCCGACGAGAGGAAAGGGATGTGGAGCAAAGTAAGGCTGAAAGCAGAGATGCAGAAGATTGAGAGATGCAGCAAGAGGATGGAAAAGCAATCGAAAACTGGTGAAAGAGATTGAGTCGAGAGGCAGGGAAAATGGTGAAACAAGTGCACAAAAGAGCAGAGATGCAGAAAAGCGCAGAAAGATTAGAAAGATAAAGAGTCAGAAGCCAGTAAGGCTCGGTAAGACAGGAAGCGGAAGGGAGAATGAGCAGAAATAAAGTGCAGAACAGAGATGCAAGGTCACAGAAGGTGAAAGATAAAGAAATTAGGCTTGGGTGAAAGAGCAGGAGTTAGAGAGGAAGGAGACAGAAGGTCCACTGGACCATCAGGGATGAAACAGTATAGAAACCCTCTGCGAGGTTGGAGGAGGGCCTCGATCACCAACACTCGAGGGGGCGGGGGCAGGCCTCAACAATGGACTAAGAGCCTGCTTGAGGAAGCAATTTCACGACAATGAGTCCAGTGGTCTTGCTCAGCCTGAGCCCCGCAGTGGCCGCTCACGTAAGTGGGAGGTCGGAGAGGGCTATGGACAGCTGGAAGGCGGGAGCTGGGGAGGAGCTGGAGTTGGCCCGATGATCGGCGCTGTGGGGAGGCTGCAGGGGAAGAGCGGCAAACCTGTGGCGGGAAGGTAAAGGGAGGAAATAAGGGATCAGAAAAATAGGCAGAAATAAAACCTAAAAGAAACAGAGATCTAGAAGCAGTGAAAGATCATAGGGTAAACAGAGTAAAGCTAGGTGGGAGCCGACGAGAGGAAAGGGATGTGGAGCAAAGTAAGGCTGAAGCAGGGATGCAGAAAAGTGCAGAAAGGTGAAGATCACAAATTGAAAGTCAAGCACGAGTGAAGGAAGCGGAAGGGCAGAAGCGAGAAGGAGTGAGCAGGAAATAAGGCCACAAAGAGCAGAGATGCAGAAAGGGTGCAGAAGGTGGAAAGATAAAGGGTTGAAAAGCAGAGTGAAGAGCAGAGTTAGAGGGAAGAGACAGAAGGATCACACTGGACCACTCGGGGATGAAAAGCATAAGAAACCCTGTGCAGGTGGAGGAGAGTTCCTCGATCACCGACTTCTCGAGAGTGCAGGGGCAGGGCAGGCCTCACTTAATGATGGTGGAGCTGCGAGGTGGGAGAGCAATTTCACTGACAATGTTAAGGTCCAGTGGTCTTGCTCAGCCTGTCCGCAGTGGCCGCCGATGAAGTGGGAAGTCGAGAGGAGCCTATGGACAGCTGGGAGAGCGGGGCTGAGGAGGAGCTGGAGTTGGCCCGATGATCGGCGCTGCGGGGAGAACATGAGAACATAGCAATGAGGAAAGAAAAATAAAGGGAAATCTAGGGATCGAAGAACCGACCGATCTGGGCCACAAGAGCAGGATGCAGAAGGTGAGAAGATAAAGGGGGTCAAGCGGTGAGAAACTGGTGAGATCAGGGGAGGAAGGGAGAATGAGCTAAAGCAGAGGCACTGAAGAGACAGGATGCTGAAGGGTGCAGAGAAGATTGGAAGATAAGGAGTCGGAAGCAGTGAAGCTCAAGTGGAAAGAGACAGGAAGGAAGCGAGAGGAAGGGAAAATGAGCAGGCCAAGTAAGGCCTACAAGAACAGAGATGCCAGAGGAGTGCAAGAAAGGTGGAAAGATAAAAAATTGAAGCAGAGTGAAGAGCAGAGGATTAGAGGGAAGGAGACCAGGGATCACCTGGACCACCGGGGATGAGGCGCAAGAAACCTGCGGGTGGAGGATGAGTTCCTCGATCCACCCAGCTTCTCGAGGTGCAGGGGCAGGGGCAGGCCTCACTTAATGTGGTGGAGCTGCGAGGTGGGAGAGCAATTTCACTGACCAATGTTAAGGTCAGTGGTCTTGCGCACTGTCCCCGCAGTGGCCGCGCCGTCGTGGAGTCGAGAGGCTAGCATGGACAAAGCGCTGGGAGCGGGGGCTTGAAGGAAGGAGGCTGGATTGGCCAGTCGCAGCTGCGGGGAGGACCTGAGGACAACAGCGGCGGGGAGATGAAGGATAAAGGGATAATCTAGGGATCGAAGAATCGGCCGAGCTGAGGCCACAAGAGCAGGATGCTGAAGGTGGAAGATAAAGGGGGTCAAAGCGGTGAGGAAACTGAGTGAAAGAACTGGCAGCGGGAGGAAGGGAGAATGGGCAGGAAATAACGGCACAAAAGAGCCAGAGATGCTGAAGGAGTGCTGGAGAAGATTGAGAAGATCTTAAGGGAGTCAGAAGCAGGTGAAGCTCAGTGGAAAGAGACAGAAGCTGGAGGAAGGAAAATGAGCAGCCAAGTAAGGCTAGCTAAAAACAGAGATGCGAGAGAAGTGCAAGAAAGGTGAAAGATAAAAGGTGAAGCAGAGTGGAAAGAGCAGGAGTTAGAGGAAGGAGACCAGGGTTACCTGGTCCACCAGGGACGAGGCGCAGAAACCTGCGGGTGGAGGAGGGCCTCGATCCACCCAGCACTCCCGAGTGCAGGGGCAAGGGGCAGGCCTCACTTAGTGGTGGAGCTGCGGGGTGGGAGAGCAATTTCACGACCAATGAGTCAGTGGTCTTGCTCGCCTGTCCCCGCCAGTGGCCGCGCCGTCGTGGAGTCAGGGGCTAATATGGGCAAAGCGCTAGGACAGCTGGGAGGCGGGAAGAGCGGGAGGCTGGATTGTGGCCGGTCCCAGCTGGAGGAGGGCCCGCGGGCGGCAGCGGCGGGGAGATGGGGATGAGGGATTAAAGGGAAAATAGGCAAAGTAAGGGCTAAGAGCAGGATCTGAAGGTGAAAGATAAAGAGGGTCAAAGCAGTGAGGAAACTGAGCGACAGAACTGGAAGCGAGAGTGCAGGAAAATGGGCAGGAAATACGGCTGAAACCAGAGATCTGAAAAGGTGCTGGTAAGACTAAGAAGATCTGAAGGGAACTAAGCAGGTGAAACAGAGCGAGAGAACAGAGCTGAAGGAAGGAGGTGAGGCAGAAATAAGGCTAGCTAAGAGCAGAGATGTGAAAAAAAGTGCAAGAAAGGTGAAAGATAAAGGTGTGAAAGCGGGTGGAAAGAGCAGGAGTTAGAGGAAGGAGACCAGGGTCACACTGGTCCACCAGGGACGAGGCGCAGAAGCCTGCGGGTGGAGGGAGGGCCTCGATCACCAGCACTCCCGAGAGTGCAGAGGCAGGGCAGGCCTCACTTAATGGGTGGAGCCTGCACGAGGGTGGGAGAACAATTTCACAGACAATGAGTCCCAGTGGTCTTGCTCGCCTGTCCCCGCCAGTGGCCGCCATGTGGAGTAGGGGTCAGGGAGGGTGGACAGCTGGGAGGCGGGATGAGGAGCGGGAGGCTGGATTGTGGCCGGTCAGCTGAGGGAGGGGCGGGCGTGGGGAGACAGCTGTGAGCTGGGGAGGAGGATCAAAGGGAGGAAATAAGGGATCGAAGGAAAATCTGACAAATCAGAGCTGAAACAGGATCTAGAAGGCACTGAAAGGTCAGAGAATTAAGCCAGTGAAAATAGTGGACAAGACAGAAGCGTGAAGAGGAAAATGGGGCAAAAATAAGGCCTAAAACAGAGATACAGAAAGTCTACAGAAGGTGAAAGACAAGATTAAAGCGAGTGAAAACAAGTGAAGAACAGAGAAAAGGAAGAGGAGGTAGGCAGAAATAAGGCTATAAGAGCAGAATCTGAAAAAAAGTGCAAGAAAGGTGAAAGATAAAGGTATGAAAGCGGGTGAAACAGGATTAGAGAAGGAGACCAGGTCCACTGGACCACCAGGATGGGCACAGAAGCCTGCGGGTGGAGGGAGACCTCGATCACCAACACTCGAGGTGCAGAGGCAGGGCAGGCCTCACTTAATGGGTGGGCCTGCACGAGGGTGGGAAACAATTTCTGACAATGAGTCCCAGTGGTCTTACTCGCCTGTCCCCGAGTGGCATGTGAAGTGAGGTCAGGAGGGTGGACAGCTGGGAGGCGAGATGAGGAGGGGAGCTGGATTGACGGTCAGCTAAGGGAGGGGAGGGCGTGGGGAGACAGCTTAGCTGACGAGGAAAATCAAGGGAGAAATAAGGGATCGAAGGAAAATCTGACAAATCAGAGCTGAAACAGGATAGGCCTCACTCAATGGGTGGAGCTGCGAGGGTGGGAGGAACAGATTTCACTGACAGTGAGTCCAGTGGTGCTCTCGCCTGTCCACATGGTCGCCGTCAGTTAAGTAGGGGTCGGGGAGAACTCCTGGACAGCTGGAGGCGGGAGGCGGGAGAGGAGGCTGGATTAGGCGGTCAGCTGGGGAGGGCAGCAGACATGAGAGACAGCAGCAGTGAGGAAAGATAAAGGGAGGAAATAAGGGATAAGAAAAAAGGAAAATGAACCAGAAATAAGGCCTAAAAGAGCAGAGATACAGAAAGGTGAAAGAAAGATAAAGAGAGTAAAAACAAGTGAAAAGCTAAGTGAAAGGACAGAGCGAGTGAGGAAGGGAGAAAATGAACAGAAATAAGGCACTAAAGACAGAGATCTGAAAAGGTGCAGAAAGGTGGAAGAAGATAGAAGAGAGTCGAAGCAGTGAAAACAGAGTGAAAGGGACAGAACGAGAGGAGAGGAGAATGGCAATGAGTCAGAAATAAAGGCACAGAGAACAGAGATGCAGAAGAGTGCAGAAAGGTGAAAGATAAAAGGGGTAGGTGAAAGAGCAGGAAGAGCAGAGTTAGAGGAAGGAGACAGAGATCCACTGGACCACCAGGGATGAGGGCGCAGAAACCTGCGAGGTGGAGGAGAGACCCTCGATCACCAACACTCGAGGGTCTAGGGGCAGGAGCAGGCCTCATAATGGTGGAGCTGCGAGGGTGGGAGAACTAATTTCACTGACAATGAGTCAGTGGTCTTGCTCGCCTGTCCCCGCAGTGGCTCACTTAGTAAGTAGGGGTCGAGGAGGGCTGGACAGCTGGGAGGCGGGAGGCGAGGAGGAGCTGGATTGGCCGGTCGCGCTGGAGGGGAGGGGACTGCCGGAGGAGCAGCAAGCGGTAGAGAGGAAAATAAGGAGAGAAATAAGGGATGAAAAGGAAAATAGAGCAAAATAAAACCTAAAGAAACAGAAATCAGAAAAGAGTCTAGAAGGTGAAGATTAAGAAGATAGGAATTAAACAGGTGAAAACAAGTGAAAGGAGCAGGAAGCGGAAGGAAGGAAAATGAGCAGAAATAAGGCCTGAAACAGAGATGCAGAAAGAAGGGTCACAGAAAGATTGAAAGATAAAGGGGTAGAAAAGCAGAGTGGAAGAGCAGGAGTTAGAGGAAGGAGACAGAGGTCCACTGGACCACCAGGGATGAGGCGCAGGAAACCTGTGGAGTGGAGGAGGGCCTCGATCACCAACACTCGGAGTCGCAGGGGGCAGGGCAGGCCTCACTTAGTGGATGGAGCTGCGAGGTGGGAGAGCAATTTCACTGACAGTGAGTCAGTGGTCTTGCTCGCCTGTCCCCGCAGTAGCCGCATCGGTAAAGTAGGGAGTCGAGGGAGCGCTGGACAGCTGGGAGGCGGGAGCGAGGGAGGAGGCTGGATTGGCCGGTCGCGCTGGGGAAGGACCGCATGAGAGCAGCAGCGAGAGAAAAGTCAAAGGGAGGAAATAAGGGATAAAGAAAAAGGGAAAATAGGACAGAAATAAGGCACGTAAGAACAGGAGATGCAGAAAGGTGAAAGATAAAGATGGGTCGAGTGAAAACTAATGTGAAAGGACGGAAGTGAGAGGAAGGAAAATGAGCAGAAATAAGGCACAAAAGAGCAGAGATGCAGAAAAGTGCAGAAAGGTGAAAGATAAAAAAGGGTAGAAAAGCAGTGAAAACAAGTGAAAGGGCAGAGCGAGAGGAAGGGAAAATAGGCAAATAAGGCACAAAGGCAGAGATGCAGAAAAGTGCAGAAAGGTGAAAGATAAGGGGTAGAAAAGCATTCAAAAACAGTGAAGGGCAGAGCGAGAGGAAGGGAAAATGAGCAGAAGTAAGGCACAAAAGAGCAGAGATGCAGAAAAGTGCAGAAAGATTGAAAGATAAAAAGTAGAAAAGCGAGTGAAAGAGCAGAGTTAGAGGAAGGAGACAGGAGGTCCACTGGACCACCAGGGATGAGAGCGCAGGAAACCTGCGAGGTGGAGGAGAGACCTCGATCCACCAACACTCGAGGAGTGCAGGGGCCAGGGGCAGGCCTCACTTAATGGTGGAGCTGCGAGGTTGGGAGAGCAATTTCCACTGACAATGAGTCAGTGGTCTTGCTCGCCTGTCCCGCAGTGGCACGCTCGATAAGTAGGAGTCGGGAGGGAGCTATGGACAGCTAGGAGCCGAGGCGAGGAGGAGGCTGGATTGGCCCGGTCGCAGCTGGGGGAAGGGAACACGAGGGCAACAGCGAGAAAAAACAAAGGGAGGAAATAAAGGGATCAAGAAAAAAGGGAAAATAAGCAGAAATAAGGCACAAAAGAGCAGAGATGCAGAAAGGTGAAAGATAAAGAGGGTAGAAAACTGAGTGAAAACTAGTGAAAGGGCAGGCGAGAGGAAGGGAAAAGAAATGAGCAGAAATAAGGCACAAAGAGCAGAGATGCAGAAAAATTTTGAAGGTGAAAGATAAAGAGGGTAGAAAAAAACGAGTGAAAACAAGTGAAAGGGCAGAGCGAGAGGAAGGGAAAATGAGCAGAAATAAGGCTACAAAAGAGCAGGATGCAGAAAGGTGCAGAAAGATGTGGAAGATAAAAGAGGATTGAAACAGCAGTGAAAACAGACTGGAAGAGACCAGAAGCGAGAGGAAGGGAAAATGAGCAGAAATCAGGCACTAAAAGAGCAGAGATCTAGAAAGAGTGCTGAAAGGTGAAAGATGAAAGAATCGAGCAAAGTCGCGCAGAGCAAGGAGTTAGAGGAAGGAGACAGAGGTCCACTGGACCACCAGGGATGAGGCGCAGGAAGCCTGCTGGGTGGAGGAGGGCCTGATCACCAACACTCGAAGTGCAGAGGCAGGCCTCACTGTAATGGTGGAGCTGCGAGGTGGGAGGCAGATTTCACTGACAGTGAGTCAGTGGTCTTGCTCGCCTGTCCCGCAAGTAACGCCGATAGGAGTCGAGGAGCTGGGAAAGCTGGGACGGCTGGAGAGCGAGGCGAGGAGGAGCTGGATTGGCCGGTCGCGCTGGGGGGGGGCCGCGGGGGCAGCGGCGGGGAAAGGTAAAGGGAGGAAATAAGGGATAAAGAAAAAAAAGAATAGGCAGAAATAAGGCACAAGAGCAGAGATGCAGAAAGGTGAAAGATAAAAGAGGGTGAAAAAAACGAGTGAAAACTAGTGAAAGGGCAGAGCGAGAGGAAGGGAAAATGAGCAGAAATAAGGCACTAAGAGCAGGAGATCTGCAGAAAGGTCGAAAGATCACAAGGGTAGAAATGATGAAGACAAAGCAGAGTGAAGGAAAATGAGATGGAACACTGAGACAGAGATCTGAAGAGTGCAGAAGGTGAAAATGAGGACAAACAGTGAAGGCAGGCTGAGAGAACGGAAGCGAGAGATCATGGCAGAAAAGGCAGAATGCTGAAAGAGTCAGAAAGATGAGAGAATGTAAAGCATTGAAAATAGCAGAGTGAAAACAAGTGAGACAAGAAGCGGAGGAAGGGAAAATGGGCAGAAATAAAGCACAAAGAAGCAGAGATGCAGAAAAGGGTGCTAGAAAGGTGAAAGATAAAAAGGGTAGAAAAGCAGAGTGAAAGAGCAGAGTTAGAGGAAGGAGACAGAGGTCCACTGGACCACCAGGGATGAGGCGCAGAAACCTGCGGATGGAGGAGGGGCCTCGATCACCAGCACTCGAGGTGCAGGGGCAGGGGCAGGCCTCACTAATGGTGGAGCTGCGAGGGTGGGAGAGCAATTTCACTGACAGTGGAGTCAGTGGTCTTGCTCGCCTGTCCCGCAGTGGCCACCATTAAGTAGGGGTCGAGGAGGGCTGGACAGCTGGGAGCGGGAGCGGGGAGGAGACTGGATTGGCGGTCGCTGCGCTGGGGAGGGACCAGTGGGGGCAGCGGTGGCCGAGGAAAAGATCAAAGGGAGGAAAATAAGGGATAAAATAAAGCGAAAATAAAAGGCCTAAAACAAGAGACGAGAGATCTAGAAAGAGTGAAAGATAAGAGGGTAGTAAAAACGAGTGAAAACTAAGTGAAAGGGACAGAAGCGAGAGGAAGGAAAGTGAGCAGAAATAAGGCACAAAAGAGCAGAGATGCAGAAAGGTGCAGAAGAGTGAAAGATAAAAATGGTGAAAACGAGTGAAGAGCAGAGTTAGAGGAAGGAGACCAGAGGTCACTGGACCACCAGGGATGAGCGCAGAAACCTGCGAGGTGGAGGAGGGCCTCGATCACCATACTCGGAGAGTGCAGGGGCAGGCCTCAAACTCAATGGTGGAGCTGCGAGGGTGGGGGAACTAATTTACTGACAATGGGTGCAGTGGTCTTGCTCGCCTGTCCCGCAGTGGCCGCCATTAAGTAGGAATCGAGAGGGCTGGACAGCTGAGGCGGGAGCGGGGAGGGAGCTGGATTGGCCGGTCAGCTAGGGGAGGGGCCAGCGGGGCAACAAGCGGCGAGGAAAGGTAAAGGAGAAATAGGGATAAAGAAAAAAGGGAAAATAGGCAGAAATAAGGCCATAAAGAGCAGAGATGCAGAAGGTGAAAGATAAAAGAGGGTAGAAAAGCGAGTGAAAACTAAGTGAAAGAGGCAGAGAGTGAGAGGAAGGGAAAATGAGGCAGAAATAAGACACAAAGAGACAGAGATGCAGAAAAGTGCAGAAAGAGTGAAAGATAAAAGAGAGTGAAGAGCAGTGAAAACAGAGTGAAAGGAGCCAGAAGCGAGAGGAAGGGAAAATGAGCAGAAATAAGGCACTGAAGAACAGAGATGCAGAAAAGTGCAGAAAGGTAGAAAGATAAAAAAGGGTAGAAAGCAGGTGAAAGAGCAGAGTTAGAGGGAAGGAGACAGAGGTCCACTGGACCACCAGAGGATGAGGCGCAGGGAAACCTGCCCGGGTGGAGGAGGGCCTCGATCACCAACACTCGGAAGTGCAGGGGCAGGGCAGGCCTCACTTAATGGTGGAGCCTGCGAGGGTGGGAGAGCAATTTCACTGACAATGAGTCAGTGGTCTTGCTCGCCTGTCCCACAGTGGCCATACTCGTAAGTAAGGGTCGAGAGAGGGCTGGACAACTAGGAGGCGGGAGGCAAGCGGAGGAGGCTGGATTGGCGATCGCGCTAGAGAGAGAAGCCCATGGGGAGCAACAGTGACAGAGAAAGTAAAGAGAGAAATAAAGGGATAAAGGAAAATAGGAAAGAAATAAGGCACTAAAAACAGAGAATGCAGAAAGGTGAAAGATAAAGAGGTAGAAAAGCAAGTGAAAACAAGTGAAAGAACAGGAGCAGAGAGGAAGGAAAATGAGCAGAAATAAGGCCTAAAAGCAGAGATGCTGAAAAAGTGCAGAAAGGTGAAAGATAAAGAGGGTAGAAAAAACGAGTGAAAACAAGTGAAAGGGCAGAGCGAGAGGAAGGGAAAATGAGCAGAAATAAGGCACAAAAGAGCAGAGATGCAGAAAAGTGCAGAAAGGTGAAAGATAAAAAAGGGTAAGAAAAGCAGTGAGAAGAGCGAGAGTTAGAGGTGAAGAGAGACAGGAGACAGAGTCCACTGGACCACCAGGGATGAGGCGCAGGAAACCTGCGGGTGGAGGAGGAGCCTCGATCACCAGCACTCGAGAGTGCAGGGGCAGGCCTCATTAATGGTGGAGCTGCGAGGGTGGGAGAACAATTTCACTGACAATGAGTCAGTGGTCTTGCTCGCCTGTCCTCCGCAGTAGCCGCCATTAAGTAGGAGTCAGGGAGGCTGGACAGCTGGGAGGCGGGAGCGGGGAGAGCTGGATTGGCCGGTCAGCGCTGGGGGGAGGAGGCGCTGAGGGCAACAGCAACGGCGGAGAAAGATAAAAGGGAGGAAATAAGGGATAAAGAAAAAGGGAAAATAGGCAGAAATAAGGCACAAAAGAGCAGAGATGCTAGAAAGGTGAAAGATAAAGAGAGTAGAAAAGCAGTGAAAACTAGTGAAAGGGCAGAAGCGAGAGGAAGGGAAAATGAGCAGAAATAAGGCACAAAGAGCAGAGATGCAGAAAAAGTGCAGAAAGGTGAAAGATAAAGAGGATTAGAAAAGCAGTGAAAACAAATTGAAAGGGCAGAAGCGAGAGGAAGGGAAAATGAGCAGAAATAAGGCACAAAAGAGCAGAGATGCAGAAAAAGTGCAGAAAGGTGAAAGATAAAAGAGTAGAAAAGCGAGTGAAAGAGCAGAGTTAGAGGGAAGGAGACAGAGGTCCACTGGACCACCAGGGATGAGCGCAGGAAACCTGCGGGTGGAGGAGGACCTCGATCACCAACACTCCGAGAGTGCAGGGGCAGGCCTCACTTAATGGTGGAGCTGCGAGGTGGGAGAGCAATTTCACTGACAATGAGTCAGTGGGTCTTGCTCGCCTGTCCCCGCAGTGGTCGCCATTAAGTAGAGAGTCGAGGAGGAGCTGGACAGCTGGGGGGCGGGAGGCGGGAGGGGAGCTGGATTGGCCGGTCGCGCTGGGGGGGAGGGCCGCGCGGGGCAGCAAAGCGGCGGGGAAAAGGTAAAGGAGGAAATAGGCAGATAAGGCAAAAAAGAGGAAATAGGCAGAAATAGGCACAAAAGAGCAGAGATGCAGAAAGGTGAAAGATAAAGGAGTGAAAAACGATTTGAAAACTAGTGAAAGGGCAGAGCGAGAGGAAGGGAAAAATGAGCAGAAATAAAGGCACAAAAGAGCAGAGATGCAGAAAAGTGCAGAAAGGTGAAAGATAAAGAGTTAGAAACGAGTGAAAGAGCAGAGTTAGAGGAAGGAGACAGAGGTCCACTGGACCACCAGGGATGAGCGCAGGGAAACCTGCGGGGTGGAGGAGGGCCTCGATCACCAACACTCGAGAGTGCAGGGAGCAGGCCTCACTTAATGGGTGGAAGCTGCGAGGTGGGAGAAGCAATTTCACTGACGATTGAGTCAGTGGTCTTGCTGCGCCTGTCCCCGCAGTGGCCGCCGTTAGGTAGGGGTCGGGGGAGGGCTGGACAGCTGGGGGGGCGGGAGCGGGGAGGGAGCTGGATTGGCCGGTCGCGCTGGGGGGAGGGGCCGCGGGGGCAGCAGCGGCGGGGAAGAGCAAGGGAGGAAATAAGGGATAAAGAAAAAAAGGGAAAATAGGCAGAAATAAGGCACAAAAGAGCAGAGATGCAGAAAGGTGAAAAGATAAAGAGGGGTAGAAAAACGAGTGAAAACTGGTGAAAGGGCAGAGCGAGAGGAAGGAAAATGAGCAGGAAATAAGGCACAAAGAGAGCAGAGATGCAGAAAAGTGCAGAAAGGTGAAGAGATAAAGAGGGTAGAAAAACGAGAGTGAAAAACAGAGTGAAAGGGCAGAGCGAGAGGAAGGGGAAAATGAGCAGAAATAAGGCACAAAAGAGCAGCGATGCAGAAAAGTGCAGAAAAGGTGAAAGATAAAAAGAGGTAGAAAAACGAGTGAAAACAAGTGAAAGGCAGAGCGAGAGGAAGGGAAAATGAGCCGGAAATAAGGCACAAATCAGCAGAGATGCAGAAAAGTGCAGAAAGGTGAAAGATAAAAAAGGGTAAGAAAAACGAGTGAAGAAGCAAGAGTTAGAGGAAGGAGACAGAGGTCCACTGGACCACCAGGGATGAGGCGCAGGGAAACCTGCGGGTGGAGAGGGGCCTCGATCACCAACACTCGAGAGTGCAGGGGCAGGCCTCACTTAATGGTGGAGCTGCCGAGGGTGGGGAGAGAGCAATTTCACTGACAATGGGTCAGTGGTCTTGCTCGCCTGTCCCCGCAGTGAGGGCCGCCCGGTAAGTAGGGAGTCGGGGAGGGCTGGACAGCTGGGTGGCGGGAGCGGGGAGGGTAGCTGGATTGGCCGGGGGTCGCTGGGGGGGGAGGGCCGCGGGGGCAGCAGCGAGCGGGGAAAGGTAAAAGGGAGGGAAAATAAGGGATAAAGAAAAAAGGGAAAATAGGCAGAAATAAGGCACAAAGAGCAGAGATGCAGAAAGGTGAAAGATAAAAGAGGGTAGAAAAACGAGTGAAAACTAGTGAAAGGGCAGAGCGAGAGGAAGGGAAAATGAGCAGAAATAAGGCACAAAGAGCAGAGATGCAGAAAAGTGCAGAAAGTTGAAAGATAAAAGAGGGTAGAAAAAGCAGTGAAAACAAGTGAAAGGGCAGAGCGAGAGGAAGGGAAAATGAGCAGAAATAAGGCACAAAAGAGCAGAGATGCAGAAAAGTGCAGAAAGGTGAAAGATAAAAAAGGGTAGAAAAAACGAGTGAAAGAGCAGAGTTAGAGGAAGGAGACAGAGGTCCACTGGACCACCAGGGATGAGCGCAGGGAAACCTGCGGGTGGAGGAGAGGGCCTCGATCACCAGCACTCGAGAGTGCAGGGCAGGCCTCACTTAATGGTGGAGCTGCGAGGGTGGGAGAGCAATTTCACTGGCGGTGAGTCAGTGGTCTTGCTCGCCTGTCCCCGCAGTGGCCGCCATTAGTAGGGAGTCGAGGGAGGGCTGGACAGCTGGGAGGCGGGAGCGGGAGGGGCTGGATTGGCCGGTCGCGCTGGGGGGAGGGGCCGCGGGGGCAGCAGCGGCGGGGAAAGGTAAAGGGAGGAAATAAGGGATAAAGAAAAAAAGGGGAAAATAGGCAGAAATAAGGCACAAAAGAGCAGAGATGCAGAAAGGTGAAAGATAAAAGAGGGTAGAAAAGCGAGTGAAAACTAGTGAAAGGGCAGAGGCGAGAGGGAAGGGAAAATAGGCAGAAATAAGGCACAAAGAGCAGAGATGCAGAAAGTGCAGAAAGGTGAAGATAAAGAGGGTAGAAAAAGCAGTGAAAACAAGTGAAGGGCAGAGCGAGAGGAAGGAAAATGAGCAGAAATAAGGCACAAAAGAGCAGAGATGCAGAAAAGTGCAGAAGGTGAAAGATAAAAAAGGGTAGAAAAGCGAGTGAAAGAGCAGAGTTAGAGGGAAGGAGACAGAGGTCCACTGGACCACCAGGGATGAGGCGCAGGGAAACCTGCGGGTGGAGGAGGGGCCTCGATCACAACACTCGAGAGTGCAGGGGCAGGCCTCACTTAATGGTGGAGCTGCGAGGGTGGGAGAGCAATTTCACTGACAATGAGTCAGTGGTCTTGCTCGCCTGTCCCCGCAGTGGCCGCTGCGTCAAGTAGGGGTCGAGGGAGGGCTGGACAGCTGGGAGGCGGGGAGCGGGGAGGGGCTGGATTGGCCGGTCAGCGCTGGGGGAGGAGCGCAGGGGGCAGCAAGCGGGCGGGAAAGGTCAAAGGGAGGAAATAAGGGATAAAGAAAAAGGAAAATAGGCAAAATAAGAGCCTAAAAGAGCAGGATCTGAAAGGTCAGAAAGATAAAGAGAGTCAGAAAAATGAGTGAAAACTGAGTGAAAGAGACAGAAGCGAGAGGAAGGGAAAATGAGGCAGAAATAAGGCACAAAAGAGCAGAGATGCAGAAAAGTGCAGAAAGGTGAAAGATAAAAGAGGGTAGAAAAACTGAGTGAAAACTAGTGAAAGGGCAGAGACGCGAGGAAGGGGAAAAATGAGCAGAAATAAAGGCACAAAAGAGCAGAGATGCAGAAAGGAGTGCAGAAAGAGTGAAAGATAAAAAAAGGGTAGAAAACCGAGTGAAAGAGGCAGAGTTAGAGGAAGGAGACAGAGGTCCACTGGACCACCGGGGATGAAGGCGCGAGGAAGCCTGCGGGTGGAGGAGGAGCCTGCGATCACCCAGCACTCGAGAGTGCGGGGCAGGCCTCACTGTGATGGTGGAGCTGCGAGGGTGGGAGAGCAATTTCGCCTGACAATGAGTCAGTGGTCTTTGCCCTCGCCTGTCCCGGCAGTGGCCGCCATTAAGTAGGGGTCAGGGAGGGCTGGACAGCTGGGAGGGCGGGAGCGGGGAGGGAGGCTGGATTGGCCGGTCGGCAGCTGGGGAGGGGAGGGGCCGCGGGGGCAGCAGCGGCGGGGAAAGAGTAAAGGGGGAGGAAATGAAGGATGAAAGAAAAAGGGAAAATAGGCAGAAATGAGGCACAAAAGAGCAGAGATGCAAGAAAGGTGAGTGAGGAATAGAGGGTAGAAAAACGAGTGAAAACTAGTGAAAGGGCAGAGCGAGAGGAAGGGAAAATGAGCAGAAATAAGGCACAAAAGAGCAGAGATGCAGAAAAGTGCAGAAAGGTGAAAGATAAAAGAGGGTAGAAAAACGAGTAAAGAAAACAGAGTGAAAGGGCAGGAAGCCCGAGAGGAAGGGAAAATGAGCAGAAATAAGGCACAAAAGAGCAGAGATGCAGAAAAGAGTGCAGAAAGGTGAAAGATAAAAAAGGGTAGAAAACGAGGTGAAAGAGCAGAAGTTAGAGGAAGGAGACAGAGGTCCACTGGACCACCAGGGATGAGGCGCAGAGAGCCTCTGCGGGTGGTGGAGGAGCCTCGATCACCAGCACTCGAGAGTGCAGGGGCAGGCCTCACTTAATGGTGGAGCTGCGCGAGGTGGGAGAGCAATTTCACTGACAATGAGTCAGTGGTCTTGCTCGCCTGTCCCCGCAGTGGCCGCCATTAAGTAGGGGTCGAGGAGGGGCTGTGGACAGCTGGGAGGCGGGAGCGGGGAGGGGGAGCTGGATTGGCCGGTCGCGCTGGGGGAGGGGGCCGCGGGGGCAGCAGCGGCGGGGAAAGGTAAAGGGAGGAGAAGTAAAGGGATAAAGAAAAAAAAGGGAAAATAGGCTGAGGAAATAAGGCACAAGAGAGCAGAGATGCAGAAAGGTGAAAGATAAAAGAGGGTAGAAAAAGCAGTGAAAACTAGTGAAAGGGCAGAGCGAGAGGAAGGGGAGGAAAATGAGCAGAGATAAGGCACAAAAGAGCAGAGATGCAGAAAAAGAAGTGCAGAAAGGTGAGAGAGAAAGATAAGATGGTAGAAAAAGCAGTGAAAACAAGTGAAAGGGCAGAGCGAGAGGAAGGGAAGAATGAGCAGAAATAAGGCACAAAAGAGCAGAGATGCAGAAAAGTGCAGAAAGGTGAGAAGATAAAAAAAGGGGTAGAAAAACGAGTGAAAGAGCAGAGTTAGAGGAAGGAGACACGAGGTCCACTGGACCACCAGGGATGAGGCGCAGGGGAAACCTGCGGGTGGAGGAGGGCCTCGAGTGCACAGCACTCGGAGTGCTGCAGAGAGCTTGAGGCCTCACTTGCCAATGGTGGAGCTGCGAGGGTGGGAGAGCAATCCCCTACTGACAATGGGTGCAGTGGTCTTGCTCGCCTGTCCCCGCAGTGGCCGCTCATTAAGCAGGGGTCGGGGAGGGCTGGACAGCTGGGAGGGCGGGAGCGAGGGGAGGGAGCTGGATTGGCCGGTCGCGCTGGGGAGGGGCCAGGAGGCAACAGCGGCGGAAAATTAAGGAGAAATAGGGATGAAAAAAGGAAAATAGACAAATAAGGCCAAAGAGCGAGAGATCTGAAAGATGAAAGATAAAGAGAGTGAAAAGCAGTGAAAACTAGTGAAAGGACAGAGCGAGAGGAAGGGAAAATGAGCAGAAATAAGGCACTAAAAGAACAGAGATGCAGAAAAGTGCTAGAAAGGTGAAAGATAAAGAGGATGAAAAACAAGTAAGAAAACAAGTGAAAGAGACAGAACGAGAGGAAGGGAAAATGAAGCAGAAATAAGGCACTAAAAGAGCAGAGATGCAGAAAAGTGCAGAAAGGTGAAAGATAAAAGGGTCAAGCAGAGTGAAAGAGCAGAGTTAGAGGAAGGAGACAGAGGTCCACTGGACCACCAGGGATGGCGCAGGGAAACCTGCGGGTGGAGGAAGGGCCTCGATCCTACCAACACTCGAGAGTGCAGGGGCAGGCCGTCCTCCAATGGTGGAGCTACGAGGTGGGAGAGCAATTTCACTGACAATGAGTCCAGTGGTCTTGCTCGCCTGTCCCCGCAGTGGTCGCTCGATAAAGTAGGAGTCGGGAGGGCTGGACAGCTGGGAGGCGGGAGCGGGGAGGAGCTGGATTGGCGGTCGCGCTAGGGGGAGGAGCCGTGAGGGCAGCAGCAAGGTGAAAATAAAGGGAGGAAATAAGGGATAAAAAAAGGAAAATAGGCAGAAATAAGGCACAAAAGAGCAGAGATGCAGAAAGGTGAAAGATAAAAGAGGGTGAGAAAAGCTAGTGAAAACTAGTGAAAGGGCAGAGCGAGAGGAAGGGAAAATGAGCAGAAGTAAGGCACAAAAGAGCAGAGATGCAGAAAAGTGCAGAAAGGTGAAAAAGATAAAAAGAGGGTAGAAAAGCAGTGAAAACAAGTGAAAGGGCAGAGCGAGAGGAAGGGAAAATGAGCAGAAATAAGGCACAAAAGAGCTGAGATGCAGAAAAGTGCAGAAAGGTGAAAGATAAAAAGGGTAGAAGAAACGAGTGAAAGAGCAGAGTTAGAGGAAGGGAGAGAGAGGTCCACTGGACCACCAGGGATGAGGCGCAGGGAAACCTACCCGCGGGTGGAGGGAGGGCTCTCGACTCACCAACACTCGAGAGTGCAGGGGCAGTGGCAGGCCTCACTTAATGGTGGAGCTGCCAGGGTGGGAGAGCAATTTCACTGACAATGAGTCAGTGGTCTTGCTCGCCTGGCCCTGCAGTGGTCGCCATTAAGTAGGGAGTCGGGGAGGGCTGGAGCTGCTGGGGAGGCGGGAGCGGGGAGGGGAGCTGGATTGGCCGGTCGCGCTGGGGGAGGGGCCGCGGGGCAGCAGCGGCGGGGAAAGGTAAAGGGAGGAGATAAGGGATAAAGAAAAAAGGGAAAATAAGAGGCAGAAATAAGGCACAAAAGAGCAGAGATGCAGAAAGGTGAAAGATAAAGAGAGGGTAGAAGAAAGCGAGTGAAAACTAGTGAAAGTGACAGAGCGGAGTAAGGGAAAATGAGCAGATAAGGCACAAAGAGCAAGATGCAGAAAAGTGCAGAAGGTGAAAGATAAAGGATTAGAAAAACGAGGTGAAAACAGAGTGAAAGGGCAGAAGCGAGAGGAAGGAAAATGAGCAGAAATAAGGCACAAAAGAGCAGGATGCTGAAAAGTGCAGAAAGGTGAAAGATAAAGAGGTTAGAAAAGCAGTGAAGAGCAGAGTTAGAGGAAGGAGACAGAGGTCCACTGGACCACCAGGGATGAGGCGCAGGAAACCTGCGGGTGGAGGGGCCTCGATCACCAACACTCGAGAGTGCAGGGGCAGGCAGGCCTCACTTAATGGTGGAGCTGCGAGGTGGGAGAACAATTTCACTGACAATGAGTCAGTGGTCTTGCTCGCCTGTCCCTGCAGTGGTCGCCATTAAGTAGGGGTCGGGAGGGCTGGACAGCTGGGAGGCGGGAGGCGGGGAGGGAGCTGGATTGGCCGGTCGGCTGGAGGAGGGCCGCGGGGACAGCAGCGGCGGGGAAAGGTAAAGGGAGGAAATAAGGGATAAAGAAAAAGGGAAAATAGAGCAGAAATAAGGCACAAAGAGCAGAGATGCAGAAAGGTGAAAGATAAGAGAGGGTAGAAAACAGAGTGAAAACTAGTGAAAGGCAGAAGCGAGAGGAAGGAAAATGAGCAGAAATAAGGCACAAGAGAGCAGAGATGCAGAAATGTGCAGAAAGGTGAAAGATAAAAGAGGGTAGAAAAACGAGTGAAAACAAGTGAAAGGGCCAGAGCGAGAGGAAGGGAAAATGAAGCAGAAATAAGGCACAAAAGAGCAGAGATGCAGAAAAGTGCAGAAAGGTGAAAGATAAAAAGGGTAGAAAAACGAGTGAAAGAGCAGAGTTAGAGGAAGGAGACAGAGGTCCACTGGACCACCAGGGATGAGGCGCAGGGAAACCTGCGGGTGGAGGAGGGTCCTCGATCACCAACGCTGCCGAGAGTGCAGGGCAGGGGCGAGGCCTCACTTAATGGTGGAGCTGCGAGGGTGGGAGAGCAATTTCACTGACAATGAGTCAGTGGTCTTGCTCGCCTGTCCCGACAGTGGTCGCCATTAAGTAGGGGTCGGGGAGGGCTGGACAGCTGGGGAGGCGGGAGCGGGGAGGGGAGCTGGATTGGCCGGTCGCGCTGGGGGGGAGGGGCCGCGGGGGCAGCAGCGGCGGGGAAAGGTAAAGGGAGGAAATAAGGGATAAAGAAAAAAGGGAAAATAGGCGGAAATAAGGCACAAAAGAGCAGAGATGCAGAAAGGTGAAAGATAAAAGAGGGTAGAAAAAAACGAGTGAAAACTAGTGAAAGGGCAGAGCGAGAGGAAGGGGAAAATGAGCAGAAATAAGGCACAAAAGAGCAGAGAGATGCAGAAAAGTGCAGAAAAGGTGAAAGATAAAAGAGGGTAGAAAAACGAGTGAAAACAAGTGAAAGGGCAGAGCGAGAGGAAGGGAAAATGAGCAGAAATAAGGCACAAAAGGAGCAGAGATGCAGAGGGGTGCAGAAAGGTGAAAGATAAAAAAGGAGTAGAAAAACGAGTGAAAGAGCAGAGTTAGAGGAAGGAGACAGAGGTCCACTGGACCACCAGGGATGAGGCGCAGGAAACCTGCGGGTGGAGGAGGGCCTCGATCACCAACACTCGAGAGTGCAGGGGCAGGGGCAGGCCTCACTTAATGGTGGAGCTGCGAGGGTGGGAGAGCAATTTCACTGACAATGAGTCAGTGGTCTTGCTCGCCTGTCCCCGCAGTGGTCGCCGACCAAGCTAGAAGCCGCGGAGGGCTGGACAGCTGGGAGGCGGGAGCGGGAGGGGAGCTGGATTGGCCGATCGCGCTGGGGGGGAGGGGCCGCGGGGGCAGCAGCGGCGGGAAAAGGTAAAGGGAGGAAATAAGGGATAAAGAAAAAAAGGGAAAATAGGCAGAAATAAGGCACAAAAGAGCAGAGATGCAGAAAGGTGAAAGATAAAAAGAGGGTAGGAAAAGCAGTGAAAACTAGTGAAAGGGCAGAGCGAGAGGGAAGGGAGAAATGAGCAGAAATAAGGCACAAAAGAGCAGAGATGCAGAAAAGTGCAGAAAGGTGAAAGATAAAAGAGGGTAGAAAAACGAGTGAAAACAGAGTGAAAGGGCAGAGCGAGAGGAAGGGAAAATGAGCAGAAATAAGGCACAAAAAGAGCAGAGATGCAGAAAAGTGCAGAAAGGTGAAAGATAAAAAAGGGTAGAAAAACGAGTGAAAGAGCAGAGATTAGAGGAAGGAGACAGAGTGTCCACTGGACCACCAGGGATGAGGCGCAGGGAAACCTGCGGGTGGAGGAGGGCCTCGATCACCCAACACTCGAGAGTGCAGGGCAGGGCAGGCCTCACTTAATGGTGGAGCTGCGAGGGTGGGAGAGCACTCTCACTGACAATGGGAGTCAGTGGTCTTGCGCTTCGCCTGTCCCCGCAGTGGTCGCCATTAAGTAGGGGTCGGGAGGGCTGGACAGCTGGGAGGCGGGGAGCGGGGAGGGGAGCTGGATTGGCCGGTCGCGCTGGGGGAGGGGCCGCGGGGCAGCAGCGGCGGGGAAAGGTAAAGGGAGGAAATAAGGGATAAAGAAAAAGGGGAAAATAGGCAGAAATAAGGCACAAAGAGCAGAGATGCAGAAAGGTGAAAGATAAAAGAGGGTGAAAAGCAGTGAAAAACTAGTGAAAGGGCAGAGCGAGAGGAAGGGAAAATGAGCAGAAATAAGGCACAAAAGAGCAGAGATGCAGAAAAGTGCAGAAAGGTGAAAGATAAAAGAGGGTAGAAAAACGAGTGAAAAACAAGTGAAAGGGCAGAGCGAGAGGAAGGGAAAATGAGCAGAAATAAGGCACAAAAGAAGCAGAGATGCAGAAAAGTGCAGAAAGGTGAAAGATAAAAAAGGGTAGAAAAACGAGTGAAAGAGCAGAGTTAGAGGAAAGGAGACAGAGGTCCACTGGACCACCAGGGATGAGGCGCAGGGAAACCTGCGGGTGGAGGAGGGCCTCGATCACCAACACTCGAGAGTGCAGGGGCAGGCCTCACTTAATGGTGGAGCTGCGAGGGTGGGAGAGCAACTTCACTGACAATGAGTCAGTGGTCTTGCTCGCCTGTCCCCGCAGTGGTCGCCATTAAGTAGGGGTCGGGGAGGGCTGGACAGCTGGGAGGCGGGAGCGGGGAGGGGAGCTGGATTGGCCGGTCGCGCTGGGGGAGGGGCCGCGGGGGCAGCAGCGGCGGGGAAAGGTAAAGGGAGGAAATAAGGGATAAAGAAAAAGGGAAAATAGGCAGAAATAAGGCACAAAAGAGCAGAGATGCAGAAAGGTGAAAGATAAAAAGAGGGTAGAAAACGAGTGAAAACTAGTGAAAGGGCAGAGCGAGAGGAAGGGAAAATGAGCAGAAATAAGGCACAAAAGAGCAGAGATGCAGAAAAGTGCAGAAAGGTGAAAGATAAAAGAGGGTAGAAAAACGAGTGAAAACAAGTGAAAGGGCAGAGCGAGAGGAAGGGAAAATGAGCAGAAATAAGGCACAAAAGAGCAGAGATGCAGAAAAGTGCAGAAAGGTGAAAGATAAAAAAGGGTAGAAAAACGAGTGAAAGAGCAGAGTTAGAGGAAGGAGACAGAGGTCCACTGGACCACCAGGGATGAGGCGCAGGGAAACCTGCGGGTGGAGGAGGGCTCTCGATCACCAACACTCGAGAGTGCAGGGGCAGGCAGGCTCACTTAATGGTGGAGCTGCGAGGGTGGAGAGCAATTTCACTGACAATGAGTCAGTGGTCTTGGCTCGCCTGTCCCCGCAGTGGTCGCCATTAAGTAGGGGTCGGGAGGGCTGGACAGCTGGGAGGCGGGAGCGGGGAGGGGAGCTGGATTGGCCGGTCGCGCTGGGGGGAGGGGCCGCGGGGGCAGCAGCGGCGGGGAAAGGTAAAGGGAGGAAATAAGGGATAAAGAAAAAAGGGAAAATAGGCAGAAATAAGGCACAAAAGAGCAGAGATGCAGAAAGGTGAAAGATAAAAGAGGGTAGAAAACGAGTGAAAACTAGTGAAAGGGCAGAGCGAGAGGAAGGGAAAATGAGCAGAAATAAGGCACAAAAGAGCAGAGATGCAGAAAAGTGCAGAAAGGTGAAAGATAAAAGAGGGTAGAAAAACGAGTGAAAACAAGTGAAAGGGCAGAGCGAGAGGAAGGGAAAATGAGCAGAAATAAGGCACAAAAGAGCAGAGATGCAGAAAAGTGCAGAAAGGTGAAAGATAAAAAAGGGTAGAAAAACGAGTGAAAGAGCAGAGTTAGAGGAAGGAGACAGAGGTCCACTGGACCACCAGGGGATGAGGCGCAGGGAAACCTGCGGGTGGAGGAGGGCTCGATCACCAACACTCGAGAGTGCGGGAGGGGCAGGCCTCACTTAATGGTGGAGCTGCGAGGGTGGGAGAGCAATTTCACTGACAATGAGTCAGTGGTCTTGCTCGCCTGTCCCCGCAGTGGTCGCCATTAAGTAGGGGTCGGGGAGGGCTGGACAGCTGGGAGGCGGGAGCGGGAGGGAGCTGGATTGGCCGGTCGCGCTGGGGGGAGGGCCGCGGGCAGCAGCGGCGGGGAAAGGTAAAGGGAGGAAATAAGGGATAAAGAAAAAAAGGGAAAATAGGCAGAAATAAGGCACAAAAGAGCAGAGATGCAGAAAGGTGAAAGATAAAAGAGGGTAGAAAACGAGTGAAAACTAGTGAAAGGGCAGAGCGAGAGGAAGGGAAAATGAGCAGAAATAAGGCACAAAAGAGCAGAGATGCAGAAAAGTGCAGAAAGGTGAAAGATAAAAGAGGGTAGAAAAACGAGTGAAAACAAGTGAAAGGGCAGAGCGAGAGGAAGGGAAAATGAGCAGAAATAAGGCACAAAAGAGCAGAGATGCAGAAAAGTGCAGAAAGGTGAAAGATAAAAAAGGGTAGAAAAACGAGTGAAAGAGCAGAGTTAGAGGAAGGAGACAGAGGTCCACTGGACCACCAGGGATGAGGCGCAGGGAAACCTGCGGGTGGAGGAGGGCTCGATCACCAACACTCGAGAGTGCAGGGGCAGGGGCACTCACTTAATGGTGGAGCTGCGAGGGTGGGAGAGCAATTTCACTGACAATGAGTCAGTGGTCTTGCTCGCCTGTCCCCGCAGTGGTCGCCATTATGTAGGGGTCGGGGAAGGCTGGACAGCTGGGAGGCGGGAGCGGGGAGGGGAGCTGGATTGGCCGGTCGCGTTGGGGGAGGGGCCGCGGGGGCAGCAGCGGCGGGAAAGGTAAAGGGAGGAAATAAGGGATAAAGAAAAAAGGGAAAATAGGCAGAAATAAGGCACAAAAGAGCAGAGATGCAGAAAGGTGAAAGATAAAAGAGGGTAGAAAAACGAGTGAAAACTAGTGAAAGGGCAGAGCGAGAGGAAGGGAAAATGAGCAGAAATAAGGCACAAAAGAGCAGAGATGCAGAAAAGTGCAGAAAGGTGAAAGATAAAAGAGGGTAGA
This sequence comes from Calotriton arnoldi, assembly GCA_963921515.1. NCBI lineage: Eukaryota > Metazoa > Chordata > Amphibia > Caudata > Salamandridae > Calotriton > Calotriton arnoldi. Next base: position 24,346 of record CAWUFW010000795.1, read on the forward strand.
AAAACGAGTGAAAACAAGTGAAAGGGCAGAGCGAGAGGAAGGGAAAATGAGCAGAAATAAGGCACAAAAGAGCAGAGATGCAGAAAAGTGCAGAAAGGTGAAAGATAAAAAAGGGTAGAAAAACGAGTGAAAGAGCAGAGTTAGAGGAAGGAGACAGAGGTCCACTGGACCACCAGGGATGAGGCGCAGGGAAACCTGCGGGTGGAGGAGGGCCTCGATCACCAACACTCGAGAGTGCAGGAGGGCAGGCCTCACTTAATGGTGGAGCTGCGAGGGTGGGAGAGCAATTTCACTGACAATGAGTCAGTGGTCTTGCTCGCCTGTCCCCGCAGTGGTCGCCATTAAGTAGGGGTCGGGGAGGGCTGGACAGCTGGGAGGCGGGAGCGGGGAGGGGAGCTGGATTGGCCGGTCGCGCTGGGGGGAGGGGCCGCGGGGGCAGCAGCGGCGGGGAAAGGTAAAGGGAGGAAATAAGGGATAAAGAAAAAAGGGAAAATAGGCAGAAATAAGGCACAAAAGAGCAGAGATGCAGAAAGGTGAAAGATAAAAGAGGGTAGAAAAACGAGTGAAAACTAGTGAAAGGGCAGAGCGAGAGGAAGGGAAAATGAGCAGAAATAAGGCACAAAAGAGCAGAGATGCAGAAAAGTGCAGAAAGGTGAAAGATAAAAGAGGGTAGAAAAACGAGTGAAAACAAGTGAAAGGGCAGAGCGAGAGGAAGGGAAAATGAGCAGAAATAAGGCACAAAAGAGCAGAGATGCAGAAAAGTGCAGAAAGGTGAAAGATAAAAAAGGGTAGAAAAACGAGTGAAAGAGCAGAGTTAGAGGAAGGAGACAGAGGTCCACTGGACCACCAGGGATGAGGCGCAGGGAAACCTGCGGGTGGAGGAGGGCCTCGATCACCAACACTCGAGAGTGCAGGGGCAGGCCTCACTTAATGGTGGAGCTGCGAGGGTGGGAGAGCAATTTCACTGACAATGAGTCAGTGGTCTTGCTCGCCTGTCCCCGCAGTGGTCGCCATTAAGTAGGGGTCGGGGAGGGCTGGACAGCTGGGAGGCGGGAGCGGGGAGGGGAGCTGGATTGGCCGGTCGCGCTGGGGGGAGGGGCCGCGGGGCAGCAGCGGCGGGGAAAGGTAAAGGGAGGAAATAAGGGATAAAGAAAAAAGGGAAAATAGGCAGAAATAAGGCACAAAAGAGCAGAGATGCAGAAAGGTGAAAGATAAAAGAGGGTAGAAAACGAGTGAAAACTAGTGAAAGGGCAGAGCGAGAGGAAGGGAAAATGAGCAGAAATAAGGCACAAAAGAGCAGAGATGCAGAAAAGTGCAGAAAGGTGAAAGATAAAAGAGGGTAGAAAAACGAGTGAAAACAAGTGAAAGGGCAGAGCGAGAGGAAGGGAAAATGAGCAGAAATAAGGCACAAAAGAGCAGAGATGCAGAAAAGTGCAGAAAGGTGAAAGATAAAAAAGGGTAGAAAAACGAGTGAAAGAGCAGAGTTAGAGGAAGGAGACAGAGGTCCACTGGACCACCAGGGATGAGGCGCAGGGAAACCTGCGGGTGGAGGAGGGCTTCGATCACCAACACTCGAGAGTGCAGGGGCAGGCCTCACTTAATGGTGGAGCTGCGAGGGTGGGAGAGCAATTTCACTGACAATGAGTCAGTGGTCTTGCTCGCCTGTCCCCGCAGTGGTCGCCATTAAGTAGGGGTCGGGGAGGGCTGGACAGCTGGGAGGCGGGAGCGGGGAGGGGAGCTGGATTGGCCGGTCGCGCTGGGGGGAGGGGCCGCGGGGGCAGCAGCGGCGGGGAAAGGTAAAGGGAGGAAATAAGGGATAAAGAAAAAAGGGAAAATAGGCAGAAATAAGGCACAAAAGAGCAGAGATGCAGAAAGGTGAAAGATAAAAGAGGGTAGAAAAACGAGTGAAAACTAGTGAAAGGGCAGAGCGAGAGGAAGGGAAAATGAGCAGAAATAAGGCACAAAAGAGCAGAGATGCAGAAAAGTGCAGAAAGGTGAAAGATAAAAGAGGGTAGAAAAACGAGTGAAAACAAGTGAAAGGGCAGAGCGAGAGGAAGGGAAAATGAGCAGAAATAAGGCACAAAAGAGCAGAGATGCAGAAAAGTGCAGAAAGGTGAAAGATAAAAAGGGTAGAAAAACGAGTGAAAGAGCAGAGTTAGAGGAAGGAGACAGAGGTCCACTGGACCACCAGGGATGAGGCGCAGGGAAACCTGCGGGTGGAGGAGGGCCTCGATCACCAACACTCGAGAGTGCAGGGAGGGGCAGGCCTCACTTAATGGTGGAGCTGCGAGGGTGGGAGAGCAATTTCACTGACAATGAGTCAGTGGTCTTGCTCGCCTGTCCCCGCAGTGGTCGCCATTAAGTAGGGGTCGGGGAGGGCTGGACAGCTGGGAGGCGGGAGCGGGGAGGGGAGCTGGATTGGCCGGTCGCGCTGGGGGGAGGGGCCGCGGGGGCAGCAGCGGCGGGGAAAGGTAAAGGGAGGAAATAAGGGATAAAGAAAAAAGGGAAAATAGGCAGAAATAAGGCACAAAAGAGCAGAGATGCAGAAAGGTGAAAGATAAAAGAGGGTAGAAAAACGAGTGAAAACTAGTGAAAGGGCAGAGCGAGAGGAAGGGAAAATGAGCAGAAATAAGGCACAAAAGAGCAGAGATGCAGAAAAGTGCACAAAGGTGAAAGATAAAAGAGGGTAGAAAACGAGTGAAAGCACGTGAAAGGGCAGAGCGAGAGGAAGGGAAAATGAGCAGAAATAAGGCACAAAAGAGCAGAGATGCAGAAAAGTGCAGAAAGGTGAAAGATAAAAAAGGGTAGAAAAACGAGTGAAAGAGCAGAGTTAGAGGAAGGAGACAGAGGTCCACTGGACCACCAGGGATGAGGCGCAGGGAAACCTGCGGGTGGAGGAGGGCCTCGATCACCAACACTCGAGAGTGCAGGGCAGGGGCAGGCCTCACTTAATGGTGGAGCTGCGAGGGTGGGAGAGCAATTTCACTGACAATGAGTCAGTGGTCTTGCTCGCCTGTCCCCGCAGTGGTCGCCATTAAGTAGGGGTCGGGGAGGGCTGGACAGCTGGGAGGCGGGAGCGGGGAGGGAGCTGGATTGGCCGGTCGCGCTGGGGGGAGGGGCCGCGGGGGCAGCAGCGGCGGGGAAAGGTAAAGGGAGGAAATAAGGGATAAAGAAAAAAGGGAAAATAGGCAGAAATAAGGCACAAAAGAGCAGAGATGCAGAAAGGTGAAAGATAAAAGAGGGTAGAAAAACGAGTGAAAACTAGTGAAAGGGCAGAGCGAGAGGAAGGGAAAATGAGCAGAAATAAGGCACAAAAGAGCAGAGATGCAGAAAAGTGCAGAAAGGTGAAAGATAAAAGAGGGTAGAAAAACGAGTGAAAACAAGTGAAAGGGCAGAGCGAGAGGAAGGGAAAATGAGCAGAAATAAGGCACAAAAGAGCAGAGATGCAGAAAAGTGCAGAAAGGTGAAAGATAAAAAAGGGTAGAAAAACGAGTGAAAGAGCAGAGTTAGAGGAAGGAGACAGAGGTCCACTGGACCACCAGGGATGAGGCGCAGGGAAACCTGCGGGTGGAGGAGGGCCTCGATCACCAACACTCGAGAGTGCAGGGGGCAGGCCTCACTTAATGGTGGAGCTGCGAGGGTGGGAGAGCAATTTCACTGACAATGAGTCAGTGGTCTTGCTCGCCTGTCCCCGCAGTGGTCGCCATTAAGTAGGGGTCGGGGAGGGCTGGACAGCTGGGAGGCGGGAGCGGGGAGGGGAGCTGGATTGGCCGGTCGCGCTGGGGGGAGGGGCCGCGGGGGCAGCAGCGGCGGGGAAAGGTAAAGGGAGGAAATAAGGGATAAAGAAAAAAGGGAAAATAGGCAGAAATAAGGCACAAAAGAGCAGAGATGCAGAAAGGTGAAAGATAAAAGAGGGTAGAAAAACGAGTGAAAACTAGTGAAAGGGCAGAGCGAGAGGAAGGGAAAATGAGCAGAAATAAGGCACAAAAGAGCAGAGATGCAGAAAAGTGCAGAAAGGTGAAAGATAAAAGAGGGTAGAAAAACGAGTGAAAACAAGTGAAAGGGCAGAGCGAGAGGAAGGGAAAATGAGCAGAAATAAGGCACAAAAGAGCAGAGATGCAGAAAAGTGCAGAAAGGTGAAAGATAAAAAAGGGTAGAAAAACGAGTGAAAGAGCAGAGTTAGAGGAAGGAGACAGAGGTCCACTGGACCACCAGGGATGAGGCGCAGGGAAACCTGCGGGTGGAGGAGGGCCTCGATCACCAACACTCGAGAGTGCAGGGGCAGGCCTCACTTAATGGTGGAGCTGCGAGGGTGGGAGAGCAATTTCACTGACAATGAGTCAGTGGTCTTGCTCGCCTGTCCCCGCAGTGGCCGCCATTAAGTAGGGGTCGGGGAGGGCTGGACAGCTGGGAGGCGGGAGCGGGGAGGGGAGCTGGATTGGCCGGTCGCGCTGGGGGGAGGGGCCGCGGGGGCAGCAGCGGCGGGGAAAGGTAAAGGGAGGAAATAAGGGATAAAGAAAAAAGGGAAAATAGGCAGAAATAAGGCACAAAAGAGCAGAGATGCAGAAAGGTGAAAGATAAAAGAGGGTAGAAAAACGAGTGAAAACTAGTGAAAGGGCAGAGCGAGAGGAAGGGAAAATGAGCAGAAATAAGGCACAAAAGAGCAGAGATGCAGAAAAGTGCAGAAAGGTGAAAGATAAAAGAGGGTAGAAAAACGAGTGAAAACAAGTGAAAGGGCAGAGCGAGAGGAAGGGAAAATGAGCAGAAATAAGGCACAAAAGAGCAGAGATGCAGAAAAGTGCAGAAAGGTGAAAGATAAAAAAGGGTAGAAAAACGAGTGAAAGAGCAGAGTTAGAGGAAGGAGACAGAGGTCCACTGGACCACCAGGGATGAGGCGCAGGGAAACCTGCGGGTGGAGGAGGGCCTCGATCACCAACACTCGAGAGTGCAGGGGCAGGCCTCACTTAATGGTGGAGCTGCGAGGGTGGGAGAGCAATTTCACTGACAATGAGTCAGTGGTCTTGCTCGCCTGTCCCCGCAGTGGTCGCCATTAAGTAGGGGTCGGGGAGGGCTGGACAGCTGGGAGGCGGGAGCGGGGAGGGAGCTGGATTGGCCGGTCGCGCTGGGGGGAGGGGCCGCGGGGGCAGCAGCGGCGGGGAAAGGTAAAGGGAGGAAATAAGGGATAAAGAAAAAAGGGAAAATAGGCAGAAATAAGGCACAAAAGAGCAGAGATGCAGAAAGGTGAAAGATAAAAGAGGGTAGAAAAACGAGTGAAAACTAGTGAAAGGGCAGAGCGAGAGGAAGGGAAAATGAGCAGAAATAAGGCACAAAAGAGCAGAGATGCAGAAAAGTGCAGAAAGGTGAAAGATAAAAGAGGGTAGAAAAACGAGTGAAAACAAGTGAAAGGGCAGAGCGAGAGGAAGGGAAAATGAGCAGAAATAAGGCACAAAAGAGCAGAGATGCAGAAAAGTGCAGAAAGGTGAAAGATAAAAAAGGGTAGAAAAACGAGTGAAAGAGCAGAGTTAGAGGAAGGAGACAGAGGTCCACTGGACCACCAGGGATGAGGCGCAGGGAAACCTGCGGGTGGAGGAGGGCCTCGATCACCAACACTCGAGAGTGCAGGGGCAGGCCTCACTTAATGGTGGAGCTGCGAGGGTGGGAGAGCAATTTCACTGACAATGAGTCAGTGGTCTTGCTCGCCTGTCCCCGCAGTGGCCGCCATTAAGTAGGGGTCGGGGAGGGCTGGACAGCTGGGAGGCGGGAGCGGGGAGGGGAGCTGGATTGGCCGGTCGCGCTGGGGGGAGGGGCCGCGGGGCAGCAGCGGCGGGGAAAGGTAAAGGGAGGAAATAAGGGATAAAGAAAAAAGGGAAAATAGGCAGAAATAAGGCACAAAAGAGCAGAGATGCAGAAAGGTGAAAGATAAAAGAGGGTAGAAAAACGAGTGAAAACTAGTGAAAGGGCAGAGCGAGAGGAAGGGAAAATGAGCAGAAATAAGGCACAAAAGAGCAGAGATGCAGAAAAGTGCAGAAAGGTGAAAGATAAAAGAGGGTAGAAAAACGAGTGAAAACAAGTGAAAGGGCAGAGCGAGAGGAAGGGAAAATGAGCAGAAATAAGGCACAAAAGAGCAGAGATGCAGAAAAGTGCAGAAAGGTGAAAGATAAAAAAGGGTAGAAAAACGAGTGAAAGAGCAGAGTTAGAGGAAGGAGACAGAGGTCCACTGGACCACCAGGGATGAGGCGCAGGGAAACCTGCGGGTGGAGGAGGGCCTCGATCACCAACACTCGAGAGTGCAGGGGCAGGGGCAGGCCTCACTTAATGGTGGAGCTGCGAGGGTGGGAGAGCAATTTCACTGACAATGAGTCAGTGGTCTTGCTCGCCTGTCCCCGCAGTGGCCGCCATTAAGTAGGGGTCGGGGAGGGCTGGACAGCTGGGAGGCGGGAGCGGGGAGGGAGCTGGATTGGCCGGTCGCGCTGGGGGGAGGGGCCGCGGGGGCAGCAGCGGCGGGGAAAGGTAAAGGGAGGAAATAAGGGATAAAGAAAAAAGGGAAAATAGGCAGAAATAAGGCACAAAAGAGCAGAGATGCAGAAAGGTGAAAGATAAAAGAGGGTAGAAAAACGAGTGAAAACTAGTGAAAGGGCAGAGCGAGAGGAAGGGAAAATGAGCAGAAATAAGGCACAAAAGAGCAGAGATGCAGAAAAGTGCAGAAAGGTGAAAGATAAAAGAGGGTAGAAAAACGAGTGAAAACAAGTGAAAGGGCAGAGCGAGAGGAAGGGAAAATGAGCAGAAATAAGGCACAAAAGAGCAGAGATGCAGAAAAGTGCAGAAAGGTGAAAGATAAAAAAGGGTAGAAAAACGAGTGAAAGAGCAGAGTTAGAGGAAGGAGACAGAGGTCCACTGGACCACCAGGGATGAGGCGCAGGGAAACCTGCGGGTGGAGGAGGGCCTCGATCACCAACACTCGAGAGTGCAGGGGCAGGGCAGGCCTCACTTAATGGTGGAGCTGCGAGGGTGGGAGAGCAATTTCACTGACAATGAGTCAGTGGTCTTGCTCGCCTGTCCCCGCAGTGGCCGCCATTAAGTAGGGGTCGGGGAGGGCTGGACAGCTGGGAGGCGGGAGCGGGGAGGGGAGCTGGATTGGCCGGTCGCGCTGGGGGGAGGGGCCGCGGGGGCAGCAGCGGCGGGGAAAGGTAAAGGGAGGAAATAAGGGATAAAGAAAAAGGGAAAATAGGCAGAAATAAGGCACAAAAGAGCAGAGATGCAGAAAGGTGAAAGATAAAAGAGGGTAGAAAAACGAGTGAAAACTAGTGAAAGGGCAGAGCGAGAGGAAGGGAAAATGAGCAGAAATAAGGCACAAAAGAGCAGAGATGCAGAAAAGTGCAGAAAGGTGAAAGATAAAAGAGGGTAGAAAAACGAGTGAAAACAAGTGAAAGGGCAGAGCGAGAGGAAGGGAAAATGAGCAGAAATAAGGCACAAAAGAGCAGAGATGCAGAAAAGTGCAGAAAGGTGAAAGATAAAAAAGGGTAGAAAAACGAGTGAAAGAGCAGAGTTAGAGGAAGGAGACAGAGGTCCACTGGACCACCAGGGATGAGGCGCAGGGAAACCTGCGGGTGGAGGAGGGCCTCGATCACCAACACTCGAGAGTGCAGGGCAGGCAGGCCTCACTTAATGGTGGAGCTGCGAGGGTGGGAGAGCAATTTCACTGACAATGAGTCAGTGGTCTTGCTCGCCTGTCCCCGCAGTGGCCGCCATTAAGTAGGGGTCGGGGAGGGCTGGACAGCTGGGAGGCGGGAGCGGGGAGGGGAGCTGGATTGGCCGGTCGCGCTGGGGGGGAGGGGCCGCGGGGGCAGCAGCGGCGGGGAAAGGTAAAGGGAGGAAATAAGGGATAAAGAAAAAAGGGAAAATAGGCAGAAATAAGGCACAAAAGAGCAGAGATGCAGAAAGGTGAAAGATAAAAGAGGGTAGAAAAACGAGTGAAAACTAGTGAAAGGGCAGAGCGAGAGGAAGGGAAAATGAGCAGAAATAAGGCACAAAAGAGCAGAGATGCAGAAAAGTGCAGAAAGGTGAAAGATAAAAGAGGGTAGAAAAACGAGTGAAAACAAGTGAAAGGGCAGAGCGAGAGGAAGGGAAAATGAGCAGAAATAAGGCACAAAAGAGCAGAGATGCAGAAAAGTGCAGAAAGGTGAAAGATAAAAAAGGGTAGAAAAACGAGTGAAAGAGCAGAGTTAGAGGAAGGAGACAGAGGTCCACTGGACCACCAGGGATGAGGCGCAGGGAAACCTGCGGGTGGAGGAGGGCCTCGATCACCAACACTCGAGAGTGCAGGGGCAGGGGCAGGCCTCACTTAATGGTGGAGCTGCGAGGGTGGGAGAGCAATTTCACTGACAATGAGTCAGTGGTCTTGCTCGCCTGTCCCCGCAGTGGCCGCCATTAAGTAGGGGTCGGGGAGGGCTGGACAGCTGGGAGGCGGGAGCGGGGAGGGGAGCTGGATTGGCCGGTCGCGCTGGGGGGAGGGGCCGCGGGGGCAGCAGCGGCGGGGAAAGGTAAAGGGAGGAAATAAGGGATAAAGAAAAAAGGGAAAATAGGCAGAAATAAGGCACAAAAGAGCAGAGATGCAGAAAGGTGAAAGATAAAAGAGGGTAGAAAAACGAGTGAAAACTAGTGAAAGGGCAGAGCGAGAGGAAGGGAAAATGAGCAGAAATAAGGCACAAAAGAGCAGAGATGCAGAAAAGTGCAGAAAGGTGAAAGATAAAAGAGGGTAGAAAAACGAGTGAAAACAAGTGAAAGGGCAGAGCGAGAGGAAGGGAAAATGAGCAGAAATAAGGCACAAAAGAGCAGAGATGCAGAAAAGTGCAGAAAGGTGAAAGATAAAAAAGGGTAGAAAAACGAGTGAAAGAGCAGAGTTAGAGGAAGGAGACAGAGGTCCACTGGACCACCAGGGATGAGGCGCAGGGAAACCTGCGGGTGGAGGAGGGCCTCGATCACCAACACTCGAGAGTGCAGGGGCAGGGGCAGGCCTCACTTAATGGTGGAGCTGCGAGGGTGGGAGAGCAATTTCACTGACAATGAGTCAGTGGTCTTGCTCGCCTGTCCCCGCAGTGGCCGCCATTAAGTAGGGGTCGGGGAGGGCTGGACAGCTGGGAGGCGGGAGCGGGGAGGGGAGCTGGATTGGCCGGTCGCGCTGGGGGGAGGGGCCGCGGGGGCAGCAGCGGCGGGGAAAGGTAAAGGGAGGAAATAAGGGATAAAGAAAAAAGGGAAAATAGGCAGAAATAAGGCACAAAAGAGCAGAGATGCAGAAAGGTGAAAGATAAAAGAGGGTAGAAAAACGAGTGAAAACTAGTGAAAGGGCAGAGCGAGAGGAAGGGAAAATGAGCAGAAATAAGGCACAAAAGAGCAGAGATGCAGAAAAGTGCAGAAAGGTGAAAGATAAAAGAGGGTAGAAAAACGAGTGAAAACAAGTGAAAGGGCAGAGCGAGAGGAAGGGAAAATGAGCAGAAATAAGGCACAAAAGAGCAGAGATGCAGAAAAGTGCAGAAAGGTGAAAGATAAAAAAGGGTAGAAAAACGAGTGAAAGAGCAGAGTTAGAGGAAGGAGACAGAGGTCCACTGGACCACCAGGGATGAGGCGCAGGGAAACCTGCGGGTGGAGGAGGGCCTCGATCACCAACACTCGAGAGTGCAGGGCAGGGCAGGCCTCACTTAATGGTGGAGCTGCGAGGGTGGGAGAGCAATTTCACTGACAATGAGTCAGTGGTCTTGCTCGCCTGTCCCCGCAGTGGCCGCCATTAAGTAGGGGTCGGGGAGGGCTGGACAGCTGGGAGGCGGGAGCGGGGAGGGGAGCTGGATTGGCCGGTCGCGCTGGGGGGAGGGGCCGCGGGGGCAGCAGCGGCGGGGAAAGGTAAAGGGAGGAAATAAGGGATAAAGAAAAAAGGGAAAATAGGCAGAAATAAGGCACAAAAGAGCAGAGATGCAGAAAGGTGAAAGATAAAAGAGGGTAGAAAAACGAGTGAAAACTAGTGAAAGGGCAGAGCGAGAGGAAGGGAAAATGAGCAGAAATAAGGCACAAAAGAGCAGAGATGCAGAAAAGTGCAGAAAGGTGAAAGATAAAAGAGGGTAGAAAAACGAGTGAAAACAAGTGAAAGGGCAGAGCGAGAGGAAGGGAAAATGAGCAGAAATAAGGCACAAAAGAGCAGAGATGCAGAAAAGTGCAGAAAGGTGAAAGATAAAAAAGGGTAGAAAAACGAGTGAAAGAGCAGAGTTAGAGGAAGGAGACAGAGGTCCACTGGACCACCAGGGATGAGGCGCAGGGAAACCTGCGGGTGGAGGAGGGCCTCGATCACCAACACTCGAGAGTGCAGGGGCAGGGGCAGGCCTCACTTAATGGTGGAGCTGCGAGGGTGGGAGAGCAATTTCACTGACAATGAGTCAGTGGTCTTGCTCGCCTGTCCCCGCAGTGGCCGCCATTAAGTAGGGGTCGGGGAGGGCTGGACAGCTGGGAGGCGGGAGCGGGGAGGGGAGCTGGATTGGCCGGTCGCGCTGGGGGGAGGGGCCGCGGGGGCAGCAGCGGCGGGGAAAGGTAAAGGGAGGAAATAAGGGATAAAGAAAAAAGGGAAAATAGGCAGAAATAAGGCACAAAAGAGCAGAGATGCAGAAAGGTGAAAGATAAAAGAGGGTAGAAAAACGAGTGAAAACTAGTGAAAGGGCAGAGCGAGAGGAAGGGAAAATGAGCAGAAATAAGGCACAAAAGAGCAGAGATGCAGAAAAGTGCAGAAAGGTGAAAGATAAAAGAGGGTAGAAAAACGAGTGAAAACAAGTGAAAGGGCAGAGCGAGAGGAAGGGAAAATGAGCAGAAATAAGGCACAAAAGAGCAGAGATGCAGAAAAGTGCAGAAAGGTGAAAGATAAAAAAGGGTAGAAAAACGAGTGAAAGAGCAGAGTTAGAGGAAGGAGACAGAGGTCCACTGGACCACCAGGGATGAGGCGCAGGGAAACCTGCGGGTGGAGGAGGGCCTCGATCACCAACACTCGAGAGTGCAGGGGCAGGGCAGGCCTCACTTAATGGTGGAGCTGCGAGGGTGGGAGAGCAATTTCACTGACAATGAGTCAGTGGTCTTGCTCGCCTGTCCCCGCAGTGGCCGCCATTAAGTAGGGGTCGGGGAGGGCTGGACAGCTGGGAGGCGGGAGCGGGGAGGGGAGCTGGATTGGCCGGTCGCGCTGGGGGGAGGGGCCGCGGGGGCAGCAGCGGCGGGGAAAGGTAAAGGGAGGAAATAAGGGATAAAGAAAAAAGGGAAAATAGGCAGAAATAAGGCACAAAAGAGCAGAGATGCAGAAAGGTGAAAGATAAAAGAGGGTAGAAAAACGAGTGAAAACTAGTGAAAGGGCAGAGCGAGAGGAAGGGAAAATGAGCAGAAATAAGGCACAAAAGAGCAGAGATGCAGAAAAGTGCAGAAAGGTGAAAGATAAAAGAGGGTAGAAAAACGAGTGAAAACAAGTGAAAGGGCAGAGCGAGAGGAAGGGAAAATGAGCAGAAATAAGGCACAAAAGAGCAGAGATGCAGAAAAGTGCAGAAAGGTGAAAGATAAAAAAGGGTAGAAAAACGAGTGAAAGAGCAGAGTTAGAGGAAGGAGACAGAGGTCCACTGGACCACCAGGGATGAGGCGCAGGGAAACCTGCGGGTGGAGGAGGGCCTCGATCACCAACACTCGAGAGTGCAGGGGCAGGGGCAGGCCTCACTTAATGGTGGAGCTGCGAGGGTGGGAGAGCAATTTCACTGACAATGAGTCAGTGGTCTTGCTCGCCTGTCCCCGCAGTGGCCGCCATTAAGTAGGGGTCGGGGAGGGCTGGACAGCTGGGAGGCGGGAGCGGGGAGGGGAGCTGGATTGGCCGGTCGCGCTGGGGGGAGGGGCCGCGGGGGCAGCAGCGGCGGGGAAAGGTAAAGGGAGGAAATAAGGGATAAAGAAAAAAGGGAAAATAGGCAGAAATAAGGCACAAAAGAGCAGAGATGCAGAAAGGTGAAAGATAAAAGAGGGTAGAAAAACGAGTGAAAACTAGTGAAAGGGCAGAGCGAGAGGAAGGGAAAATGAGCAGAAATAAGGCACAAAAGAGCAGAGATGCAGAAAAGTGCAGAAAGGTGAAAGATAAAAGAGGGTAGAAAAACGAGTGAAAACAAGTGAAAGGGCAGAGCGAGAGGAAGGGAAAATGAGCAGAAATAAGGCACAAAAGAGCAGAGATGCAGAAAAGTGCAGAAAGGTGAAAGATAAAAAAGGGTAGAAAAACGAGTGAAAGAGCAGAGTTAGAGGAAGGAGACAGAGGTCCACTGGACCACCAGGGATGAGGCGCAGGGAAACCTGCGGGTGGAGGAGGGCCTCGATCACCAACACTCGAGAGTGCAGGGGCAGGGGCAGGCCTCACTTAATGGTGGAGCTGCGAGGGTGGGAGAGCAATTTCACTGACAATGAGTCAGTGGTCTTGCTCGCCTGTCCCCGCAGTGGCCGCCATTAAGTAGGGGTCGGGGAGGGCTGGACAGCTGGGAGGCGGGAGCGGGGAGGGGAGCTGGATTGGCCGGTCGCGCTGGGGGGAGGGGCCGCGGGGGCAGCAGCGGCGGGGAAAGGTAAAGGGAGGAAATAAGGGATAAAGAAAAAAGGGAAAATAGGCAGAAATAAGGCACAAAAGAGCAGAGATGCAGAAAGGTGAAAGATAAAAGAGGGTAGAAAAACGAGTGAAAACTAGTGAAAGGGCAGAGCGAGAGGAAGGGAAAATGAGCAGAAATAAGGCACAAAAGAGCAGAGATGCAGAAAAGTGCAGAAAGGTGAAAGATAAAAGAGGGTAGAAAAACGAGTGAAAACAAGTGAAAGGGCAGAGCGAGAGGAAGGGAAAATGAGCAGAAATAAGGCACAAAAGAGCAGAGATGCAGAAAAGTGCAGAAAGGTGAAAGATAAAAAAGGGTAGAAAAACGAGTGAAAGAGCAGAGTTAGAGGAAGGAGACAGAGGTCCACTGGACCACCAGGGATGAGGCGCAGGGAAACCTGCGGGTGGAGGAGGGCCTCGATCACCAACACTCGAGAGTGCAGGGGCAGGGGCAGGCCTCACTTAATGGTGGAGCTGCGAGGGTGGGAGAGCAATTTCACTGACAATGAGTCAGTGGTCTTGCTCGCCTGTCCCCGCAGTGGTCGCCATTAAGTAGGGGTCGGGGAGGGCTGGACAGCTGGGAGGCGGGAGCGGGGAGGGGAGCTGGATTGGCCGGTCGCGCTGGGGGGAGGGGCCGCGGGGGCAGCAGCGGCGGGGAAAGGTAAAGGGAGGAAATAAGGGATAAAGAAAAAAGGGAAAATAGGCAGAAATAAGGCACAAAAGAGCAGAGATGCAGAAAGGTGAAAGATAAAAGAGGGTAGAAAAACGAGTGAAAACTAGTGAAAGGGCAGAGCGAGAGGAAGGGAAAATGAGCAGAAATAAGGCACAAAAGAGCAGAGATGCAGAAAAGTGCAGAAAGGTGAAAGATAAAAGAGGGTAGAAAAACGAGTGAAAACAAGTGAAAGGGCAGAGCGAGAGGAAGGGAAAATGAGCAGAAATAAGGCACAAAAGAGCAGAGATGCAGAAAAGTGCAGAAAGGTGAAAGATAAAAAAGGGTAGAAAAACGAGTGAAAGAGCAGAGTTAGAGGAAGGAGACAGAGGTCCACTGGACCACCAGGGATGAGGCGCAGGGAAACCTGCGGGTGGAGGAGGGCCTCGATCACCAACACTCGAGAGTGCAGGGGCAGGGGCAGGCCTCACTTAATGGTGGAGCTGCGAGGGTGGGAGAGCAATTTCACTGACAATGAGTCAGTGGTCTTGCTCGCCTGTCCCCGCAGTGGCCGCCATTAAGTAGGGGTCGGGGAGGGCTGGACAGCTGGGAGGCGGGAGCGGGGAGGGGAGCTGGATTGGCCGGTCGCGCTGGGGGGAGGGGCCGCGGGGGCAGCAGCGGCGGGGAAAGGTAAAGGGAGGAAATAAGGGATAAAGAAAAAAGGGAAAATAGGCAGAAATAAGGCACAAAAGAGCAGAGATGCAGAAAGGTGAAAGATAAAAGAGGGTAGAAAAACGAGTGAAAACTAGTGAAAGGGCAGAGCGAGAGGAAGGGAAAATGAGCAGAAATAAGGCACAAAAGAGCAGAGATGCAGAAAAGTGCAGAAAGGTGAAAGATAAAAGAGGGTAGAAAAACGAGTGAAAACAAGTGAAAGGGCAGAGCGAGAGGAAGGGAAAATGAGCAGAAATAAGGCACAAAAGAGCAGAGATGCAGAAAAGTGCAGAAAGGTGAAAGATAAAAAAGGGTAGAAAAACGAGTGAAAGAGCAGAGTTAGAGGAAGGAGACAGAGGTCCACTGGACCACCAGGGATGAGGCGCAGGGAAACCTGCGGGTGGAGGAGGGCCTCGATCACCAACACTCGAGAGTGCAGGGGCAGGGGCAGGCCTCACTTAATGGTGGAGCTGCGAGGGTGGGAGAGCAATTTCACTGACAATGAGTCAGTGGTCTTGCTCGCCTGTCCCCGCAGTGGCCGCCATTAAGTAGGGGTCGGGGAGGGCTGGACAGCTGGGAGGCGGGAGCGGGGAGGGGAGCTGGATTGGCCGGTCGCGCTGGGGGGAGGGGCCGCGGGGGCAGCAGCGGCGGGGAAAGGTAAAGGGAGGAAATAAGGGATAAAGAAAAAAGGGAAAATAGGCAGAAATAAGGCACAAAAGAGCAGAGATGCAGAAAGGTGAAAGATAAAAGAGGGTAGAAAAACGAGTGAAAACTAGTGAAAGGGCAGAGCGAGAGGAAGGGAAAATGAGCAGAAATAAGGCACAAAAGAGCAGAGATGCAGAAAAGTGCAGAAAGGTGAAAGATAAAAGAGGGTAGAAAAACGAGTGAAAACAAGTGAAAGGGCAGAGCGAGAGGAAGGGAAAATGAGCAGAAATAAGGCACAAAAGAGCAGAGATGCAGAAAAGTGCAGAAAGGTGAAAGATAAAAAAGGGTAGAAAAACGAGTGAAAGAGCAGAGTTAGAGGAAGGAGACAGAGGTCCACTGGACCACCAGGGATGAGGCGCAGGGAAACCTGCGGGTGGAGGAGGGCCTCGATCACCAACACTCGAGAGTGCAGGGGCAGGGGCAGGCCTCACTTAATGGTGGAGCTGCGAGGGTGGGAGAGCAATTTCACTGACAATGAGTCAGTGGTCTTGCTCGCCTGTCCCCGCAGTGGTCGCCATTAAGTAGGGGTCGGGGAGGGCTGGACAGCTGGGAGGCGGGAGCGGGGAGGGGAGCTGGATTGGCCGGTCGCGCTGGGGGGAGGGGCCGCGGGGGCAGCAGCGGCGGGGAAAGGTAAAGGGAGGAAATAAGGGATAAAGAAAAAAGGGAAAATAGGCAGAAATAAGGCACAAAAGAGCAGAGATGCAGAAAGGTGAAAGATAAAAGAGGGTAGAAAAACGAGTGAAAACTAGTGAAAGGGCAGAGCGAGAGGAAGGGAAAATGAGCAGAAATAAGGCACAAAAGAGCAGAGATGCAGAAAAGTGCAGAAAGGTGAAAGATAAAAGAGGGTAGAAAAACGAGTGAAAACAAGTGAAAGGGCAGAGCGAGAGGAAGGGAAAATGAGCAGAAATAAGGCACAAAAGAGCAGAGATGCAGAAAAGTGCAGAAAGGTGAAAGATAAAAAAGGGTAGAAAAACGAGTGAAAGAGCAGAGTTAGAGGAAGGAGACAGAGGTCCACTGGACCACCAGGGATGAGGCGCAGGGAAACCTGCGGGTGGAGGAGGGCTCGATCACCAACACTCGAGAGTGCAGGGGCAGGGGCAGGCCTCACTTAATGGTGGAGCTGCGAGGGTGGGAGAGCAATTTCACTGACAATGAGTCAGTGGTCTTGCTCGCCTGTCCCCGCAGTGGTCGCCATTAAGTAGGGGTCGGGGAGGGCTGGACAGCTGGGAGGCGGGAGCGGGGAGGGGAGCTGGATTGGCCGGTCGCGCTGGGGGGAGGGGCCGCGGGGCAGCAGCGGCGGGGAAAGGTAAAGGGAGGAAATAAGGGATAAAGAAAAAAGGGAAAATAGGCAGAAATAAGGCACAAAAGAGCAGAGATGCAGAAAGGTGAAAGATAAAAGAGGGTAGAAAAACGAGTGAAAACTAGTGAAAGGGCAGAGCGAGAGGAAGGGAAAATGAGCAGAAATAAGGCACAAAAGAGCAGAGATGCAGAAAAGTGCAGAAAGGTGAAAGATAAAAGAGGGTAGAAAAACGAGTGAAAACAAGTGAAAGGGCAGAGCGAGAGGAAGGGAAAATGAGCAGAAATAAGGCACAAAAGAGCAGAGATGCAGAAAAGTGCAGAAAGGTGAAAGATAAAAAAGGGTAGAAAAACGAGTGAAAGAGCAGAGTTAGAGGAAGGAGACAGAGGTCCACTGGACCACCAGGGATGAGGCGCAGGGAAACCTGCGGGTGGAGGAGGGCCTCGATCACCAACACTCGAGAGTGCAGGGGCAGGGCAGGCCTCACTTAATGGTGGAGCTGCGAGGGTGGGAGAGCAATTTCACTGACAATGAGTCAGTGGTCTTGCTCGCCTGTCCCCGCAGTGGTCGCCATTAAGTAGGGGTCGGGGAGGGCTGGACAGCTGGGAGGCGGGAGCGGGGAGGGGAGCTGGATTGGCCGGTCGCGCTGGGGGGAGGGGCCGCGGGGGCAGCAGCGGCGGGGAAAGGTAAAGGGAGGAAATAAGGGATAAAGAAAAAAGGGAAAATAGGCAGAAATAAGGCACAAAAGAGCAGAGATGCAGAAAGGTGAAAGATAAAAGAGGGTAGAAAAACGAGTGAAAACTAGTGAAAGGGCAGAGCGAGAGGAAGGGAAAATGAGCAGAAATAAGGCACAAAAGAGCAGAGATGCAGAAAAGTGCAGAAAGGTGAAAGATAAAAGAGGGTAGAAAAACGAGTGAAAACAAGTGAAAGGGCAGAGCGAGAGGAAGGGAAAATGAGCAGAAATAAGGCACAAAAGAGCAGAGATGCAGAAAAGTGCAGAAAGGTGAAAGATAAAAAAGGGTAGAAAAACGAGTGAAAGAGCAGAGTTAGAGGAAGGAGACAGAGGTCCACTGGACCACCAGGGATGAGGCGCAGGGAAACCTGCGGGTGGAGGAGGGCCTCGATCACCAACACTCGAGAGTGCAGGGGCAGGGGCAGGCCTCACTTAATGGTGGAGCTGCGAGGGTGGGAGAGCAATTTCACTGACAATGAGTCAGTGGTCTTGCTCGCCTGTCCCCGCAGTGGTCGCCATTAAGTAGGGGTCGGGGAGGGCTGGACAGCTGGGAGGCGGGAGCGGGGAGGGGAGCTGGATTGGCCGGTCGCGCTGGGGGGAGGGGCCGCGGGGCAGCAGCGGCGGGGAAAGGTAAAGGGAGGAAATAAGGGATAAAGAAAAAAGGGAAAATAGGCAGAAATAAGGCACAAAAGAGCAGAGATGCAGAAAGGTGAAAGATAAAAGAGGGTAGAAAAACGAGTGAAAACTAGTGAAAGGGCAGAGCGAGAGGAAGGGAAAATGAGCAGAAATAAGGCACAAAAGAGCAGAGATGCAGAAAAGTGCAGAAAGGTGAAAGATAAAAGAGGGTAGAAAAACGAGTGAAAACAAGTGAAAGGGCAGAGCGAGAGGAAGGGAAAATGAGCAGAAATAAGGCACAAAAGAGCAGAGATGCAGAAAAGTGCAGAAAGGTGAAAGATAAAAAAGGGTAGAAAAACGAGTGAAAGAGCAGAGTTAGAGGAAGGAGACAGAGGTCCACTGGACCACCAGGGATGAGGCGCAGGGAAACCTGCGGGTGGAGGAGGGCCTCGATCACCAACACTCGAGAGTGCAGGGGCAGGGGCAGGCCTCACTTAATGGTGGAGCTGCGAGGGTGGGAGAGCAATTTCACTGACAATGAGTCAGTGGTCTTGCTCGCCTGTCCCCGCAGTGGTCGCCATTAAGTAGGGGTCGGGGAGGGCTGGACAGCTGGGAGGCGGGAGCGGGGAGGGGAGCTGGATTGGCCGGTCGCGCTGGGGGGAGGGGCCGCGGGGCAGCAGCGGCGGGGAAAGGTAAAGGGAGGAAATAAGGGATAAAGAAAAAAGGGAAAATAGGCAGAAATAAGGCACAAAAGAGCAGAGATGCAGAAAGGTGAAAGATAAAAGAGGGTAGAAAAACGAGTGAAAACTAGTGAAAGGGCAGAGCGAGAGGAAGGGAAAATGAGCAGAAATAAGGCACAAAAGAGCAGAGATGCAGAAAAGTGCAGAAAGGTGAAAGATAAAAGAGGGTAGAAAAACGAGTGAAAACAAGTGAAAGGGCAGAGCGAGAGGAAGGGAAAATGAGCAGAAATAAGGCACAAAAGAGCAGAGATGCAGAAAAGTGCAGAAAGGTGAAAGATAAAAAAGGGTAGAAAAACGAGTGAAAGAGCAGAGTTAGAGGAAGGAGACAGAGGTCCACTGGACCACCAGGGATGAGGCGCAGGAAACCTGCGGGTGGAGGAGGGCCTCGATCACCAACACTCGAGAGTGCAGGGGCAGGGGCAGGCCTCACTTAATGGTGGAGCTGCGAGGGTGGGAGAGCAATTTCACTGACAATGAGTCAGTGGTCTTGCTCGCCTGTCCCCGCAGTGGTCGCCATTAAGTAGGGGTCGGGGAGGGCTGGACAGCTGGGAGGCGGGAGCGGGGAGGGGAGCTGGATTGGCCGGTCGCGCTGGGGGGAGGGGCCGCGGGGGCAGCAGCGGCGGGGAAAGGTAAAGGGAGGAAATAAGGGATAAAGAAAAAAGGGAAAATAGGCAGAAATAAGGCACAAAAGAGCAGAGATGCAGAAAGGTGAAAGATAAAAGAGGGTAGAAAAACGAGTGAAAACTAGTGAAAGGGCAGAGCGAGAGGAAGGGAAAATGAGCAGAAATAAGGCACAAAAGAGCAGAGATGCAGAAAAGTGCAGAAAGGTGAAAGATAAAAGAGGGTAGAAAAACGAGTGAAAACAAGTGAAAGGGCAGAGCGAGAGGAAGGGAAAATGAGCAGAAATAAGGCACAAAAGAGCAGAGATGCAGAAAAGTGCAGAAAGGTGAAAGATAAAAAGGGTAGAAAAACGAGTGAAAGAGCAGAGTTAGAGGAAGGAGACAGAGGTCCACTGGACCACCAGGGATGAGGCGCAGGGAAACCTGCGGGTGGAGGAGGGCCTCGATCACCAACACTCGAGAGTGCAGGGGCAGGGGCAGGCCTCACTTAATGGTGGAGCTGCGAGGGTGGGAGAGCAATTTCACTGACAATGAGTCAGTGGTCTTGCTCGCCTGTCCCCGCAGTGGTCGCCATTAAGTAGGGGTCGGGGAGGGCTGGACAGCTGGGAGGCGGGAGCGGGGAGGGGAGCTGGATTGGCCGGTCGCGCTGGGGGAGGGGCCGCGGGGCAGCAGCGGCGGGGAAAGGTAAAGGGAGGAAATAAGGGATAAAGAAAAATGGGAAAATAGGCAGAAATAAGGCACAAAAGAGCAGAGATGCAGAAAGGTGAAAGATAAAAGAGGGTAGAAAAACGAGTGAAAACTAGTGAAAGGGCAGAGCGAGAGGAAGGGAAAATGAGCAGAAATAAGGCACAAAAGAGCAGAGATGCAGAAAAGTGCAGAAAGGTGAAAGATAAAAGAGGGTAGAAAAACGAGTGAAAACAAGTGAAAGGGCAGAGCGAGAGGAAGGGAAAATGAGCAGAAATAAGGCACAAAAGAGCAGAGATGCAGAAAAGTGCAGAAAGGTGAAAGATAAAAAAGGGTAGAAAAACGAGTGAAAGAGCAGAGTTAGAGGAAGGAGACAGAGGTCCACTGGACCACCAGGGATGAGGCGCAGGGAAACCTGCGGGTGGAGGAGGGCCTCGATCACCAACACTCGAGAGTGCAGGGGCAGGCCTCACTTAATGGTGGAGCTGCGAGGGTGGGAGAGCAATTTCACTGACAATGAGTCAGTGGTCTTGCTCGCCTGTCCCCGCAGTGGCCGCCATTAAGTAGGGGTCGGGGAGGGCTGGACAGCTGGGAGGCGGGAGCGGGGAGGGGAGCTGGATTGGCCGGTCGCGCTAGGGGGAGGGGCCGCGGGGGCAGCAGCGGCGGGGAAAGGTAAAGGGAGGAAATAAGGGATAAAGAAAAAAGGGAAAATAGGCAGAAATAAGGCACAAAAGAGCAGAGATGCAGAAAGGTGAAAGATAAAAGAGGGTAGAAAAACGAGTGAAAACTAGTGAAAGGGCAGAGCGAGAGGAAGGGAAAATGAGCAGAAATAAGGCACAAAAGAGCAGAGATGCAGAAAAGTGCAGAAAGGTGAAAGATAAAAGAGGGTAGAAAAACGAGTGAAAACAAGTGAAAGGGCAGAGCGAGAGGAAGGGAAAATGAGCAGAAATAAGGCACAAAAGAGCAGAGATGCAGAAAAGTGCAGAAAGGTGAAAGATAAAAAAGGGTAGAAAAACGAGTGAAAGAGCAGAGTTAGAGGAAGGAGACAGAGGTCCACTGGACCACCAGGGATGAGGCGCAGGGAAACCTGCGGGTGGAGGAGGGCCTCGATCACCAACACTCGAGAGTGCAGGGGCAGGGGCAGGCCTCACTTAATGGTGGAGCTGCGAGGGTGGGAGAGCAATTTCACTGACAATGAGTCAGTGGTCTTGCTCGCCTGTCCCCGCAGTGGTCGCCATTAAGTAGGGGTCGGGGAGGGCTGGACAGCTGGGAGGCGGGAGCGGGGAGGGGAGCTGGATTGGCCGGTCGCGCTGGGGGGGAGGGCCGCGGGGGAAGCAGCGGCGGGGAAATCTAAAGGGAGGAAATAAGGGATAAAGAAAAATGGGAAAATAGGCAGAAATAAGGCACAAAAGAGCAGAGATGCAGAAAGGTGAAAGATAAAAGAGGGTAGAAAAACGAGTGAAAACTAGTGAAAGGGCAGAGCGAGAGGAAGGGAAAATGAGCAGAAATAAGGCACAAAAGAGCAGAGATGCAGAAAAGTGCAGAAAGGTGAAAGATAAAAGAGGGTAGAAAAACGAGTGAAAACAAGTGAAAGGGCAGAGCGAGAGGAAGGGAAAATGAGCAGAAATAAGGCACAAAAGAGCAGAGATGCAGAAAAGTGCAGAAAGGTGAAAGATAAAAAAGGGTAGAAAAACGAGTGAAAGAGCAGAGTTAGAGGAAGGAGACAGAGGTCCACTGGACCACCAGGGATGAGGCGCAGGGAAACCTGCGGGTGGAGGAGGGCCTCGATCACCAACACTCGAGAGTGCAGGGGCAGGCCTCACTTAATGGTGGAGCTGCGAGGGTGGGAGAGCAATTTCACTGACAATGAGTCAGTGGTCTTGCTCGCCTGTCCCCGCAGTTGTCGCCATTAAGTAGGGAGTCGGGGAGGGCTGGACAGCTGGGAGGCGGGAGCAGGGAGGGGAGCTGGATTGGCCGGTCGCGCTGGGGGGGAGAGGCCGCGGGGCAGCAGCGGTGGGGAAAGGTAAAGGGAGGAAATAAGGGATAAAGAAAAAAGGGAAAATAGGCAGAAATAAGGCCGAGAGGGGCAGGCCTCACTTAATGGTGGAGCTGCGAGGGTGGGAGAGCAATTTCACTGACAATGAGTCAGTGGTCTTGCTCGCCTGTCCCCACAGTGGTCGCCATTAAGTAGGGGTCGAGGAGGGCTGGACAGCTGGGAGGCGGGAGCGGGGAGGAGCTGGATTGGCCGGTCGCGCTGGGGGGAGGGACCACGGGGGCAGCAGCGGCGGGGAAAGGTAAAGGGAGGAAATAAGGGATAAAGAAAAAATGGAAAATAGGCAGAAATAAGGCACAAAAGAGCAGAGATGCAGAAAGGTGAAAGATAAAAGAGGGTAGAAAAACGAGTGAAAACTAGTGAAAGGGCAGAGCGAGAGGAAGGGAAAATGAGCAGAAATAAGGCACAAAAGAGCAGAGATGCAGAAAAGTGCAGAAAGGTGAAAGATAAAAGAGGGTAGAAAACGAGTGAAAACAAGTGAACGGGCAGAGCGAGAGGAAGGGAAAATGAGCAGAAATAAGGCACAAAAGAGCAGAGATGCAGAAAAGGTGCAGAAAGGTGAAAGATAAAAAAGGGTAGAAAAACGAGTGAAAGAGCAGAGTTAGAGGAAGGAGACAGAGGTCCACTGGACCACCAGGGTTGAGGCGCAGGGAAACCTGCGGGTGGAGGAGGGCCTCGATCACCAACACTCGAGAGTGCAGGGGCAGGGGCAGGCCTCACTTAATGGTGGAGCTGCGAGTGTGGAGAGCAATTTCACTGACAATGAGTCAGTCGTCTTGCTCGCCTGTCCCCGCAGTGGTCGCCATTAAATAGGGGTCGGGGATGGCTGGACAGCTGGGAGGCGGGAGCGGGGAGGAGCTGGATTGGCCGGTCGCGCTGGGGGAGGGGCCGCGGGGGCAGCAGCGGCGCGGAAAGGTAAAGGGGAGGAAATAAGGGATAAAGAAAAAAGGGAAAATAGGGCAGAAATAAGGCACAAAAGAGCAGAGATGCAGAAAGGTGAAAGATAAAAGAGGGTAGAAAAACGAGTGAAAACTAGTGAAAGGGCAGAGCGAGAGGAAGGGAAAATGAGCAGAAATAAGGCACAAAAGAGCAGAGATGCAGAAAAGTGCAGAAAGGTGAAAGATAAAAGAGGGTAGAAAAACGAGGTGAAAACAAGTGAAAGAGGCAGAGCGAGAGGAAGGGAAAATTAGCAGAAATAAGGCACAAAAGAGCAGAGATGCAGAAAAGTGCAAGATAAAAAGGGTAGAAAAACGAGTGAAAGAGCAGAGTTAGAAGAAGGAGACCAGAGGTCCACTGGACCATCAGGGATGAGGCGCAGGGAAACCTGCGCGGTGGAGGAAGGGCCTCGATCACCAACACTCGAGAGTGCAGGGGCAGGCCTCTACTTAATGGTGGAGCTGCGAGGGTGGGAGAGCAATTTCACTGACAATGAGTCAGTGGTCTTGGATTGAAAGAATCAATCATACTTCCACTTACTCACCTATACAGTTATACAGACACCACCTTACTTATTCATACAGATACTAACACATAATTACTCTCTTATAGAATCACTGATACAAATACACACTCATCCATGCAGCCACTCTCACAATTACTGACTCTCACATATAGTTATTTTATATACACCATCACTCACATATACTGCCTTTTACATATGTACTTACTTGCACATCTACCACTGAGACATCCATTCACTCACCAACACACCCATACACACACTCACCCACCCATACAGCTGTTTCCACATGCACTCTTGAACCCATACACCCAGTGAATCAACCACTCAGACATCTATGCACAGAGTCACACACCTCCCACCCACCCACACACACACTCAGGCAGCCATACAATTACTCAAGCAAGCAATCAATAACCCATATAGACACTCATGCAGCTACTCACCAACCCATGCAGCAGCTTACACAACAACAGACAGACTGATACAGACTTTCACACAGTTTAGTCACTAACCCATGCATTCAGAAAGACACATTTAATCACTCATTTATACAGTCAGTCATGTACCTACTAAATCCTCCATACAGACACTTATACACCCACTCATTCTTCAATACAGCTTGACATATATATAAAACAAATTTAAACTTTACAGAAACACACAGTCACTGGATGATGTCATCAGTGATGTCATTTGAGATGTCATCAGTGATGTCATCAGTGATGTCACTGACCATGTCATGAATGATGTAATATGTGACGTCATCAGCAGTGCATTGTGGGGGCGTGAGTTATAGTTAGCTCAACTAACTATAACGGCCGAATTTCTATGGTTTTGTACGAGTGAAATGTGCAAGTAACTATAACGTCCCTGAAACCTATGGTTTTTTCAGTGAATATATATATATAGATACATACATACATATATATATATATATATATATATATACATATATATATTTATATATATGAAAGAACCAAAATCCTGGCTCCTCAAGTGTTCTGCGAGAAAACAGGAGCGGACCACAACGCATTCCTCACGGTGAATTTTATTGCAGATGAATTAAATTAAAACAGCACCCATAGTGTCCATATTTATATTTATATATATATATATATATATATATATATATATATACACACACACATATATACTAATACTAATAAATATATATGTGATTAACAGTACATAAATCCTAATACCTTTCAACGCTTTCTAGTTTTATTTAAGCTGGCTTCCAATTGAGATATATGCCAACTGCGAGGATTTATCCAGATAATCAGTCAACAGTCGCCAAGTTCTGTTCCATTTAATAAGAGGCTGCCATGTAGTAATGTTGTAAGTATCCTATCTATGATTGTTGCAGATTACATTCCACCAAGCTTTAAACAAGATATCTCCGCTGATTCCCAATTCGAGGCCATAACCTGAAAAACATTAGCATATATCACATCTACAAACTTACTAAAGAATTTCCTATATTTATGTTAAACATGACAGCCACCTAAAATATATTCACATTTATATTCACGCATGAGAAGAGAATTTTGAAAATACAGATATTCAAAATGTTTTGCCAGACCTGATCTCTGAACGTAAGAACTGTAGGACGCTCGAAGAATTTATACATAAATGTAAGTTTGGCATCATAAAAAGTTGCTTGGGTGTATACAATAACCTATTATATAAGAAAAACATTGTCTGGGTTATCATTGCTGGGTGTAAAGTGGATTTTGCTTTTGTCCAAATCCTGTCCCACAAATCTTAAGACAATTCACCACACAAATTATTTTCCCATTTTAATTCAATGCTTGAACTCTCCCTTATGTAGGTATTCGAAATCAAGTGTTTACAAAGATCGGATGCTCTATTACCAGATATATTTTTATTACCCATCAATTTGATTAATGTATCCTCATTAAAGGAGGGTTGAACAGTTTTGAAGAATTCCAGCAAGGATCAATTGCTTATGACATGACTTGGGTAGCTGATAGGTGCCCACTAGCCCTTGAATAGGAACAATAACATCCCTCTGAAATAGTTGAGATACTGCATTAAATAACACAGTCTTTCAATCTTGTACAAAACAAGATTCAATTTTTAATTATTATTTTATTATTGTACCATGGTGTACTAGAATGAAACGCATCCCTTTGTGTCATAGTGCCTACTAATAAGCACCTCAGCAAATGTTGGTTTACAGAAGAGGTGGGGCCCATGAATTGTCTGGGAGGCTGTGCCACAAAAGTGACCTCTTCATAAGAAAAGGAGCCATAATGTTCTTGTTCCAACAAATATCCTATTTTTTTTTCTTTAGAGTCAAACACTGCATAGGGATATTCCAAACTTGTTTTAAATGGAAGACATGATGATCTTTAATAAAATATGGATAATTAACTCCCCCATTGGAGTTCGGTTTTTTAATAATTTTCAATGAAATCCTAGCCTGTTTATTGTTCCACAAAAATCTAAACAGTATACTTCCAGTTTTGTAAATAAAGGACTGACTGATTTTAATCAGTAACATTGCCAGAAAAAATAATAATAAACAGAATGAACACCATCTTTATTGCGTCTACGTATCCCCACTAGTAAAGTTACCAAGGAGACAATTTCCCACCAAACTGATAATTCTCGAACTTAACTCACCTAAATTAAATTTTAAAGTACTACCAATTGACCTGAAGTACCAAAAACCAAACAATTAAATATATTCTATTCAAGTTTATTCCTATTTTTTTAAAAGGTTGTTTAAGGCTAAGTTTATTCAAAGTAAAACCTCTGACTTGTCGATGTTCAATTTGTAACCTGAAACTTTAGCTAATCTAGATAACTCCAGAAAGAAGGTTAGCAAGGATATTTCTGGGTTGGAAATATGTAATAAAATTGTATCTGCACAAAGCAGGGACTTAAATCTGATTATCTTTATATGAATACACAGATTGGTTTGTCTTTTGTATTCAGAAATGGGCATTACAAAAAGTATAAATAATGATAAAGGGCAGCTTTGACATATTCCTCTTTTTAACGGAAATAATGAAAACATTACACCATTAACATATGCAGACCTTTTATGGATGCATATATAATGATATATAACTGAGTATATTAGACCAAAACCATGGCTGTGAAGCGCCTTCTATGTGAAATTCCAATAACTCGATCAAAGCCTTTTCAGCTTCAAGTGTTACAGCACATATTGGCTCTTTCCTTTTGTAAGCTCCATGGATAATATATTTTTTTTAAACAAATGATCTGAAGTAATGTGTTCTTTAACAAAATCTGTTTGTTCAGACAATATCAACTCTAGAAAATTCTTACAATCAATATTAATCAATGAAATACATCAGTAAGTTTTGCAATAGGAAAGATCTTTGTCTTTCTTGGAAATTAATCATATCATGGCCTCGGTAAAAGTATCTTCTGCCTTATCAATTGAGATGAAATAATTAATAGCTATCATAATTTCTTTGATGTTTAACTCTCTATCAATAGTGGCAAAGTTGACTGACAGTTCTCTTTTCTGATAAAGGCAATCAAAGTACATAATTAACTCAATTGCTTAAGATCTCATTCCTGAAGCATACAATGTCTTATAATACTCTGCAAAGCAATTAGATCTATCCTTCTCTTCAAATACTTTATTCTTATATTCATCAATAATATATTTAACTAAAGTTCTCTCTTTTTTTTAACTTTGAGATAATTAGCTAATAATTTCCCAGATCTGTTTAGGCCACTATAAAATCTTGCAATCATCTTTAACAAACATCCACATGCACTTTCTGAAGATTATTTTTTAATGTACTTTTGCTCCTAACAGTGTGTCTAAACAAGCTTTATTATTTGTAAAGGTGTAATAAAATTGTTACAATTTATTAATCGTTTCCAAAATTTGAACTGTTTTCCTATTGGCCTCTTGGATTTTTTACCTGCTACATAGTTAATAACAAAAGCACTGGCTACAGCCTTAAACGAATCCCAGCACTTGCAGAGGGATTTTCCATGGAGTTCAAATCAAAGTATTATATATTTGAATTTTCAAATGTAGACAAAAATATATTAGCAGACAGCTAAGAACTGCCATCTATTAAGTTTACCAATATAAGTATTACTTCAGTTTCCACATGTAATGCCTGAACCAAGTTCTTACTCACAAAAATATCATCAATTGTTGTTAGAGTGCTGTGTACCAGGGAAAATGTAAATTCCCTTTTATCAGTGTAAAAAACACTACATGCATCCGACAGAGCTCTTTGCAAATTTCTTTTTTAATTTTTAAGGAGAATTAGTAACATATCTTGTATGTGAGTTCCTATCCATAAAAGGATCCATAGTGTGATTATAATCACCCCTAGTAAAACTCTGTAATTAGGATATAACATTATTTTAGACAACGCGTTTTTTCAAAATGTATTATTTGAATCACTAGGACCATAAATATTGATTATAAAAAAATATGTGCCACTAAAAGGTAATTTCTGCAGCAATCTATCTGCCTTCCAAATCTGACTCTTGGGAGATAATATCCAGTCACAAACCTTTGTGAAACAAAATAGCAACTCCATTTTTTATTATCTATGGCTGATGATCAAATCAAATCTGTGGTTCATTGTTTTTTTTACATTTCCTAATGTTTTTCTTCAAAAGGTGAATTTCCTTCAAAAAACAATTTGGGCCTTGTATTTATCCAGATGAGAAAACACTCTTTACCTTTTAATAGGATTTTTAAACTCCTTTACATTCAAAGTAAGTATGCAAAATTGAGGCATATGAAAAGATAACAACTGAAATTCAAATCCTTAATATGGCAAAATTGAACGAATATTTCAACAATATGTAAATGTATAAAAAACCAAGAAAACAAATAAACAAGAAAACCACCAACCAACAATCAGAAAAAAACATAAAGATAAGTGCTGAAAAGACAATGCAAAAAACTAGATGACAATCGTAATGAATACACTTCCATAATCTAAAACTAGATTTCAATTTGAAGTGTACAGGAGAGGATAACACACCAAACTAGTGAAGATAAACAATTCCCCATCTTATGAAATAAAATATGGAACTGCTAAGGGAATAACAGGTTCAACATATGTCATTTTTATGACAAATGATCTAAAAGGAGCCAAACATTTAACAATGCAAACAATGACTTACAAAGGAAGGGGTGACAGTGCGAAAACAATTTTTCAAACTTAGATGACCTTCCCATTGATGCAATAAATGGCAATATATAGGAACAAGAATAAACAATAGCTTCACAATTAAATAAAAGCAAGACAAAAAGTAAGTGAAGAGAGAACAGTCATCATGCAGCTTTTAACATGAAAGAGAACTATGGTACGAGCCAATATGAGATGAAGATTAAAAACAACTAGCAGGCTACTACTCCATCTTATTTTAAGAAACAACATTATTTACAAGTTCCATTGAGTCAATTATATTCTTGCAAAGAAACTCTTTAAATTTACTTGGATGCTCGAAAGTAAGAGATCTATTCTTATAAGTTACAAACAAACATGGGTGAGGCAAACCATGTTTAGCATTCACGTCTTTAAGACGGGGATGAAGATTTAGAAATTCCTTCACTCTGCCAGCAATTGCCTTTGAAATGCCTTGTGCGATGAAGACTTTATGACCTTTCTAAAGAGTCTGCCTTTTCTCTTTAGCTGTCAATAGTATTGTCATCAAATTCATGTAATGTAAAAATATAATATTATTGCTCTAAGCTTGACATTAGGTAAATTTGCATTCAGCTGTGGACCAATTCTATCAGCCCTTTGGATATTGCTTGACAGTGAACTCGAAAGTTCTAACATCCTTAGTATTTGCAATTTGTGAAAAGATAGAATATCTGATCTTTTGGAACCTTCAGAGATCCTATAACAACATAAATAATTACTTCTATTTTTTATTTTCTAAATCTTTTGTTAGCTTTTTCAGACAATCAATTTCTTTAGCCATGTATTTAAAGTTTTTGATACTGTCCTCATTTGTGCTGTCATGCTTTTCTTCATCTATTCTTGCATAAAGACTAGACCACTTTTTCTCTACTCTCTGCAAACTTTTATTTATGTCAACAATAAAGGTTTCAGGGCGTTAATTTCCCTCAATAAGGCTCCTAAAGACAATGGTGTAGGAGAGTTTGAAGGTAATTCTATGCCTTTTTTTGGCCCTTTAGCTGGTCCTGTCACATTGTTATTAGGAATGGCCTCTGTACCCTTACTGCCAGCTAAAATATTAAAGCACTTACAGCACCTCCCTCCATCTTGTTATCCAAAGTATTAAAGATTTCCCCTTAACAAATCTGTTTCAACCAGGTGTTTTATAACAAAAGGAAGAAGTTTTACTTACGTCTTTATTCTTCTTGTTTAAAATGGTTGTAATGACCATGAAAAGCTGCCTAAGAAAATATTATTTTCAGAAAGAAAGACCAAAAGAGGAAAAAAAGTGTTAATAAAAGGCTAATATTCATGAGAAAAATATCTTCTGGCACAGCCAGTCATACCTGAAAAAACACCAAACAATACACAGACTAAAAATGGTAAAGTATATAAAAAATGACTCCTTTTATATATCTTTCTCAAACTCTTTTAATTTGGCAGTTTTCTTCCCACCTGTCCCGTGACTGAGAATGACGGTGCCTCCATCATGGGAGCCGCAAACCCATTAACAATAAAGGAAATGGAAGGCAGAATTGTGTGGGAGCTGAGGAGTGCAAGGAGAACCTCCATGTATTAACTGATATGTTCGGTGAGCGGAAAGAAATGACCACCTGGCTCCTCAGCTACTCCGCCACTGTCCTCCAATACTGAAGCTACTCCATCCCATGGAGGGATTCTCTGCCTCTGAAACTGTGCCGAAGCTATAGGAGCTAAAAAGATATCGCCATCTTCTATGCCCTGTAACTAAGTAAATCATTCAAATAATCAATCTGCAATATTTAAGTGTACTTCTGAGATGCAAAATAGTCCCTCATGCATTGCAATGCAAGTACAACCAAGGAGATGGAATAATACAGCAAATAAGCACTACAATGAGGTAAGAGAGAAGAACTCCCTAGGTAGACCCAATGGTCAATCTATGTATACTTTTGAAGCATTGGTAACAATAGGTTTGCAGACAGTTTTACTGACAAGCCAGACCTAAAAATGATGAATAGGGCTACATCTAATGGTAGGGAAAAATTCCTAGCCGTATTTGCTATACTTCCTAAGTATGTTTCAGGCAATGGTACTCTACTTTCTTTTTTTTTAAGAACATGTGTGAGGTCAGTCCCAGGAGCATAGTCTTATTCTTCTTGTAAATGTGGCTGAAGAATAGTCAGGATCCGTTGCTCACTCATATTCGAGCGCACAATCAAAAGTGGAATATCATACCCATATGACTATATATAATGGACCATAAACACAGCTGACATAACCCATACACATCATGCCAGAAACACAGCTGAGGTGTGTGATTGATATTTTACCATAAACACAGCAGATGTACACCATACACATACCAGCATAATACAGGCAATATGTCCCAAACGTATCATCCTGGAAAAAAGCCAATGTATAACATACACAACAAAACATAAACACAACCAAAAACATCTTACGTTTACCAGAGAAGGACACAAATAGGACTTGTGGCTGAAGGCTGGCAATCTTAATATATATGTTGGCTGGTGAGCAATAATACCTTTTCTAAAATAATAAGGTCATATTGATTCCAGTTGAGAGCTTTTATGTTGCACCTGTTCATGAGCAGGATAAAACTGAAAGTCTTGGGACAGCTACATAGAAGGACTATTACCACTTTAGGCAACTATCATAACCTCTTACTCTGGGCATCACAGCATCTGCATCACTTGGTCTGTATTCTGAAAACTAGGGAGCCGATTCACAGTAGCATTTATGAGTATAAAAATTAGTAGTGCAGGAGTATTCTTTTAGATACTCTTACAATCCTTTGTGCATTGGGCGGTTAACATCCACCTCCTTATTACTAAAAATGCAAAGAGGGCACCATACTTACTATGCTTACACGTGAATCAGCAGGTGTATCCAACAGATGAGGTTCCCAGAAATAGCTTCATACTAAGAATTTTTTCCTACTAACTCACCCATGTACCAGCATAGTTAACGCCTGGAGACATGACAACGTGAAGTACTATCTACGGATTCCTTGTCATCACACAGTGATTTGAAAACATGAGGCACAGAAAGCAATCCTCAACTGGAAATATTCTACAACTGCAGTATAATAGCTAGTTTAGTTGAGTATGTGTTAATCCTCATAAAGAGCTTTTAGTACACCAAATCCTGGGCAAAAAGGTTGTCAACATTTCTGTGTTGGGAGTTTTTTGGTTCAGATGAGTAGTTTCCTCTCTGGTATACAAATATACTGGATTAATATCTGTTTGGATAGGATTTGGTGTTAGAACAGATCTGTCGTGAACTTGTACATCAACCTTTTGAAAAGAGTCTGCATCTTTTGTGGTTCTTTTTTTAGTATACTAATATTGCAAAAAAATTGATTGAAAACAAAATGTATATCTTATATCTATAGACCATGCATGTTTTCTGATTACACGTTAACAAATAATCTCTTTTTTAATGAATTGGCTTCAATACATGTATCCTGATTGGGTGCACTGGAATGCAAGTAAACCAGTGAAGTTCACAGCGGACAAGGAATGCCCTGATGTTTGCGTTAAATCTTCATTGTTCTCTGTTGGACCTGGCCCTTGTTGCCTTCTTCCTCCTATCTTTTCTGACCTGTTTTTGTTGGCTTTAGGACTCTGGGCACTTTGCCACTGCTAATCAGTGCTAAAGTGCGTATGCTCACTGTGAAAAATATGATTGTGATTGGTTATACATGATTGGCATATTTGATTTACTGGTAGGTCCCTAGTAAAGTGCACTGTCTGTGCCCAGGGGCCTGTAAATCAAATGTTACTAGTGGGCCTCAAGCACTGATTGTGCCACCCACATGAGTAGCAGTAAATACGCATCAGACCTACAACTGCAGTGTCTGTGAGTGCAGTTTTCAACTGCAATGTCGACCTGGGAAGTGCACCCACTTGCGAGGCCCAAACCTTTCCTTTTACTACATGTAAGTCACCCCTAAGGTAGCCCCATGGGCAGGGTGCAGTGTGTGTGAAAGGTAGGACATGTACTGGTGTGTTTTACATGTCCGGATAGTAAACTACTGCCAATTTTGTTTTTCACTATGGCAAGGACTATCTCTCTCAGAGGTTATCATTGAAGCTGCCTTGTAACAACTTACAAGTGCAACTTTCAATTGGGAAGAGGTAGAGATTTAGAGTTTGGGGTTCCCTGAGGTCAGAATTTAAAAACACATATTTTAAGGTGGTTTTTAAATTGTATGTTTGAAAATGCCACTTTCAGAAAGTGCAAAATGTACATGGTGCGTCGTCACGCACCAATTTCAAGCCGCACTGCATACAGGCAAATAGCTCAGTAACCAGTAACCAATCCAGTACCCTTGTCAGTAATCGTTGTAATCCATTTGTGTCTCACTTCATTTGAAAATTCAGACGGAGGCAATATGATTTAAAAACCTTTTAATGCTCCCAGAATGCCCATCCAGGCTTTTTCCAATAGCTTGGTAGTTCATATTTCAGTTAGAGTAACCAGATGTAATGTCCACCCAATGCATTTCGGGCACCTAGCCCTTCGTCAGGGGTAACTGGAATTTAAAAACAGCCCATAAGACACCATGTACAAGTTGCACAACATTTCCAAGTACATTACATATACTACATGTGCTGTATTCAGACATTTGTTATGCCAAAAGTGTGCATGCCACCTGTCAGATTGTGAAATTACCCATGCTGTAAAGGTGTATCTCTGCACCACCAAATCTCTAAGACACGAGAACTGAATAAAGCAAAACATAAAACAAATAAAAAGTTAAGTGAATAAACCCAGTGATTAGATCAAACGCAGTTTGTGAAAAACATGCACCGAACACCCACCTCAATATTATTACAAGCGTCTGCTTAAATTTCCTCTGATTAAACCCTGCAACCATCAGTGGGGCCGCTTGTAAGTGAAAAAAGTCGTCCTTCTTAGTGCACGACCACAAACAACTGAGGGAATATCTTTCGTGAGCGCCACACGTGTAACCTTTTGAAACCTGCCGTGCAACTCCCAAAAAAACGTGAAGTCATGTGACCTAGATGAACGCTATTGAACAAGCCTAAAAAGATATCTAACTAAAAATAAGATCATGCGGTCTGTGCATTAAAAAAATATATATAGAAAATGCTAATTCCAAAATCAATTAAAACAATTCTACGATGCAAACACTATGTTTCAGAAATAAGAGTATAGAGCCTTTGATAACAAAACATGGCTCGTATTAAGCTCAATAAAATCAGGTTATCTCAAGTAGCCTCCGTGATGGTGTTTCTTATGTTTTTAACACATGAGGTGCGGTCATCCAAAGGGACAGTCATATATTGAATCATGAACAAAGATAGGTAGTCCGCTCTCCTTCCCTTCCATTTTCAACAAATTTAAACAATTTTAGATAATGCTGAAGGCAAAACTTTGTGTGTATGCCCAAAAAGTGCTCTGTCCCATTTAACACGAATTGGAAGTCCAAAATGTACATGGTGCGTCGTCACGCACTAATTTCAAGCCGCACTGCATACAGGCAAATAGCTAAGTAACCAGTAACCAATCCAGTAATCTTGTCAGTAATCGTTGTCATCCATTTGTGTCTCACTTCATTTGAAAAATCAGATGGAGGCAATATGATTTAAAAAACTTTTAATGCTCCCAGAATGCCCATCCAGGCTTATTCCAACAGCTGGGTATTTCATATTTCAGTTAAAGTAACCAGATGTAATGTCCACCCAATGTATTTCGGGCACCTAGCCCTTCATCAGGGGTAACTGGAATTTAAAAACAGCCCAGAAGACACCATGTATAAGTTGTTTAACATTTCCAAGTACATTACATAAACTACACGTGCTGTATTCAGACATTTGTTATGCCAAAAGTGTGCATGCCACCTGTCAAATAGTGAAATTACCCATGCTGTAAATGTGTATCTATACACCACCAACTCTCTAAGACACGAGAAATTAATAAAGCAAAACATAAAACAAATAAAAAGTTAAGTGAATAAACCCCGTGTTTAGATCAAACGCAGTTTGTGAAAAACATGCACCGAACATCCACCTCAATAATATTACAAGCGTCTGCTTAAATTTCCTCTGATTAAACCCTGCAACCATCAGTGGGGCCGCTTGTAAGTGAAAAAAGTCGTCCTTCTTAGTGCACGACCACAAACAACTGAGGGAATATCTTTCAGGAGCTCCACACGTGTAACCTTTTGAAACCTGCCATGCAACTCCCAAAAAAACGTGATGTCAGTGGGCATTTTCTTGCTTTACCATCCTGTGCCTCGGCCTGCCTCTGGAATCCACGTCTGGTTTAGACTGACAGCTGGGCTGTTTGTGCATTCACTCTAGACAGTCACACAAAGGGAGCTGAGGTGTGCCCTGCATATGCTTATTGCCCTCCACCAGGCTGATGGGCCTTCCGGAGCTAGAGTGGTGGGAGGGGTTGTCATTGACACCTGAATAGGGCTGTGCCTGGCCTCTCACAATGCTGCCTCCACTCCCCTGTAGTGTGTCTGGAGCCAGGACAGGGCAAGGCAGGATCTGTGCACTACAAAGACTATCGTTTGAAGTATTCCTACTTCAAAGGCCAAAAGAGGTATAAGTATTGGACCTATAACCCCAGACTTTAGAACACTTCTGAACTAAGAGGAGAGTCTGCCAAGAAGAAGAGCTAGAGAAGCTGTAGTAGGGGAACTGCCACTTTACCTGTTGCTGTGTTGTGCCGGCCTGCTGCTTCCTTCTTGCACAGTGAAAGGATTGGACTTTGCTTTCTTCATCCTGCTCGTCAAGGTTCTCCAAGGGCTTGTGTGAGCTTGCCTCCTGTTGGAAGTCGCAGGGAGATCAAAGACTTTATCCACATCTTGTTATCAATACTGGGACTCTTCTGTTGTGAGTCCTGCGCTGCCAAGTGGTGCCAAAACCAGTCCTGGGCCCCTGGAACTGAGTGGTTGTGCTGTAACTCCAAGAAAAGCAAACCCGACGACGTCATCGATGCCGCTTCCTGCACCGAAGCTGTGGTCACCGCTCGTTAGAAGCACGAAGCATCGACTTCAACAACATTGCAGCCTCTACCTCACCGATGATGACGCTTCACGCCGGCATCGATGCAGCTGCCTGCACCGTGGCCAAGAGCACAACACATCGCCTCAATGACATCGCAGCCCCTGGTGTACCGACAACAGCACCATTGACTCCGTCTTTGTCTCTGACTCTGCTGCCTGCACTGTGGCTGAGACCACTGCTCGTAAAAGCACAACTTATCGCCCTGTCTCACATCGCAGCCCCGGGTCTGCAGATAACAGCGCTTACATCGACGCCGTGCCGCTGCCTGCACAGAAGACATGATCAACTCTCACGAAGAACCCGACTCACCAACCGTGACGACATCACTGAAGCCAGTGCTCCTGAACTCAACATAGCAGGGATCGACCTGCAACGCGTGTGATGCCAAGGCTTCAACGACTCCAGCCCAGCCTCCAGAACCGACGCCCGCCGACAACGGCGATGCCGCATCTTTGGATTTCATTGCAAGGTCCCCAAGGCCTCTTCATTTCCAAAGGTACTGTTTTGCAGGTCTTCCTGACACAGGACAACTGAACTGTTGGAATTGTTGTTGCTCACGATGCCGCGATAGCCTCTCTTGGCGCTATCGACTTCAAGGAACTGTATTTTTAGTTTATTCTGGATAAATTCATATCTTTACTTGTGTATGTTGGATTGATTTTGTTTTATTCAGATAAAGATTGGTTATTTTTCTAAACTGGTGGGGTGTCCATTTGTTGTGTTTTCACAGTGTTACTGTGTGTGTTTTGTACAAATGTTTTACACATTGCCTCTGAGATAGCCCTCACTGCTCGTGCCAAGCTACCAAGGGGATGAGCAGGGGTTATCTTAGCTCTGTAATCCCCTTACCCTGACTAGAAGGAAGGGTCCCTTCTTGGACAGGGTGCAAGACACTGCCAACTAGAGACCCCCATTTCTAACAATGAATATAATATTTCATTAGTACTTTTAGTTCATATTGCATAGATTACACAATAAGCAATCAAACTGCACAGTAGTAGGTATAGATGAGAACTATGTTGAAAGTACATACATGTAACATTAATGCCTACATTGTATAATTTTTGTAGTTTAACTCATGTCAGGATCCTACACGTATAAGAATTTTTGAGAGCTAAGAACAATATCCCTAACAGATACATAGACAATATAGCACACATTTAGGAATCATAAGCGATGTTTAGCAGTGAAGTAAATAGGATGGTTTCTGGAACAAATACACATTACTAGGTTTCATCTTTACAATTGTAGCACACTTTATAAATGTGAATCCATTTATTTGCAATGAAGCATATACGTTTGTTATTGCATGTCAGTCACTTTATTTATCAATATCAAAGGATTGTTTCTAGATTATTTTATTAAATGCATCTTTTATTTAGTAGAAACGACTCCTAAATTAAACGTTCAAAAGTATTTATTTCGACAATAGTAAACATTCAATATGAGGACTGTAAATTCTACAGTAAAGATTCTCCTGAAACAGCAGTGTCAAATGCAACATGTGCATGATTCACTATCACACGTAGGACTCGTGCCAAGTGCACGTTCATTTTGTGTGTCTGGTATCATTTGCATTTGGGTTTTAGTGACGTGTAGAGTGGGCAGTTTGTGCTGCACCAGGAATTCGTCGCTGTGGCAGAAGACCTTCTTAAATGATAGCACAGAGCAACTCATTTAAACGTCCTCCAACACATAGCGAAGAATAATTCATAAAGCAAACTTGAATAAGGCAACTGAATAGAGAGGTCCCTCGGCGGCACAGAATGCATTCTTCTCAGATACAAAGGCAGAAAAAGAAAATATTGCACTTAATGAAAGTGAATTCATTCCCCCATTTTCCTTTCTGTATATGATTTTTTAATATTGAGAACCAGGTTGTGTTATTTTAATGCACAGTTAACTAGCGGGTGGTTGTGAAATGGCTTCTGCGTTTTCTAGGCTCTATGGAGGGCCAAAAGCTATTCCCCAGTCACTGAGGAAGGCACAGAGCAGTTCATTAAAAAAAAATGTAACTTTTTTGCTCCGCTCAGAGCTAGGAGGGTTCGGGTCAAGTTGTGGATCCTCCCCAAACACTCATATAACGCCTTTCACCCCTTGGCAAAAAGAGCAAGTGCTCTCATTTGCTAGTCCCCTGATAACCAAGTACTGAAAGCCCACAGGTAAGAAAGAAGGAAAAAAAGACTGTGTAGACACAGAAAAAGTGAGCAAACTGTACTCAAGAGGGGTGGTAGTAAGAATGTGTCAGTTATTGCTTAAATGTAGGAAGGCAGAAAACATAGTGAAATGGGCCAGTGATGCAACCAAAGAAAACTCTTTATCGAAGTTGGAGTAGATGGAAAAATGTGCAGGCCCTAAATTGCAGAAGTGAACATTCATATTGGGTGTGCATGGTGCTGACCAGGTCCATGCACCCTATTTAAAACAAAATGCAGTCTAATGTATATGTGTAAGGTGAACCATTGACTGTTTCATGGTAGCAAAAATAATACCCACAAACCCCGATAAAATCATTAAAATCATAAATCAAGAGATATCGCAAAAATGCTTCATCTACTTATTAAATATTATCTTAGAAACATAACTTAAAAAACAAATTGTCATACAGTGTTGCAGAGTCAGGCAAATTATGTTTACATAGGGCCTCCTTTGCGACAGATAATTCATTTTGTAATAGATCCTCTTTATATCAATGTATCATATATTAACCACAAATTCTTAGTAGGCTATTGCTTTTTTAGAAAAATGTTTTCCAAAGTTAGTCACACAAGAATCTTCATGTAATCTAAAGTTTTAATATGCATGTGAAGACCTAATTTATCAGACTGCTGTTTCACCCTAAAATAAATGTGTCCATTATGTGAAGGAAAATAGGCACTCTGTAGTTATAGCTGGGGTGACCAGGTAGGGATTTTCTACATTTTTGTTCCTTAATAACTTTGCACCTGGTTAGCGAATGTCCATGAAACTTTGCAGACCTACTGCCCCCATTTTCTTCTCGGAGTATTGAAAGTTTTGCAGCATTTGGGGCCAGATGTACGACCATTTTTGCATGCGCAAACGGGTTTGCGAACCCGTTTGCGCAATCAAAAACAGCATGGGGAATGTACAAACCCTATTTTGCGACTCGCAATTTTTTGCGACTCGCAAAATAGGGTTTTGCGACTCGCTATTAGGAAGGGCGTTCCCTTCCTAATAGCAAGCGCAACCCTATGAAGAATGTTTTGCGTCCGCAGTTGCGGGCGCAAAACACTCGCATAATTACCACCCTCTTCAAGAGGGTGGTAATGGGGTCACAAAAGGGAAGGGGTCCCCAGGGGACCCCTTCTCCTTTGCAAATGCAGGGGAAAATAATTTTTAAGGGCAGGCAGTGGTCCCAGGGACCACTACCTGCCCTTAAAAAATGAAACGAAAACGTTTCATTTTTTTCTTTTTTAAATGCATCCTGTTTTCCTTTAAGGAAAACGGGCTGCATTTTTTAAAAAACTGCTTTATTTAAAAGCAGTCCCAGACATGGTGGTCTGCTGAGCCCAGCAGGCCACCATGCCTGAGAGGGCCTGCCATTCCCAATGGGGTCGCAAATTGCGAGAGGCTCATTAATATTCATGAGCCTCTCAATTTGCGACCCCATTGGGAATCGCAAACAGTGTGATACACACTGTTGTACATCCAAAATAGCGCCTCGCAAATTGCGAGTCGCAAAAAACTCGCAATTTGCGAGGCGCTATTTTGCGCGTCGTACATCTGGCCCTTGGTCAAGAGGGTGCAAAGAAAAAAGGGGATTCCCAAAACATGCATAAAATCCAATGCATTTGACATAGACTTTTGTATTTTATGTAGCGAGAAGACCGTTAGTTGGATTTGATGATATTTGGCATGATAATATATTATGGTGTGCAGATAATTCTGTGTGATACAACAGGTAACTAGGGTAAATATTTTTTAAGTTTTAAGTGTTTTAAACTTAGCTATATCTGTGGCTGCTGTAGTACTGTGGTACTATCGAGGTATATTGCAATGACAAGTTATTAGCTGATTGGCTAATGACTGCATTTGCAAGAGTTAAAGGCAATGATTTTGTTTTCAGCTCGAGTTATCCTGTCTTCTGCGTTACGCCTTGTGATGTAGGTTAAGTATTTTTCACATACCTATTACCATTTTATTAAAGTGGTAATAGGTAGGAAATATTTATAAGTTTATGTATATATTTTTTTTAATTATGGAGTACCATTGTACTACCGGCATAGCAAAAAATTGTAATGTGGTGTATGAGGTGACAAGACTCTGTACGGAAGTGTGTCAGTGATATTAATTTAAAGGTGGTGCGTAAGTATAAATGCGAGTTATAAGTATGACTTACAACAATGTGAAAGCTGTGTGCAAATGATCATTTCAACAGATAAGTATAAATTTTGAATTTGTTATGGTTGGGTAGTTTAAGATGCATTTGTCACAAATAAGATAGAAATAAGTGTGTAAGTGGTGCATAAATCATACAATTATATATATATCCACTTAAAAAAACAAAGGTTACAGGGACATTATAGTTAGGAAATAGAATTAAAAAAACCTTAGAAATTCTCTGAAAAAAACCAAAGTTACAGGGACGCTTTAGCTAGGCTCAAATTTCACTTTTACAAAACCAGTGACATTCAGCAGTTATAGTTACCTGAGCTAACTATAACTTACACTCCTGCAATGCACTGCTCATGACCTCACATATTACATCACTCATGACATTGTCAGTGACATCACTGATGACATCACTGATGCCATCTCAAATGACATCACTGATGATATCATCAAGTGAGTGTGTTTTTTAAATGTTATGGGTGCTAAATATATATACTAACCTACTGCAAAAGTTAGATTAGTATACCAGTTGTACTACTAATGAGTGATACTCTCTTTAACATGTGTGATCTGTGTGGGTGTGTGACTGTCTGTATCTGTATCTGTGTGTGAGTGGGAGTATGAGTGGCTGTATGGGTATGTGAGTGTATGGGTGAGTGACTGGATTTCTGACTAGGTCTGTAGGTGAGTGAGTGGTTGTGTCAGTGGTTGTATGGATGTGTGTGTGGGATTCTGAGTGGTTGTATGGTTGTGTGAGTGTGTGAGTGGGTTTGTAGGTGTGTAAGTGGGTGTGTGAGAGGCTGTATGGGTGTATACGTAGGTATGTGAGTAACTGTGTGGGTGAGTGAGTGGGTGTGTGAGTGGTTATATTGCTGAGTGAGTGGATGTGTCAGTGGCTGTGTGGGTGAGTGAGTGGCTATGTGAGTGACTGCGTGAGTGAGTGTGTGTCTGAATGACTGTATGAATGACTGACTGGGTAAATCGATGTATGGGTGAGTGAGTGGCTGTTTCAGTGAGTGTTTGGTTAAGTGTGTTGGTGTGTGAATTGTTATATTGAAGAGTGAGTGTCTGTGTGAATGACTATATGGGTGAGTAAGCAGATATGAGAGTGCTTGTATAGATGCATGAATGGGTATGTAAGAGGTTGTGTGGGTGTGTGAGTGAGTGTGTGAGTGCTTGCATGGGTGAAAGAGTAGCTGTGTTGAGAGGCTGTATGGGTTTGTGGGTGTGTGTGAGTGACTGTGTAGGTAAATAAGTGGGTGTGTGAGTAGCTGTATGGGTGAGTGTGTGGCTATGTCACTGGCTGTACAGGTGAGTGACTGGTTCTAAGGGTGGCTGTATGGGTGAATGAATGGTTGTGTGAATGGCTGTATGAGTGAGTGAGTGAGTAGGTGTGTGAGTGGCTCTATGAAGGAGTGAGTGGGTGTGTGAGTACTGGTATGGGTCTGTGAATGAGTATGTGAATGGTTGTGTGAGTGGGCGTACAACAGGTTGTATGGAGGTGTGAGGGGGTTTGTGAGTAGTTCTGTGGATGATGTCATCAGTGCTGTCATTTGAGATGTC
The DNA here is from genome assembly GCA_963921515.1 of Calotriton arnoldi. NCBI lineage: Eukaryota > Metazoa > Chordata > Amphibia > Caudata > Salamandridae > Calotriton > Calotriton arnoldi. The sequence continues at coordinate 65,370 of CAWUFW010000795.1, forward strand.
ATACGTGATGTCACCGACCATGTCATGAGTGATGTAATATGCGAGGTCATAAACTAAGCATTGCAGGAACGTAAGTTATTGTCGTCTCAGTTAACTATAACTGCTGAATTTCACTGGTTTTGTACAAGTGAAATTTGAGCCAAACTATAACATCCCTGAAACCTTTGCTTTTTCAGTGAATTTCTAAGGTTTTTTTTACTTCTATTTCCTAATTATAACGTCCCTGTAACCTTTGGTTTTTTTAAGCGAATTTCTAAGGTTTTTCAAATTCTATTTCCTAACTATACATCCCTGTAACCTTTGTTTTTTTAAGTGAATTTCTATGGTTTTTAACTAGCAGTGGCATTTGCAGAGTGGTGGAGAAAGAGGGTATGGCCTCCTAAGACCTCTCAGCAATCCCGCTGTGTGAGACTTACTGGAGGTAACAGGAGGGCTTGTAGGCCCCAAGGACCTTCAGCATGCAAGGGGCCTTCATCCCCCAGCTAGTAGTGCACCAGGAGCTGCATTTGCATAGTGGTGGAGAAAAGGGGCGGGGCCTCCGGCAACTTGCCAGGGCCAGCATTTTAACTTCTTTTTTGTTTTTATTAGGGAAGGGGGCCCTCGCGCCCCCCCTTCCCTGGGCATCCCCTCGGGCTAGGCCTTTTTGCAATGGGGGTGTGTGCGGCCCCCCTACCGGGCCGATTTCAACCCCGGGGACTCCATCATCTGGGACCCGGCCTTTTTATATTTTTAAAAAAAAATAGAATAATTTGGGGAGGGGAAGCAGCACGGCCCCCCTTGCGGGCCAATTTCGGCTCCAAGGACCCTATTCCCCAGCGCCTGGCCATTTAATTTTTTATAAAGTGCGGGAAGGGGCCGCCCAGCCCCCCTCCCGGGCCGATTTTGGCTTCAGTGACCCTATCCCCCAGGGCCCAGCTACTATTCTGGGTGCCCTGGTCCCACCCTGCAGCCTCAGAGACTGCCACCTCCCTGGGGCATTCTAAAATATGTATATGGGCAGGCCCCGCTGGGTAAACACCACCTCCCAGGGTAAATTGCAGTAAAATAAAGTGGGGGGCCTGCGCAACCCCCCGCAGTCCCAGGTACCGCTACCTCCCCAGGGCAATTTATTCAAAATAAGGAGGGGCTGCACACCCTCTCGCAGCCCCAGGGACAGCCACTCCCTGGGCAGAAATAAATTAAAGTAAGGGGTCTCTGTCACGGACCCCTGGCCCACCACCTCCCAGAGCTAAATTCTACTATGGATGGGGGCCTCACGACCTTTGTTGTGGAGCCATTTATGGCCCTGGGGACAGCCACCCCCAGGGCCGGCTCCTGCTTCCTCCCGAGGTGCTCACCCTCGAGAGATAGCTGTTTGCTTTTGCTTGGCGGGAGCTTACAGCTCCCACCAAGCAAAAGAAAACCTAACTCTGCTTTCTGCAAGCTGGAGCTGTCAAACAGCTCCAGTTTGCAGAAAGCAGAGTTTTCATCTGTTTCCTTGCACGCAAATATGCGTGCAGGGAAACAGTTGAAAACACTGCTCCTGCAAGCAGGGATCTGCTATTGAAAGCAGCTCCCTGCTTGCAGCAGCACTGCCAGCTCCCGCAGGAGGCAGGGTGCCGGCTGGGATGCAGGGGCCTTGAGGTTCCCCCTGTGGTCCCATTGCACACTGGGCGCCCTGGGGGATGTGGTCCCCAAAGCCGAAATTGGCCTGGGGAGGGGGACTGCATGGCCCTCCTCCCCTATTCAGTGAAGGCCAGGCACTGGGGGAGGGGGTCCCCAGGCCAAAATCAACTCAGGAAGGGTGGCCACACACCCCCCCTCACCCATTTAAATTATATATTTTTAAAAGCCAAGCCCAGCCAGAAAGATGGGGTCCCTGGGGCTGAAATCGGCCTGAGGAAGGGTGCCGTGCCTCACAAGAATGAGATAAAGAGGCAGTAAGTGTAGAGCAGTGAAAAAAGAGGCAGGAGGTGATATCAAAATATACAAAATATCGAAAGGTAAGTGCATTTGGGAAGTATAGATTTACTACTCCTAACTCCACATCTACATACCTTGAAGATGTATGTACCATGTAGGTACATATATGTGGAGTTACAGATAGAAAATTTAGGGGCATATTCTCAAGAACGTATGATAACTACCACAAGTGTAGCTTAACGCAACCCTACACATCGCAGTCCATCGCGGGAAAACAACTCCGTGTTAACGTGGTATTCACAACACGGCGGTACCATGCGATAGTCACAGGACAACGCGTCAAATGAACGCATTAGAAACAACGCGACGCCGCAAAAACGCGAAACCCCAAAGTAAAAATAGTAGTGATGACGCCAATCGCGATACAAAAATCTACGAAAACCAGCCACAGGCCTGCAATTCCCACGCGTCATGCGGGAAAATGCACCATAAAAGTAAAAAAAAACATACCAACAAAAGCCAAACAACAGCGAAGCACAATGGAGGCAGCCGGGACAAGTACAGAGGACAACCAGAACCCCACAAGCCCCACGGAGGACCAGCCTGGGACCTCAGGGTCAGGGAAGGGCAAGGACAAGAAGAAGAGGAAGACGAAGTTCAGTCCACAGGAAAACAGGATCCTGATAACGGAGGTGATAGAACACCATCAATCACTGTTCGTCACCTCTACCGTGTCACTGGCAACTAAAAATGAAATATGGCAGACCATCGTGGACAAGGTGAATGCAGTCGGAGTGCTGAAGAGGACAATGGACGAGGTCAAGAGGCGCTGGAATGATGTGAAGCGTAAAACCAAGCTGAAGCTCGCCAACAACCGGAAGGCAGCAATGCAGACTGGAGGTGGGAGTCCTGCGCCACAGGAGGAGCTGGACGAGATGGAGGAAATGGTGTCCACAGCCATCAGTGGGGAGACGGTGGCAGGAGTCGGGGGACCGGACACTGCTCAACATGACCGGACACAACATCAACAGGGTGAGTAACCACCAGGGACTGGGGGGACGGGGGGAGATGGGCACAATGGCACACATGCACAATTAAGCATAGCACATCTGCGGACAAAACATGCCCCAGACCCACAACTCCCACCAAGAGACCAATGCACACAGGTATGCAACATCTCAGCACTGCAGAAGCACAGGACCCAGAGGCACACCGCATGGAAGGGAGGATGGCAGCTAAATCAGAGCTGCAGGGGCGACTCCCCCAAAATGCGGCACACACACATAACATGCAGAGCACATCAACATTGACAACTATGTGGTACAAACCGCAACACATCCACAACAGAACAGAGGACACAACAGGTGCTGCATGTGCGTAGAAACTGGCCAATCACATATGGCAATGCAGGGAAATGTGAGTTGACAATGTACAAGTACAAACCCACATCCGTGATGTAGTCGGAATCTCCACTGTCCTGCATCAAATAGGCAGCTCCCCCCAAACAGTCACAATGTAGACTGTCATGCAGTCTGAATGCAGACATGTACAATGCGTCAACATACATGTGTACACGATGTCAAACTGCATCTCCCCTTCACATTGCAGGGGGAAATCCAACACCTCCTGCAGAGCAGTCCGAACCTCTCTTCTCTGATGACGAAGAGGACCACCACACCTTCGACTCAGACGCCCTCGAACAGCTCGTGGAGAGCCTCCGCAGCCCACTTCCAGGATCAGGGCAACCCAGCTGCCAGGAGGAGCCCCCCCTGCACAGTACACACAGCAGGCAGCACCCACCACCACAGCTGCCTCGCAGGACCCCCACGACGAACACATGGCCTTCCAACGCCGTGTGTTGGGGTGCCAGGAGAAGCTGGCTGAACAGGTGCAGGTGGGGTTCAACCGCATGGCAGCCAAACTAGACGCCATACGTCCCATCAGGGACCACTCACAGTCCCTAACGGACGCCCACAGTCGGCTCCATGCCCTCCAACGGACCATGGCTGACATCGCCAGAGTCCTGACTCTGCGACAAGAACGACTGTCTAGCCAGAGTTCCTCCAGCGATCTCGCCTGCGAGTTGGGACACATGCGGAGGATCATGGAGAACATGGAGCGGACGCAGGCGGAAAGAGCGGCTGCCATGTCTGCACACCAGCGAGAGGTAGCTGGGTCCCTCAATGCCCTAAAGACCTTCCTCATGGCATTGCTGCCACAAGGCCTGGCGCTGATGCATGTTGCTGCTACCACCCCATCCACATCTCCGGCCCCTGATGTGTCTGTGCCACCCAGTGCTGGGGACAGTACACCACCACCCACATGTGAGGCACATGCAACAGCAGAGGACGAAGATGCGGATGAACCCACCCTCGTGGTCAGGAGGACGCAGTAGCATTCATCTCCGTCATGTGGCCTGTTTCTGCTTGGTTTTGCCCTCTGCATCATCACCTTCCACTGTCCCCCGATGCACTCTGCGACACTCACCTCGCACCTCGACATGGGCTGCCATATTCTGTTTGGTCACCAATGACACAGCTTTCAGACTGCAGACTGAAGTCCTCCTCTCCTGATGTACCTGTCATTCCCTGAAGGACTCTGGCTGGCCCTCCACAGGCCGACAATGTGAAGTGGGGTTGGCATAGCCCTGTACTGCTCCAGCTGCAACACTCCCTTGAATGTGTAATAAACATTCATATCCACACAGATGTGTCATGTCTATGATCTTTCAAGTGTGGAAGTACGGATGAATGTAGGGTCAGTGATTCCCCCATACGTCCATGTTGCCCATGTTGTGGGACTATTGTCACAGGGTGACAGATTGCCGATTCCGGTCCGGGTGGCGCCGACACTACAACAGAGACACATCCATTAGTCACTTCCTTGTCCAGCCTAGGACGGAACCACGCCCAGAGCCGCGGGATCATTGTTCGCACCCTTACGCTGGACTGGCATACGCCAGGACATCCCACTCCGATTACGCACACAGGGGGGACGACAGCGCTACATGTCCTAGGTCTTCACTGTGGGGATCTGCAGCACACAGGTCTAGTTGTCAGCATGCCACAGCCACTCCCTCACGGCTGGTGTACACCCACACCAGACCCATCCAGCACTGGCGTCACAGGACATGTGACCCTGGCAATAAAAATGGCCTGGCGCACGTGCTGGACGCCATTTCCACTCTCTCTGACTGGGTGTCTCCGTGTAGTTGTCATGTGTGCATGAGGGCCTAGGGCCCTGCCGCCTCACATTGCCCAGTGCTGGGGGTGACATGAGGGCGTCCACACAACGGGACTCAATCATTAAGGGTCCATGGCTAGGGGGGCACAGACTTGGTGGCACCGGATACACTGCGGCAGGCACAGGCATCCCGCCACGGGACGGTGTCTTGCGGTGCAGTGAGATAGGGGCACCTAAAGTGCTGAGCGGGTGTTCAGCCTGCGATGATGCGCCGTCCTGGCAGTCCGGACTGGCAAGGATTAGTGTGAGCCCTGCCGCAGTGCAGCCCTCCCGCCACGTGGCGTTGCGTCGCGCTTCACAGAGTTAGTGGCAACTCAAGCGCTGAGCGGGTGTGCAGCCTGCGATGATGCCGTGTGCACTGATGTGGTCTCTGCCATTGTGTAATCAAGACCCAGAGTCAGGTGTGTGACCTGGTGGCCCGCGGTGCGGGGTTGCATGATGTGGAGGGTGCCATGGTCGCGGGCACCGGGCTTGGAGATCCCTCCGGAACGTGGTGGGCCCTCTTGGACACACACCGGTGGCGGAAGGTGAGAAGTGAGGCCTGGTTGCGCGGGCGGGTAATCACCGCTGGGCGGCGGGAGGGGCTGGGGTGCAGCAGCCTGTGTGCGCAGGGGGGGGGAAGCGATGATGGCATGTGCAGCTGTATGGGCTCTGCCATTCATGTCTCTGGAAACTGTTTCAGCTGAGGGACCTGGGGGACTGCTGTGGATACCGGCACGTGGTTGGAGACACACCGGTGGCAGCAGGTGAGCAGTGAGGCCTAGGTCCGCAGTGTCGGCACTCTCTCCCTCTCTCTTTCTCTCTCCCTCTCTTGCTCTCTCCCTCTCTCCCTCTCTCTTTCTCTCTCCCTCTCTCTTTCGCTCTCCCTCTCTTTCTCTCTCCCTCTCTCTTTCTCTCTCCCTCTCTACCTCTCTCTTCCTCTTGTTCGCTCTCTCTCTATGTACTTTGATGGGCGCATGGCACACCTTCTGATCCAGATTTCTGTTTTGCAGGCTGTGACTTACAGATTGTCCTGAGACGACCCGCCATGCCTCTTCAGATTATTTTTTTTGGTTTGTTCTGTAATACACGTATTGTTTGGATATTTTGATATGGGTGTATGATTTCCCTTTTTCTGGCCACACATGTATGTTGGGTGTTGTGATTGTGCGACTTCAGGCGATTTGTTTGGTTCATGTTTCGTGGAGTTGATGTGCACTATCTTTGTCCATGGGTTGGGGGAGCGCCTGGGGTAGGGCCCGGGGGGGGGGGGTGGTCCTGGGGGTGGTGGCGGTGGGGGTTGTTGGCCTATTGGGGCTCAGGCCTGCTTGATGGATTGCTCCGGGGCATCTGTTGTTCTTCATGTGTGGCTTTGGGCTGTGCTCCCTTGTCTGGTGCCGGTTGTCGTCCGACTTTACACCAGGTAGGAGCAGGTGTTAGTTTCCTGCTGCTAACGCACCTTAGTGCATGTTTTGTGCTCTTATCACCGATCTGGCTGGTCGTTGAGAATGTTGTGGAGTGGTGTTGTCGCGACTTTTTGCACGGGAACGCCTACTCTGCATATCATTAGCGTTAGTTGCCGGGCTCCTCTGTGGCGATGTTTTTTGCGACTGCTATCGCAGGTAAACTGGTGTTATGGGATGTTAGCACCAGCTTGGGAATGGGGTGATAACTTTATCGCGGATTTGGCGGCGATAAAGTGCCGTTGGCTTGGCGATAGCTCCTTGAGAATATGCCCCTTAGACTTACATGTCTATATTTGTTTTTCAATAATTTGTCCTTGATATTCTTACCCAGCCATATGGTGCTTTCGATATTTAGGGTGCGCGTCAACTCTTGCACGTTCTTTGTCATCCCTGACTTCTCCTTTTTTCACATCCCACTTCTTTCCTCCTTTTCTACCTTTATCCTGCTCTGGCTCAAAGTCTAGTGATGTGAAACAAGACCTGGTCCCCAAAACTGAGCGGTGGTGCCCATCACCCGCTTTCACAGGTAGAAGTTTCCCTATATCTTCAATTTTAGCTTGTCTGACTGGATGGGCTATAAGCAGAGAGACCACTCGTACACCAACTCCAGTGCTCCACTACAGAGAGCGCAGTTGCTGCAGATAAAATCGATATATCTAGCAGATTTGACTCCAATGGACTCAATGCTTTGACTTGCAAGTTACCAGTACGCTTCTGCAGGTGCAAACTCAACTTGACAACTTACCAGATGTTAATGGTCAGTGATCGCCGCTTTCTGGCTACAAAGTACACGTAAAGGAAATATTAATACCACCTCTAAAGCGTCAGTGTGATTTAAAACAAAAAATCATGCTTAGCGTTTAATATATAATCTATGGCAAAGTCACATTTGAGTCCCAAACCTTATCCCAGTAGATAGTTTGGACATTCAACTGCAGTTTACCTTCTTACAGGAAAGTACAACGATGACAGCATCTGCGGCCTAGGGACTGCCTTTTGCAACTTCGAATTCTATATTACCACATGCACTTATTTGTGTGATCCTGAGCAAATCCTTCACATTCTCAAGTCACCTTTGCTTTTCCTGGAAAGATATGGAGCGCTCCTAAACCTTAGTATTCATACCACTGTGCATTTGCTATTGTAGTGCCCAAGGGGGCCGCCCCTTGTCACATTTTCAGAGTATCCACTATGTGTATTACTTCCATTTAGATTGATTACCTGTAAATCTGTCTTTTGTTAAATCCTTAAAATCTATCATGGAACCCACCTTCTGGCACCCACGTTAAGCACCCATGACGTGTGGCATTAAAAAAACTCAGGAATCGCCCATAAAGTGGGGCAAGCTTTTCGCTCATTGGGCACGTGCACTGGCCAGGTCTGAATGGATTGCGGCGTCCGCGGTGCGTCGATAGCGGATGGCTGGTTTCGGAGCTGGAGGTAAGTGATCAGAGCGATGCCCTGGTAATAAATCACTGGCGCCAGGTGACAGATCCTAGTGTGAATTCAGTGTTCAATAAAGAAGCTCGCACCCCCTCTCCGACCCCGGCTAATTGACCCCAGACTGGCCCGGCAATTAATCATTCTGGCACCAGGGGCAGGGAGGCAGCCCCGCTGCAAGCACTCGCAAAAAAAATATATATAAATATATATTATATATAGAAATATAGAGAGTGAGAGAGAGGGGCTGTGGGAGCCCCAGACATCGCAGACCGTGCGGCCTTAATTGACTCATCGAATTGTGTGAGTGTTGGGATATTGCTGGTTAGAGGATGGGATATTATGTAATAATAACGGCGACCTTTGTGGCTTCTTGCGCCCCTTACGAGGCTAAAAGTCCAGCATGCAGGCCATGCATTAAAAAGTGATTCATAAAGTGACATCTGGGGTCTATCCAAGTTCTCCATGTTATGCCTCGCTTTGGTTCCAGGCTGCCAAACGCAGAGACACTCTTTGTTTACATAGCGTCGTTCAAATCTAGCAGAAAAAGGTAAATTAATGCAACACTTCAAATGGAGTGTTGTGCCTTGTTTAGGAACGCTGTGCTCTGTTCATAAGGCCTCACCATTGTCGTTCATTTCCAGTGACATGATCTAGAACATTGTACTCGGTTCCGATCACCTCATCTGGAATACTGCACCTGGTTCTGGACACCTGAACTGGAGCATTTTGTCCAGTTCTGAAAGACTCTCCTGCAGCATTGACTCTAGCTCTGCAGAAAGACTCTCCTGCAGCATTGACTCTAGCTCTGCAGAAAGACTCTCCTGCAGCATTGACTCTAGCTCTGCAGAAAGACTCTCCTGCAGCATTGACTCTAGCTCTGCAGATCTCACCTGGAACACTGTAATCAGTTCTGAAGGACTTTTTGGAGCACCGGCTCTAGCTCCCAGGATCTCCTCTGAATTACCCTGACCATCCTGGAGGCCTCACTTGGACCATTGTCGCCAGTTCTGAAAGGCTAATCTGGAGCATTTTGTCCAGGTCTGACAGGTTCACCTGGAACATTGCCTCTAGCTCTCGAGATATCACCTAGAACATTGTATTTAGTTCTGAATAACATATCTCGAGCACGGGCTCTAGCTCTAAAGATCTCATCGGATGTACCATGACCAGTCTTGGAGGCCTCACTTGGAACATTTGTCTACAGTTTTGAAGGGTTCATCTGGGGCAGTGCCTTTGGAGATCTCATCTTGATTACCATGGCCAGTTCTTGCAGCCTCCCCTAAAACATTGTGTCCACTTCTGAAAGCTTCATTTGTCTTCTGTTCTTGAGGCCTCACTTGGAGTAGTGCGTCTAGGTATAAAGGGCTCATCTGGAGCATCATGTCAAATTCTGAAGGACTCTTCTGAAGAATTACCATTAGTCCTGTAGGCCTCATCTGGAGTTCTGTGAAATTTCTGGATGCCTCACTTAAACTACTGTATCCAGTTCTAGAGGACTTATCTTGAGTACTGAGTCCTGTTCTGAAAGTCTCAACTCAAGTACTACGATCAGTTGTGAAAGCATCGTCATGAGAATGAAGTCCATTTCTGTAACTCTATTTTTTTAACCACATCTTTAATAGGACTGGGTTAAATTTAAATTATGCCATCGTAATTTGAGCAGTTGGGGAATTTTGTGTTATGCGTGTTAATGCAAAATTCCTGAAATTACGCAATGATGCCACTTCACATAATTGTTTGCCATTTGTGGTAAAAAAAAAAAATGGCTGGAACACACTGGAACAACAGAACATGAGCAACTGTTTCTCACTGCTTTTTTGCACTTTCTTTTAGCTCAATATGCGTTCTCTCATCAAAAATTGATGCAAGGATGCATTTTGCACTAAATTATAGCGCTAAATGATGGACTCGCATTTTGCATAATTAAGGATAATTTTGCCAAAATTTGCATAGTTAAACAGAAATTACGCAAATTTCCCATATTGCTAATCTTTATAAAAATTTTCAAAAATCTATACAATCCGATCCTTTGGCAACAGTACTTGAATACAGACATGGTGTAAGGCATAAACAAAGATGGAAAAAGACAAGAAACGTGAAAAAAAACAACTAAACCATGTGTGCTGGTGGGGAGGGGAACCACCAGCAGCCCCCACATTAATCGGGGGTGAAGGGCCTTAATACAAGACTTCACACAAAGGGGCCCCATTTGGAAGAGGGGAGTCCACAAGGAGGCCAGATCGTACACCACCCATAGCTCTTCTGGGATGCCCAAAGAATATTCAAAGCCTATCTGCACACACAAACCAAACCCCGATACCATCAATTAGTCTACCATTACTGCCTATAGTGCCCTACTATTCCATGCGAATCACTTGTCAGTGAGCCTGAACTGTGAAGGGGCACCATCCTCTGAGTTTGTTATGCCAGAAGAGCTGCTTTGTAGGGTATCTATACCGTCTCCAAGGATGCATCCTATTTGCTAGGATGACAGACAACTTTTCCAGTATATATATGTGCCATATTTTTGTCCTTCGCAGCCCCAAGCCGAAAGGGATTCCAGTTTCCAAAAATGGGCAAGTGTTACCCTTCCTGTTAGCACAAAATGTGATATTAGTATGTCAACAGGGGTGTACATAGAATACATTCTGTCCTCTCCATGATGACCCGAAATGTCTAATGGTAGCCTCATCCCTTTTACAGTCTTTATGATGGACATTAGATCCGCCCAATATGGTTTCACCCATGGACATTTCCATCAGACATGCATTAACCTCCCCCTCCTCTGGCAACCCACCAGCACAAACCCAAACTTACTAACATTGCCCTCAACGGAATCGGCGGCAAGTACCAAACTGTCAGAATTTTCTAGGAATATTCTTTATATTTCATGCACATGAAAACCTTTGTAGCCCTTGTCCAGATGTCCTCCCAGTGATCCTCTGGCAGAACACACTCTAGATCCATCCCGCATTTTTGCATATATAAGTGTGTTGAACAGGTGTGGGACTCAGGCCAAGGGTTGAGTATATGCCTGAGATGCCTCTTCTTGGAGAGACCTGTGAAAGCAGTCCCAATTTGAGTCAGTTCCCTACAATCCCCCAAACGTGTCACACTCGTCACTGCCCAGTGGCATACCTGTGCTACAAAGAATGCAGAGCAATAACCAAGAATTCTGAATCCTAAATATTGTATGGGTCCCTCTGTTTACTAGAAGCCCTCAAACAATAAGTTTGGAAGCCATGCATGCCTGTGATCAACCACCCCCATTCTCAGATATTTGGAGTCAATAATTTTAAAACAGGGCACCTCAGAGAAGAGCTCTAACTCTGCAACCAAAGCGGGTACCAAAGTTGCTGGTTCTGTCACGAAAAACAGGATGTTGTCTGCGAGAAAGACAGCCTTTGATGTCCCTGAGATAGTGACACATCTATTTACAGCTTGGTTCTCATTAATTCTATGGATCAACGACTGCATAACTAGTGCAAAGATCAAGGGCATCAATGGGCACAACGGAGGGAAGCGAGTAGCATGATGGGTGGTGTCGGACCCTTGAAGAACGTGTGACTAAAGGGCGACGCTCGAAGTCATTCACCGGTTTTGGAATCATTTTAATGAAACTCAGGTAGTTTGTGAGAATGTTTCCGGAATTGGCAAGTATCGCCCGGGCTTGATCCCCTATTTCCACTTCATATTGAGCAGGGAAGGGGGCAGTAAGGGAAATAGGAACAGGGATCTTCATCCTGATGAAGGCTGTCAACCCTAAGGGAGGGTTGGAAGGCTGAAACATGTTGATGAGCATAATAGTTAGCCGCACAGGGTACTAACTGTTCAGGCATACCCCAATTGACATTTTTTAACCATGCCAGAATTAAATAAGGTGGGCACTCTCTTTGGTAGTTTTAAGTTTTTTTTTTGGGAGGATCCCACTTTTGTACGGCTATTTTTGCCCTTAAAAAACAATTTTTGTTTGCTCCACTTTGAGCATTGGGCTGCACCAGAGTGTTGTAGCACGCCCTATGATGAAGCATGGCACTAATTAGTGTGTGAGGGCAATGTGAAAACCATTGAGGGTTTCCCATAAAGAACCGAGGTTGATTTTATTTTTCTCTTCCTTTTTGTGCATGTATATATATGTGCTAAGGGAGGATAAAGGAAGGGTAGTACCTCTCGCCCCTTCATTAGTGTGTGTTGAACATGAATGGACACCTTTGTCTTTTGCCCCTAGACAAGGGTATCTGTTGCATGAATCCACCATTGATCTTGATTCATGCAGTCAGCTGTTTCAAGTTGACCAGAATAAAAGAAGTCACTGGCAGGACTATAAACATCTTGGTCAACATTTTTAAGAAGACGCGCTGGTGTGCCCTATCAATGGCCTTCTCTGCATCAAGCAGAAAAAGGGCCACTGTGGTTCTGCACTTTATTATGGGTCTCCTCTATTTTGCTGCTGTCAGGAGTGAGGATGCGGTCCCGGCCGCAATCCACCGTGCTATAACTGCCATTTGCCCCTGCCAATGACGCAGCTGCCCCTCTGCCCTCGATGCGCCTGGCTCTCCTCTGGATATACTGGCTTCCTCGCCTCCTTAAACAGCCTGAACAAATTGTCTGGCTCACCAAACTTCAATGCTATCTCTGGGGTGACCAGGAGAAGGGGAGGAGGGGGTGGTGGTGGGGAGCGATAGCAAGCTGCATATTGAGTTGCAGGGACCTAGTGAGATTTGGTGGTAAAATATTTCACAGAATTAAGAGTGTCGTGCAGGTCGCAGGTTCTGATCCAAACAGGGGTGACTCAGCTCTATATCCTCCTGAGGTCGATGGACTAGGTGCCACTGAGTTGGATAATAGCAACATATTTTTCCTAAGTCACCAAAAACACTTTAATTCAAAAATGGTTAATATTATAACCATTTCTTTATTGACTAATTTCTGGGTTTGCAGAAAACTTGCCAGATCCGTATAGACAAACTTTTTAAATGAAAAATAAAAAACGGATGGACATATCACCAGTTCTAATGTACAGGGGGACCCAGGGGGCCTTTGCTCAATGTTTTCACCTTAAAAAGATGTAGGTGGTAACAAGAGGACCAGGAGAGTAGAAAAGAGCCCACAAATTTGAATTTTTAAAAGCACAAAGCACAACACTCTAAAAAGGCGGCGTTTCATTATCGAACTGGCCTCAGCAGGACTGCACAATATGGACTAGCAACATCTCGGGAAGGCAATCAGATGTGGGGTTAAGAATAGTAGACCTGCACTTCTTTTATGCTTACCTCGATATGTTGGGACTCGATAGTCTGGAGCACATATAAGTGCAGGTCGCCAGTGGTACCAAGACGCTATATAAATACTATATTGCAGCACAATCTAGAGACGGTTTCCTATACATATGTTGTGATGGTGACGCATTTTAAGATGAATTATGTTTCCGTTGCGTCTTTTTCATGCATTTGCTGCTAGGCATGTATCGCATGGCACCCAATCAAGGCCAGGTGCGCACTTTATAAAACTGTTCAGATAAATAGATAAAATAAATATTTTGCACAGGTTTGGAAAGATTCTGTGTGGGAGGGGAGTGTTATTTGAAGACGGCTCTGGTGTTGGGGGCTCCTTCCTCCCTCCCATCTCCGCAGCTCCCCTAGGGACGTACCCCTGAAAAACACAAACGGAAGGTATCCTCAACAGGCCATCTGCTGTGATGTCTTCCTTCCCCGCGCCGAGGCCTACGCTTTCTTCCAGCCAGCGTGGTGCGTAGGGAGTAGAGTAATCAAGTGTTAGTGGATGACATGCGTTATTCATCATACCCCGGCTTAGAATGCCTCGCGCCAGCCTCGGCGCATCAATAACCGCTGCCGGAAGCCCGAGAGTTCCCTACAATATTTAACAACTGCAATACCTGGTTTGCTGGGCCGCCACTGAGGATCCTTATGCTCAAAATGCTAAGTTACGAAGCACATACGGCAGCTAAATATTCATGAACCAGATCTCATCTCTCTCAGCACCTCATTAAAAACCTAATTATTGAGTATTCAGCCCTTGGTTCCTTCCAAGCCGCCACTTTGCTGAGCTCAGACTGCATTGTTTAGTGAAGTCCATGGGTCGGTTCGCAAAAAAAATTATGACTAGGCTATCTAATATCCTTGGGAGTAAGTAAGGCAGTGCTCGGTGAAAACATTTCACTGTAATATAAAAGCATATTTGTGTAAGTGGTAATGTGTGATAAAAATATCTGTGCACATTTGTTGGGTTGCATTTTATTGGGGTGGTGATTTGTTGTGCTGAATTTTTGCGTGGTGTCTTGTTGGCCTCAATGTAGTTGTTATGTTGTGTTCTGTTTTGTTGGTTGTGTTCTTCTATAGTTTCGTTGCAGGAGTGTGGCCAAGATGGCAGCCGCATCAGACATGCTCTAAAGAGCTCCGTGGCTGGCCCATGAACAATCCTTTTTTATCCTTGCCATCCCGCTGCAACCGCCATCTACATGCTGCCCGATTTATCTGCCTGGTTGACGTGAGCGCTCAAGGTTGTGCAAGGGAACGCTGGCTCTTGTTTGTCAAACACAAGTAGATGACAGACGGAGCGGTGAAACTTTTCAGACACTCACACCCAGTCACAGATCTGGGTTGAATCCATCATCGTTCTTTAGCTCACTTCGCCACCCCAGTTCAGACCCAGCCATATGCAAATCAGTCTTGACCCTGTTCCTTATGGGAACAGTCCAGCCCGAACTGCCAGCCAGGTCTTCCCTGGACCGGAAACAAGCATCCTGGGGCCGGTTTCGGGGTAACACCCCTCATCAGCCAGGCTAGCTTGAATCCAGTGGCAAAGTGAGCAAGGCACCCACGTCTGGGCATACCCTGCCAACTTAGGGTGAACAAAGCAAACACAAGGAGATGATGGACGGAGCGCTGAAACTTTTCAGACACTCACCCTAGTCACAGATCTGGGTTGAATCCATTATCGTTCTTTAGCTCACTTCGCCACCCCAGTTCAGACCCAGCCTTATGCAAATCAGTCTTGACCCTGTTCGTTATGGTAACAGTCCAGCCCGAACTGCCAAGCCAGGTCTTCCCTGGACCGGAAACAAGCATCCTGGGACTGGTTTTGGGGTAACACTCCTCATCAGCCAGGCTAGCTTGAATCCAGTGGTAAAGTGAGCAAGGGACCCACTTCTGGACATATCCTGCCAACTTAGGTCGAACAAAGGAAACAAAAGGAGATGATGGATGGAGCGCTGAAACTTGTCGACATTAATGGAGCTGTAACTGGGGCTCTGGCCTAATGTGGAGTTTTGCTAACATGGTCTTCTACCTTCCAGGGACTGAGCACTGCGTCATCGACTGCGGTGTGCCGTGAGGCAGGTGGACGGACTACCACCGCTCCCTGTGGCTGCCCCGAGGGACCAGTGGCTGCTTCACGGGAGTGGGTCCCCCCAGAGGGCTTTGCCCCAGGCCCTGTGCTGCCTTGCCAGGGCTTGCTAGCTGTGACGGACATCCCAGTGAGGAAGTGAGACCAGGGCAGACCTCCAGACGTCCCGGGACCATCACAGGGATTTGAATACTGGCCTCAGGGTGTGCACCACCTTTGCTGGATGGGGCCTGGACCCTGTGGGATTTTGTGGATATGCGCCGCATGGTTGGAGTGCCCACCATGTGGATCCAGATGGCCACGGGGACCCGTCAGTGATGCAACTGTACCTCTTTTGCTGATCTGCCTGACGACAAGAGCACCCTGAAGGCTGACTGCTACCTCCTGGAATGGGAACCCCCCCTGCAGAACTTGGCTCTGATGCTGGTGACCTAGTGATGGCGTGCCTCATGTAGTGGATGTCTCTGTGAATTGATGATGGCAGGCGGTCCTCTTGTATTCCCTGGGCCATCCGGCGAGCTAACTTCTTGACCCCGGAATGAGTATTACCTTGTTTCCTGCGACCTCGGACCCGGGGGACATTGCGGGGGCGCACCGCACTGAGAGGCTGCCCCTTGAGTGATTTGGGGTGATTGTGGGGGTCTGTCTGTAGAGAGAGGATGCTGCGGGTTGATCCGGCATCGGACTTTGGCCCCAATGTGGATTGGGCGCGTAGGCCCCATGCTGTTGGCATCACACAGGCCTGCTTGCCAAGGACACCACTAATGCAGCGGTGCTGTGGAAGTCAGCGTTGGTTATCGCCAGCTTTGGATGACCATGGTGGAGCTCTGCAGCCTTTGCCTTGGTTGCTGAGGTGAGTCCCTCTTCAGAGCTGCTTCTCGTTTCTGATTCCCGCAGGGGCTTGTGCCCTGCTGCCAGACCTTTCGGTGCCCATTGACTGACCTGTCACTTGCCTGATTGGCCGTGATGCTACTGGGATCAATGGGGATTATGGGCCCTCCTAGTTCGTGATCCTCCCGGCAGCTCTGGTTACCTGGGTCCCCTTGAGGCCCTATTTGGAGGTGAAAGCTGTTGATGCCTTGCGGCACATTGGGGCCATCCGGCACACTGAGATCCTCTGCCTACGGCTTGCCCCTTCCTGTACCTGTTTGGACCGGGGCTCAGTCTCTGGGCAGCTCTGTTGTCCTCCCTAACCCCTCAGCCAGTTCTTCCATCAACCCAACATGTACTCCTCTTGAATTGGTGCTTTACAGGGGGAAAGGCAGCTTTTAGGTGTTGTGCCGCCATTGCAAGTGGTGAGGAATGCTGCAATTCGGCTTTCACCTCCTGGGGCATCACCATCACACGGAAGGTCAACCTCAAAGGGACATGCAGCAGACCAAGATAGATCATTTTATGGCCCCTGGGACAAGCGTGAGGAGTGATCCTCCTCATGAGGACCCGGCAGTTGACCAGGGAAAGATGCAGGGACCCATCAGTGCACAAATACAGACTGCTATAGAGGCATCTAGTGTGGCAGTTCAGGCCAAGATAGATGCTGGTTCTCTGGATGTTGGCCTCCTTAGAGTTGACCTGCGTACAGTGGTGGAACGATCCCTGGCCACAGAGCAAAATGTTACCACACTGCAAGGAGAGGTCTCCACCTCAAAGACTAATCTGACGGATCTTTCAGCCAAGACAGCGGCTCTACAGCGCAGGGCCGAGAATGCAGAGGATCGCGCTCGGCATTGTAATCTTCTCTTTTTTAGTTTTCCAGAGGGGTGGAGGGCCAGTAACCCGAACTCTTTCTTGAGCGCTGGATCAGGAAAACTTTTCTGGCAGCCACTTTGTCTTCCCTGTTTATGGTGGAAAGAGCTCATCATGCTCTTGCTCCTGCATCGCCAGTGGGGGCCCCTCCCCGCACGATCATTGCAAAAATACTCAACTATAGGGACAGGGATGTAGTTCTGCAGGCTGTATGGCAGGCTGGGGATCCTATATTTGAGAACCATGTAATCTGTATTTTTCCAGACAATACCCAGCAGGTACAACCACTGCGGATGTCCTTTTGGAGGGGGGACAAAAACTGAGAGCAATGGGCCTCCGTTGCATGCTTCTCTACCCTGCCAAACTGAAGGTGCTCCAGCTAACTGTGTACATTTCTTTACTGTCCTGGAGGTGGCCTGGGACAGGTTGAAGGTGTGTGGAGAGGGTCGAATCCCTCCCCTGGCCCTTTGCGTCTGGTCTGCTGTGATGGTACCCTGGATCTTGAAAGTCAACGATTCAAGCGAGAGGAGGCGAGGGCCCTTGTGGGGGTGGTGACTGCCTCCAATTTGGGAGACAGTGGTGCGAATATGGTGGAGGATAACCCGGCATTGGGGAGACCTGATGCTTCTGTGCCCTATGTGGATTTTTGGAGGGCACACCCCTGAGTTGATTGCTATGCTGGTACTGTTGCTGTTGCCGTGGAGCTGTACATCCGGACTGTGCCCCCAAAAGCACAGACTATTCTTGGAACTTGTATGCTGTTTAAGAACTAGGTTGGTGGTTGTGTGTGAAAGATGGATGTGGAATATACAGGCAGAGACACTCCCCTCCTCGTGGTCTTGCCAATAACTGTTGGAGACTGTATGTCTTTGACGGTTTGGATGATAGCAGTATTACGTTCAGTTGTGCGTATGTGGCAATACGTATGTTTTGTGTGGGTGAGTGTTGTGTGTGTGTGCTAGTGAACGGGTGTAGCAGTGTGTCATTTAGGAGCTGCTACGGCTGTGGCTGGCACCGGGCACCCACCCCCTCGATACATGTAGCTTTGTGTGTTGTGTGGAGGTTTCAGTGTGTTAGTTGGGTGACTGGTGGTTTTTCAGTGTGATGTATTGTTAACGAGGTGACTATAGGGGGATTGCAATGTTTGGGGAGGCACAAGTTGTTGTTTATCTGTGTTTACCCGATGGATGGGGGTTTTATGTTTGGTTCAGATGGGGTTTGACTGCGGCAGTGGGGAGCTTGTTGGGTTGTGATATTTTGGGAGGTTGCGGGGACGTGGTTGGGGGAAGTCATGCAACAGAATAATGATGCACTTTAAGTTGGTAACAAGAAATGTTCGTGGGCTCAACTGCTATGTGAAAAGGTATAGGGTACAGACATATTTTCTAATGTGCAATGCATATGTGTGTAATGTTGTCATTTAAGATATTGAAAAACAACACCTGTAATTACTTTTCTTTTTTTCAAATTTGGGTCAAGCTACCATCCTGATAATAGGCACTTACACAAAATTTGACATTAATCAAAATTCATAATGTGTTTATACAGGTGTGTTGAATTATTTTGGTAGACTATCCAATTATGAACATATGCATTACACATTTTTTGAATAGTTGAAAGTTAACATTATTCAGTAATTGCACTAGACAAGGTAAAAATTTTTTAAACTACAAGTAAAATCAATGTTAGTTCTGAAAAATCATAATTTCTAACTATTTATGTACCATTTCCCCTTGTCTAGTGCATTTTCTGTGTTCAATTACATTTAATTAAATTAATTTTTTTAAGGTGTACTGCATATGTGTTTATGTTTTCTGTGATTGAGTTAAAATAAGCACACCTGTCAAACACTTACAAATAAAAATTTCTATTCGTTTTCTGGTGTAAATGTTTGGACTTTAAAAATATATAATTAAAAAAATATTTTGTATTTTACGTTCTATATGTAAGTAAAAATATGTATTTCACATTTTCATCATTAACATTTTTGATAATCAATGATTTGTAAATGAATAAAGATGTTTGGACAAGCTTTGTAAAAATGAAAGATTTTATTTATAATTGAGATAATTCTCTTATGAACTTATTTCAATAAAAATACAAAAAAATGAACAAGAAACAGAGAAAGCAATAAATAAAATAACCTGACTTCACTGAAAAAGTTCTCATGGACAATGTTTTGCTGCAGTAGAATGGCAAAGGATCATGGTCTGAATTGGAGAGTGTTTTATAATGTGGTATGCAGGTGAAATAATTATCCCAAGCACATCATGTGTGTGATGCTAGCATCCGTCCATAAGCCACAGGAATGGTACAATGTTGAACGCGTCCCCCGATGAATCCCCATCATAAGGGACCCGCCACTAGGACAACACCAGCACAACTAAAAAATCTAAATAGGCTCTGCGCATTCCCGCCTCCCTGATAGTGACGGAGTAATGTTAGTCAGCAGAGGAATCTGGCGCGTCAACGGAGATGAGCCGCTTATGCAATGATAACTACTCTATCAACGCGGACTGAGAATCAGCCAGCCCACATCTAAATAGGGTGGGTGGGAATCTGCCATCTTCAAGGAGTACTTGTGGGAATCCGTCAGGTTCACGGAGTACTTGCAAACACCTCCACGAATGGACAACTGGAGTCCCACCAAGATCTAAATCAGGCCCATGGTGTGCATATTGCGTTGTTGCAGGAGACGCACTTATTGGAGAGCAAGGTACACAAGAAATGGAGGGGACAGCTATACTCTGCTACTTATTCTAACTATGCCCGAGGGGTTGTAATCTGGTTGGACCCACAGGTTCCCTTCCAGGTTTGTGGCTTTAAGGCAGACATTGAGGGGAGATACCTTATTTTGCATGGACTCTTGGTCGGAGTAGAAGTATGTCTGTTGAATGTTTATGCCCCGAATGTTGATGATGGTGGTTTTTACCTGGAGTTGGAAAGGGAATTGCTCCTGTCTATTGGTGTTCCTCTGTTGTGGGCAGGGGATTTCAATTGTGTGCTAGATGGAGTGCTTACAGTGTATAGACACTTGGTGTGCCAGCCACCCTAGGGTGCGGGAATTCATGTACAATGTCCCACCCCTGAGACTTATAGCTGCCTCAACCATTTTTTGGTGTCTGGAGACGTGGCAGCGGCCATCCTGCAGATCCAAATCCTGGGCCATTTCCTCTCATATCACGGGCCATTGTTGTTGGAGTGGGGTGTAGTCCGTACTCGACCGCGGCTCCCGCTCAGATGGCTTCGCCCGGGGGCGTTGCAAGATGTGCTGTTTCAGGTAGAACTCCATGAGGTGCTTAACAACTTAATTGGTTGTCTACCGGACCGAGGGGGCTGAAGTGGGGCACCCTGAAACTCGCAAAGCATGGGAAGTGCTTGTCTAGGGTTGGTGGCATGCGGCTTCACCTTGAGCTAGAGCTGACCGAGGCTTAGGGGGTCTGACGGACCTTCAGCATAATGCACATGTTGATAGGGAGCACCGGGAGTCCTTGTTTGCTGTGCAATGATGAATCGAAGACATATGGGACTGACTGGATTGTCTGACCTGGCGCGATTACCGGCCCCAACTGCACCGAAAAGATGATAAGTTGGGGAGGATGCTGGCATGGCTGTTGAAAAGGGAATGCCTGCCCCCGCTCATACTCTCACTGAGACGCCTGGAAGGCAGAGTGGTGGGTACTCAGGCCGACATTAACTTGCTTCTACGAGACCACCTGGCAACTGTTTACAGTGCTGGTCCTCAGATAACCCCAATGGTGGAGGATGATTCTGAATAATTTGGTCCTCCCCATGCCTTACAGAGGTGCAGAGACAGGGCCTCGATGAGGACCTTCCGGTGGAAGAATTACAGTAGGCAGTCGGTGCTATGGTGTGCTGGAAGGCCCCAGGCCCAAAAGGGCTTCCGGTAGAATATTATAATTCATTTGCTAGGATCTTGCTGCCCCGCCTGCTGGAGACTCTTCGAGAATTAAGACATAATGGCCTAGTTATTTTTTTGCATTTAATTTCTCTTCTTTTGTAAAGAAAAAATGTTGCACAGTTCAGCACATTTTCTCCATGTTTTTTGATAAATTAGTAATATTCATTTGTTTTACTATGTGTCCTAGTTTGCCAATGGGTAACTCAACTAGTAGGCCCAGTACTAGTCATGGGAGCATAAAACAACTGTTTCTGTGGAATCTGTTGGATTGAAACATCATTTAGGTCAGAGAAGGCATTGGAATAAATGAAAAAATGTGGAAAAGTGTATAGGTGGGGTAATACATATTTGATGCCTTTGGAGGATGTGTGTTGTTGTAAAAGTTTACAGCTCAGTTAAATTTCGCTTTTGGCATTGTGAATTAATGCTGTTTTCTTCACTGTTACCATGCCGCCTTTGTCTAGCCAGTGTATGAGTGTGTTTGCTATAGGCCACCAATGGTCTTTGTTCCCCATGCAATTTGGCCAGGGGCTATTTTGTATACTCAGTCTGCATAGGCCTGCAAGTGTTCTTTGTTTTCCATGCCTCCTTACTTGTTGTTTGACTATGTGGCCGGTGGCCAATTTGTGTAGCCAGCTTGTGTGCATTTTGCCATAGAATTGCATGTGTTCTTTGTTGTCCATGCTTCTTGATTGCTGTTGTTGTTTGACCATGTGGCCAATGGCTATTTTGTGTAGCCAGCCAGTGTGCTTGTGCCATAGGCCTGCATGTGTTCTTTGTTGTGGCTATGCCCCCTTGCTTAGTGTTGTTGAATGACCATGTAGCTGATGGTCATTTTGTGTAGCCAGCCAGTGTGCTTTTGCCATAGGCATGCATGTGTTCTTTGTTGTGGCCATGCCTCCTTGCTGGTTGCTGTTGTTTGACATGTGGCCATTGACCATTTTGTGTAGCAGGACAGTGTGCTTTTGCCATAGGCCTGCTTGTGTTCTTTGTTGTGGCCATGCCTCCTTGCTGGTTGTTGCTGTTTGACCATGTGGCTGGTGGCTATTTTGTCTAGCCAGCCAGTGTGCTTTTGACATAGGCCTACATGTGTTCTTTGTTGTGGCAATGCCTCCTTGCTGGTTGTTGTGGTTTGACCATGTGGCCAGTGGCTATTTTGTGTAGCAGTCTGTGTGCTTTTTGCCATAGGCCTGCATGCGTTCTTTGTTGGTTGACCATTTTGTGCAGCCACCCTTTTTTCCAGTTTTCAAAGCCATTTTCTATGTAAATTGATAGGAGAGGCCTAAGCCTTTTTGGATGGGTTCATTTTTATTCTTTTCCCTGATATCAGCTTAATATTATGCTTGAGGCCTAGTCACGCTTAGTTAATGTATTGTATATTATGATTAAGGCTCCCGGTTTTCCATTTAAACGGAATTTTACATATAAATACAGACGGAAAACTATTTTTCCATTGTCTGTATTTATAAGTTAAAAACGGGAAAATACTAACAAACTGTGCGCCGCAGCCCCACTCCTGCCCATGTTTACCTCGGCAAGCTCCTCTTAGTAATCTACACCACTACGGCCCCTTTAAGAGAACTGCTAAGGTACACAAGGCAGCAGATGGCAGTAGGTGTTGCACGTTAAGGGGGAGGGGTCGCAGTAAGAAGTGCGAGTACTTAAGGTTTAAAACAACACTGTGTCCATCATAGAATGCCTAATTGCCGAGCACGAGGTGCTAATATGTGCATTAGCAGGCCGGCTCACTGATAGAAAGCTTTAGGCATCATCTGGCGGGGCCTGCTGGGGTCCGTGCCAATACGCTAGCCTGTGAATGGCAATCATTGGCGCAAGGCAGAGACCTGTTAGCAGGTAGTGGCATGCTCGGTTGCAAGTGGCATTACATACCGCTAGTGTACAAACATGATTGTGACCCCGAAAACATTAAATTCTTTCTTCCCCCCCTTTTTTTTTTAC
This sequence comes from Calotriton arnoldi, assembly GCA_963921515.1. Taxonomy (NCBI): domain Eukaryota; kingdom Metazoa; phylum Chordata; class Amphibia; order Caudata; family Salamandridae; genus Calotriton; species Calotriton arnoldi. The sequence continues at coordinate 88,395 of CAWUFW010000795.1, forward strand.
TGTTTGCATGTGTAATGTGGTTGTTGCTGTTTGACCATGTGGCTGGTGGCTATTTTGTCTAGCCAGCCAGTGTGCTTTTGACATAGGCCTACATGTGTTCTTTGTTGTGGCAATGCCTCCTTGCTGGTTGTTGTGGTTTGACCATGTGGCCAGTGGCTATTTGGTGTAGCCAGTCAGTGTGCTTTTTGCCATAGGCCTGTATGCGTTCTTTGTTGGTTGACCATTTTGTGCAGCCACCCTTTTTTCCAGTTTTCAAAGCCTTTCTATGGAAATTGATAGGAGAGGCCTAAGCCTTTTTGTATGGGTTCATTTTTATACTTTTCCCTGATATCAGCTTAATATTATGCTTGAGGCCTAGTCACGCTTAGTTAATGTATTGTATATTATGATTAAGGCTCCCGGTTTTCCGTTTAAATGGAATTTTACATATAAATACAGACGGAAAACTATTTTTCCATTGTCTGTATTTATAAGTTAAAAACGGGAAAATACTAACAAACTGTGCGCCGCAGCCCCACTCCTGCCCATGTTTACCTCGGCAAGCTCCTCTTAGTAATCTACACCACTACGACCCCTTTAAGAGAACTGCTAAGGTACACAAGGCAGCAGATGGCAGTAGGTGTTGCACGTTAAGGGGGAGGGGTCGCAGTAAGAAGTGCGAGTACTTAAGGTTTAAAACAACACTGTGTCCATCATAGAATGCCTAATTGCCGAGCACGAGGTGCTAATATGTGCATTAGCAGGCCGGCTCACTGATAGAAAGCTTTAGGCATCATCTGGCGGGGCCTGCTGGGGTCCGTGCCAATACGGTAGCCTGTGAATGGCAATCATTGGCGCAAGGAAGAGACCTGTTAGCAGGTAGTGGCATGCTCGGTTGCAAGTGGCATTACATACCGCTAGTGTACAAACATGATTGCGACCCCGAAAACATTAAATTCTTTCTTCCCCCCCCTTTTTTTTTTTTACTGTTTGCATGTGTAATGCCAGCGGTTTCTGTGCAACTAGCCCTCTCCAGCGAGATGTGTGGATCGCAGTCTCCTTCCTTTAATGTTGCCTTAGCAGAAGTAATTTCCCTTTGCTTTCATGCCTTCATTCCTTTTCTAATCTTCCTCAATAACGCTGCACTTGCTCTTTGCATCACGAAGGGTTAGAACAGGTTGCAGGTAACTTTCAAGAGAGATTTTGTAACACAGTTTGATGCCATCCCAATAACAAAAATTTCAAACATTGCCACAAGAGAGGCTCCATCCCCCATCACTCCCTCTTCGAACACGGTGCTTAACGTTACTTGCTTAATGTTCCCTGGAATTCTGTACATTAAATGCACACTTTTTGTTTGATATAGAATGTTCTGCCTTTCAGTGTTTTGTAACTTTCTAAGTGCGTGCAGTCATTACAATCTCGCCATAGTCCCTCTCTCGCATAAATAAGAAAATATACTAGCTGCAGAATCTTCTTTTGCTTGTGACAAAAATAAATGTGGATAAATACAGATAAAATGACAAAAAAATAAATATGGATAAATACAGACGGAAATGGTAAAGAAATAAATACCATAAAACCGGGAGCCCTAATTATGATTATGAACATTGTTTTATGTTATATGCCTTTTTGCATTTTTCATCTGCACCTCCTTGCCTCCCAAGTCCCAGTGGGTTTCTCATAGTCCCCAGTACATCACAATTATTTATTTATAATTTTAATTTTATTTTTTCAACATCCTTTCCTAATTTTTCATTTTCTCAATGCTTTTTTAAAATTATTTTTTAATTGTCTTTTTTAATTTTTCTTTTTACTGTTTTCCACCATCCATTAATCCCCTGCCTGCCATAGGTGCACAGCCACACAACAGCATTCATTTTCTAAGGATTATTCCATTTCCACCTGCACCTCCCTGAGTGCCACATGTGTCTCCCTAGATGATGCACATAAAGCAAACAGTTACATCTGTATGTTGTTGTTAATTATCCTTCCTGATTGTAAATGAAATATTATGTTATGTTGATGTGGTTTGACTTTGGAATGGATACACTGTATTGTCGTAAATTATTTATTTATAACTTGAGTAACCACACTAAATTTTATTGTATTTGTCTGTACTAATTCAAACTGCATTAATGACAAATTTCAATAATATTTTGCTTGCTAGTTTGCTTTTAGGTGCACAAGAGAAGAGACATCACCCACAATACTACCAGACAGAAAGTCTGTACATGTGACGTGGGACCACACAACAACATGTGACGTCAGCCCTCCAATCTCTTCAGCTTGCACAGCTAAGTGTCACTGCCATCTGACAGCTTCAAGATGGCCCTAAAGCAAGGTGTTACCAAGAAAGTGGCCAGTGAGAAGAAGCAGCTTCCCACCACTGGTGTGTCGGCTCAAACCTTTTTCGGGCAATGCCGTGTGGCTGCTGCATCGCACTCCGGGGAGCAAGCTGGGAGCAGCACTTCTGCATTAACAACCTCACCATAACCTAGGCCCAAGGCCATGTCTGGCATAGAGGCAGACACTACAATCATGGCAATCCAGACGAGTAGTGATGTTGAATTGGATTTGTCTCTTTTTCAAAGTAGTACCCAATCCTTGCCAGAAACTCAGCTAATTGGACAATAACAATTAGCAGTAGTAGATCTTCCAGAAGTAGGAGCAGAACAGGAGATTGAGCTTCCTACTGAGCATGTAGAACCCCCTCTTTCAAAAGATCCATTGGCTTCCAGGTCTCCAGGAAGAAAATGGAAGGATACTCCACCATCTTCACCAAGCCCCCCTTCTGATGATCTGGACGTGTATTGGAACCCGCCTCAGTCCGAGTTTTGCCAGGAGAGGCCAGGGAAAAGGAAAGTTCCTGAAAGCCTTAGAGTTATGGATGAAGAAAAGGAGGATGGCGATACAGTCATCAACATGGACACTACCCCAGCCCCAGAGGAGACCGACATTACTCCTCCTCAACCTGCTCCAAGGGATGTGGCACTGATACCACCACCGCCAGCTCCCATATTTGCAATGCCCCTGTAACCTGCATCCACAACTAGCTCTGTAGTAGTACACACTGCAGAGAGGCAATCATCGACATGCCCATCTACCTCCACTTCTTCGGGCAATGACAGTGGCACCAGTGGCCCAATGAGAAAGTTGACCTCCCCAGTTTGGGACTTCATTATGGTTAGCAAGCAAGAGCATAACATTGCCATATGCTCCATTTACCATGTGAGTGTTTTGGACGAGATAAGCCAGGTACACACTATGGTACTGAAGGTTAAACGGCCCATATGAAAAAACATCACACAATCTGCTGAGAGGCGCACCTTAAACAAATTGCTGTAGGTGGTGTTGATGAAGGTGATCAGAGCAGGAAACCTGCTCCAATCATGGCTGAAGGTGAAGATGATGAGAAAGAAGAGGGTGAAAATATATGCAAACCAGCCGTGTCCCCAGCAGTGCACGTGCCAACCAGAAATCTCAGATCCTCTCATTTAAAACTGTTGCAAGTACCCAAGTATAGGCAGGTTCGCTGGGGAGGAAGAAGTTTTATATTGGGAACAGCAAAAACTTGGAATAGTTTGCCAATGTCGATAAAAAACTGTACCTCACTCATGGCCTTCAGAAGACTACTGAAAACTTGGCTCTTTGGTGACTGAGTTTCAGAAATCTATCACGCATTGCCCATCCCCACTACCTTTACGGTCTGCCTTACTCCAGCGCCAAGACGCCTTCGGGCATTTGTGCGCTATACAAGTTGACAAATCAAATCAAATCAATCAAATCAAATCAGTTTTGCCCACAACAGTAACTTTGAAATAGCACAAGACTCAGAGTCAGATGGAGACACCACAGCAACAGCATACAGTGACTGCCCTGAGACGCACATTGAGTCTGCCACCTTCTTCTCTCCAGAAGTCACCTGCGTCAGTGGCACAAAAAAAGAAAACATTTCAGGCTACCATTACTACCATGTTTAGGCAGGAGGGGCAGTAAAATTACAACCACCCAATGGTACGTTTGTACAATGGGAAGCTGGCTAAAATGTTAGCATTGGACCTCCTCCCCTTTCTCTTTTGTGGAAGGAGTGCGTTTTTCTAGAATTTGTGGAGGCCATCTGCCCTAAATAGGAGGTTCCCAGCCACACCTATTTTGCCAAAGTTGCTATTCAGGCACTCCATCACAATTTGCTGGAATTGTTTGGACAAGTTTTGCAGCAGAGTGTTGTTCACACTATCCACTTGACAACACACATGTGGACCAGTTTCCAAGCCACTGATTACATGTGTATCACTGCACACTGGATCTCTTTTATGGGGGTTAGAGAAATGGTATCTTCGGGTTTTGATGCTCATGAAATTTTTAATGGTGCTTGGAAGCATGCAACAGTAGCCATGTTAGCCATGGAGAAATCCAATACAGCTGCCAGCATTTTTGGAAGACTTTAACTGCAAGGTCTTTGAATGGCTGCGACCCAGAGGGCTTAACATTGGGTTTGTTGCCACGGACAATGGCAGTAATATAGTTAAGGCCATGGCAGATAGTGGCTATTTCAGGGTCCTGTTCTTGGCACACTGCATCAACATCATTGTACAGGACTTTCTAAAAAAAGAAGACCAAGTCAGCAACTTACTGTCCACCTGCAGAAGAATCTGCACTCATTTCAGCCATTCTTTTTAAACTCAGAAGCAGTTGAGGTTTATTCAGCATGATAATCGAGTGGCAGTTAAAGCCCTCATACAGGAGATGCTAACACATTGGAAGTCTACCTATTACATGTTGCAACTAAGTCTGGGCGGTTAACTCCACTCCGTGGATGGGGTTTGCGGAATTGTGTGACTCCGCGTTCCACACGGAACATGGAGTTCAACAAAAAACTCTGATTCTGCCGCGTAGCGGAGTTTGCCCCATCTGCGGGAGCCTTCAGCGAGTCACGAGTGATGTGATGACTCGGGGTTGCAGCTTTCTTAGCTGGAACGCATTGTGCGGTTCGAGCCTCGTTTTCAGTTCGCAAGAGAAACGGGCTGAAAATAAGGCTTGAACCGCACGATGCGTTCCAGCTAAGAGACATGTTGTTTTTTTTCTCTGCCCCGGCCTGCAGGTGCAGGCGCCGGACAGTAAGAGAAACCGGCCTGCTGGCCCTGAGGAGAAGCCACCACCTCGCTTGGCCCGGCATATTCAAAGACAGTACCATCTAGGGAGGGGCCACCATGGGGCTGTGCAGCCACTCGGCTGGCTCCATAGTAGGTCACGCTGGGCGTTGAACCTGCTGGGTCCTTCAACTGTATGGTAGGCGGGTGACCGGGGAGCGGTCTGGACTCCTGGATGCGGCTAGGGCACCCTGATGGACCGCGTTGCCCCTGCACATCATGTTGCGATGGTTTGGCACCCATAATGGTAAATGTCCTTCTACTGGGGTGGGCGAGTGGAGCAACTCTACCCGTTTGCGGAACTACACAGAATTCCACAGAGTTTTTCTTCAACTCCGCGGAATTCTGTGTAGTGCAACTGCGCGAGCCCCGCCCACCCTTAGTTGCAACGTCTGTTTGAGCAGCTCAGACTGATCAATGATAATGTCATGCAAAGAGTGGATGCAACTGGGAAACGATTGATCATTGAGATGGACAAATGGGGCCTAGTCAAAGGCCTGACAGAGACACTGTTTCCTTTTGAGGTTTTCACATGGGAAGTCAGCGAGGAGGAAAGTACAATGGGCCAAGCTATCCCATTGTTGCATCTGCTACAGAACCACCCAAAAAAAGGTGTCTGAAATGTACTCAGGTGTGGATGAAAAGAAAGATGCCATGTGTTAGTGGAGAGCTTAATCCTTCACTTGGCTGATGCTACAAGGCTGCAAAGAGACATTGTGTCATCCAAACAGCACATCTGTTCCACAATTCTTGATCCACGGTGCAAACAATTACTGGCCACTTTCATTCCTTTTACAGAAGGGGATGTTTCACAATACAAGACGTGGATTGCTGAGCAAGCCGAAGACCTGGAAGAAGAACGACTGGAAATTAGAGGCCCACTCCCAGGCAGAAGCTCTGGGGTGCAGCCTTCAACTTCCATAGAGGGGTAGTGCTGTTGGTTCACAGCAACCAACACCAGCAACAAGAACACCAGCAAAAGCCACAACCACAGGAGCATCAGCCTTAAGCACTGCAATGGCTTGGTTTCAAGTGGCAGGGCTTAAGTCCCCTGCAGAGGTGAAGGCAAAAGAGGTCGAGCAAATTGCAGCACCAATGGCCTTTCAGAGGCTGGTCCAGGGCCATCTGGATGACCAAACAGAGGTCTATCTGGATCAAAACCCATTGGTGTATTGGTATGGGAAGAGGTGCCAATGGTGTGTGCTCGACAGGCTGACAATAAAGTATCTGGCTTGTCTGGGGCCAATGTGTCTGCTGAGTGTGTGTTCAGTGCAGCTGACACAGTGGTCACAGTAAGAAGGATTAGTCTCTCACCTCAAAATGTGGAGAGACTGACCATGATCAAAATGAGGCAACACTTTATACCACCACATTACACTGTAACTGAAATAACACAGGAGGAGGATGAGGGTGATTGGTCAGACTCAGGTCATTTTAGTGTGTTAGCTGACGAGCTTCTGTGCTAACCACTTGAGTTTGAGGATGAACTCTACTTCCCTGACTGAGTATGCTTGGACCACCATAGAACTTTCTATCACCAAACTGCTTTGCCAAAAAAACAAGTGGATATAGCTATTTGAACATTATATATTTTGTTTGTTTGTGTGTCTGGCTGACTTATGCAGCTCCACTATTTTAGGCACATGTATGGCAGGATTGGAGTTGGGCCAGTGTGCAGTGAAGAAGCCTCCCCTCCATTTCCTTCAAGGACATTGGAGAGACAATGCCTGCCTCTTTCCCGTGCCTATTCTTATTTTCATCCCCCTAGCAGGACTGCCCCAGAACATTTGATTTACAAGACTGCCCAATGTGTGTTGTGTGCATCAAAGAGGATCAACAGTGCTTGAATTGTAACAGAGAACTATTGCACCAATGAGTGATATGTGAGTGATTGTGAGTGATGATTCATGTGGTGGCAGAAAGTGAGCAAGGGTGTTCAACTATAATTTGTAAGCTTAATTGTGATGGTTCGCAATGCTTGTGGCTGATGGGTGATAATTTTTCCTGAAGGTGATTGGCCCTTCCGCCTTGACACTTAGCATGACTTGCTCCCTTGGTCCACTCCTTTGTTTTCTGGTTCACACTCTTCAAAGACCAGGCCAGACCATTTAGTTTACAAACACAAATCTATACAAAAAAATTACTCAATGTTACTCTTCTTGTTCATCACAGCAGTGCACTACAGGTTGATCTCTCTTATTTGAGTCAGGAGTTGGAATGGAGCTTGAGAGATTTGTTACTCGGAGTCAGGAGGATGATAGAAGGACTCAGGGCAGGACTACCTCAACAACAACCAGAAGAAGGAAAATATCCACTTCAGGGAAACCAACATGATGATAAGAGGTCTACTCAACTCTGTGGATGGGTGAGAGATACGTTAACATGGGAAATGCAATGCTGCTGAGTGTGTGGTTGGGTGGGGGGGTCTGTTGTAAGTAACTGGAGACAGACTTGTGATGTCACATCATCATATTATGCATGCGCATGGCTAAATGTTATGTTGACAGTTGTGAGACTGATCAGCCCCGGTGCATGCAGCCACTTGTCTGTGATTGGTTATAATTTGCTCTCACTTCTCAGTTCATCAATCACACATGAGTCATAAAATGAAATGATTGCTGCAGACTATGCTCTTGCTCTGTCTATGAGTCTTCTTGGTACACTCCTCATGAAGCTTACCTTCTATCCTTCTCCTTGACTCTACAATTTCATTTCTGTTTTACAATCCAAAGGCCTTCTCTTCTCCTGCAAAAAGGTGAAAGTTCCATAACACTTCAGCCAGGTACCCAAGATTGATGGACAATCCAAGAAGAATGCAGATGCATCGCCCAATTTGGCAATACAGTATCATTTTTCTTTTAAAAATCAGTTTTTAGAATTGTGTGGGTTCACTTAATTTCTTCATAATTTGCATTTTTCAAACCTAGATGACAGAACATTTTGATATATAATAATACTTTGGGTCTCTGGGGCTGAATGACTGTTTGCAATTCATTTAACTGAACTGCTCATTCCTTCCTTTCCTTCTACAACAGATTGATGATGTGCTGCTCATCACCCAGATGAATATCAATATTGTCATTGTGTAGTTTTTGTCTTTGTCACACCTTTCCCCAAATCCCCTTTCCCATCCATTTATCAAACTCCTAACCCTCTCCACCGGGCTGTGTGAATTATTGAGGCATGACTAAATTACACCATAAATGGATAACACACACTTGGTGGGGCAGATGTGGTGAAAGCGACACCAACTCACTGTGGGATCTTCTATTACCTGAGCAATAACCCACACTGGCTCTATTTACCAACTCACGCATAAAAGGGATCCATATTTTAGATATAGAAGAACATCATTCATCAGCATCATCATTCAGGCCTTGTGTTGCATAAATGCTTAACTATGTCCACTCCAGACATTTCCTGACTCAAGGATTTTGTAGCTTTAGTTTTAATTAAATATTAGCTCCCCATTGCTCAGAAGAAGTTACTATTGCTTTTTTTGTTATATTTTCAGGTATTCTTTGTTGTGTCATAGTGGTGGTAGCATGGTCTCAATCTTTGTAAGGCTATGATATAAATAACCCACTAACTGTGTTCTTCTTTCAATTTAATTGCCTGTGATGGATAATCCTTTTGATTAAGCCTACAGTTGTAGCTCACCTAGGCGGGAGTGGGACGTCGCCTGTGATGCCTTTCCTGTTAGCACACTTGCCTGCTACTACTACCACCACCATTAAGAACAGCACCTTGGGAAATCCTGCTGTAACTAAGATTTTGGAAGATTGAGAGAGGTAGCAGCCATCGCGTCATCTATTCAGGTTAGAGAACTATAGAGTGAAGTAAACCACTTTAGTTAGTAAGTAACTAACTTCTACTGCAGTTAAGTAATTGTTTATCTAGGTTGTTGTAGGCAATATAGCTCATGGCAGCATACCCCCAATGGTCAAAATAGTTACAGAGTTTAATGAGACTAGGGTATATAACTAACTGTTATACACATTGAAAAGTGGATTGAAAAACAGGCTGCGCCAAAAAAGGCAGCAGTGCAAAGCAAAAGTAAAACACCCAAAAACTACTTCAGGCATAAAGGATGATAAAATAATTTTTCCCTTTAATTTTTCACAAAAAAAAACACCTTCTCCACCCACAACAGGCCGACCCCTCTCGGCCCAAACAAATCACCCCATCCCCAACCAATGTCCCAAGAAAACTGTCCAACAAAAGTCCAAACTCCCAATCCCAACTCCCTTCCCACCCTCTCCACCCACAACAAAAATCCCTCCCACCAAAATAAAATATTGAAAAAGGACTAGAATAGGGCATCAGTATGTGGGTCCGAAAGCGATCAAGGCTCTGCTCTATCCGGGCCAGCCTGTTCTTAAATCGGTCTGAGTGGGAGGGGTGCAACAGTAGCGGTTAGGGCCCCTGACAGCTGGCATCGGCAATGTGTTGGCCCCTGCTGCTGGCTGCTGGAGGAACTGGGGCCCTGGGCAGAAGTAGATGCTTCCACCTCCTCGTCCTCCAGGGCCACCAGCCGGTGGTATTCAGCCTGAATAGAGTCCAGCCTCACTCACCGCAGCTGGGCCGCTATCTCCTGCCATGTCGATGGTGGTGGTGGGCCAGAAGGAGTAGCTATATCAAGAAAAAAAGAAAAAAGACAAATTGTAAACAACGTTCTGTACAAATACTTGTTTAAAATTAAATAGTAGCACAGGAGCAGTACACTGCTGGTCCCTTAGGGCCATTGGAATTTGATGTGATTAGGAGAGTCACAGGGCCATTTTTGTAGCTACACATGCTCACATAAAAAGCACTGACTCTCTGGCTGAAATTTTTCTTGTCAAAATAGCACGAGATTAAAAAAAACGTGATTATTTTTTTCTTTCAAAGGCTTCCCTAGTAAAAAACTAAACAGACACTCTGTGTGGAAATAAATAAATAAATTACCTCTTATTAATGAGTAAGGCATTGTGCACTATGGAGTGCAAGTTGTGCTAAATGAAAGTAGGCATGCTAGCCAGCGCATCGGGTACTTTGCTACTCTCTGCAGTCTGCAGCTAGGGCAGCTGTAATGGACAATTATCTTACTTTTATTACAATGGCCCTGCTCTTCTCCAAATGCCTTTCAAATTCTACCCTGACTCCAAAGAGGCAGATGAATGATAAATAATATGATACGTCACACACGTCACAAATAAAATGCAGATATCCTGTCTGCCGTAAGTAGACAATAGAAAAGACGATGCACTACTCTACAGGGAAAGGAACGGGATATATAGATTGTATTTGGCACGTTTGTCACAAAGTATCTCATCCGCCAAATTTGAAATCAGGCACTTAGTCCCACTTTACTCCCTGGCGTCATGCTCCAACATAATTGACTTTAAAACAAATTAATTCGCTTCGCAGTAAGGAAAGGAAACTTAGCTTACTCTACTGTAGGGTAAGTTAGAGAGATTAGGTCAGGTAGGTAGAGCTGGTGCTTTAGAATAGTGGGGTGTCATTGATCATTATCATGTGCCTAAGCTTTGGCTTATTCAGTCACCTTGTGTTTGGTTTGCAAAGCATTAAAAGCTTTGTAAATGCTGCATTAACTGATGCAGATGCACATTGCACATGCAACACTGTAGTCACGATGCCGCACTTAAGTCATGGTGGCGAAATGCCATGGGCAGGAAGGAAGATGATGAATGATGATTGTTGGAATACATATCTGCCTCGCTTAACAATTACTGTCAGTGAGTCAAGGGAGTAGACCAGAAATTAAAATACCCCCCATTTTGAACCATAGCTTTGTTAAAACTTTGATAAAACCAAGTTAGCAAAGTAGGTGAGCCTGCCCCTCTCGAGAAGAGCTCCCTTGTTTCTTCATCGAAGCAATTATTCACTCATCCCTTCATTCTTCTAAATTCACCCAATGATAGCCACCATGATTTAAGCTCTGCTTTCTCTCATTCAGTCATTCAGTCTTTCACCGAACTTTCCAATCCATATATCCATCCATTCAATATCCACCCTTTCAACCATCCTTTCACCCATCCATCCATTTAACCAATACCAACACACGCATCCTTTCACCCACCCATGCATCTTTTCACTCATATACCATTTCACCCATCCTTTCTTTTAACCTTCCGTTCTTTCCTGTTTCCATCAACCCATCATTTTTAGCGTCTATTATGCAAGTTTTTTCTAAGTTGCAGATAGAAGAGACCATAAGAACTCAACCACCGCTATAGCTGCTAAAGAAGGGGGTTTATGAGTCACAAGTCTCACGACGCCCTTGTAGCTAGTGAGTATAATAGGAATTGTCAATAATCAAGCAATTTGACTTATCACCGCCCATCCCAGCCGCTGCTGTAGCTCCCTCTCCAACCACCTCTGCAGCAGAACTGGTCCTGACACTGGCGGTCTGTGCGGCTAGGAAAAAACATTACACATTTTTTCAGATCCCAGATACGTCTCCCCTTATTTTTTTATAGAAAAAATACAACCGCAATACATCACTACAGTTCGGTTAGCAGTATCTTCTATCAAAAATATTACTTTGGGCATTTTGTTGGTTGACAATGTTAGAAAAGTCAGGAAGTCAAGCCAACCAAAAACTTTTCATAAAGGAGAGTCAGAGCTATAGCCTATGATGCAGACTCTGAGTCATTGAAGCACAATGATGGGGTAAAATAATGGTCAATGAAGGACAAATGGTGTTGGTTGGCGAATGCAATAATGGGATCTCATATTTTCCAACCATGCTGCATTGTTATGGAAACTGCTGGTATTCTGTATAAATGAAGTACAGCACAGCATGGGGGGGTCCATGACTGTGGCCACTCTCTCGTTAACTGTTAGAGCATGAGCAAGAAAAAGAAAACCTTCTCAGCAAACATGCATAGTGAATAATACTAGTTTACTTGGGCCTACAATCCTCACAGTAGACAGCAGAGTAACAAAAATCTGTTCTTATTCTTACAGTACCACAAGATATATAGAGGGGAGGGAAAACTTACCTACAAAGCTGAAGAAAACTAGAGACTAGTAAGGACAGGAGAAAGTCAGCTACAAAAAATACATGAAATACGGAAAAAAAAGGATAATGCAGGGATAACACAAATTAAACAAAAATTGGATAGGGGAGTAGGAAAAAAAGGAGACAGTATAAAAAAAAATAAACAAGGCAAAATTGAAAGTGGTATAATAGTGGACAGAGATAAAAGTTAGGCAAATAATAATAATAAATAATGGGACTAACTTGGGGGAGCAGAAGCTTCAGCAGAGGCAATGGTGGTCGGCACCTCCTCACCGCCTCCCGGACCTGCTTCTTAGCTGCACCTCTTTTTGCCCTTGGGTGCTGAGGTAAGAAACAAAGAAGATAAAAAAAACAATTAGTTGTACAGTTAATCTCCCAAAACCTATTATAACAGGCAAACGTAGTAACATCGTACTTTTTAAAATCAGATTGCCTATAGTACTAGTATTAACTATCAAGTTGGCCATACTAATCCTAAAATCCCTATTCCAAATTTCCTTAACAAAAACTACATTTGGAACTATTGCATTGCAGTGAATGATCTTTGATTCTATTCTCATTTCTCTACTCCCTTGATGGACCAACTCGATCTCTCTTTTTTGCAATGCATAGATGTATACTACACATCACTGTGAGATTGCTTGGGACTGTACAAGCTACATAAAGAAGGTCACAGAGAATGCTAACTCACTAATATCACTAATTCACTATCTTGGTGGAAGGAGGACAGAGGTGTCTGCAATGGCTTTTTATGTATTCAGCCAAAGTGCGCGCTGATGAGTATGATTAGGTAGCACCAAGCTCCTGGCTAGCTCAAACTGGATCACATAATATTCTTACTGCAAACTTAACTTACCTCTGAGTGTGAACAGCATGCTATTCGGAATTTTTTTTTAGCATTGTAGAACACAAACACAACAAGTAATTACTCACTAAACCACGCAATCTCCATGCCTAGCAGGTGATACAGGTTCTGCTCGCAGTCGATGATATCTGCCCAGCAGTACGCCAGCTTCTGTTGGGTACGCTAGACTTTGGTGGTGTGGCGCACACACTGGTGCACCCTCCCCCAATGCAGCTGATTCTCCTAAAGGGGTTATCCACTTCCAGGCCTTCTGCCTGCTGTCAGCATAGAGGGGAGGTGGCGCTGCAAACAAAGAACTAGTGCTGCCACCTCCGCCTCACAAAAAATTGCACTGGGCCGTACCCCTACGTGGCACCGATGACCGCACGGTAGGCAGCAGCTGGTCATTGCTCAGGGTCTGGTGCCGCCGCTCCTCTGCTCACCCTGCTCTACCGTGGCGCTGGGTGGGGGGAAAAAATCAAATAAACAGGAAAAGGAAGACAAAAGGAAGAACTAAGGCAGTAAAGGGCAAAATAAAACAAGCAATTACAATGCAATAGGCCTCGCATTTATTAAAAAAGTTAGAGCTGTTGGCTTTGAAATGACAATGTTTTTTATTTTTGCTTTTTTATTTGCAGTGAAGTTATGAGTGAGGGGAGAAAAGAGTAATATGGTGTCTGGAAAAAAAAGTTACAACATCCTGTAAAAAGCAAACACTAGGGAATGCAAGATAAAGTAAAGCATGTGAAATGTAAGCAGGAACAACATAGTCACCGCGGGGCTCGCAGACTGCTGTGACGTGCCGCTGGTGATGGAAAGGCACAGGGAGATGCAGCTCTGAAGCTGCAACTAAAATACATGGCGAAGTATTTTTATTGCATTATCTTATTTCAGAATCCTTTCTTTATAATGTAAGCAGTTTGACTTAATAAAGGTTGTTTTCTGTGTCTGTTGCCTTGCTTTTTTTTCACACATGTACCCTTAAAAATACATGTAATTAGGCTGAGCAGGGACCATGGAGCCTTCACCCCATGACATCATCTTGTGCGCCCTTTGATTGGATGACTTCTGGTGACATCTGTTCAAGACACAACACTTATGAAGATTGCAATTGCATTTATATAGTGCCTACTACCCCTTGTGAGGCATCAAAGCCTTTTTCAGCAAGTAGTACGCTACTCCGGAACCCAAAAAGGATTAATGGAAAATTAGTATAGGGAAATGTTAAAATTTATTGAGCGGTTGACATGTGAGTTTGTTAGTTGGATTGAAAAGGATAGTGGAGGGATATAAGTTTTTTTTGCTTACAGGAGATTATAGAGTAGAAGGAGGTTTGGGATAGTAGTAGTATAAGTAATAGTAAATGAAATTCCATGAATGAAGGAAAGGGTGCAGTACCAGAGGCTGTTACTAGGTGTCGCTGTGGAGTTGTAAAGGGACCTCTATTATTTTCCAAATAAGGTACTGAACCCTTAATGGAATCATAAAGAGAAAGATTGCTGTTGAGCATAGTTTTCATTTGTTTTTATTGGAAGTGAGGTTTTTGTTAGCTTGCGTTTCAAATATGCACCATTTTTTTTTGTGTGAAATAAAGCTAAATGAACAACAATGGTGCATTTTTAAAACACAACCTAATAAAAATTTCACTTTCAATAAAAACAAATGGAAAACTATGCTCAGTTGTTATTTATCTGTTTATATTTGCATTAAGGGTGCAGTACTTTACAACTCAACAGGGACATCTAGTAACTGCCTGTGGTACGGCACCCTTTCCTTGAGACCTAGTATGGGAATAGAATTAAAGATATTTTATATGTAATTGCTTGAAGGTGAAAGACTGAAAAAAGTTACAGAATTTTTTTATTTTTTTTTGCCATTTCTTTGACCCTGCCCCCACACTCACTTACCCTACCCCTTTTGCGCACAGCACAACAGTTCCCCTAATTTTTTTAATGCACTTTGATCACAGCCTTGAAATGCTATCTGATGGTGACCACAAAAGCAAACCAGAATCGCATTACTTTTAGAGTTTTTGTTGGTGCCAAATTCCTGGGGGAGGGAACTGTACAATCAAGCATTTGTACTTATATACCATAGACTGGCTTTTTTAGTCGCTTCCAATAAGGTCTTATTGCAACAAATGGATGCCTGGGTAACTTCTTAGAGCCCAGATATCATCCAGAAATTTAAGTGGCCAATATATGAAGACTTTGACTCAAGTATGAAAAAGAAAACGACTCCAAGCAGAATTTACCCCTGTCACCACCATCTTGACCCATACAGAGGATCATACAGATTTCTGTACCCCATGGCTCTGCATCTTATGTAAGCAGAGCCATGGGGTACTATAAAGTCAACTAGTGAGATTCTCCCAAATGGGGATAAAAAACTCATATTCAGCTCTCTGCCTGTTACCACAGCGGTAGGTACCAGCACACTGTAACCTAAATACACATTGGATCACCCCTTTGTACTTAATAATAGAAAATCTACACCCAATGGGGCAAATATTTATAATGATATATTATGCCACGATATTTAAGTCATATGTTATTATTTTTTAGTCAAAATCTTTTTATTGATTTTAACAAAGTTTTAACAACTTTTAAAGCTCCACCGAGCTCAACACATACAAACATCATCAGATATCTATAGACAATACACAGCTTCTCCACAAGTGCTTGGCATAACTCTTAGCGTTTCCAGGAGCAAACATCCCATTATCACATTGTACATATTGTGCAATCTACACATCTCTTGTTGCGCTCAGGCACTATGATAGAGAGCTAATAGCATAAACAAAATAGGAAACAAATAAACAGTCCCGTGGAATCCAATATACATGACCATGAAGTAATTGAGGAGAGCATGGAGCGGCCGGTATCCACCACCAGGGCCCGACCCGTCCAGCCCAAGTGGAACGGGGGGCGCACGTGAGGCGGCCCACGAGAGCCCTGAAAGCCACACCTCCCGAGGAAGTCGCCACCAGACCAGGCCAGTTACGTTTGGAAGAGGTGAAGGGCCCATAATCTAGGGCCACAGGCAAAGAGCGGCAGGCCTTCCGACAGATATCCCACTAGTGGACTCCAGATATAATCAAAGCCCTTGCGGGAGTCCGCTATGATATCCGTCATTCTTTCCAGGGCTTGGGCTCGCCATAGTCGGGCATGTCATTGAGTGAGAGAGGGGGCCTCCGGTTTCTTCCAGGCTGCTGCCACTGCCATTTTAGCTGCCCCCAGGCATAACCAAATGATAGAGCGGTCCCCCTGGGTTTGGTGCATCAGACTTGGGTCCAGCACCCCCTAGAGAACATTCTCCAGGGCGTCCAGGATAGGGTATCTCAGAATCTGTTTAATCTGAGACAGGATTTCCTTCCAGAAAGGTTGAATGCTGGGGCAACCCCACCATATGTGGCAGAAGTCGTCTAAGAGCCCACACCCCCGCCAGCATCTATCTGAGGTGTTTGGGAAAAGAGTGTGTAGCCTCTGGGGGTGCAAGTACCAATCAAACCTAATTTTGTAATGGGCTTCCCTTAAAAACATGGAGCAATTGTATTTAGCAATGTCTTTAAAGAGGGAGCTCCATTGCTTCTCTGTTAAGGGGGAAGGCAGTAGGGCGTACCAGAACCTTCTATGTCGTGGGACCTGCGAGGCACCCACCGTGAGAAGGAGAGCATAAAGAAACGAGATGCAGCCCTTAGTCATGCTGCCGGCTTGGACAAATCTCTCTATTGGGAACAGGTCCCTGGTCGCTACCAACCTTACCTGGGGTTATTGCACCCAATGTTTTAACTGGAAGTAGCGGTATTCTTCTGTAGGCAGTAGTTTAAAGGTTGTGGCGCAGTCTGTAAAGGAGCGTAGTTCTCCCCGGGAAAAGAGATCAGACAGCATGAGGGCACCCACCCTCCCTCCATCTGTCAAAGGGGCCTTCTATTATTGCTGGGGGGAAGGCGGGATTAAAATGGACGGAAAAGTCATCAAGGGCATTGTCTTAGTGGCGATATTCCATGCTTTAAGAGTAGTGGCTGTGGGAATGCTAAATTATACATTTTTTGGCCTGTCTTGTTTTGTCCTCCAGGGCAGGTCCCAATTGGTTCATCCTGCAACTTGCCGGTCCATATGGAGCCAATGTTTGTCTGAGGCTTTAAGGGACCACTCCGCCAGGGCAAGGAGTTGTGCGGCTCTGTAGTAGAAAGGGAAATCTGGAAGAGAAAGTCCCCCCATTAGGCGCGGTCTGGTCAATAGTCGCTGAGAGAGGCGGGCCCTGCGCCCCTGCCAGATACATTTTGTTATCATCCCTTTCAGATCAGTGAGCAGCTCTCTGTCTACCTGAAATAAGTAGAGAAGGCGAGGCAGCACGTTCATCTTGATCGCGTTTATTCGACCTATCCAGGTTATATATGTGGAAGCCCATTTTTTAAAATCTGATTTAAGCTGCCGGAGTAGAGGGGGAAAGTTGGCTTAATAGAGGACTGCTGGGTTAGGGGTAATTTTGATGCCCAAATAGGTAATTTCTTTATGGACGCATCGGAAGGACGATGCCTCTGTGATGGCTGTCATCATTGCTGGGGGCATTGTCAGGTTAAGTAAGAAATATTTAGAGAGATTGACTTTAAATCCCGCAACTTTCTCAAACTTATGAAGTTCCATTTGTATGGCCGTAAGGGACAAGTCGGGCTCAGTGATGGGGAGTAGGACATCATCCGCAAAGAGTGAACTTTTATGCTCGTCTGGGCTGAATTGAATCCCATGAATGTTTGGGTTGGCTCTATTACGTGCAGCTAGTGGTTCAATGCAGAGAGCAAAGAGCGTGGGTGAGAGGGGGCAGCCCTGACGCGTGCCTCGCAATAAGTCAAAGAAATCCAAAACTACTCCATTGACCAGCACTCGGGACCTGGGGAAAGAATAATTAGCCTGCACCATGCCCAGAAAAGCCTCGGCAAACCAAAAACGGCGCAGGGTGCACATTAAGATGGGCCAGTCGACACAGTCGAAGGCCTTCACTGCGTCTAGTGAAAGTAAGGCCGCTGGGATATGTTTCTTCTGTACTTTATCGACTAGATGAATTATCCTGCGCAGATTATCATGGGTTTGGCGTCCCTTCATAAAACCAGATTGGTCTGGGTGGATCAGGTTTGGTATGATGTCTTCTAGTCTACTGGCCAAAATTTGGGAGTAGATTTTTGCGTCAAGGTTCAAAAGCGCAATAGGCCAATGCAAAGCGCATTCTTGGGGGTTTTCCCCTGCTTTGGGGATGAGAGTGATTAACGTTTCCCCTATCGAGGGGGAGACTTGATGATAGGCTGCTATTTCATTAAAGAGAGCTGTCAGGTGTGGGGTGAGCTCAGCCGCAAACATTCGGTACAACTGGGCACTGAACCCATCGGGGCCCAGGGCCTTCTGGAGTTTTAGAGAGTCTATCGCCTTTTGGACATCCTCACTCGAGATGGGTCGACTGAGTGCATCATTGGTGGCCGGGGAAACCTGTGGGAGGTCGAGTGAGTCCAGGTAGCGGGATTGGTCCTTACCTAGTAAAGGGTCTGCCGTGTACAGTGATCTGTAGAAATCGCGGAAGGCGCTTGCCTTTCCCTCCTCACTATAATGTGTGGTGCCAGCGATGTCAACTATTTGTTTGACATACTCCTTCTCTTGTTTAGCTCTGAGTTGGCGCCCAGCTAGGGGCCGATTTTATCATTTCCTTCATACCCTTGGGCTAGAATGCGTAAGATGTTTTTTCTGCCCTATTAGTATATATCGCCTGAAGCTTCCCCTTTAGAGCAGTCACTTTCCTTAAGGTTTGCACAGATGGGGCTTCCTTGTGTGACTGTTCGGCGACCCGCAGCTCCCCCTCCAGTGCCAATTGATCCCCAGTTTGTTGTTTCCTCAGGGTGGAAGCTAAGGCACTGCATTTACCCCTTATAACCGCCTTAAATGCGTCCCAAGTTGTCAAGTGAGTGGTGTTTTTGGGATCATTGTTAGCAAAGAAATCTTTGATCGACTTCCTCAAGTCATCTCAATGAAGACGATCCCTGCCCAGGATATTGGGGAACTACCACCTTACAAGTTTGGAGCGATGTGCGGGCCAATCAAATATAATTTCCAAGGGTGCGTGATCCGAGAGATATATCCGGTGCAATTGTGTTCCCGCTATCGTCTGGCGGAGCCCCTGACTGACGAAAATGTGGTCAATCCTAGAGTATGATCTGTGGGAGTGGGAGAAGAAAGAATAGTCACGTGTTGAGGGATTGAGAGTCCTCCAACTATCTATCAGCCCCAAGCGTTGTATTAAGGATTTAAGGGTCTTGCTGAAGACTCCTACCGCTGCTCTATGTGGCTGGGTAGTGTCCACAGTAGGATCCCAGATAGGATTAAAATCTCCCTTTAAAAGATTGTCCCCTATGGCAAAACTCTCCAGCGTTGATAGGAATGTGAGGAGAAAGTCTGACTGTCCAGAGTTGGGGGTGTAAACCGTGGCGATAGTACATGGGCGACCCATCAGAGCTCCCTTGACCATGAGGAATCCCCCCACTTTGTCAGCCTTTGAGTCCTGGGGTTGAAAGTGGATGGAAGAATGGAAAAGGAGAGCAACTTCATTTTGTTTAGTAGTGGCCGAGGACCTAAGAATCAAAGGATAGTTTTTGTGGTGAAGACGGAGGTCTTCGCCTCTTTTTAGATGAATTTCCTGTAAGGCCACGATACAGGCATGATGGTCCCCCAGGAACTTCCATAGGCGTTGCCTCATGTTGGGGGAGTTTAGTCCCCTAATGTTCCAAGACAGACAGTTGAGTGACATTATGGCAGGTTTGGAGAGCACATCTTCCAGGGTGGAGAACTGGCATTATCCCCCGCCACCCCCCCAGACCCCCACCTGCCCCCCCAACCCCACTCAATCTGGTCAGTTGAGACACAAGGTTGGCTCCAAAGTCGGAACAAAACATCAGAACAGATAACAGAACTTTTAACGAAAAAGTCTCCAAAGCGATCAAAAGATTTCACTGTTGGTGACTCTAGGGCGAGTCCAGTCCCGCATCCAGAGTCCCGCATGCATACATATTTGGACACTAAGTTACTCATGACTTACTACATCTGGAAAGGAGCGAGCAAGAAAGTCTCAGGCACGCGGCAGGGAAGGGCCCCACCCCACCATCAACTTGCTCCCCCCCCCCCGGATCAGGGGCATCCCCCTGCAAAGTCACACCCACCTCAGGGTAGAGTTTACAAGTGTTCAACAGGCTTGGGGGAGGGTTAAAGTGTTAGAGGGCTTTGAGACAGTGTGCATGGGATGATCAGCCGTCTTGCCGGCCTTCTTAGGTGTCTGCCAGGAGCCCGGTGAGTGCCGCTCTGATGAATGTTCCAGGCATTCCCTCCCGGAAGCCGCCGCTAATTGGGGCGAAGATCGGTTGAGGCCAAGCAAAGTCACTGCCCCTTCCACTTCGGTAAGGTGGTGGTGTTTGTTGCCGAACGAGAAGGCAATACCAAAAGGATATGTCCATCGATACCTGATCTGGCGTTCTCTCAATGCCACTGTGATCGGTCTGAAATGCTGCTGGTGTGCCAGCATCGCTTGAGCTACATCTTGGAAGAGTGAGCAAGTAGCCCCCTAAAAGGTGACCACATCACTGCTCCTAGCTTTACATAGGACTAGCTCCTTAGTTTTAAAGGAGCTGAATTTGGCCAAGACGTCTTGCGGGCACCTGTTTTCCCCCTCGATACGCTGGCCAACCCGATGAACTCGTTCCAACTGGACCTCTGGACATTCGTCACCCAGAACACTGGAGAAGATACCCACCATGAAGGCTTCCAGGTCTGGTCCCTCGCATCCCTCTTCCAGGCCCCTCACTCTTATATTGCGGTTCTCCAGGTCCTCACACATTACCAGGGCTGAGTGCAATTGAGTGTTCAGGCTGGCAGTTCCCTCTTCCAGAGGCTTCATTTGCCCTTCGAGTTTTTGGCACTTTGCTTCTAGATCTAGGGCGCGGGCTCCCACCAAATCCACGTCAGCCTGGAGCGGCACCAGCTTCGACCCCATCTCAGAATGAAAAGCCTCGAACAAGGCACCAATATCCGCTTTCATGTCGTCCCTGAGTTCCTTCTTGAACTCCTGCAAAGTCGCCAGCAGGTCCTCCTGGGTTAGCGCCATGCTGTCCGCCATGTGGTTGTCCCCCCCCTGATCTTCTCCACTCGGGACTCAGATGGGGTAAAATAGCTGGAGACTCTGTTAGTTTGGGTCTTTTTCGACGGCATATGGGCCACGTCTCCGGCTAGCACATTGCCGTTCCTGGACAGGTCAGTTACTTAGGTAGAGCGTTACAGTTTAAAGCAATGGAGGGTGCCTGAGATCAACCAGGGGGGACGGCAGTGGAGGGGTCCCAGAGACCTCTGCGGCAGGGCCTGTGTCAGAATGTTCCAATGCACCCCTATGTAGCACTCCCTCGCCTGCGCCAGTTCCTTTTCAACAAGCTTGTGGAGGAGTCACTTCCACGATAGCGCCACCTCGGGTTCTGCGTCCCTCCGGTTAATTAGCTTATGGCACCAATTCAGCCACAAGCCTGAGGCCCCAGTGCCGCCATCAGCCCACCAGGTGCCATCTTGAGGGCAGGCATCGTTGTGCGGTCCTTAGGAGACTCCCCTTGATTCCACTCTTGTGGGGCCCAGTAAAGAGGTCAGTAGAAGTTCCCTGGGGGCTCACCACCCCTGCAGGAGCAAGTGTGCCCTCTCGCCGGCCTCCTGCCGATGACTCAGCCCCAGACGCGAGGCTCTCTTTTGACTGTAGGCCCACCGGGTGCCATCTTGAGGTCAGGCATCGTCGTGGGGTCCCCGGTAGTCTCTCCCCTAATCCGCTCTCATGGGGCCCAGTGGTGGGGGGAGACACATGCTCTGGGGGCAACACACCCCCGCTGGCCCGATTGCGCGCTCCTACCTGAGTTGTTCAGTCTGCTGCGAGGCCTCTCCCACCACGGTCACTCCGGACGCGGCAGCCCATCCACGGGCGCTGCTCAGGGCCAGATATAGCCAGGATCCGGCGTCTCCTCGAGGCCCCCGCCACAGGGGGGTCATAACCACACGGCGGACCAGGGATCCCGGGGCCGTCTGCACCCACGTCTATGAAGAGCCGGCCCGGCCAAGCCGCTTAGGGCACGACGAGCTCAGGTGCCAATTTGGTCGTTCCGCTTCTCACCGGCTCGGTTCGGCCCTCCGCTCTACAGCCGCTCCTACAGCACAAATCTCACACTAAAAAGTGTGCTCCGTTAACAGCATGCCCGGGGCTCGCGTTGCAAGCCAAATTCATTGGTTGCGCTGTACAGCCTTTAGTGGCGGGGCTCATCACAGAGCCGATCCGGATCACGTCTGCACAGCCATGATGGTTGGCCACGCCCCATATGTTGTTATTTTATTGACATTCTTTATGCACAACCAGGGCTGTCCTAGTAAGTAATACAGATCTCTGTCTGTTGTGATTGTCACAATATGCCTTGCGTTGTCCACTCTCCAGTAATCAAGAAGGCTATCTGATTATCTCCTGCTGTGATGGGAAGTCAAAATAGCAGAGGTCAGCTATGCCTACATGTTTCCCATTTCCAACTTTCCAAAACTGAGTCTGAACACCAAGGCAAAGTAAAAATAGTGCTTCAAATGCAAGAACTGTCCAGTGTTGTCCTGAATGCAATATGGCCTCTGAAAATGCCTCTGGGCACACACGCATTTCCCAAGTTAAGTAAATATATATGATGCAATCACAAAATATCATCCGATTACAGAGACCAGGCAGCGTCGACCTTATTTCTGTAGGAAGTGTTATTGTGTTGTATTAAACGAAAGGCCAATTGCCTCAGGGTCATATTCCATAATTCCACATTGTATCAGCTAATGGGAGCTCTGTGGATATCTGTCGAGAATTTACAGTCCCCGTGAGGTCATTATCAGGGCAGTAATGCCCCTCCGCCATAGCTGTGTTCACTGGCAGTCTCGGTTACCCTGGCAGGTGGAGTCAGCCACTGCTCCCAGTGCTGAAGCAGGGCCAGGCCAGGCCAGAAGGAGTTTACCGAGCAGGGAAAGGAAGGGCCTGAGTGAATAGGTTCTGCCGCCGGCGTTAATGAACGCCTACAGCAGTCATTTTCTGTCATGACTGTGTCAGCAATCTGTGGGGCTGTAATTAACTGACGGGAGATTAATGACGTTGTTCAGACACAATAACAGTGGGCGAGGGAGGGGACGTGCTTGGGGATGTTACGTCGCTGAAGTTCGAAGTCAGCACTGGCAGTCTAGCATCAAAGCTTCTGAGTCCCTTAACCTCCCCCCTTCTGCACAACGGGGTTACCGTCCTGTCTTAAACGTTCCCGCCATTGCGGCAGAGGGCCTCGTGTCACCAGAGACTTTCAGCTGGTGCCTGCTTTAAGTCCGCAGCGCAAAGAATGCTGGGATTTGGAGTTTTATTTGTCCAGCTAAAAGTATGTGCGTTGGCATCCATTCAACTAAATGCCTGTTTAGCCATAAATGCAAGTTTTGAGTTGGCTTGTGTGCCACATTTCCATGTTTGAAGTGTACTAATGTGTGACATTGAATCACCCCAGGTCTACTGTATAACAATTTAAGTAACACTTTTAAAAGCCAAACAAAACAGTGATGACCGTGTTTAAAGGTAAGATTAAGAAATGACCCTTTGTTCTGCAATGCAAGAGTACTGAAAGGACCTTAAATAGTTCCTGTGCACCTGATGTGCTCATGCAAGGCCTCTAACCAGCTTCTTTTTCTTTATTAATACGACCTTGGTGGCAACATTAAAAACAAGGCGTACGATTCCTCCATAGGAACATGCAGCTCAGGCTACCACAACAAGGCTCCACCTAGCCAAAGCAAAACCAAACAAGCAACGATTGGCAGAAAAGCAACTCTTAAAAGAAAGTTCTTCCAAACAGGAGATAAAGAAGCCAGGCGTAAGTACACTGTACTTTACCAGTGCTCCTCAGCCTTGAAAGGAAGTGAGCTATCGACTCAGGGAACGAGACAGGAGGCAGCAAAGAGGAGCGATGCTGGAGTGCACCAATGGTAAGTAGGAGGCGGGAATACAGTCATGTTACTTATTACATCAGGTCTTGCATACAGCGCATGCGCGCTGATGCTCAACTTAAAAATCACAAAAATATGACAAAATGTTAAATACACAAACACAAATACACACACTGGTACAATAAAGAAAATTGAGGAGTAGATGAGTTAGACAGGGGGAGGATTGAAATGATTGAGTAAAGATTGAAAAACCAGGCCCAGCACCATGAACAGAACAGAAAACAAAAGGACCGCGGCCATGCGAACCATGTGGTACCATTTGTGTGCAGTTTCTGACGCGAGAACACATTTCACGCTGTCTAAAATGTGGAAACATCACATGAACGGGCTTGCCAAGCAGCCCCGCCTGCTCACGGAGCTCCACGTTACACGGTGGAGTTCTTTGGACACTTTGCTGAGTTTCACGTAGCGCGACTCCCTGAACACCACCCAGGCCTAATTTTAATTCATCGTTAGCCCATTTTTTTCTATATCTTTGATCCCACCCTGTTTTCCAATGAACATCCATTGTTCTTCTCCTGACTTCTAATGAGTCTAAAAATGTATTTTCAATATCAGTCAGGTTAAATGGTTCCTATGAGCATAAGCAGTGTTTAACGGTAAAATGGGTTTAAAGAAGCTATCAGTTATTTACACCTTTTTAGCCTTTGGATGACAATTTGAATGTTTAAATAAAAGGACTTCCAAAAGCACTAAATCATAATTCGAAAAATAAATTCTGGAAATGGCACTTTTCATAGAAAGTGCTCCTTAATAGACTACATGTACCACCATAGGTCAGAGGAATGTGATGGTAGGTAATATCTTCTTGAGGCTGATGCAGATAACTGTGTACAGACATAGCAGTCCTTTGCATCCATTGTTACAATGTACTCATAAAGTAACTTAAAATAAGCATTTGAGGAGAAATCTCCCATTGATGAATCTACATGCAATATCTTAAAATCAAATGTATGCACGATATTGTAAGTAGGAATTGGGGCTCTAGGGGTAGTTCTAGATCTAATCTGAACTGAATTGGGAAGAGTGGGTGACTTAATCCTAGAAGCAAAACAACTAGTCCTACAGTTACAGCTATTAATACACCTGCTAATAATATAAGCCTACATCTATTACTGTTTCTAGTTTCCATGGCTTCTCTAGAATCTTACTGTTAAGCAGGAAATTAGCAGCAAGCAGATTTTTTTTCTGTATGTCTCTTCTTATGCAGATGATAAAACAAAGTCCTTAAATCGTATAATGAGTTTATTTACAAAGTCTTCGTGAGACTTCCCTAACCCAACTCTGTCTTTTTCTAAATTACACCCTTATGCTCCTTCTGCAGCCTAGGGAACCTTCTTAGTTCTTTTAAACAAAGTCTCTTTAGGTGTCACTAATAAAAACTCTGATCAAAGTTCAGTTTGGAGATCATGCCAATAACAAATTGTGTCAGTCTATTCAATGGCAATACAAATTCAATATGCAGTTCAGTCACAAGCTTTAGTTCACAGTGGTTCAACTGGAATTGCACTGCTAGCCTCCAAATCCCTAAATCCTCTCTCGCTGTAATTAGCTGCTAAATATGTCCATTCAGGGTATGAGTACCTCTGGCAGGGTACTCTAGCACTCTTTGATCTCCTGAGTGCAGGTCGTTCATCTTCACTGTCACTCAGTATTCTCTGGGATAGTGTGGGGGACACGCTCTGCAGGCAGACTCAGTCTCTCTCTTTCTTGCCTTCTCAGCCAACTTTATCAAGCTCCCACTTGGCTTACCACAGTACTAGAGCCTTCTTCAGCGCCACAGGCCAAGACTCTCCTGTCTCATCCTCAACGGTCAATTCATCAAGACCCCCTTCAGACTTAGGATGTGCTGTTCAGGTTCTCGCTGATTTTCTGTGACTTGTCCAACCTCCCCCGCTGCCTTTCAGTTGCAGCTTGCACTTCTGGGAAAGGCACTGTCACATCATCAAGGGGACATTCAACTCTGTGAGGGTGGACAGGATGGATCCAATTGGGGAGACCTCCAGACTTAACAGCAATGTTCGTGATGAGGATCACTTGGTAAGGACCAAGCCATCGAGGTTACAGGCACATTTTCCGAACGTGTTTCTTCACCAAGACCAGGCTGGGGTCATGGCACTGCTCCTGATGTGGTGGGGTGGTGGCAACTCCAACCTGGTGAGAGACTGAATGCACAACATCAGTCAGTCCTTTGCAGTAATCAAGAATCATGTAATCTTTAATGTTCACAAGTGCATTTGCAGTCACTGCTGGCAGTCTCATTGCTCTGCCCATCATGTTTTTATGGGGGAACCTTCATGTCCTTCGATCAGTAATACTGGGAAGACTCATTAATACAAGGGGCAAAGCATCAGGACATTTCAGAGATGTTGAAGCAAACACTTTCGCCAATCTGGATTTCAATGTCTCATTTACTTGTTTGACAATGCCTGAAGCCTCAGGTCGATAACTGCAATGCAGTCTTTAATCCCTTGTAATGCTGCACACAATATTTTCAAGACCTCATTACTGAAATGAGTCCTTCGGTCTGACTCCAGCAAAGTCGGGAAACCGAACCTCACTATGAGCTCACAAAACAGCAACGTAGCTACTTTGACGCTATCATTTCTCCTGGTCGGGTAGGCTTCAACCCAACATGAAAAGAGACACATAATCACCAGAATAAATCTCAGCTCATTGCACACAGACATCTCGATGAAGTCCAACTGCATCCTTTTAAATGGGTCTCCTGATCTTTCTATGTGGCTCAGTGTCACTGTGGTTCTTTTCCCTTCGTTCATATGTTGGTACACAACACATCTGTAATACAATCATTCAGCCATCAATCTAAATTGAGGGTTAAACCAGTTCTGTTGAAACAATCTGACCATTAAATCCCTTCCAACATTTACAGGACAGTGAAAATGTCTAGCCATCGTAGACAGCAAGCTAACAGGCAATACAGGTCTTCCAGCTGCTGAAACCCAAATGTCATCATCTCTTCTGACACAATCTGCTCTGACCCAACTCTTTAAAAAAAAGGTTGTAATTGGTCTCATCTTCAGATTGATTTACATATTCACCATTAGGGGTCCTATTACGATGTAGGTCGGAAAGCCACGGCTTATCGGCCCTCATTGTCGGTTTCAATTCCTACGGGCTGTTTATGTATCAGCCGGTCAGAATTGAAACCGGCCGGTCATTCCGGCTGGCTTCCAACAGGCTCAAGGAGCCAGTCGGAACTGGCTCATATTCCCAAAGGGCGGGTCTTTCCACCGTTGGGATTACGGTGCACGGTATCCGGCATGGCTTCGATGCTGGCCTGTTCAACATGGAAACCATGTCGGAAAGTGGATTTGGGCGCAATATCACGCAACCTTATCAGCATGTTGGTTGCCAACTGTCACATATTTTCAAAGACAAGGGAAACCCAGTGGTATTATGGGACCGTAGGTAGAAGTATTTTTAAAGGAACTATGGTCCCTTACTTACGAAATAACACAAAAAATTACTAAATCGAGACAAAATGAGGCTTATGTCAGGTATCCAAATGGAAATTCAAATACATTTATTGAGTAGAAATAACACATCAATAGGGTGGGAAAACAAACAGAAGATAATTTTAAAAACTTCTAAGCTCAGAAATTCCTTCATGTGACTACAATGAAAACATAATGGTCATGTCACATATATTATTGAGTACCTATGCTCATGTGGACAATTATATAACAACATTTGGAGCAATGGTACTATGGTTGACGACATTTCGATCCCTTAAGTATATAGAGGGATCATCATCAGGACATGAGCGACATGAGCGATTATACCTGAGACAATAATGCCTGCCAGAGAAAAGAACAGAAAGAAAAAAGAGAAAGAAGAAGGAGAGCATGGGAAGAAGGGACAGATAAGGGGAAAATGTTAAGCCAATTAATGATCCTATTACTAGTCAGATAATCCAATCAATCAGGCCATGCATAAGGTGGCAAGTTGTCATCATGCGTCCATACACAGGCTGCCCAACATGATCTCCAGAAGCAACCTACGACATGCATGACGGTGACGGCGCACAACAGCATGCTAGTGATGAAATGACAAAGTGGGGAACACATTTATATAAGGCTAGGGTGAAGTGAATAAAAGAATTAACAGATTAAGTGACAGAAAAAACCATCAGAGATAGTCTTGAAGGATTGGAAGGGCAGGAGCCCTTGCAATTTCCATTGCAAGCCCAATAGGGTCTAAATGGCAAGAAAGAATACATGAGTTTGTAAGCAATTACAGATTCATGGAACAGTACCACAAGGGGGAGGAAACCAATCTGAGTAGGGTGGCACATCAGTGGAAGTAGCTAAATCATGGTAGCAGCTAGGTGGAGGGAGTGAACTGCAACTAAAGGGGGGGAAAGGGTTAACAGTGAACCTGTATGTAAATTGGGCCATAAGTAAGTGTCAGTAATCGTGCTGTACCTGACATGCTAGCGGGAAAAAGGCACCGGTCTATGGTAGAAGCCAACCTAAATAGTAAACATGGCAGTACATAAACCAGAAAAAAAGCAACAAGTGAGGACTCCATGTAAAGAGCACTACCAAGGAGAGCAAAAGCTCGACTTACCGAATGGAGGCGGGATGTGAAAGGAGTGCGATCGCAAGATTTGGGTGAAAGTGTGGGCAGTGTCTGGCGTCTCATAAAGTGGGAACAGTGTGCATGCGTGTAGAATACTAAAAGAGGCAAGAAGGGAAAATAATGCATGATCGAGGCATATGGCGGCCATATTGGAATGGTACGTATCTATCTCAATTTGATATACTGTGTGAGACTGTGATGGTGAGGGACACAGAAAGAGCCACAATAGATTGCATGGCTTGCAATATAAAATATGACCAACACATTACTGACAATATATATACATCGGAATGAAAAATCATCATTCTATTGGAGCCGGCACATTCAATTAGGACCATAGGAAGTGAACAATCAATAGTGAATATGAGTGTGTCCAAGGAACTGAATATTTCCAAGGATTATTAATTTAATCCTGTCACGGAAAGCAACAAGACAAATAAATAAATAATTAACAATAATAAAATAAGGGCTAGTTAAAATAAATGGAAGAAGTTGTACGCAGAGATACATAAGTACAATTATTACCACATTGCCTTGTCACAGAAATTTAACTCTAGAAGCGTCCCTTATGTAGAGACGATGCAGACTTTATTACAGCACCTCATACCATATTATGACTTTGAAGGTATTTACATGCATACAGGTAGCAAAGAGTAAAACAACCTGTGGAGCGTTACACCAGCGCAGGCCAGTACTCCATTCTGTTCAGACTGGTATGTTAACTGTTGGTGCGGAGTATCCATTTGAGTTCTTCTTTGTTCAGTATTGAGATGATGTCAGCGCCTCTGGGAGGGGGCTTCACCATGGTGATCACTTGCCATTGTAGGTCATTCTCTGTATGTCTTTTCTCTGCGAAGTAGTCGACCAATGGTGCATTGGTAACATTACATTGAATTTGCCTCCTATGTTAGCAAATCTGGATGCTCACCTTCTGCGTTGTTTAGTCAATGTAAACTTGATTGCACGGACAAGTGATTGCATAGACAAGATTCACAGTGTTACAATTTGAGAAGTGGCTCAGAGTAATTTTAATATTACCATGTGTAAATTCCTTCCGGTAAGAGTTTGGGCTGTCTTTTTGGTTGGGAGGCTGGCCCTGACCAGATGATCTTTGATATTCCTGCTCTTGGGGAATGCAAATAGGGGACGTTCGAGTTTAAGTTCACTGGCATTAAGGACTGACCAATGTTTCAAAACAAATTTCTTCAACTGGTTTGGAAATGAAGGAGAAAGTTGTGACACATACCAGGCAGTCATTGTCTTTTTTAGTCTTTGGAGTCAGGAGTGCATCTCTTGGGCACTACCATGCCCTTTTCATGGATTGTCTCACCAATTTACGTGGGTATCCCCTAGCTAGTAAGCAGTTTCTCCTTATGCGGAGGCACTGGGAGAATGTTAAAATATCCCTTAGGGCTCTAGGAGGATGATTGTGTAGGAGAGGAGAGTATTTCTCTCTGTAGGTTTGTGATACAATGATATGAAAAGCTCACCCTCAGAGGTTTTTATCAATAAATCCAAAAAAGCAATTTCTGATCTGCTGTGAGTGTAAATTTCAGGCCACTGCAGTCTGTGTACAGCCAATTACAGAAATCTGCAAGCGTGTCCTCACAGCTGTGCCGAACCATGAAAATGACGTCTGTGTACCTTTTCCAAATAGTGATTTTTGTTACAGAATGCAGGCATTTTTATCTCAGGCACAATCGCTTATGTCCTGATGATGATCCCTACATCTACTTAAGGGATCAAAACATTGTCGACCATAGTACCAAGACTCTAATTTTTGTTATATGATTTTGTGCACGTGAGCATAGGTACTCAAGAATATATGTGACATGACCATTATGTATTCATTGTAGTCACATCAAGGAATGTCTGAGCCAAGAGGTTTTTAACATCTATTTGTTTTCCCACCCTATTGATGTGTTATTTTTACTCGATAAATGTATTTGAATTTCCATTTGGACACCTGACGTAAACCTGATTGTATCTCTATGTAGTAGTTGTTTGTGTTATTTCTTAAGTAAGGGACCATTGTTTAAAAGAAACTGTCACATAGTCATCTCCCCTCCGATGGTCAGAACATTTGACGACTGCAATTTTGGTACACAGTTGCAATGCCTCCAACAATCTCATGACATGTGCACCGTTACATATGGAGAATTCTGCCAATGTCATGAATCCCCTCTGTGACCAAAGCCATAGCTGACCGAGGTCATGAACGACACCAAAGCCATACTGACTATCAGTGAAAATCATCACTTTCAGCTGTTCAGAAACACAGCAAACTCCAGTAAAAGTGATCAATTAAGCCACTTGTGCAGATGAGACTCCTTGAAGCCAGGAGGCTTTGACTACTCCTGTAACAGTACAGACTGCATAGACAGCTCTTAGGTTACTCCATCATCTCTCAGGCAGGACCCATCAACAAACAATATGAGATCAGACTCAGTAATGGCTCATCCTGTATATCTGGTCTTGGCTTGGTGCAAAGTTCAGTGACATCAAGACAGTCATGATGTACTTCTCTATCACCACCTTCAATTTCGAATTAAATTTCGAATTAAAAGTAGCACACCTCTTAAGTGAAATATTTTCAGCAGCAAGAATAATCTGTTCATACTTAGTCAATTCACTGTTGTTAGGTGTTGAGTGTGTGTACGCGTCAACAACATTTCCACAGAATGGGGCACAAATACAGTAAGGGGATGACCCATGACAATACTTTCACACCGTTCAATGCTGACCCTTACTGCCGCTACAGCTTTAAGGCATCTGGGCAGTCCTGCGGCTACAGAATCAAGTGTAGCAGAAAAATAAGCCACAGGTCTTAGTGCATTTCCATGCATTTGAGTAAGCACTGAGAGAGTGCAGCCCTCCCTCTTACTGCAGAAAAGAGAAAAAGCTTTGTTATAATTAGGCATTCCCAGTGCCGGGGCACTACAGAGACTTTCTCTCAGGTCCATGAAGGCAACCAAGCAATCATTATCCCATGGTACATGATCCGACTCATCCTTGTGTGTCAGCCTCTGTAAAGGCTTGGCCTCTAGGGAAAAGTTGGGTATCCACTGTCGACAGTAGCCCACCATTCCCCAAAACATCCTAACTTCTCTCTGGGTGGTTGGCAGATTCATTTTCAGAATCACTGAGATTCTTTCTCACAACACTTTCTCACTCCCTTCTCAATGTGATGTCCGAGATACAGAACTTCTCTCTGAACAATACTGCAACTTACTCAGGGACACTTTATGTCCATTCTCAGCCAAGTGGTTCAACAGTGCAATAGTCTCTTGTTCACAAGCTTTCTGGCTATCTGATGCGACCAGGAGGTCATCAATATACTGCACTAAGAGTGAATTACAGGCCATTAAAAAGGACTCAAGTTCTTTTTAAGGACCTGATTAAAAATCGAGGGACTTTCTGTATACCCCTGTGGAACTCAGCACCATGCCAAAATTAGAAGGTGAAAAGGTGCTGACTGTCATCATGCAGACGAATAGAGAAAAACTCCTGTCACAAATCGAGCACAGTAAACCACTCAGATTCACATGGAATCTCAAATAAAATCACAGCTGGATTCGGTACCACAGGAAAACCGAGAACAACAATGGGGCATATGTACAAGGACTGGCGATAACTATCGCTAACCCTAGTTAGAGGCAGTTTTTGTATTGCCACTTACCGCTGAAAACTATCACCATGTTAGCGGCGTATTTACAAGCCATCGCTACATGGCGATAGTATCAGGGTCGGCGGTGATGGCGATAGGAATTCCGGCGTTAGTGGGCGAAAACTACCGATAGGCCCATTAGCGGCAAAAAAACTCACGTTCGTCAGCCCAACATGAGTTTTTTTTTTGCCTCTAATGCAAAAAATAGCCTATCTGCAACCTCCAATTGAAAATAGGCATAAAAACGAAAATAATGCAGAATGTAGCAGCCAGGGCCAAGTGCAGCACACATCAACAACCCCTGCAAGCCACCCAACATCCAGGATGACCAGGATGAGAGCCTGGATGCCTCGCTGGACCTGCATCTGGAGCCTGGATGCCTCGCTGGACCTGCGTCTGGAGCCTGGATGCCTCGCTGGACCTGCGTCTGGAGCCTGGATGCCTCGCTGGACCTGCGTCTGGAGCCTGGATGCCTCGCTGGACCTGCGTCTGGAGCCTGGATGCCTCACTGGACCTGCGTCTGGAGCCTGGAGTGGGATGCGGAGGAGCTGTGGAGTCGATGAGCCGTGGCGGTAGACATTGAGGCGCGACGATAGCCCATACCTGGTGGTGACGTCTGGCAGGTCGCATGGAGACACGTTGCTGACCTGTGTGAGAAGACCGGCCTGTGCCCCTTGGAGCTGTTAATGGTAGAGGCGCTCCTGCACACCAACGTAAGGAGGTCTGCATCGCATACTACGATCCACCACTACACCGGGGTGCACGGAGGGGATTACCAACGGTGGGTGCCGCCACTCTGCATCACAGGCCGGATGATGTTGAGCTGGCCAGACTCTGTGGAGGGTGAGGCCCCTGAGCAGCGCCGAACTTGTGTGGCGGGAGCGCTGCAACTTCACGCCTAAAGGGGCCCTGCTGCATCAGCTGCATTGGGAGGTTCACCAGCAGACTTGGCGGCGACTGCTGTACCCAGACTTGTGAAATCACACCTGGCTGAGGCTCCTGCTGGCTGAGTCACAGATTTGGGGAGAGTGCAGCGGATTGCGCCACGGTGTCAATGTCCAGGTAAGGAGAAGGTGGGACGCGTAGCGCAGGAGGCCTGGGGGTCGATTCGCCCAGGCCTAGCACACGTAGATGACGCACCCCCAGTGGCGGCTCATCCGCTATGGCGGAAGAGCGTCGCCCCACTGCTTTCAAGCAGTGCAGAAGAGGAATAATCATCACATGATGATAACTTACTGATGTAATCGTGCAATGTTTCCTTTGCGGGTGGGAGGGTGGGTAGGACTGCTCCAAGCACGGAATGGGCAGATTGGCATGCCCACTCAAGTGCGCAGTGATTGGTCGGTCATCCCGCTCAGGCCGCACAAAGCAGTCATTCGCACTGTCCTGTTCGCAATGCAGGCTGCATTACAGCCTGCATGGAGAACATGCCCACACCTCCAGCCCCTGTCTGAAAGCCTCGTCCCGGCGCCAATGACCAATCCCAATGCCGCATTACAGCATTGTGATTGGCTTAGGGGAGGGAGCCTGGCTGCCTACTTCCTGTTCCTGGAAGCAGACACAGGAGAGCAGGAGCAACGAAGACACGGGACCCAGCCTCGAGGTAAGATTTCTCTCATTTAAATATTTACAACACCCGCTCACACCCCGCGTCCACGACCCATCCAGTGTTCTCTCTGGCATTTCCCACCTCCCAGCTGTCCAGTCCCCCCCGCAGCACTTCTCAATGGCGGGCGCTGTGCGGCCAGGCGCAGCGGGCTTACCACTGGTGTGCCAAAGGTTTATATGGAGTTACGACGCATACCATTACATCGCATTCCGTTACAATGCATACTAATACTAGGCATATTGCAACAGTAGGGAAGGTGTTGGATTGCGGAGATGTAAACATTACTATTCCCACTTCAGTGAGTGCAACCCTAAAACTGACCCTTGCACCCCAAAGCAAACCCGGACCCCTAAAATTCATCTTTGAGCACCCAAAAGACACCCTAAAAATCATATTTGACCCAAATGCACAGCCCTATTTTCATATTTGACCCAAATGCACACCCCAATTTTCATATTTGACCCCAAAACACACCCCAAATTTCAGGTTTTACCCCATAATACACCCCACATTTCATCTCTGACACCCGAAACCCATACCCACCCTAAAAAATAAAAATATCCATTACTGACCTCACAATGCGTTGTAATGGAATGCGATGTAAAGGCACCTGCGTTGTTGGATTTGCGTTGTAAAGGCATTACGATGTAATGCCTGCATTGTAATGGACATCTCCCGTGCCAAAGACAAGCCATAGGCAAGCCCGTCTGCGTCCGTCTGCCCTTGGACCGTGCTCAGCACCAAGATCCCTTCCTCTCGGACACTCCACCCCTACGGCGCCAGCACCTGCCTCGCAATCAACCCTGGATGCCACATCGCCTGCCAGGACCAACATCTGCTCCGGACCGGACATTGCCATCGCCATCACTGATGGCTACTAAATCACCTGCAAGGACCACCCCGACCGTCCAGGAGGAGGCATTGCCATCACCTACAGAAGCACACTCTGACTTACCACGCACTCTAATGACCCAACGGTGACCATGGAACACCTCAACTTCCAGATCCGGACCAACCCCAACCCCATCCTCTGCTGCACCCTCATCTGCAGGCCGCCCGGGCCATGGACACCCATTCTCCCATAACATTGTAGACCTCATTGCACACCAGGCTCTCCCATCCACCGATGACATCCTATTCGGCGAACTCAAGTTCCACCTGGACAACCCCAGTGACCAGAACACTACCCTCTGCTGGGGTAGCTCCCCAACATCAGACTCAAGCAGCTAGTCACCGCAGCAAGCCACATAGCAGGACACACGGTTGAGAACGTCTCCTCCGCCATCAGGACCTTCAACTACAGCCACACCACCGGACTCTCCTGGACCAACCATCATTGTATACATCACTGCTTCACCATGCCCACCGTACACAACCGCCATCATCGCCCCCCTCACAGCTGGATCCATGCCACCGAAGTACTTCTCGTCAACTTCCTCAGCACCAACGCTTACAGACGATGACACCACAGCGCGCAACCGCCACCGATGGATCTCCAACTGCGCCGACACCCGGGCACCCCTCAAGAACGGCACTGCATCAGTACCTTATGCCTGCATGTTGGCAGGCGTAAGGGTGACAGTGCCACAGGGATAGGCTGGCCCCATGCATTGCTGGAGTTGCGTCATGGTTGTGACGCGACTGCAGCAATGGGTGACTTTAGCGCAGACAGATACGTCAGGAGTCCAGACGTATCTGTCATTACTTGCGTCATGGAGCGCTGTCCAGTAAATACAGCGCATCCGTGGTGTCGCAAGAAGGGGGTAGTGAAAAGTGTTGCAACGCTGTAGTGTCGCAGCGCTGCAACACCTGAGTGAGGCCCAGGAATGCGCACTATCTTATTGATGGTGCACAGTCCTGCCCTGTAGTTTTGTCGCAGGACAGTGCAGCTACATTGCTTGCAGCGCGGTCCAGCAACAAAACCTGCTGAAATGGGCCCCAAGGGTTATCTCCATTTTTAAGACCAGCTATTTTCTGGTCTTAAAAAACTGCCTCTAACTGCAGTTAGAGGCAGTTTTTTTGGTCCTCCAAACTTTAGGAATCCCCTTGTAAATATCGCGAAGTGGGGTTAGCGGCCGTTTTTGCACGGGAACGCCTCCCTTGCATGTCATTATCGCTAACAGAAGTGGCGATCTTTATAATGGACGTTTTCACCGGAAAACTGCCGCTAACAGAGGTTAGCGGAAGCTTGTGAATACGGCGATAAAAATACGGCCGCATTAGTGGCAGAAAAGTGCTGCTAACACGGCTTTAACTCCTTGTACATATGCCCCAATGTTGTTAATGTTTCTCAAATATTGTATGATGTGGTACTTATCGCTAGGCTTCTGCAAGCCCATGATGGGTGAGTTACATGGACTCCCCATTATCTCCTTCAAAATGCCTTGTTGTATCATTGGCTCATTCACCAGTGTAATCCCAGTAATGGTTTCAGGAGTCAAATTTTACTGAGGGGTTCTTGGGTACTCCGCATTAGTTTTAACATTTATGTGGACAGGCTCAACTCCTTTTATAAGACCTACATCCTCTCTTGAGAAGTACCAGACTTCGGGCTTCACTTTATCTTTGAGATCTGGTGGCAAATCATCATTTTTCATAAAATGGGACAATCCAATGTTTGGCCCTTGACTCGCCAATTTGAAATCAACATCTTCATCATGAGTCTGAAATTTAACACTCTTCAGCGTGTAATAGGTGGTGCAATTAACCTGCATAGTAAGTCTCATCCTAAAAGATTTAAAGGGCTAGAATTACACACCATGTACTGGTGATTCTCTTCAAAGGACCCTGTTTTAACAGGCACTTCTCACGTTGATATATTTGTCATTTGTTTATTTGTAACACCTACAACTTGGATTCTTTTTCAGAGAGGGGTAGGTTTGGAACATCCACTGTTCCAACAGTGGAACGGGTAGCACCAGTGTGAATCAAGAATGATACTGGGTGGCCATTCACTTCACCTTCCAAGAATTGACCACTCTGGTCTACCGCTAAGACTTTTCCAAGCACGCATTCTTCCTCACCCCTCAGGCACCGTCATTGTGACTGATCTGAACCATACCCCTCAATTGTGTCAAACACAGGAATTTGCTGGAACCGATTGTAGGAAGGTGGAATCTGACTATATGGTTGCCCCCACTTTTTTTATGGTGTTTTGCTGGTTTATGACTTAGTTGGACTGGGATCCTGCTATTCAGGGCCCCATTCTATCTGCTTTCTCTGTAAAAAGGTTTCCATGTGCCCTAGGCACATCTCTGATTGGAATCTGGAGTGCCCTTATAAGTCCCTAGTATATGGTATACTATGTACCAAGGGCATAGGTACCTCAGAGGCCTACCAGGGGCTGCAGCATGTATTATGCCACCCCTGGAAGGCCATCCAAACTGGCACCACAGGTCTGCTACTGCAGCCTGGGTAAGGTGGTGCATGCACCCCTTACTGTGATATAGGTTACCTATATCACTAAATACATACACACATATAAACCTATAAGTCACTCCTAAGGCAGGCCTTA
The DNA here is from genome assembly GCA_963921515.1 of Calotriton arnoldi. Classification (NCBI taxonomy): domain Eukaryota; kingdom Metazoa; phylum Chordata; class Amphibia; order Caudata; family Salamandridae; genus Calotriton; species Calotriton arnoldi. Next base: position 125,859 of record CAWUFW010000795.1, read on the forward strand.
TCAATCCTGAAGGCAGAGTGCGTGGTTCCTATGTGAGAGGGTGCCCCTGCATGAGCAGGGCCCCTCTGCAGCGTTCGGAGACCCTTGTCTGATGCTGTTTGTAGTGCAGCCTGACCATATACTCTTAAGCGCATTATAACCTCGCGTTAAATGCTAACTTTGGAATGGCTGCACCTAAACATGTCGTGTTTGGTGTCAAACATCTTGGAATACTACCCCCCCCGCCAATTCTGGCAGCGGGGGTAGCATTCCACCCTTCTAGAGGGAAAGACATGTTAACTCTGGCTAGCCCGGTAACTTCTTTCCAAAGCCCTGGCATCACAAAATGGATGCTGCTGCCACAGACACGAGTCTGGCCTCCTGCTGCTGGATGAAACTCCGGCAGGGGAGGCCTGGACAATAGGTTTCCTGTCCCAGGGAGGTGTGACCACCTCCCCAGACAGGATAATGTGTATTGGGGCTGGGCGGGAGCACTTTCGGGTGCTTTGAAGTCCTGCACTGGGGCACACTTGGTGTCCCTGTGCATACCCCAGTTCAAACCGGATCAGGGGCTTGCAGCCCATGCTTTGGCATGAACTGGACAAAGGGAAAGGGGTGTAGCCACCCCTCTGCCCTGACCCACCCATAGGTGGGGCCACAGAGTAGTCCAACCCCTAAACTTGGTATAAGTATAGGAACCCAGTCCTTAGGACTTTAGATTATCCCTGGACGAAACTCTGAAACAGAATCCTGGACCTTCGACGCTCTACTCATGATTAGAGGACAGAAGAATCTCCCTTGGGGTCAAGGAGTGACTCCCCTGCTTGGCAGGCACCAAAGAAGCATCTGTCCAGTTCGCATTTCTGAAGCTTCCGTCGGACGCCGAAGTCATCTCATCACCAGAGGTGGATTCTCAGACTTCCCCGAGGCTACCCTGAGTGCCCAGCAAAGCTGAGGCCTGTAGCTATCGTGGGTGACGTGAGACCGTGACCCCTGGACACCGAGCACATTTGCAAGTGCATCCTCTTCTGGGTCTCCCACGAAGTCGTGCTTTGGGCTCCGAGTAGCCCTAGCCTCCAGCACCAACTGCACTGAAGATCACTGGCCTCTACTCCACGAGTGTCCTGTGAGCCAGATCCACGTGCGATGTCTCGAGGCTCCTTTGCGGTCGCTAGCCTGTTGGCTAGTAGCCCTTAACGAAGGCCAATCTTTTTCTTACTTGGTATCCTGGTTGCTCCAGGCCTGCCCTCACTTACCCTCACTGGGTGAGTTCCCCAGATCTTGCTGGTCTGCATCATCGACGATCTTCCTCTGCATCAAGACTTGCCGTTGCCAAGGCTTGTTGGGTCCAATCCAGTCGCCGACACCTCAGCACTCGACAGACATTGTGTACCAGCCGGAATCCTGCTCCTGGTCACCGACAACGCCTCCTGGACCTCGTGGCTGAAGAGTCAAGACGACCATCAACGCACCTGAAGCACTCGACATCGGTGGGCATCTGTCCATCGCCTTCCTGGTCACTGGCTAGTGACCCAGACTCTGTCCCCTCTGCTTTCAGGTTCTTCAGATCTCCGATCCACTCTTGGATCCACCCGGACACTTTCCACTTGGTCGCCAGCAGCACTTTGCAGCAGATCACCATTCAAATCGACGACGAAACCCGACCCCGAAAGGCACCTATGCACCCGGCTTCCCTGGGTGAGGTAACACGAGTACTCCGGTGCTCCCATGGGTAGAGACTCTTCAAAGTACTAGTTCTCAAAGGGTTTGCTCCAAGTCCTCCTTAAAGTGTCCCTTTTCTCTAATTTCCTGATCGCGACTTTCTCCATAGAAGTCAACGGCGTATCGCGGTTGTGTATTTACACTGCACGCGTCCCCCGTGGGTCCCCTGTGTCACTACCTTGGGTGGTTCCTTGTGGTCCAAGCACTTCTAGAGGCTCTAGGCCTAGTGTCTAGTTCAGTCGTGGTTCTTATACCACTTTATTGGTATATGGTTTGGTACGCCCCTAGGGCCCAAACGTGTATTTGTGCTATTACTGTGTTTAAATAACTTCTAACTTATGTACTTCGAACTCTAGCCTCATAAAGAGACTAGAGGGGTGTGTTTAGCAATAAATACATATATTTTGAATATATACCTGGTGTGGTGCTCTTTCATTTGGTCACTCAAGAGATTATAGACTGGTAAAACAAGCTGCTTTACATTCCTTCAAGACTTAGCCTGAAGGCTGCTCTCCATAGCTACCACTAGGATAGCTTTCAATAAGGTTGTCTTTAACCTATCTCCAATAAGGGGTTGTTTGGACTGGTGCAAGGTGCCCACTATAACTAGTGGACAGCATATACCAGGCCAACTTCTCACATTGGTGTGCAGCGTGTGGGATTCCAGCTTGCTATTGTTTTACCAGATAATCTCAATTGAATTGATCAACTGAAAACCACTAAAGGTACCTAAGGTACATATAATTTAAGCTTAGAATACAGTAAGTTCTACTGAACTTAGAGTTGTGTGTTAAGGGATAGCACAACCCTTTCTACAACTCAAAGAGAGTTTAGTAGGCCACACTAGAGTAGGTAGTGCATACACCACACCACACTAGTAATGTCTTTAAGGGTAGGATCTAAAGAATCCTTGCAGGAAGCCACTGAGCTTCCACCCTCCAAGTATGATACACTCCCATTCTTGGAATTGAGAGCATTATGTAACTTGAGAAAAATAAGGACAGGCCAAAGTCCCACCACCCAACACCTTAAAGAGTTGTTGGTGGCTTATGACCTTAGTAAGCCCTTGGGGACTGAAGGGGTAGGAGCTGAGGGTGGGGCAGAAGATGAGGATGGGACCAGGGGTAGAAATACCCCCAGCCCCCCTCTGAAACTGGCCAGGAGGGTGAAAATGACCCTGACCTGGATAACCCAATCCCTCCTGAGGAAGATGAAGAGGATAATCAGGATGATGCCCTCTTTGTCCCCCAGGAAGGATTAAGAGTGTGCCCAGAAAGTCTAGATCTCCTTCTCAGGAGTCTAACCACTCTGGCACCTCAATAGGGAGCTCTGTCTCATCTCATAGGAGGGAATCCTCTCATGAGAGGAGAACAAGGCTGATTCAATATGAGGAAGCTCAGCTTGAACTCAGAAGGAAGCAAGTAGCCTTAGACAGGGAGTCCCTAGATCTCCTTTGAGAGAAAAGAAAGTTGGGACTAGAGTCCCATGGTGGCAGCAATATCCCTAGAGATAGGGAAAGGTCTTATGACCATAGAAACCTAAACAAGATTGTCCCTCCCTACCAGAGTGGGGATGACATCCACAAATGGATAACTGCACTGGAGAGGGCCTGTAAAGTTCAGAAGGTCCCCCAGAGGCAGTGGGCAGCAATCTTGTGGCTCTCCTTTGCAGACAAAGGTAGAGACAAGCTCCTCACTGGAAGAGAAGAGGATGCTGACAATTACACAGTCTTGAAGAGTGCTCTGATAGATGGGTTTGGCCTAACCACTGAACAGTATAGGTTGAAGTTCAGAGACACCCAAAAAGCTCAGACTCAAGACTGGGTTGATTTTGTAGATTGGGCTACAAAGGCTCTGGAAGGTTGGATACATGGCAACAAAGTGCATGACTTTTTAGGATTGTACAATTTGATTATGAGGGAGCAGATCCTTAATAATTGTCAAAACCAGCTTTTGCACCAGTATCTGGTGGACTCTGATCTGACCTCTCCCCAAGAATTGGGAAAGAAGGCAGACAAATGGGTCAGAACCAGAGTAAAAACTAGAAATCAGGGTGGTGACCAGAAGAAAGATTCTACTAAGTCCCAAGAGAAAGGTGGGGATAAATCTAAGGATAAGTCCACTACAGGGCCCCAAAATTCCTCTTCTGGGGGTGGGTCCAAACTCCTTCCTCTCCTGAAAAGAAACCATATTGCCATGTCTGTAAAAAGCCTGGGCACTGGAAATCTGATCCCAGTTGCCCCAGGATTGGCAATAAAGAAAATGTTCCCCCAGCAACTACTACCCCCCCTCCTGGTACTACCCACTTAGTCAATGAAGGCTCAACTGGTCAAGGTTAGCCTTATCTCCTTTCGTTTGGGGGGTTATGTAGGAAGGTGGAATCTGACTATATGGTTGCCCCCACTTTTTTATGGTGTTTTGCTGGTTTATGACTTAGTTGGACTGGGATCCTGCTATTCAGGGCCCCAGTCTATCTGCTTTCTCTGTAAAAGGTTTCCATGTGCCCTAGGCACATCTCTGATTGGAATCTGGAGTGCCCTTTTAAGTCCCTAGTATATGGTATACTATGTACCAAGGGCATAGGTACCTCAGAGGCCTACCAGGGGCTGCAGCATGTATTATGCCACCCCTGGAAGGCCATCCAAACTGGCACCACAGGTCTGCTACTGCAGCCTGGGTAAGGTGGTGCATGCACTCCTTACTGTGATATAGGTTACCTATATCACTAAAAACATACACACATATAAACCTATAAGTCACTCCTAAGGCAGGCCTTATCAATCCTGAAGGCAGAGTGCGTGGTTCCTATGTGAGAGGGTGCCCCTGCATGAGCAGGGCCCCTCTGCAGCGTTCGGAGACCCTTCTCTGATGCTGTTTGTAGTGCAGCCTGACCATATACTCTTAAGCGCATTATAACCTCGCGTTAAATGCTAACTTTGGAATGGCTGCACCTAAACATGTCGTGTTTGGTGTCAAACATCTTGGAATACTACCTCCCGCCAATTCTGGCGGCGGGGGTAGCATTCCACCCTTCTAGAGGAAAGACATGTTAACTCTGGCTAGCCCGGTAACTTCTTTCCAAAGCCCTGGCATCACAAAATGGATGCTGCTGCCACAGACACGAGTCTGGCCTCCTGCTGCTGGACGAAACTCCGGCAGGGGAGGCCTGGACAATAGGTTTCCTGTCCCAGGGAGGTGTGACCACCTCCCCAGACAGGATAATGTGTATTGGGGCTGGGCGGGAGCACTTTCGGGTGCTTTGAAGTCCTGCACTGGGGGCACACTTGGTGTCCCTGTGCATACCCCAGTTCAAACCGGATCAGGGGCTTGCAGCCCCTGCTTTGGCGTGAACTGGACAAAGGGAAAGGGTGTAGCCACCCTCTGCCCTGACCCACCCATAGGTGGGGCCACAGAGTAGTCCAACCCCTAAACTTGGTATAAGTATAGGAACCCAGTCCTTAGGACTTTAGATTATCCCTGGACGAAACTCTGAAACAGAATCCTGGACCTTCGACGCTCTACTCACGATTAGAGGACAGAAGAATCTCCCTTGGGGTCAAGGAGTGACTCCCCTGCTTGGCAGGCACCAAAGTAGCATCTGTCCGGTTCGCATTTCTGAAGCTCCCGTCGGACGCCGAAGTCATCGCATCACCAGAGGTGGATTCTCAGATTTCCCCGAGGCTACCCTGAGTCTCCAGCAAAGCTGAGGCCCGTAGATATCGTGGGTGACGTGAGACTGTGACCCCTGGACACCGAGCACATTTGCAAGTGCATCCTCTTCTGGGTCTCTCACGAAGTCGTGCTTTGGGCTCCGAATAGCCCTAGCCTCCAGCACCAACTGCACCGAAGATCACTGGCCTCTACTCCACGAGTGTCCTGTGAGCCAGATCCACGTGCGACGTCTTGAGGCTCCTTCGCAGTTGCTAGCCCGTTGGCTAGTAGCTCTTAACGAAGGCCAATCTTTTTCTTACTTGGCATCCTGATTGCTCCAGGCCTGCCCTCACTTACCCTCGCTGGGTGAGTTCCCCAGACCTTGCTGATCTGCACCATCGACAATCTTCCTTTGCATCGAGACTTGCCGTTGCCAAGGCTTGTTGGGTCCAATCCGGTCGCCGACACCTCAGCACTCGACAGACATCGTGTTCCAGCCCGAATCCTGCTCCTGGTTGCCGACAACACCTCCTGGACCTCGTGGCTGAAGAGTCAAGACGACCGTCAATGCACCTGAAGCACTCGACATCGGTGGGCATCTGTCCATCGCCTTCCTGGTCACTGGCTAGTGACCCAGACTCTGTCCCCTCTGCTTTCAGGTTCTTCAGATCTCCGATCCACTCTTGGATCCACCCGGACACTTTCCACTTGGTCGCCAGCAGCACTTTGCAGCAGATCGCCATTCAAATCGACGACGAAACCCGACCCCGAAAGGCACCTATGCACCCGGCTTCCCTGGGTGAGGTAACACGAGTACTCCGGTGCTCCCGTGGGTAGAGACTCTTCAAAGTACTAGTTCTCAAAGGGTTTGCTCCAAGTCCTCCTTAAAGTGTCCCTTTTCTCTAATTTCCTGATCGCGACTTTCTCCATAGAAGTCAACGGCGTATCGCGGTTGTGTATTTACACTGCACGCGTCCCCGTGGGTCCCCTGTGTCACTACCTTGGGTGGTTCCTTGTGGTCCAAGCACTTCTAGAGGCTCTAGGCCTAGTGTCTAGTTCAGTCGTGGTTCTTATACCACTTTATTGGTATATGGTTTGGTACACCCCTAGGGCCCAAACGTGTATTTGTGCTATTACTGTGTTTAAATAACTTCTAACTTATGTACTTTGAACTCTAGCCTCATAAAGAGACTAGAGGGGTGTGTTTAGCAATAAATACATATATTTTGAATATATACCTGGTGTGGTGCTCTTTCATTTGGTCACTCAAGAGATTATAGACTGGTAAAACAAGCTGCTTTACATTCCTTCAAGACTTAGCCTGAAGGCTGCTCTCCATAGCTACCACTAGGATAGCTTTCAATAAGGTTGTCTTTAACCTATCTCCAATAAGGGGTTGTTTGGACTGGTGCAAGGTGCCCACTATAACTAGTGGACAGCATATACCAGGCCAACTTCTCACACCGATTTTGGTTCTGGAAGAAATTCTGATTAAAATTTTGGACCTCGTTAGAATTAAATCTAGGACCCTATACATTTTGCTGTGGAACCAGGGCTTGAGGCACTTCCATCACAGGAACTTGTTATACATAAAAGATTTGCATTCTTTGACTACGTACATTTTTTGTTGGTAGAGGGTTGCTAACATGTGTCTGTATAAAATCCTGAATTTTGAACCTGATTCTCATGCATTACTTTGTTGGGATTAAGACAACCTTCCTGTGAGAAGTTGGCCTGGTATATGCTGTCCACTAATTATAGTGGGCACCTTGCACCAGTCCAAACAACCCCTTATTGGAGATAGGTTAAAGACAACCTTTATTGAAAGCTATCCTAGTGGTAGCTATGGAGAGCAGCCTTCAGGCTAAGTCTTGAAGGAATGTAAAGCAGCTTGTTTTACCAGTCTATAATCTCTTGAGTGACCAAATGAAAGAGGACCACACCAGGTATATATTTAAAATATATGTATTTAGTCTTAAACACACCCCTCTAGTCTCTTTATGAGGCTAGAGTTCGAAGTACATAAGTTACAAGTCGAATATCAACAGTAATAGCACAAATACACGTTTGAGCCCTAGGGGCGTACCACACCATATACCAATAAAGTGGTATACGAACCACGACTGAGCTAGACACAAGGCCTAGAGCCTGTAGAAATGCTTGGACCACAAGGAACCACCCAAGGTAGTGACACAGGGGACCCACGGGGACGCGTGCAGTGTGAGAACACAGCTGCGAGCCGCCGTTGACTTCTATGGGGAATGTCGCGGTTGGAGTTTTAAAGAAAAAGGACATTTGGAGGAGGACTTGGAGCAAACCCCTTTAGAACTAGGCTGTTCTAGAGTCAATACCCACGGGAGCACAGGAGTACTCGAGTTACCTTACCCAGGGGAGCCGGGTGCATAGGTGTCTTTCGGGGTCGGGTTTCGTCGTCGTTTTCAATGGCGATCTGTGGCAAAGTGCTGCTGGCGACCAAGTCGAAAGTGTTCGGGTGGATCCAAAGGTGGATCGAAGATTTGAAGACCCTGAAAGCAGAGGGGACAGAGTCTGGGTCACTAGCCAGTGACCAGGAAGGCGATGAGCAGATGCCCACCGATGTCGGGTGCTTCAGGTAGGTTGACAGTCATCTTGACTCTTCAGCCACGAGGTTCAGGAGGTGTCGACAACAACCAGGAGCTGGATTCGAGCTGTCCCACAACGTCTGTCGATTGCTGCGGTGTCAGCGACCAGATTGGACCCAACAAGCCTTGGCAACGGCAAGTCTTGTAGAAACAAAGAAAGGACGGTGATGCAGACCAGCAAGGTCTGGGGGACTCACCCAGCGAGGGTAAGTCAGGGCACCTCTGGAGCAACCAGGAAAGCCCAAGCTGAAGAAGAGTTGCCTTCGGGAGGGCCCACTAGCCAACGGACTAGCGACCGCAAAGGAGCCTCGAGTGGACGCACTTGGAGCTGGCTTACAGGACACTCGTGGAATGGAGGCCAGTGATCTTCGGTACAGTTGGTGCTGGAGGCGGGGTCTACTTGGAGCCCAAAGCACAACTTTGTGGGAGACCAGGAAGAGGATGCACTTGCAAAAGTACTCGGTGTCCAGGGGTCACAGTCCCACGTTACCCACGACAGCTACAGGCCTCAGCTTTGCTGGGGACTCAGGGCAGCCTCGGAGAAGTCTGAAAACCTACCTCTGGTGATGCAAAGTCTTCGGCGTCCGGCAGGAGCTTCAGCGATGCAGACTGGACAATTGCTTCTTAGGTGCCTGCCAAGCAGGGGAGTCACTCCTTGACCCCAAGGGAGATTCTTCAGTCCTCTAATCTTAAAGTAGAGCGTCGAAGGTCCAGGATTCGGCGTCAGAGTTTCGTCCAGGGTAATCTAAAGTACTAAGGACTGGGCTCCCATACTTATACAAAGTTAGGGGGTTGGACATACTCTGGGGACCCACCTATGGGAGGGTCAGGGAAGAGGGGTGGTTACACCCATTCCCTTTGTCCAGTTTCACGCCAGAGCAGGGGCAGGTAGCCCCTGCAACCGGTTTGAACTGGCATATGCACAGGGACACCAAATGTGCCCCCAGTGCAGGACTTCAAAGCACCGGAGGGTGCTCCCGCCCAGCCCCATACACACTATCCTGTCTGGGGAGGTGGTTACACCTCCCTTCGACAGGAAACCTATTGTCCAGGCCTCCCCTGCCGGAGTTTCAGTCAGCAGCAGGAGGCCAGACCCGTGTCTGTGGCACCGGCATCCATTTTGTGATGCCAGGGCTCTGGAAAGAAGTTACCGGGTAGCCCGGTGTGTACATGTCTCTCCCTCTAGAAGGGTGGAATGCTACCCCCGCCGCCAGAATTGGCGGGGGGGTAGTATTCCAAGATGTTTGACACCAAACACGACATGTTTCTGTGCAGCCATCCCAAAGTTAGCATTTACCGCGAGGATATAATGCACTTAAGAGTATATGGTCAGGCTGCACCACAAACAGCATCAGAGGATTGACTCCGAATGCTGCAGAGGGGCCCTGCTCATGCAGGGGCACCCTCTCACATAAAAACCAAGCACTCTGCCTTCAGGATTGTAAAGGCCTGCCATACGAGTGACTTATAGGTTTATATGTGTGTGCAATGGCAGTGAAATAGGTAGCCTATATCACAGTAAGGGGTGCATGCACCACCTTACCCAGGCTGCAGTAGCAGACCGGTGGTGTCATTTTGGCTGGCCTTCCAGGGGTGGCATAATACATGCTTCAGCCCCTGGCAGGCCTCTGGGGTACCTATGCCCTGGGTACATAGTATATCATATACTAGGCACTTATAAGGGCACTCCAGATTCCAATCAAAGATGTACCTAAGGTACATGGAAACCATTTTATAGAGGAAGCAGATAGACTGGGGCCCTGAATAGCAGGATCCCCGTCCAACTAAGTCATAAACCAGCAAAACACCAGGAAAAAAGTGGGGGCAACCATATAGTCAGATTCCACCTTCCTACACTTCCCTCTTCCAACTTGTTACAATAATGACATGGATTTGATTTCTTTAATGTGGTAACATCAATTCCAGTATTCGGGTCAATCTGGATACCATGTCCTCTACCCTGTTGTGCATAACCATTTCCACCTTGCATCATAGGAACTCTCTGCGGATATACACCTTGCATAGCACCAACATTCCCTACAAAAGGTTGACTCTGACTTCCTCTCTGTGCAGCTTTCATATGTGCCATCATCAACTTCTCTCTCAAATGCTTCTGTTTCATTTCAAATTCATCACTACAATATTTTGCGTACCTTGGGATTTCATCAATCAACTTAGTCTGCAAATAAATCAAATGCTGTTGAATCATCATGCTTACCTCAGGTCTCAATCATGTCACAACAAGGGACATAAAACGTCCATAATCTTTGGATTCTAAATTCACCATTCCACTGTGCTGCTTAAACACTTGCACCAATCTCTCATAAAAAGAATGCACAGTCTCTATAGGCTCCTGGGTTGGTCTGTCAATCTTAACCCAAAGCCTGTATCTTTCCTTTCATAAAGGTAATCACCTGTTGATACTTTTTCATCACCAAGCACGACAGGGCATTAGATATTGAATTTCGCTGTGGCTCTTTTTTTGGCCACTGTACTGGTACTTTATATGCTGCCCACAAATCTCTTGGTACCAAAATGTCAAAAAGGGTGTTCAAATCTGTTCACAATACCTGTGAAATCTTCACAAACCAATAGACCTAGTTGAACCACTCCACTGACTTATCTCTCAATTTGGGGAAATCATTTGTGAATGATGCAAGATCACTCTTACTCCGCAGTACATGAATGTAACCTCCACCAGGCACTTCTCGCAGTGAGAAATTTGAAGCACCTTCTCCATCTATCAAAGATGAAGGTGGCTCTCTCTTCGTTTTCTTTGGGTCTTTCTTCTTTGCCCATCTGACTTCCCACTTATCTAATTTGCTCCATTTTCAAATGCTACCAATTAATTCTTTAATTTGAATTTTTATTCCTGTAGTTCTCATACTCATGATGTCATTTTCCTCAAAATATACACAGTAACTTTCCTATAAGGATGTGGTCCTACTTAAATCCACAACATAACCACAAGTGACACTTCACCTGATACCTGGCTTCACAGCAACAAAATAGCTAAACTGCTAATTCCAATTAAATAACAAAATTAAAACGAATTCCAACCTTTAAACTTTTCCAATATGTCAGAGGGATGGTCAGAAATGAAAGCTAGGAGGCCGTATAGGTTGAGCAATGGTGATAAAGGTTTTATTGTTATCCTCAGTATAGGATGGTGGGTAGTATGAAATGGTTAATTCACCGTGGAAGTCTAAAGTTCAATGTACAGTTCGTCAATAATATGGGAAAGTTGATTCGCCGTCCGAGAGCAAAGAACTTCTGTAGGAAAGTGGGTTTCTGTTGCAGTAACCCCCCCACTTTTTGCCTGATAACTGATGCACTTTTCCTTGGGGTGCCCTGGGTCCCTGCCAATCAGGTACCCAGGGCCTGTGTTCCTTCCCTAAAACTGCATTACAGCCTAAACCCAATTGGCCTCTCTGGCCACAGGTAAGCCCCTGGTAAATGGTACCCTAGGTACCCAGGGCACTGTGACCAGAGAAGGCCTCTAAGGGCTGCAGCACTTATTGTGCCACCCTTGGAGGCCCTGTACCCTGACACACACACAGTGCCCTTGCAGGCTGGGTGTCTTGGTGAAGAACAAAACAGAGAGTCGACATGGCACACATCCCTGTGTGCCATGCCCACAAACACACTGCCCTGGCATACCTCAGTCACCCCTCTAGCTGGGTGCCCTATGCCAGTGGTGAGGGTACAGGTGCATGAGCCCTGTGCCCCTACAGTACCCAGGTCCATTCCTGGGCACTGTAAGTGCAGTGCTGCCATTCCGAGTATATGGTGCTGGGAGGTCATCAGCACGAACTCCACAGCACCATGATGGCTGCACTGAAGACTGAGAAGTTTGGTATCAAACTTCTCAGCACAATAAGCCCACACTGATGCCAGTGTGGGATTTACTGTAAAATGCACGACAGAGGGCAACTTAGAGTTGCCCCCTGAACCTAACCTACAATCCACGTCTTGTCTGAGGGGCTGCCTAGGCTGCCACACAGCAGACATGTTGCTGGACCCCTGGGTAGAGAGCCATCCGCTCTCCCGGGCCTGCAACAATGCACGTCCTGGGCGAGGTGCTAGGCCTCCTCCCCCAGGATGGGCAGGGGGAAGCTTCAAAGGCATTCCGCCTTTGTGAGCTTCCCCAGACCACTTGCTGTACTCAGCAACTGGTCCCCACCGGTTCTTCCCCCCATCCTGGCGGGAAGACTGTCGGGAAACACCAAGGGAGGAAAGGGGGTGTGCCACCCTCTGCCAACCCCACCTCTCAGGTGGGGGAGGCGAGGTGAAGCACATCTCCGGGCTCTCACCATCTTGAAGATGGGGAGCCCGGCCCAATCAGGACTAGGCTCCTGCCCCCCCTCCCACAGGAGAGTGGCAGGATAGGGGTGTACCCACCCCAGGGCAGGGACCCATTGGTCCCTGCCCTTTACCTACCTGTAACGCCCTAAATCTAGTATTTAGGGGCACCCTGAACCTTCCTTCCTTAGATCCAGCAACAACAAGAAAAGGAAGAAGAAGAAGGACGAGAAGCCGTGCAGAGCTAACAAGAGGACGACGCCCACTGACTTGGCCCCAGCCCTACAGGCCTGTCTCCCCTCGAACCTGCTCCTGCAAAACCCCGGCGTGTCCAGCGGCCAGCAACCTCAAAAACCCCGGAGGACCTGCCTGCCTTCACTTTCCAAGCTGTTTCTCCCGTGAACACCGGACGTGTTTGAACTGCAGCTTCTGGTGCCAGCCAGGAACCGCAAATCCCGCACACTCTGCACCTGCCGAATCCGGCCAGAGCTCGAGTGGGCAAATACCCAGAGGAGGTCACCCCGGCGATCCTGACCCGAGATCCGGCGACCCCTGACCTGCCTCAAGCCTCCTGACGACGTCTGCAGCCTCAATCCAGAGGACCCCCCCTACCGCGACCAGAGCGGGTAAGAAAATCCGACGTCCCAAGGCACCCCTGCACCCGACGTCCCACGGCCTTGTGTGCCCAAACCAACGGTGCCCAACCAACCCTCTACATCCCAACTTACCCCTCGAAGTGGTGGTTGCTCCTGGAAGGTCCTAGTCCCCGAGCCTGCAGTGTTTCTTTGTCCCGGAGAATCTCCATTGAAATCAACAGGGCACCCGACCTCAAAACGGCACCCTGCACCCGGCCGCCCCAGTGCCGCTGAGGGTGCCCCTTTGGTGCTAACTTGGTCCCCAACGTGCCCTGAGCTTAACCCTAGGAGCTTTGCTCCCACAACCCCATGGCCTGCTTGCCAGCAGCCACCAACCGGAGTCCCCCTATCCTCCATAGGATAACATTGGGCCTCAACACTCTGCACCCGGCCACCCTAGTGCCGCTGAGGGTGCAACAACAGTGCATCACTGACCCTGGGAGACCCCTGAGTCTAACCCCAGAACCCTAACTCAAAAGACCGACTACTTACCTCGAAACCGATAACTCATTTTTCCTCATAGGATAACATGGACACTTTTTCTTCCAAAAAGTTTTTAAGTGTCAACGTTTGAAATACAAGAATATTCTTTAAAAATCGTACAAACTACAAAAACGTAATTACTTACCTGTTTTAAGTAAATGTCCCAGTGCTGAATCTAGGAGTCCAGCACTGGATTACAAAAGTAATGTTAAAGTAACTTACCCGCGAATTGAATTTCCTTCCATAGGGTAACATTGACTGGTTTCACTTGGAAATTCTTCTAAGTGTCGACTTTTGAGACTTTAAAATATTCACCTAAAATCAGCCGAATTACGAAAACAAATTTACTCAACTGCTATCAGGAGAGATCCCAGTGCTGGATCTTGGTGCCCAGCACTGACCCTAAAAAGTAATCACAACTGTACTTACCGGTAACTTGAATTTCCTTCCATAGGATAACATTGCCTGGTTTTTGCTGAAAAAGTTTCTAAGTGTCGATTTTGCAAACTTACAAATATTCGTTAAAAATCGCCTGTATAACAAAAACACATTCTTTCAACTGTTTACAGGAGATGCACTAGTGCTGGATCCAGGATCCAACACTGAGTAAGAAAAAGTAACGATAACACTACTTACCTGCTAAGTGAATTTCCTCCCATAGGATAACATTGTTGATTCTATGTGAAAAAGTTTCTAAGTACCAACTTTTAAAATACAATAATATTCCTTAAAAATCACAACTGTAATCAAAACGTTTTTACTCAACTGTTTACAGGAGATGTCCCAGGACTGAATCTAGGATCCAGTCCTGTGGTTAGAAAAGTAATCCAAAAAGTAATCTATTGCATTTAACTAGAAATTCCCATTGAGCTCAATGTATAATTGTGTTTAAAATTGTGTTGCCTATTGCAACAACTGTAACGATTGCATTCAAAAGTCTATTGCCTATTGAAAGTATTTACCTAAAGCATCTCATTCTGAGAAAGTATATTTTGATACCTATTGTTGGTTCTAAAATAAAACAAGCATATATTTTTATATACAAACCATTGGCCTAGAGTTCAGTTCTTGAGTGTGTGGTTTCATTTGCTGACTGAGTGTGTACAACAAATGCTTTACACTGTCCTCTGATACTGCCTTACTGCTCGACCAAGCTACCACTTTAGAGAGTAAGGTTATATCTAACTTTAGCCTCTGCCAAACCTCTGGGGACTGTGGACTCTGTGCACACTGAACCTTACTTTGGTTCAGTATATACAGAGCCACTTTCTTACAACTTCTGCCTTCGGTGTCTTGGATTCTTCCTCACCGGTGGTGGTTCCCCAGGATACTCAAAAGGGAAGACAAGAAACAAAGTGGCGGTAAGTTCCAAGGTCTCGGGCACTCTTATCTCTAAGGTACCCTTCACCGTTCCTGGTGCAGACAGTGCTTTACAGCAGAAAACAACGGTGTGATGCGTGAGGGAGGGGGCGCGCAGGGTTTTGAAGGGGATCGTAAAAAAGAAAAGGTAAAGAAAAGCAGCTTTCTTCAATCAGACATGGGAGGGTATGAGTAGGGTTGGTTCTATTTACCACTATCAGGGTAAGTATGTTTACGACCTTAGTCGCTCCAAGGTACACAGGAAACTCAAGGCCCACTAAACAAAAGAGAAAAGAAAACCCATAAACGAGAAAGACACAAAGTAAGCACAGATCGAAAAGCAAAGATAAAACTGGACTGTTCTGCAGCTAGCAGACGTCCGCCCCGGCCCAAACGTCAGTCCCCTTCCTCCCACCTGGGTTCCCTGTTTCCTTCTACTCACCGACAATGCCGTAACTCTACTGAGTTACGGCGGCAAACTCGTGTCTCCCGGGGGGTATCCACCAGTCCTCGCTCCACGTCTCCGGTTCTTCTTCAGCGGCGACGTGGTCTGTCCTTGGGGTTCCCGTTTCCTGTTCTCCTGGGTCTCTCGGCGTCCAGGGTCCTTCCCGCTTTTCCTCCTTGGCGTCTTTGGATGCACCGTCTCCGTCCTCGGCTGCTTCCGCTTTCGCCCCGTTCTTTTTCCACGCCTCTCCCAGCTCGGATTGGTCTTCCCCATAGGTGATCTCCGCGTCATCCTGTAGAGGAGAGGGTGTGAGGAAATCATTAACCCTGTGGATGCCGGACCCTTTTTCCTCCACAGGCAAGGGCCGAGCACCAGGGTATGCAATATTCGATTCCCATCCGGGCTCCTCCTGACACAATAATTTTCATGAATCTGTTTAATTTCGATCATGAAACCCATTTAACATAAACAATAGTGATTGCCTATAGAACAGCATTCAATACATTTTCAAAACAATCATGTTAAATATATCTTGAATGTCATCAGCATCAAAACTTGTCATTCTTCAATGTTCTTATGAAACGCAGTGCCCAATGCATTTCGGGATATTTAGATCCCTTCTTCAGGGGCCTCTGCAATTATAAACATATGTACCACTCCATCAATGCTTAATGCTCAATATAATACAGGGGTAAAAACAATATCACAATTATATTTATGAAAGGCGAATGGCAGATAGAAAGAAAAAAAATGAAATGAAACAGAGAGATCCCCTTCCCCATTGTGGAGATTTTGTGCTCTTTAATTCGATCAAAAAAACCAGTGTGTAGCATCATCACCGTGCTCTCAGCCATCATGCGTATATGCTGCCCAGTGCTATTTTCAAACGAATACAAATAAAAACACGTGCGGGTTTGTGGCAAATAGCTTATGTCGCCCAAGTTAATCATGCAGTCTCATTAAAAGAGTTAAATATCCCCAGATCATCGTGCCGACAAACCATTCGTGCAATACTGCTTACTTGTCCAACTACCATGGAACTCAGCTCCAAGCTGTGTCACTATCGACCAAACACCTCTATGTTCGTTCACTTTTGCTGTAATATGTAACAAAACGACAAGTTGTTTGATAGCATGTGCTAATTTACACACAATATCAGCCGCTGATTCCATATCCACTATCAACTACCTGAAACTGTAGATAAACACCGGTATAGTAACCTTGTTCCCAGCAAAGCTTCCGACTTTGTTCCTGGCAAAGCTCCCGACAGGCAACCAAATTGTATCTATGATGTAAAAACAGAAAGTCCTCACCCTTATGTTCGTCAAATCTGAATCACAATCAAACTATTATGCACTGTTCCCATTAAATAACTTACCGCACTACCAGCACTCCTCCTGAGTTACCGCAGGTCTGCCCGTCCAAACCGAGCAACTAATTCTCCCGTCTTTTAAAGCGTGCCCGGGTTGACATAAAAAGCGGACTATTCAGACTTATGAAAATGGTCGCCATCTTGCAACTGAGTATTTTGATCCTCGACTGCATGATTCCTAGTGAATATCGCTCTGTGGGTTCTTGTTACCAAATGTTTCTGCGTTAACCATTAGCTGCTAAAGAGAACCCGAATTAACATAGCAACCTACTTAAATCCACGTCATACACATGAGCCAATTCAGACAGCTTCTCATGAGCTTGTCCTTCACATTTAGTAACACCCTTGCACATATATATGTTTGTTCTCTTGATAAGTATCTAATCTGGAAAGATCAAGGTTCCCTGAAACCATCTCATACAATTCTTATTTTAATTTGACCACATCAACTGCATTCTCCCTTCCTGGAGATTGTATTTCTCTACTCAATCCTGAACTCTCAGCTTCTCATGGGGACCCATTGAAAAACCTAATTAAATCATCTAATTCCAATCAATTAACACTATTTTAGACTCCTGAGATATTGGGTGTAGTCCCGTCTTGAGGACTACTACTTGTTATACAAGGAGGTGAATTCCAAATAGACATATGAGAATTGTGTGATCCCTGTGAAGGTTACTCTACAGGGGCAGGTCCTGTCTGATTTATTACTGATTATACAGGGGCAACATTTGGCGACGTCTCCATATTCTGGACAAAAGGAGTCCTTCCCATGCCTTCCTATCGGGGAGCAGCAGGAACAGTAGTTGACGTATTTATTCCAGTAGGAATTGTCAAAGCATGTGTCATGGTTCCTGGTGATTCAGGTCTACACAAGGGAACTGCAGACCAATGGTAACCGGAACAGTTTTTGCATCTGGGGTACTAGAAACAGTTATGTTAACAGTAGCACGAATCCCTGAACTTTCTCCCACAAGTTTCTGACTTGTATTCGCTTGGGAGGTGGCTCCCTCTGAGCTCCCACCAGTAACAACACCACTCATCCCTTCAGGTTGGGTCACATTAAAAGGAGGTGGACGGGTTGACAACAACACATCCAAAAAGTTATCACTAGAACCACTATCACTATCTTCACCTGTTCCCTCTGCACTCTCTACTTTATCCTCTGTTTTCTTTTTCTTCTTCTTCTTTTCTTTTTCTTTCTGGGATCCCTCCCTGGTCAATGCAAGATATAATTTAGCTCCTTCAATAATGTCAGTTCTCCATTTTTGTTGTTCTGCATCCCATCTAGCTTCCACACAGGTATGTACTGCCTTTCTGACTCTACCCTGATATTTCTCTTTTGCTTTGATATGAGCCACATGCTACCAATCATGAAGTGTCTCATACTGTGCAGGTCTAGGAGGTGGCTTCATCTCATACAACACCCTTCTCAGATTTTCAATAATTCTCAAATTAAAGTTGCCATATCATGGAAACATCAAACCATCTTCTTTTTCAGTGATCTTATGCCATTGACTTAACTAGATGCACATGGAAGGCCCCACATTTATGGCCATTTGATGACCTGCCGTGCCTTCTGGCGGCACCTCTACTCCTTTTCTAACAGGGACTCTCACATCTCCCCTAATCATATCTCCTATAGGCTTGAAAAATGTAATTTTTCAAAAATAATATCAACAATTAAAAATTGACTTTTCATATCAAACCAGAAAATAATTTCTTTACTCACAGTACTCGTTCGGCATCAACAACCAATAACAGCGTGACACTCTGTGATGCATCAACCAATCTCAACGTGGCACAAATGCCAACCGTCCAATCTCAGCATGGCACAATATGACGTAGTTCTTACTCCTTGCAGTGGCTCACCCTCCTTTACAATTTTCACGAGCACACTCTTCTTTCAACACTAAGCAAGCAAAACAAAACGCAAAGCAATTTCAACAAATAATTTTTGTCTGCTTCACTAAAGAAATCAAGGTATTTAATCACACAAGGAATGGTCTGGAGCGACTCTTTCTGACCTACACAGATAAACACTTGTATAAAATCTTGACCAGCAGGAATCAAGCGGACCAGTGCAACTTCTCCTTTGTGCAAATGGATCCACTACACCAACCAAACCTTTCTCTCACACAAAAGTAGACATCCCTATCTCAATTGTGCAGCCATTGATGTCTCATGACTAGCACCACAAAATTTTGCAGATAAATTACAATACAATGTATTCCACACTTTATATCGCTATCTCAGGATCTTAGGCTACGTCGAGCCAGATAACAACTTCAACTGTTCAGCATTAAGCGCATTCACACCCGTACCATAACATAAACATCATCTCATCACACCGTGCAATCGCAGCAATATACCACAAGCTTGACATTAACAATCACAATGCGGGATCCTATTAATACCCATTCATCCACTGTTACAATTCTTTTCCAAACTGGTGGAACTTCACTGATCTGCCAAATCAAGGAATGGACTTTAAGGGTTAGGGCTGGGTTTGGGCAAGTCTAGAATTTCTACTCTAGCTCCCTTTGCTTCAGTGGCTAACCATCTGACAAGCTACCATCTAATGGAGCTCTGGGCCAAACAACGTAATCTCTTAGTCAAGTCGTCAAATATTTTTCCACATTGGTCATATGGACCTTTGATTGCTGACTTGAAGCATTGAAAGGGAGAAAACATCAACAATATATTTCTAACTCATGAAGCCAGTGTGACTCCACTGTAATGACCACGAATCGCTGAATATAGTTAAATGTTTTTATTTCGGTCTGCCAATCAATCCAGTATATATGCAAACCAAGAATAAGTTCAATAAATGCAGCAATACAATAGGTAGGCTGAAATATCTCAACAGGTTAAGGAGCAATAGAATGACATCAAATTTCAATAATCACAATTCTATAGATACAAATTAAAGCACACAGATGTTCCGTAAATAATCTTCCCGTCTCTCTTCGAAACATGGATCAAATATAGGGTCACCTATAAAGGGTCTCTATATTGGGAGCATAAAGGAAGAAGGTATCAGCAAGATCAGACTCCAGTAGAAGTCAAAGAAAAAAAAAATGTTTAGCATAAAGCTTCACATTTGCAAAAATAGGGCAAGCAGAGAGCTCTGTACCTCTCAAAAGTAACAGGAGATTTAGAAACATCTTATCTCCATTCACAACAACAGGAACTAATCAAATCACTACTTGAGTGCATCTGCAACATGGCTTCAGGTTCACATCGCATCAAACTGAAACTGCGGTTCCCAACCTTAAACATCTTGGCATCCTGGCACATGATGAACAGAAACCTTCTTTCGACAATTGTTCTAAATGTTTACTGCCAAGCCTCTCTCCAAGACTCTCTATCAGCAATCTAATTCAACCAATAAACCTTTCTCGAGCTAAAGTAAATCACAATAATGAACCTGCAAGAAAAACAGAACACATGCTGGCAAAGTAAAATGCATTTCAATTGAGGCCTGTAGTCAGGCTAACTTAAGTCAAACATTTAGGGCCCGATTCACAAAGATAAAGTTAGACCAAACGTCTAACTTGGACCAAAGTCTAACTTTACTACTTTTCAGGTATTCACAAAGGTGAAGTTAGACCAAGATCAAAAGTATTACTTTACTACTTTTGGGTCTTCACAAAGGTAAACTTAGACTAAAAGTCTAACTTAGATCAAAAGTCTAACTTTACTCGTAGTAACCCACCTTTGTGAATACTAAAAAGCAGGAAAATTAGACTTTTGGTGTAAGTTAGACTTTTGGTCTAACTTTACCTTTGTGAATCAGGCAGTTAACATGCACTTCGAATATGTGGTTATACTTGAGTAAAAGTACATGTTTACATACGCAAATATAACTTGAAGTGTAAGAGTAAAACATGAAGAAAGAAGTACATGCCTTCATGTTTAAACTTAACATTAGTGCACACATATAATTCTCTAGTTCTACATTAAATACATTTCAATGTTGAGTTGAAATGCTTCACACACGTTAATAGAGTTAAGACACACAGTAAATATCATGTCAAATGCACATATATAATTGCATTTCTGTGACGTGTAAGGGTGGAGTCTAAATTGCACTGCTCCAATGGTGTGAAATTGTTCATTTGCCTGCAGAAGATGTGTATTTCTCTAAGCGCCTAGATTGTCCTGGGGACAGTATTCCACTGCAAATCATCCAGCTGCCCTTGTTTACTTTGTGCAAGTAAGGTAGGAGAGCTGCAAGAAATGCACAATCAGAAGTGTCCGGAGCTTATGCTGGAATGCAAAGGGTGAATTGAAAGATGGAGACTTGTAGTATTGGGCTGATTTAAGAGAGTCGATAGTGCTCCCTCTTTGCCACATGCAACATATACAGCAAGTTCTGTATTGTATCAGGCTGTAGCATTTGTTTAGTGTCTCATAACCAGGGCACTGGAAGTATGTGATTCTGCGGCCACAGCTTTTTCAGATAATTATGGATTTGACGCATTTGCCACATAATCCATCATCTGCTAAATAATCTGCAGATGTTAACAAAAAAAAATATTTTTAGCCCAAACGGATTAAAAGTCACTAAAACCATGCCAACATGAGTTTAGTGCATTGGAAGGCCCTTCGCAAAGGTTAACTGGTCATCTTTCAGTTGCGTTTTTCTGAATTTGTTTGTTAAACTGGTACTAATGAGACAATATTACCATATGTAGAAATTATAAAATCATGAAGTAATACTATCAACAAATGTACTGCATTATGCCACATATTTTGCCTTTTCTTGCAGTATAAGTTTGTCAACCCTGCCACATAATTTGGTGCTCTCCTGCCACAAAATTCCAGTGGCCCTGCTCATAACCTTAACAGTGCTCTGAAGCTCTTTTGCTGGTCAATCAAGTGGCTGCTCAGTTTGTTGTGCATGATTGGGAGACTGGGGGTTTTAAGTGTGAGCTTTTGGAAAGATTTTGGGTGTCATGTCTTCAGAGTCTTTAATGCAAGTTAGGCAGCTTGGTTCAAACTCCTTGTCTGTCTCTTTCACTCCAAGTCTTCAAATCCAGTATGAGAACTAGCCTTTGGTCTTCAGAAAATGTTTTTGATCCCAGTAGGTTTCCTTATTTCAGGCTCATCAGCACAATCCTATAACATCCATAGCCAATCCCACACCTTATCTTTCAGTGGTTAATTTGTGAAAAAAAGAAAAGTGAGTGCAGGTGCCTGAAATTTTTCTTAGGAGTCCCCACCCACTTCCACCACTGGTACCACCCACTACAACAGGGGATCTGGTCACTGTATTCAGCATTAATGAAAGAGTTGAATGCAAGCAGTGACAATGGGTGAACATTTAAAGTGGTCGGGTATAAGTATGTGCCTTGAGGAGGATTGTATTGAGTGAGTGATGTAAGTAAGGTAGTACAGCCTACTTATTTTAGGGGCTGAGTTCTGGGGTAGGGGTGAATAAAAAAAATCTAATATTGTGAATTTTACAGCACAATTTTCAAATTCATTGCCTAAAAATGGAAAGATTTGAAGATCATTAATTAAATATTCCAGTACTTTTCCCTATCCTCCCAAGGATTATTGAGGCTTCCTCTGGAAACATTTTTGAAAAAGGGTGGCCAAACATTGATTTTTCAGAACAATTTGCCTAACAATTGGCTAAAAATCCATATGCATTAGAGGAGTTTAAGACTAATTTTGGAAATCTACTTGAAAGTGTGTAGGGTGATTTTTAGGTTGCAGCTTATTTATTTATTTATTTATTATTTAAAGGTTTTATATGTATTGTATTGTATTGTAATTGCATTTGTATAGCGCTTACTACCACTGACGAGGCGTCAAAGCGCTTTTCGGCGAGTAGCACGCTACTCCGGGACCCATAGAGGATTAGTGTTGAATTAGTATAGTGAAACATGCAAGTAAATTTTAAGTGGTGGATATGTTAATCAGTTATTTGGATTCGGAAGGATAGCAGAAGGATAGAAGAGGAAAAAAGGTTTGTATTTATATAGCGCTTCTTACCCCTGATGGGGTTTGAAGCGCTTTTTTTTTGGGTGAGTAGCACGCTACTCCGGAAACCCATAAAGGATTAGTGATGAATTAGTATGGTGAAATATGAAAGTAATTTGAGTGGTGGATATTAGTCAGTTATTTGGAGCGAGAAGGATAGCGGAGGGATAGAAGGGAAAGAAAGGTTTGAATTCATATAGCGCCTGTTACCCCTGATGGGGTGTTGAAGCGCTTTTCTGGCGAGTAGCAGGCTACTCCGGAACCCATAAAGGATTAGTGTTGAAAATTAGTATAGTGAAATATGAAGTAATTTGAGTGGTGGATATGTTAGTCAGTTATTTGGATTGAGAAGGGTTGGGGAGGGGTAAAAAGGGAAAAAGGTTTGCATTTATATAGCGTTTGTAACCCTGATGAGGTGTTGAAACGCTTTGTTGGCGAGTAGCACGTTACTCTGGAACCCATAAAGGATTAGTGGTGAATTAGTATAGTGGAATATGGAATTAGAGAAGTGAACATGTTAGTCTGTTATTTTGATTGAAAGGGATAGTGGAGGGATAGAAGATTGAAGGATTTATTTTTTTAGGTCATAGCAGTAGGAGGAGGCTTTTGGATGAGTAAAAAGGGTTTTTGGAGGGGAAGAGTCAGAGGGAAGAGTTTAGAAAGGTTTATTTGGGGGATCGGTATAGTAAAAGAGGTGTCAGATGATGCAAGGAGGGGTAGAGTAGGAGAGAGTCAAGAAAGGGTTATTTTGGGGAACATAGTAGTGGTATGGGGTTTGGGATAAATGAGAGAGTGGGTGTAGAGGATATAATGATAGATATATAGGGTGAGAGATAGGGTAGTGCATTGGAAAGAGTAGTAGAAAGAAGTTTGAGATGAGTCAGAAAGTTGGGCTAGAAGATATATTGAGAGAAGTATAGGCTGAGAAATAGGGTAGTGCATTGGAAATGCTAAATTAGAAGTGATAAATATATAGATCCATAAGTACATTGAAAGTATATAGATGCATAAAGGAGGCAAGTATACGCAGATTAAAGATATTGATAGAGGTACAGGATGAGAAATAGGGTAGTGCATTGGATATGCTTTTTCAGGAGAAAAGTAACAGACACACAGATCCAAGTACATGGAGGTACATAGATGCCCAATGGAAGCAAGTACATGTAGACCAAAGAAGATTTTTTTTTCTTCTTTTGTTTTTGTTTTTATAACAACATAATTATTGTACATGTTTATACAAAGCAATACACGAAGATAGGCACATATCTATAGTGAAAATCAATGCTTATGTACAGAGGGACAAATACATAGGGTGGGTATTAATGAATGGGAAAATGGGCAGCATTCCTGGCCCTGGTCCCGACCAGTTTCGAACAGGCTCAAACAGGCACTCACCCTTGTCCTCTCCACCCTTAGCTGAGATGCCCGGGCTGAGACGCCCTAAGCCTTGGCCGTTTATAGCCCTAGTAGTCAGGTGACCCCTTCAGCCAATGGGAACCCTAGCCCAAACACTATCCATTCACAACACTAGCCCTAAAATCTAGAACCAATAGGAGACCAGGACCTTACAGCCAATCTTAGCCCTAGTCCAAGCACCCAATCAGTTTCAAAACCCTGATCTCTACGTCCAATAGAGGCCCTAGCCCCACCAGTAGTCCCAACCCTAGTCCAAACAACCAATGGCACAGGAAGCCCTAGTCCCTACTTCCAATAGAAAGCCTAACCCTACTCTTAGTCCCACACCTAGTCCAGCAACCAATAACACCAGAAGCCCAAATCGCTACTTCCAATTAAAGGCCTAACCCTAGCCCTAGTCCCACCCTAGTCCCAACAACCAATAATACTGGAATCCCTAGACCCTACTTCCAATAGAAATCCTAACCCTAGCCCTAGTCCCACCCTAGTCCCAACAACCAATAACACAGGAAGCCCTAGTCCCTACTTCCAATAGAAATCCTAACCCTAGCCTCAGTCCCAACCCTACATTGATTGAATCACAGACCCAGAAACAAATCAGAAGCCTCAAATACCCAACCAATGAGGACACTAACCCTAATCCAATAGAAACATCAGATACAACCACCAATCAGTGTACACATGTACCAAACAATATCAGACTATATAAGGTCCCAGCTACCTCAGAAAAGGTTTGCTGGCCAGGGAGTTGGAAGCTGCTCCTCTATTCAGAAGTCTCCTAGGAGACAGACCGACTCAATCCACACTTTGGACTTCTGCAGGTAAAGCCCTAACAAACTTGTCCTCTACAACACTATTTGTATAAAACTTTACTCCCTCTCCTGGCCAAAAAACGAAGTGCACAGTCCCTATTAAACACAGTTTAAACAGCTTACAGCACATTACTGCTGTCTCAGGGGGAGGAGGGGCTGGTTTCACTGACTTGTTAACACAAAATGGCCGCTGGGGGTGCACTGCTTAACATACAGGTCTTAGCACAGAGCAAAGGCGACATTTGGAGGGAAAAACTGATAGTCTCGGGGCATGAGAGGGAAAAACTACAGAGTTTGGACTGCAAATCCCACAATTCAACAGGTTAAATGGAAGCAGTCACGGGCAGGAAAAACCACAAGTTTAAACACAAAAACATGGGATAAATTATGCAATCACTGGCAGGTTAAAACTACAATTTTAAACTGTAACAACCACAGGCAAAGACAGGTAAAGAAATTTAAAAAGAAAAAAATAACGTGATGCAATCACAGGTGGGGAAAATCGTTTTTTAAAAATTTTTAGGAAAGAGACAGCACTAGTCTGCCTCCTTACCACTTCCTGGACTCTGCTCACTGCAATCTGGGGCACAGGTAGGCTGCAACTCACAAGATGGAGGAGAATGATTTGGGGTGCACCCAGCAAAGCCTTAAGGGGCCTGGGCAGGTGTGAGAGGAGGGCTCAGATTTGCTTGGAGCAGGGGAAACCAATCAGCAGTCCTAGGTCTGCTGGCCTGGGGGTGGGGCTGGGACTGGGGAGCTGCTCTATTCAGAGCTCTCCTAGGAGACAGACAGGCTCAATCCACACTTTGGTAAGGCCCTAACAAACTTGTCCTCTAACACCACTATTTGTATAAAGCTTTACTCCCTCTCCTGGCCAAAAAAACCGAAGTGCACAGTCCCTATTAAACACAGTTTAAACAGCTTACAGCAGATTACTGCTGTCTCAGGGGGGAAGGGGGGCTGGTTTCACTGACTGGTTAACACAAAATGGTCGCTGGGGGTGCACTGCTTAACATACAGGTCTTAGCACAGAGCAAAGGAGACATTTGGAGGGAAAAACTGATTGTCACTGGGAATGAGAGGGAAAAACTACAGAGTTTGGACTGCAAATCCCACAATTCAACAGGTTAAATGGAAGCAGTCACAGGCAGGAAAAACCACAAGTTTAAACACAAAAACATGGGATAAATTATGCAATCACTGGCAGGTTAAAACTACAATTTTAAACTGTAACAACCACAGGCAAAGACAGGTAAAGAAATTTAAAAAGAAAAAAATAAGATGATGCAATTACAGGTGGGAAAAATAGTTTTTTAAAATTTTTTAGGAAAGAGACAGCACTAGTCTACCTCCTTACCACTTCCTGGACTCTACTCACTGCAATCTGGGCACAGGTAGGCTGCAACTCACAAGATGGAGGAGAATCCCACCTGGACTACGCCAACAGTCTCTATCTGGGTCTCCCCGCCTATCTGACTCGGCGCTTGCAGATAATACAAAATGCTGCTGCCAGATTGATCTGTAAGATACCTTTCCGCCACTCGATTACCCCCCCACCTGAGAAACCTCCACTGGTTACCTGTGATCAAGCGCATTGAATTCAAGGCCCTTACCCTGGCATTTAGAGCATTTCGGGGACTAGGCCTGTCGTACCTGAGAGCCAGACTCCAGCACTACCATCATGACCGGACCCTGAGATCCAACCATCAGTGTCTCCTTGTCATATATATATATGTATATAGCGCTGGCTAGACCCAGGGGTATCAGAGCGCTTTACAGGAGTATGAGGAGGAACGGAAATAAAAACATTTGTTCAATGAAATAGCAATAAGAACAATTAGACCAAAGAGAACAGATAAATACGAGTGCTATTTACATAAAGATTACGTTAAGCTAAAGAGGGCAGTGAGTATTTAGGCTAGGGAAGGTGGGTAAAGAAAAGATAAGGGAAGGCGAAGAAGTATAGGAGGGGGGAGGCAGTGGGAGGGGGTGTGTAAGGATAGATCTAGGACAAATAGACAGAGGCAGGGAGGGGAGTTAGGGGGAGGGGAGAGAGTAGCATGAGGGAGCTGAGTAAAGAGGGGGAATGGGGAGGAGAGAGACTGGAGGGCAGTAGAGGGGAACCTGACGGGGGAGCAGAGTGGGAGTCAGTGTCAGAGGCAAGTATTATGGACCCCAATATTTGTTGAGGAGGTGCAGTTTTAGGTCTTTTTTTAAGCTGAAGTAGGAGGGGTACCAGCGCAGGTCTTTAGGCAGGGTATTCCAGATGGTTGGAGCATTTCCGGAGAAGGAGCGAGCTTGTGTGCATTTCTTATTTAACAGAGGGGGGACTAAAATGAGGGCGTCGGTGCTCCTCATCGGTCGGGCGCAGCCCGCTTTGTGGAGTTTATCTGAGAGGTGCAGCGGGGTGTTTTGGTGAAGGGCTTAGTGCTTGATGCATGCAATCTTGTAGGTGGATCTGCCTTCGACGGGTAGCCATTTGAGGGCTTTAAGGGCAGGGGAGATGTGGTCAAAACGTTTGCAGTCGGAGATAAGTCTAGCAGCTAGGTTGAGCACAGATTTGAGTGGTGCTAGGTGGACTTTAGGAGTTCCAGAGAGGATAGCGTTACCATAGTCGATTCTCGACAGGACCAGTGATTGGACAACAGATTTGAAGTCGTCAGCATGGATGAAGGGTTTAATTTTCTTGAGATGACGGAGGGTGAAGAGTGCTCCTTTGGCCGAGTTTTTTATGTGGGAAATAAGAGTAAGGCTATTGTCAATGGTGATACCGAGAGATTTAACTGAGTTGGAAATGGTGAGCGAACAGTTGAGAGCATTAAGGTTGGAGATCCAGTCTTGTATTAGGAGTGGGTTGTTTTTAGGTGAGAAGAGAATGATTTTGTTTTTTTAGGGTTGAGTTTAAGATGATTGTGGTGGAACCATGATTGGATCTTAGTCAGGGTGTCGTTGAGGTGCAGGACATCAGAGCGGGATTTCATCTTATAGTAAAGTTGAGTGTCGTCGGCATAGAGGTGGTAATTGATTCCAGCTTGTTTGAGAATGAGGGTAAGGGGTTCCATGAAGAGGTTGAAGAGAGCGGGAGAGAGAATAGATCCCTGAGGGACACCGAGGGAGATAGGTGTAGGGTTAGAAAGTCAGTCATAGATTTTGATTTGTTGAGTTCTGTGTTGGAAAAAGGAGATGAACCATTTGAGGACAGGGCCATTGAGGCCAAAGCGAACTTTAAGAGTGTTAAGTAAGGAAGAGTGGTTAACTGTATCAAATGCAGCAGAGAGGTCGAGGAGAATGAGTAGGCAAGACTCGCCCTTGTCGAGGGAGTGATGGATGTCATCAACTATATTAAGCATGGTAGATTCTGTGCTGAAGCCTTTTCTGAAGCCAGATTGCAGTGAGTCAAAAAGGTTGAAAGTGTTGATGTGTTTATCCAATTGGAGCAGGGTGCATTTTTCAAGGGCTTTGGAGAGAAGAGGGAGGTTAGAGATAGGGCGGAGGTTATTTAGGTCGTTAGGATCGGCATTGGGATTTTTGAGAATGGGCGTGATTTGTCCAAGTTGGAGGGAGGCAGGGACACACCCCGTGGCCAGGGAGGAGTTGGTAATATTGGTCCAATATAGGGCAATGATATGTTTCAGATCTTGGACTAGGTTAGAAGGGAGAGGGTCTTTGGTGTGAGAGGATGGTTTTAGATTAGTGATGATGTTATAGACTTTGTGTTTCGTAACAGGGTGGAAATTATGCCAGGAGGCCTTATTTTTTTGCTGGGGGATATAGGGGTTGGATTCAAGAGGGAAGGTAACAAGAGAGAGATGTGGAGAGTCAGGGGGACGAGTTGATAAGGAGGGAGATCCAGAAGAAATGTCATAGGAAAATAGTGGGTTGGGTGAGAGGGGATTTAAGAGGAAGGATTGATCAATTTTGGTGATTTTATCAGAGAAGAAGTTCGCAATTTCTTCGCATTTCTCAATTGAGGCCGTCAACTTTGGGGGGGCAGAGGATGTTTGGTTTTTGACGATGCTGAACAGTTCTCTGGGTCTATTTTTGGCCCGGTCAAGTTGTGCACGGAAGAAGGAGGCCTTTTCGTTGAGGATGTGTTTCTTGTAGTTGGACCTAGCGGATCGGAGGAGGGCTAGATGGGAGGGGGAAGGGTGTTGCCTCCAGGTTCTTTCAGTCAATCTAAGAGAGCGTCTTTCGCTGTTGAGATCCGAGTTGAACCAGGATTTGGAAGGGAGGTTTCTTTGAGTTTTTAGTTTGGGTGGGGCCATTTGGTCTAGGACCTCGTTGACTGATTTATTAAAATGTTCGGTGAGGGCGTTAGCATTTTGGGAGAGGGGAGTGAGCAGAAGTTGGGCTTTGAGTTTAGTCTCCAGTTCGCCGGGGAGGATAAGATGAAGGTTTCTGGTCAGTTTCCTGTGTTTGATGCTTTTAGTAGGGGGGGGGCCATGGTGGCGATCGTGAAGAGGATGAGGTGATGGTCAGACCAGTCGATGGGGATGATGTTGGAAAGGGAGGCCAAATCATTGTTTGTGATGATGGCGTTAAGAGTGGCCCCTTTGTTGTGGGTTGGAGAATGGCAAAGTTGTTTAAGGTCACTAATCTCAAGAAGATTCGTGAGGAGATTAACTGTAGAGTCCTCGGTATCATTCCAGTGGAGGTTGAAGTCTCCAAGGAAGAGGTTTTTAGAGTTGGAAAGTGAGGATTGGGTGAGGAGGTCGGAAAGTTCCTCTGCGAAGGGAAGAGGGTCACCAGGAGGATGGTAGATATTATGTAGGCGAATTGGTGGAGAACCCTGAGCTTTAAGTTTCGCTCTGAGGTATTCAAAGGTAGTAGGGTCAGAGTTCTTAACAAGCGAGAGTTGTAGCTCGTTTTTAAAGATTATGGCTAGACCACCTCCTATTCTGTCCGGTCTGTCTTTTCTGAGTATGGAATAACCCGGGGGGGGGGGAGAGTAAGTCAAGGATAGATGTAGAGTGGCCATTGAGCCAAGTTTCCGTAAGGAGGGCGATGTCAATGGCTTCGCTGAGGATGGTTTCAGCTATTTCTGTCACATGCCGGACAGCTGAACGGCAGTTAACCAGCATGCAGGCGAGGGGTTTATGGTTGTTTATGGGGGGAGAGCATGATTGGATAGCGGTAAGTTGTGGTTGGGTTCTAGGTGAGACGGGGAGGAAGGGATTCTGCTAGTCCCCAGGATCACGGGAATGGTTGAGTGGGGGACGGGAGGGTCGATAATAGGCAGTGCATCTGTCTGGTTTGCTACAGACATCTTGGGGACGTTCAGAAAGTTGACCTAGGAATGCATTTTGCCCATTGCTTACCATTGGCTTTGTGGTTTGGAACTCACATGTTCTGGCTTTCTATTTGGTGGCTTTATTTGCTTTAGGCTGTCCAGCTCGAATTCGTCTCTCCCATTGCCCAAACCTTGCTTACTGTATTCTTCCACAAACTCTCTTTCTGTAAACAGGCCTTTAAATCTTGTTCTTATCTTGAGACATTTGCTGAGCATTCAAAGACAGAGTTCAAATTTCAGGCTGTGTCTTTCAGGGAGCTTGGTGTTTATTTTTCTTTCTCTGACTTCAAAGTGAGTGAATTTATGTGACAATCATGCTGGCTAGTGAGGGGCTGCTTGAAGAAGGCTGTAACAGATGTTATTTTTTTTCTAGAACACAACAAAATTTATGTCTGTAAATAAACTAATCGAATCAATACATTGGGTGATGACATTTCCACACATTATCGTTTGTGCACTGTATACTTTTATCAGTAAAACTGGATGTGAGTGCAAATGTAGTGGTAATTTCAATTGAAGATGTGTTGTCTGTAATGACAGTATGCCAGCATACCATGCATACTGGATGTTACCCCACACCACTCTACTCTGCACCACTCCACCCCACTGAACTTTACTCTGTGCCACTCCACGCAACGCCACGTCACTTTACACTGCATCACTGCAGTCTTCTCCGCACCACTCCACTCTACGCCTCTCTACTCTACATCACTCCACTCTACTCTATACCAATGCACTCTACCCCACACCATTCTACTATGCACCGCTGCACTCTTTGCCACTGTACTCTACACCACTCCACGCCCCTCCACTCTATGCCACCCTTCTCTGTAACACTGCACTCTATACAACTGCCTTCTATGCCATTGCTTTCTACATCACTTTATTCAAAATCAATGCACTCTACGCCAATCTACTTTGCACGAAATCACTCAATGTCACTATACTCTAGGCCACTCTATTCTAGTTTGTGTCACTGTACCTTACACCACTCTATTCTACTCTGCACCACTGTACACTATGTCACTCTACTCTGCGCCACTGTACTCTATGCTGCTCTACTCTGTGCTGCTGCACTCCACGCCAATGAACTCCATGCCACTCTACTATACACCACTGCACTCTACGACAATATACTCTGCAACACTGCATTTTCTGCCACCCTGCATTATGCCACTCTACGCCATTGAACTCTATGACACTGAACTCTACACCATTGAACTCTAAGCCACTGAACTCCACGCTACTGCACTCTACTCCAATCAATGTACTCTATGCAACTCTCTACTCTGCGCTACTGCACTCTATGCGGCTCTACTCTGTGCCGCTGCACTCTACGCCAATGAATTCCATGCCACTCTACTGTACGACAATATACTCTGCAACACTGCACTCTCTGCCACTCTACTTTATGCCACTCTACGCCACTGAACCCTATGCCACTGCACTCTACGCCATTGGACTCTATGCCACTGAACTTTACACCATTGCACCCTATGCTAATCCACTCTAAGCCACTCTAAACTACTCTGTTCTACTGCACTCTATGCCAGTCTGCTCTATACCACTGCACTCTAGGCCACTTCACTCTACTCTGAAACAAACTACTCTGCCACTGCAGTCTATGCCACTATATTGCACTCTGCACCACTCCACACCAGACCACTCCACACCACACCACTCTTGGCCAATCTACTCTGCACCACTGTACTTTAAGCCACTTCACTCTAGGCCACTCTATGACACTCCACTCCACGATACTCCGCTCTATGATCCTCTACTCCATTAAACTCTGCTCCACTGACACTCTACTCCACTCTATGCCACTCCACCATACAGCACTCCACTCCACTCTATGACATTCTACAACACTATTACACTCTATGATGGTCTATGCAACTCCCTCTATGCCACTCCATACCGCTTTACTCCACTCTATCCTATGGTGCACTACTCCAATATACTCCACTCCACAGCACTCCACTCTATGATAATCTTCCTGCTGTACACCTCTGTACTCTACAACACTCTACTCCCCTCTACGCAACACCCTCTACGCCACTCCACTCTTTCTTTACACCACTCCACACCCCTCTATGCCACTCCACTCTACAACACTCTACTCAACTCTGACACTGTGCTTCACTCTATGCCACTCAGCTCTATGCCCTTCCACTCTACGACACTCTAATCCCTCCACAACACCCCACAACACTGTACGCTACTCCATGGCACTCCACTTCACTCCTCTCCGCAACACTCAAGTCTACTGCACACCACTCCACGTCACTCTTCACCGCTCCATAACACTCCACTTTATGACACTTCACTACACGCCGCTCTCCTTTACCCACCTAACTTTTAGCCATGCTGAACAACAGCCACTCTAGTGTACAACTTTGCTAAAACATATTGGCAAAGCCAATAGCTTTTACATAGGCGAGGCCTATTGGTTTTTACCAATGCTTGTTTTTAGATGCACACATCTCACAATCTTGTGCTGGAAACATGTC
Source organism: Calotriton arnoldi (assembly GCA_963921515.1). Classification (NCBI taxonomy): domain Eukaryota; kingdom Metazoa; phylum Chordata; class Amphibia; order Caudata; family Salamandridae; genus Calotriton; species Calotriton arnoldi. The sequence continues at coordinate 158,452 of CAWUFW010000795.1, forward strand.
TCTTAGCCCTCACCACCATGGTTTTCCCTTGGCCATATTTTGTCCACAAAACCCTGTGTACTCTCAATGTATGCGACTTGTATTACTGCTGCAAAGGCCCTAACATCCCGGAGAGGAGAGCGGAGTGAACTGCCTTCTTGTGGTGGTTTGTGAATGTGGGCGGTGGTGTTCAGTGCATGGTGCAAAATTACCCATTTCATTCTAATTTGTCACAGTACATTTGATGGGCACTGCTTCTTCTTGGCACAAACATATTTGACTGCTGTACATCTTATGTTTACATCAGTCCCGTAATTTCCTAGTAGGCACATGTATGATAAGCGGCTATTGAGAAACAGTGTTTCTGGTACTTTGGCAAACTGAAATGTTGGAATAGTTCATTTGTTCCATGTCAGATCTGATAGTAAAGCCAAAGATGTATTGGCCAATGTATTTTAAAAAGGCTGCTTTAAAAAGCACTGTTTGGCCTGAGCTCATACAAAGTTCTTTTAAATGTATTTTTATTTTAAAGATACTCTTGAGTCTTTAGCCCATGTAAAACGGAGGCATCCCCATAATAAGCCAGCGTTAATACTTTTAACTAGTATGTAAGATGGCTCATAAGGTTGAACTCCCGCCTGTAAGCCACAGGTTCAAAATCACCCAGGACCAACTCATACTTTAACTCCCCAGGGATTAATTTGTAAAAGAATAAGTGCTGAGACCCACAGTTTTGATCAAAAGCCCATGGCTGGCAAAATCCAATGTTGGGGTGCTGAATACCAAGGAAGCATAGTCCACATTCCACCCATCCCTCTTTCATACACCACCAGATTCTCCCTGGAATTTAATCTAACTCTTCCATGTGCATTTTCATCTTAGCTTTCTCTCTTTTTCACTGTTATCCACTTTTCTCTTCCTTTCCGTTTTTGCGTTTTTCTCTCTGTTGCTCTGGGTCAAAATCTTTAGAGGAAAAATGAGTGTTAGTCACAAAAATAAGAGCCAGTGGGTTCTACCGGCAACCACTGGCTCAAATTAGGAACTGTCTATCTGAGATCGATGAGATGAGTACCAATCAGTGAGGGAATAATAATACCTATTAAGGAGCCAAAATACAATTTATTTTGTAGTCTGGAAACAGCTGATACAGGTTCCTCTTACAAATACAGTCTTCACCCTGGTGCTCGTTTTGTTTATTCTAGTTAATACATGAGGAAAGACAGCCACCTGAATGATGAAACAGAGCCCTTACTTCCTCTCTCCCAGTGGCTTCTCAAAAATAATTGTATTTCGAAATATTTTAGTGAAAAGTGGATTTCTCCCTTCAACACTATGGGGCATATTTACAAGCCCCTTGCGCCACTTTTGCGCCGCCGTTGCGTCACTCATGTGACGCAGCGGCGACACAAACCATGCGCCACGTTGCGCAATATTTACAACGTGACGCATCTAGGGAGATGCGTCACGATGTAAACCCCTGCGCCACATGAAACCTGCGTCAGGTTTCATGTGGGCGTTCCAGCGCAGGGTGGGCGTTCCCTCGCAGGTACGCCACGTAAAGTGACGCAGTGAAATCTACAAGATTTCACTGAGTCACTTTACGCCCATGCTGCGTCAAAACCCTGCGCCTGCTTGAAGCAGGCGTAAGGATTGACGCACCATGTTAGGGATAGGGCACCCCGAGCATTGCTGGAGCTGCGTCGCGCTTGCGACACGACTCCAGCAATGCGCCGCCTTTCTGTCGGGGGATGCGACATGCATCTGCCATTCTGTGCGCCACGGTGCGCCGCATTGTAAATGCGGCACATCGGCGGTGGCGCAAGGGCAAACTTGCGTGTCGCATCTTCCCTGGCGCATCCCTGCTGATTTGCAGGGATGCGCCAGGGAACGTAAATATGCCCCTATAAGCGCAAAACTCACCTCCTTCTCTCTTTCCCTCTCTCTTAGATGGAATTAATTGGATTTTGGCTATAGACACAGAGAGTGTGGAGATGGGAAGGATCCTCTTGTACCAGGCTGACCAGACTGTAACAACTTCAAGCCTGTGCAGATGAGTATGCTTTTATTCCAGCACTGAGAAACCAGGGGTATTCTTGCTCCCAAAGAATGACTGTTCCTGATTGGACCATTTAGTGGGAACTGATATGAAGAGCCTTCTAGAACCTTCTTTTATGTATTAATTGTGTGCTCCATAAAATAGTTTAGCAGACCCTGTCCTGACTATGGTGAGAGAAGATCTCTTCTTGACTAAGTTGATTTCCCCTGCCGGGGTGTTAAGCTTCAGGCTTGAGCACTTGTGCTAATCCCTTGAACCTTAAACCTGGTTCATTTGATGCTGACACTTTCCTCTTAGAAACCCCTGTTCCCCTTTTCTATACTTATTTACAATAGGAAAGTTCCTTTATGGAACTTGTCTACCTAATATTCTGTCTACTCTATGTCGGTATGTTTTGCATCTTTGTGTTGACAATATGCAAATTCTGACTCCATCATAATTTTTAATATAAATACTTATTTCATAAAATTGATTAACTTGCTGATTATTGATTGAATTGTAATCTTGACGAAATTTGTTAATAAAACCCTTATGGTTTGGACACCATCCTCTCTGTCATCCTTGCGGAGCCACATTGGTTTGACTGTATTTGACATGTATTGCTGATGATAGCTCCTTTCTTACCTTTCAAGTTGACAATCAAAGGTCCATATGACCATTGGAGCATCCTTTTTGTGAATATAATAGAAGATTGAGGTTTAAAGATCCTTACTTCATCAGTGGCAACACTCGCTGAGTGGTGGCAGGTGGAGGTGCATACTGCTGCTTCCGCATGCATTGGCCTGGAACGGTGCCATACAGTCTGCTGAGCTGATGGGGCACAAATGGGAACTAAAACAAGGTCCATTGGAATGATGCTATTTTGCAGCGGCAGCATTTTCAGCATAATTATGGGGTTGCCACATAATCTATCATCTGCTGTATTGTCTGCAGATTTAAACAGAAAAAAATGTTGTTTCTAGCACAAACAGACAAAAAGGTACTAACAACTAAGCAACACATGTTGCTGCGCTGTGGAAGACCCTTCACCAAGGTTGATTGGTCACGTTTCTGTTGCTTCTTGCTTTATTTGGGTATTACACTGGTACTAATGAATTAATTATGTGCCCAGACAGTGTTAATATGTTTAAAACGACAAAATAACGATGTAATACTATCACAAATTGTGGCACATTACACTGCATGCTTTTTCTGTTGTTGGTGCATAATTTAGCCAAACCCTGTAACATAATTTAGTCCTCCCCTGCTACATAATTCTAGTGGCCCTGACTAAAAGTAACCCTGGGCAAAGCACTACGCTACGCTCGCGTAGTTTGCGAAGTTTGCGCTACTTCGCACAACGCGAATTGCACGTAGCACAGTGCAAACACGCGTAGCTTAGCGTAGCGTAGTGCAGCGGTCATTTTTTGCTTGCTCGCGGTCCTCAACGTCGAGTTGGCGACCGCGAGCAAGCAAAATGACATCCCGGCGAGATTCTCAACGCAGGGAGGTCAGGTTTCTCATTGCGAGTGGTCGCGTATGCTCGCGACCGCTCGCGATGAGAAACTACCAGTCCGCGTTGAGAAAGCTGCCGCTCGAGTAAAAATCTACTCGAGCGGCAGTAAAGACAGCTCGCACTGTGCAAGATGCCGTTTCAATGATTGCACAGTGCGGACAAGCATCCGGCACTGTGCAATCATTGCGAACAGTGCACTACGCAGTTCGCGTAGTGCTACGCGTAGTTCGCGTAGTGCGAACTGCACTTTGCGTAGCTTCGCGTAGCGCTACTTCGCGAACTACGCCCAGGCTTAACTAAAACACAAGGCTCAGGGCAGGCGAGAGATTATCTGTGCTGCAGTAACAGGCTGTGCAGAGCCCCACACAGCAGGGGATGAGAAGGACAGCATCTGTCATGATAATGGCTAGTTAGGTCTCGCAGACCTAGCGTTGCAGCGCGCATGCGCTGCTCAGCTCTGCGAGGCTTCTTGTAATCGGGATATTTCAGAAGTGGCGTTTAAGCCCCGCCCATCGTTTTGATTGGCAGGCGTCATCGTTTATGCTTAACGCTGGCTTGTGATTTAAAGTGAGGCTTCTTTGTTACCGCCCTGTCTCCTTTTGTCCCCGCCCATCCAGACTGGATCGTTTACTTGCGGCGTTAGACTGTCTCCTTCAATTAGTGGGTGAGCACTTCTTTTTATCATTCACGCAATGGCAACAGCTTGTTTAACATCGCGGCAGCCTCAGCACTAATAATGGCTGCCATGCGATTCTTTTGTGACTTGCGATCGCCTAACGCAGCCGCGTGCCTTTTTTTCTATTTATTTACTTTTCCTGTGAGTGCAAGGCAGGTACTGTGGAGGTCGGGTGCTTGGTTAGGGCTCGGCAGAGGGAGGTGCCTGGGCCGATCGCGCTTCAGTACTGTCCTTGAAAGACCGCTCGGCTCCCCGGGGTGTTCATGGCAATTAAATTAAACATACGAGTGGCTTGCTGGAAGGCTGAATAGGAAACACCAGCTGGGTGAAAGGCTGGTGACGGGCAGAGGGTCACTTTGAAAACCGTGTTCCGAATGGGATAAAGTGAAGGTCCTGAGACTTCGCTCCGTATCCAGGTGCCTGGGGCGGAAGCCAGGCAGGAGCCAAGCCTGACTGTGGGCGTGGCTTACTGAGGGAGGAGCCCGGAAAACGCCGTCATTGCTCCCCAGTGTCGTGGAGGGAGAACGTGAAGGGAGCTCGGGCTGTTCGTGGCAATTAAATTAAACATACGTGTGGCTTGCTGGAAGGCTGAATAGGAAACACCAGCTGGGTGAAAGGCTGATGACGGGCAGAGGGTCACTTTGAAAACTGTGTTCTGAATGGGATAAAGTGAATGTCCTTGTAGAGGGTGCAGTTCAGAACACTTTTCCTCCCACCAGGTGAAAGGGCGAGTCTGACTCCTCCTCCTCCAGAGGTGCAGAGAAGTACATGCTAGGGCAGTGGCTGAGCTGCTCCGGGGTAAAAACACAGACACAGCTCTGGCTCAGAAGGTCTGTAGAGTCAGCAGCAGCATTGAGCTGTCCAGGGGGACCTGTCTTATCTATTAAAGGGACCAGCCAACTGCAGGGTTCAGGGCCAAAAGCAGTGTGGGCGCTCGTGGAGAGCTTCCTGTCCAGCGGGTGCTGGCAGTGCGGGGCAGGATCAACTTGCTCAAAAGCGTCCGTGGCCATGTTCAGGTCCTGCTACGAGCTGTTGGTCTTCTGTTTACCTGCTGGGCCGCCCATTATTTTACCATTCCAAGAGGGCCGCAGCGATTCTGTATGGGCAGCGAGCAGCCTGTCAGCACTGGGGAGAGAGTGCTGAAAAATGGATGCTAGAAAAAGAAAGCAACTCTTATTCTGTAGCATTCATTTTTAAGATGCTTTTGTTTGCGCTTGCTCCTCAATGCTACCAGATAAAGAACCACTGGCCAAGCCAATAGGTTTGACTTTTGTAAGTTATGAGCGCACCCTATCCACACAAATGTCAAACCCTTTAGCTTTTCCTATGCTTATTAAAGCTTGTTGTGCATCCCAGAGCATCTAATATGAATCTGTTGCTGCCTAAAGTATGTGCCTCTTCATAGAATGTTGTGTCGAGTCCAAGTTATCACTTACAAGGAAGGCCTCTTCACTTGCCTCACTTAGTAACTCTGCTGTGTCCTCTCGCCTTATCTTCCTGATTCCTTACGCTTGTACAGGTGCTCCCATCTTATTAATCAGCAGGAGGTTCCACCAGAGACTGTGGTCTCCTGTTGTGATGGGAACAGGAGATGGCCCCAACTCGTACGTGTGATTCAGGTCATTTTCAATCTGCTTGATATGTACTAACGATCAGAAGAAGGTTTTTGACTGGCAAGTAAGTTGTCTTACGTAATCGAACAGGGGAAAGATTCTCGTTGGTACGATAGCCTTGCCCATATCTTCCTCCAGCCGTGCTGGCAGCTCAGTAGAGTTGTTGAGTATTAAAGGGGTAACCCACAAAAAACTACCCGACCTGGGTCAGTATTGCAGTACAATAAGTAAGTGGTCGCGGTAGCAACTCTTGTAGCGAAAAAGAAAATAATATAGCATTCACCACTCTTTCTATTCTTTTGATGCATAAATCCAATTTAATTCCTGGATCATAAACATCTAATGCGATTTTAAGTCAAAGCATTTGTTATTGGCAACACAGTTGCTCAAGCATATTACAGTGCGATAAGTATTTACAGTGCTCTTGATATAGAGAGAAAAGGAAGGGTTGGGAAGCAGCAGATGAACGTGTGAGTGAAGGACAGGGAAAAGGTGTTGTGACATATATACATCAGTTGTACATGATATAGAACCTCTCCGGACTAACATAGGTCAATTGTTCCTAGGTGTACACATAACTCTAATGGACATCCACTTTTTGACAAATCTGTCATCAGAGCTTGTGATGGAGGTGTGTGTTGTCAACGTTTCGACCCCTAGAAAGGAGGGTTAATTCAGTCCTCACGGTGGGGTCTTCATCAGGACAAGGCTGAGAAGAGCACTCGAAACAACAGCAGGGCTACTCCGCTGTGTAGTCAAAAGAAAAGGGCTCGTGGATGGCTCTAAATCAACAATGGATGGAGACAAACTTCTGCAGAGGTAAATCAATCGCTCGCAGTGGGGACAAATCCAATATTTCTCATCCCTGGCCGTACGGCCAGGGATGAAATGCTGTAAGCATTTTTAAATGATAATTTCTGTATTTCGCTGGACATTTTTGGGCTCTGCGCAGGTGAAGTGCATTGATAATGCGCTTCTGCAGAAGGCGTTTCTAAGCAGCCCCTTTAAACAAAATCCAGTAAAATGTAAAATGAGTTGCTGTGCAGAAAGGTGGGGTTTGAGTTATTCTGAAGTTAGTGTGAGTTTCCCAAATCATCTAGTTGATGGAATAGGTAGTCCTTCATATAGGGCCTAAGATGGAGAATCTCTGCTTTCTTATACCAGATCTTGGTTGAATGCACTTGATCTATATGTGACCACCAGGTTAACCTTGGGGTGAGGGTGTCAGTGGGAGGGCGTACAGAGAAAGTAGACCTAGTGGAAAATATTTAATTTTCATGCCTGCTTATCATGCAGGCAGATATTAATAATTTTGTTTAGGAAGCCAAGTAAATTTAAAAGTAAACGTGCCGCCAGCCTCCGAACCTTCCTACAGCTTTTCTTTTTGAAACCAAAATATAGATTGATATGCAGTAGATTGTGTAGTGGAACTAAATGCATAGACCTTAGACAGGGCATTAATAGACTTCCAAACATTGACGATTTAGGTCTCACATTTGTGAAAAATTGAGTATTTGCATTGTAAATTATTTATGTGTTTTGAAAACCAGCAAGCGGTGCATAAAACGCACTTTGTACATATAGTCCTTCCATCTCGTGAGCAAGTACTATAAGTACAAAGTGCATGTTTACGCACCACTTACAGGTTTTAAAAACACATAAATAAAAAGGCATTGCAATTTACAATGCCAATAGCTCAAACTCTCGCAAATGCGAGACCTATTGCATTGCAAATGCTTGTTTTTCATTACCCTCTGGGACAAAAAAATTCAGTTTTTTAAACTTACACAACAGGATGTGGGAGCACACCGCTGACCTCTCAGGCAAGGTTCGCCCCTGGCATTCTGGTAAATGCAGTTTCTTGTAGTTCGCTCCGATATTTTCGAGTGTTTCGCCAAGGTTGGCGCAGATAGTGCTGATCTCTAGACACGTGTTTCTGGTTTATTAACCGTCATCAGTAGAGAATACAGTCTTGTATTTTGGGGTTTGCTGAGTAGGCTGGTGTTGGAAAGTCATCCTGTGCCCTGGGCACCCCCAACTTTTGCTGACTGGAACTGGTGGTAACTGACTCTGACTGACCCTGGGCTCTGTTTAACCAGGCCCAGGGCCAGTGCCATGCTGAAACACTTAGATAACAGTAAAGCACCTACATACACTAGGGTACACTTTGGGTTGGGGTACCCCTGTAATTGGCATGACCTACCCCATGAGCCCCTAGTATATAATAGGGCAGGGGATTGAAACTACCTAGAAGTCCCCAGTATCCTGGGGCATGGCAGTTTAGAGGCCAGCAGCCTTTTTGCACTTGCATGTGTGCACTGCTGAAGCCTGTGGTCAGTTTAAAAGCAGCTCTGGGTGCCAGGACTGCTCTTAAACATGCAAATTGTGGCCAAACTCGACTTTGGGGTTTGGGGCACTTAAAACTGGTCAACCTAAAATGTTTTTGCATAATAATGACCCCCAGGGTCTCCCCTAGGTATCCCAGGGGTGGGGGGTCAGGTATCTATAAGGTAGACCCTTATAAAATGAGTTTATAAATGCCCTGGGTTAAGTGAACTTCACATTTCACTCTCCCCATTGTTTAAAGTGCTGCCCAAATTCGACTTTGATGCTGGGAGCACTGGGCCTGGAGGATCTGCAATATTTTTACAGATTCAACACCCCTAGGGTCTCCCCTAGGTGACCTATGGGGTGGGGGTCCTGTGAAAATAAGCCAAGTACTTATAACATATGTTTTTGTAGGTCCTGGTGCTGGAAAAATGGCCCACGTCATTTTTCCCATTGCAAACCCCATGGCCCATAGGATAACATGGGGAAAGTTATTAAACAATAACTATTAACAGGACAGGGATAAAGATTCCATTCAAAGACTCACTAGAATGGTATGGATAAATCCTACAAAATGATGTTATTGAATTTTTCCCAAAGTGAACAGACAAGAAGTTATAACACTTTCTTAGTTGTAGTTCCAAATCCAGCCTGCCAGTGCTCTGCCCTGATTGGTCAGAGTTAAGAGGATTAGCCAGCCTGCCTGAAGAGGTGATAAAGATCCCCTGGGGTCAGCCAGATGGACTGGGAGGGCAGTGAGCTGTTCTGCAGGAATGCCAGGCCAGGGGGAGGGGTCGTAAACAATGAGCTTCAAAGGGGCAGAGCCCAGAGCAGTGTCATTAACAGCTTTGAACCCCCACCCCAGCCAGATGGCAGGATTAAGGAAGGTATGTGCAGATGTAGGGAGGAGAGGCTAGGTTAATTAGCCAACTCAGTGGGAGTGTTTAGCCAGCTCTTACCTCCTTGCTGGAAAATCAGCCATTATGGATTTGGAAGCTTTGTTGCACTCTGGGATAAAATAATGCCACACTCTGCAGGAAGTAGTCACTCAAGTGGGCAGTTACCCTACTCCTATTGGTGAAGCTTGACCTCCTGGATGACCCAGAGACTGTGGAATAAGTATCTGAGAGAGGCCCAGCCCCTCAGATCTGCTGCTTGAAACTGAAGAAAGCAAGACTGGCCCTGCTGGAACTTCTGCTGTGCAAAGACTTCTAAGGCCTGACCTCTGGAGACTGCACCCCCTGAAACTACAGCTTTGTGGACTAACTGTGCTGAGTAAAAGAACTCAAGAGTGGACTCCCTGCAAGCTACAGGTTAACAGAGCTCATCTGGACCCTCACCACCAAGAATCACCAACCTGGGGAACTACCAGTGGATTTGTAAGGGTGACGTCCAGTGCATTGTGGGAATTGAAGTCCTCAACTTTCAAGGACCATCTTGGAGCTTCCAGACCCTTGGAGTAAGTTTGAGACACTTTGGGACCCTTTGAGGAACTTCAGGAAGAAGTTCAGGAAGTTTGGGGAACTTTGGAGGAACTTTGGAAAAAAGCTCCATAGGGGACCGACTCATCCTGGTCAGCCAAGCCGCCTGCCTTCAACCGCGAGTCGGCCAAGCCCACCAGGTTCGTCCCGCTAAAAGCTCCATCGCATCGACTTCCAGAGATTGACCGGGACTAGAGAAAATCTGAAGCCGGCGAACCCTCACCGGATCCGGCTACATGAGGAGCATCGAGGGACCCCAAGAGAAAAGCTCCAGAAAAGCTTCTAAGTCCGCTCGTAAGAAATCGACCGGGAGCAACTGCGAGCGCCAATCCGCCTGCCTTCCATCGCGTGTCGGCCTGGATTGTTGGATTGCCCCGCTAAAGCGATCTTGAAAAAGTTTCTAAGTCCGCTCCAGGGAAGTTCACCGGGAGATCGTCGAAAGGCTGCCTGGCGGAGCCGCACCGGATCCGGACTGACGGAGAGCGTCGAGGGGCCTCGAAGAGAAAAGCTCCAGAAAAGTTTCTAAGTGCGAAGGTAAAAACATTGACCGGGACCTTCCGCGTGGAGTATCCGCTCAGGGCTCCATCGCGGTCGGCCTTAAACTTTGACTTTGGCCCGGTCTATCGCGAGGCTATGTCCCAATATGGTGCTATATGCTTCTAAGTGCTAGATTTTATTTAAACTTTGAAAATTCATATCTCCGGTTCCCTACATTGGATTTTTGTCGTTTTGGTGTCATTTTAAAGATAAAAATATTTCCTATTTTTATAAATTGGTGTTGGATTTTTATTATGTGTTGTGTTTTAATTATTTACTGAATTGGTGTTTTTGAATGCTTTACATACCTGTCTTCGAAGTTAAGCCTGTCTGCTCGCAGCCACGTTACCAGGGGTTGAGCATAGGAATAATTTTCTTAGACCTATGCTGAGTCCTATCAAGTGTTTGTGGTCTTATTACTAGTGGCAGACCTACATTTGCCCCTACCAATAACCCACTTTCCAACAGCTGCCAAACATTATATCAGGTCCGGTACCTCTCACTGGCGCGCAGGTGCTTCATCCACGAGCTCGTCAGCTCAATGACTCACGGGAGTACTTTAAATAGACAACAGGATGTGGGAGCACACCGCTGACCTCTCAGGCAAGGTACGCCCCTGGCATTCTGGTAAATGCAGTTTCTTGTAGTTCGCTCCGATATTTTCGAGTGTTTCGCCAAGGTTGGCGCAGATAGTGCTGATCTCTAGACACGTGTTTCTGGTTTATTAACCGTCATCAGTAGAGAATACAGTCTTGTATTTTGGGGTTTGCTGAGTAGGCTGCCAAACATTATATCAGGTCCGGTACCTCTCACTGGCGCGCAGGTGCTTCATCCACGAGCTCGTCAGCTCAATGACTCACGGGAGTACTTTAAATAGACAACAGGATGTGGGAGCACACCGCTGACCTCTCAGGCAAGGTTCGCACCTGGCATTCTGGTAAATGCAGTTTCTTGTAGTTCGCTCCGATATTTTCGAGTGTTTCGCCAAGGTTGGCGCAGATAGTGCTGATCTCTAGACACGTGTTTCTGGTTTATTAACCGTCATCAGTAGAGAATACAGTCTTGTATTTTGGGGTTTGCTGAGTAGGCTGCCAAACATTATATCAGGTCCGGTACCTCTCACTGGCGCGCAGGTGCTTCATCCACGAGCTCGTCAGCTCAATGACTCACGGGAGTACTTTAAATAGACAACAGGATGTGGGAGCACACCGCTGACCTCTCAGGCAAGGTTCGCCCCTGGCATTCTGGTAAATGCAGTTTCTTGTAGTTCGCTCCGATATTTTCGAGTGTTTCGCCAAGGTTGGCGCAGATAGTGCTGATCTCTAGACACGTGTTTCTGGTTTATTAACCGTCATCAGTAGAGAATACAGTCTTGTATTTTGGGGTTTGCTGAGTAGGCTGCCAAACATTATATCAGGTCCGGTACCTCTCACTGGCGCGCAGGTGCTTCATCCACGAGCTCGTCAGCTCAATGACTCACGGGAGTACTTTAAATAGACAACAGGATGTGGGAGCACACCGCTGACCTCTCAGGCAAGGTTCGCCCTGGCATTCTGGTAAATGCAGTTTCTTGTAGTTCGCTCCGATATTTTCGAGTGTTTCGCCAAGGTTGGCGCAGATAGTGCTGATCTCTAGACACGTGTTTCTGGTTTATTAACCGTCATCAGTAGAGAATACAGTCTTGTATTTTGGGGTTTGCTGAGTAGGCTGCCAAACATTATATCAGGTCCGGTACCTCTCACTGGCGCGCAGGTGCTTCATCCACGAGCTCGTCAGCTCAATGACTCACGGGAGTACTTTAAATAGACAACAGGATGTGGGAACACACCGCTGACCTCTCAGGCAAGGTTCGCACCTGGCATTCTGGTAAATGCAGTTTCTTGTAGTTCGCTCCGATATTTTCGAGTGTTTCGCCAAGGTTGGCGCAGATAGTGCTGATCTCTAGACACGTGTTTCTGGTTTATTAACCGTCATCAGTAGCACAAACATATTTGACTGCTGTACATCTTATGTTTACATCAGTCCCGTAATTTCCTAGTAGGCACATGTATGATAAGCGGCTATTGAGAAACAGTGTTTCTGGTACTTTGGCAAACTGAAATGTTGGAATAGTTCATTTGTTCCATGTCAGATCTGATAGTAAAGCCAAAGATGTATTGGCCAATGTATTTTAAAAAGGCTGCTTTAAAAAGCACTGTTTGGCCTGAGCTCATACAAAGTTCTTTTAAATGTATTTTTATTTTAAAGATACTCTTGAGTCTTTAGCCCATGTAAAACGGAGGCATCCCCATAATAAGCCAGCGTTAATACTTTTAACTAGTATGTAAGATGGCTCATAAGGTTGAACTCCCGCCTGTAAGCCACAGGTTCAAAATCACCCAGGACCAACTCATACTTTAACTCCCCAGGGATTAATTTGTAAAAGAATAAGTGCTGAGACCCACAGTTTTGATCAAAAGCCCATGGCTGGCAAAATCCAATGTTGGGGTGCTGAATACCAAGGAAGCATAGTCCACATTCCACCCATCCCTCTTTCATACACCACCAGATTCTCCCTGGAATTTAATCTAACTCTTCCATGTGCATTTTCATCTTAGCTTTCTCTCTTTTTCACTGTTATCCACTTTTCTCTTCCTTTCCGTTTTTGCGTTTTTCTCTCTGTTGCTCTGGGTCAAAATCTTTAGAGGAAAAATGAGTGTTAGTCACAAAAATAAGAGCCAGTGGGTTCTACCGGCAACCACTGGCTCAAATTAGGAACTGTCTATCTGAGATCGATGAGATGAGTACCAATCAGTGAGGGAATAATAATACCTATTAAGGAGCCAAAATACAATTTATTTTGTAGTCTGGAAACAGCTGATACAGGTTCCTCTTACAAATACAGTCTTCACCCTGGTGCTCGTTTTGTTTATTCTAGTTAATACATGAGGAAAGACAGCCACCTGAATGATGAAACAGAGCCCTTACTTCCTCTCTCCCAGTGGCTTCTCAAAAATAATTGTATTTCGAAATATTTTAGTGAAAAGTGGATTTCTCCTTCAACACTATGGGGCATATTTACAAGCCCCTTGCGCCATTTTTGCGCCGCCAGCAGCGCCACTCATGTGACGCAGCGGCGACACAAACCATGCGCCACGTTGCGCAATATTTACAACGTGACGCATCTAGGGAGATGCGTCACGATGTAAACCTCCTGCGCCACATGAAACCTGCGTCAGGTTTCATGTGGGCGTTCCAGCGCAGGGTGGGCGTTCCCTCGCAGGTACGCCACGTAAAGTGACGCAGTGAAATCTACAAGATTTCACTGAGTCACTTTACGCCCATGCTGCGTCAAACCCTGCGCCTGCTTGAAGCAGGCGTAAGGATTGACGCACCATGTTAGGGATAGGGCACCTCGAGCATTGCTGGAGCTGCGTCGCGCTTGCGACACGACTCCAGCAATGCGCCGCCTTTCTGTCGGGGGATGCGACATGCATCTGCCATTCTAGTGCGCCACGGTGCGCCGCATTGTAAATGCGGCACATCGGCGGTGGCGCAAGGGCAAACTTGCGTAGTCGCATCTTTCCTGGCGCATCCCTGCTGATTTGCAGGGATGCGCCAGGAACGTAAATATGCCCCTATAAGCGCAAAACTCACCTCCTTCTCTCTTTCCCTCTCTCTTAGATGGAATTAATTGGATTTTGGCTATAGACACAGAGAGTGTGGAGATGGGAAGGATCCTCTTGTACCAGGCTGACCAGACTGTAACAACTTCAAGCCTGTGCAGATGAGTATGCTTTTATTCCAGCACTGAGAAACCAGGGGTATTCTTGCTCCCAAAGAATGACTGTTCCTGATTGGACCATTTAGTGGGAACTGATATGAAGAGCCTTCTAGAACCTTCTTTTATGTATTAATTGTGTGCTCCATAAAATAGTTTAGCAGACCCTGTCCTGACTATGGTGAGAGAAGATCTCTTCTTGACTAAGTTGATTTCCCCTGCCGGGGTGTTAAGCTTCAGGCTTGAGCACTTGTGCTAATCCCTTGAACCTTAAACCTGGTTCATTTGATGCTGACACTTTCCTCTTAGAAACCCCTGTTCCCCTTTTCTATACTTATTTACAATAGGAAAGTTCCTTTATGGAACTTGTCTACCTAATATTCTGTCTACTCTATGTCGGTATGTTTTGCATCTTTGTGTTGACAATATGCAAATTCTGACTCCATCATAATTTTTAATATAAATACTTATTTCATAAAATTGATTAACTTGCTGATTATTGATTGAATTGTAATCTTGACGAAATTTGTTAATAAAACCCTTATGGTTTGGACACCATCCTCTCTGTCATCCTTGCGGAGCCACATTGGTTTGACTGTATTTGACATGTATTGCTGATGATAGCTCCTTTCTTACCTTTCAAGTTGACAATCAAAGGTCCATATGACCATTGGAGCATCCTTTTTGTGAATATAATAGAAGATTGAGGTTTAAAGATCCTTACTTCATCAGTGGCAACACTCGCTGAGTGGTGGCAGGTGGAGGTGCATACTGCTGCTTCCGCATGCATTGGCCTGGAACGGTGCCATACAGTCTGCTGAGCTGATGGGGCACAAATGGGAACTAAAACAAGGTCCATTGGAATGATGCTATTTTGCAGCGGCAGCATTTTCAGCATAATTATGGGGTTGCCACATAATCTATCATCTGCTGTATTGTCTGCAGATTTAAACAGAAAAAAATGTTGTTTCTAGCACAAACAGACAAAAAGGTACTAACAACTAAGCAACACATGTTGCTGCGCTGTGGAAGACCCTTCACCAAGGTTGATTGGTCACGTTTCTGTTGCTTCTTGCTTTATTTGGGTATTACACTGGTACTAATGAATTAATTATGTGCCCAGACAGTGTTAATATGTTTAAAACGACAAAATAACGATGTAATACTATCACAAATTGTGGCACATTACACTGCATGCTTTTTCTGTTGTTGGTGCATAATTTAGCCAAACCCTGTAACATAATTTAGTCCTCCCCTGCTACATAATTCTAGTGGCCCTGACTAAAAGTAACCCTGGGCAAAGCACTACGCTACGCTCGCGTAGTTTGCGAAGTTTGCGCTACTTCGCACAACGCGAATTGCACGTAGCACAGTGCAAACACGCGTAGCTTAGCGTAGCGTAGTGCAGCGGTCATTTTTGCTTGCTCGCGGTCCTCAACGTCAAGTTGGCGACCGCGAGCAAGCAAAATGACATCCGGCGAGATTCTCAACGCAGGGAGGTCAGGTTTCTCATTGCGAGTGGTCGCGTATGCTCGCGACCGCTCGCGATGAGAAACTACCAGTCCGCGTTGAGAAGCTGCCGCTCGAGTAAAAATCTACTCGAGCGGCAGTAAAAGACAGCTCGCACTGTGCAAGATGCCGTTTTCAATGATTGCACAGTGCGGACAAGCATCCGGCACTGTGCAATCATTGCGAACAGTGCACTACGCAGTTCGCGTAGTGCTACGCGTAGTTCGCGTAGTGCGAACTGCACTTTGCGTAGCTTCGCGTAGCGCTACTTCGCGAACTACGCCCAGGCTTAACTAAAACACAAGGCTCAGGGCAGGCGAGAGATTATCTGTGCTGCAGTAACAGGCTGTGCAGAGCCCCACACAGCAGGGGATGAGAAGGACAGCATCTGTCATGATAATGGCTAGTTAGGTCTCGCAGACCTAGCGTTGCAGCGCGCATGCGCTGCTCGCTCTGCGAGGCTTCTTGTAATCGGGATATTTCAGAAGTGGCGTTTAAGCCCCGCCCATCGTTTTGATTGGCAGGCGTCATCGTTTATGCTTAACGCTGGCTTGTGATTTAAAGTGAGGCTTCTTTGTTACCGCCCTGTCTCCTTTTGTCCCCGCCCATCCAGACTGGATCGTTTACTTGCGGCGTTAGACTGTCTCCTTCAATTAGTGGGTGAGCACTTCTTTTATCATTCACGCAATGGCAACAGCTTGTTTAACATCGCGGCAGCCTCAGCACTAATAATGGCTGCCATGCGATTCTTTTGTGACTTGCGATCGCCTCAACGCAGCCGCGTGCCTTTTTTTCTATTTATTTACTTTTCCTGTGAGTGCAAGGCAGGTACTGTGGAGGTCGGGTGCTTGGTTAGGGCTCGGCAGAGGGAGGTGCCTGGGCCGATCGCGCTTCAGTACTGTCCTTGAAAGACCGCTCGGCTCCCCGGGGTGTTCATGGCAATTAAATTAAACATACGAGTGGCTTGCTGGAAGGCTGAATAGGAAACACCAGCTGGGTGAAAGGCTGGTGACGGGCAGAGGGTCACTTTGAAAACCGTGTTCCGAATGGGATAAAGTGAAGGTCCTGAGACTTCGCTCCGTATCCAGGTGCCTGGGGCGGAAGCCAGGCAGGAGCCAAGCCTGACTGTGGGCGTGGCTTACTGAGGGAGGAGCCCGGAAAACGCCGTCATTGCTCCCCAGTGTCGTGGAGGGAGAACGTGAAGGGAGCTCGGGCTGTTCGTGGCAATTAAATTAAACATACGTGTGGCTTGCTGGAAGGCTGAATAGGAAACACCAGCTGGGTGAAAGGCTGATGACGGGCAGAGGGTCACTTTGAAAACTGTGTTCTGAATGGGATAAAGTGAATGTCCTTGTAGAGGGTGCAGTTCAGAACACTTTTCCTCCCACCAGGTGAAAGGGCGAGTCTGACTCCTCCTCCTCCAGAGGTGCAGAGAAGTACATGCTAGGGCAGTGGCTGAGCTGCTCCGGGGGTAAAAACACAGACACAGCTCTGGCTCAGAAGGTCTGTAGAGTCAGCAGCAGCATTGAGCTGTCCAGGGGGACCTGTCTTATCTATTAAAGGGACCAGCCAACTGCAGGGTTCAGGGCCAAAAGCAGTGTGGGCGCTCGTGGAGAGCTTCCTGTCCAGCGGGTGCTGGCAGTGCGGGGCAGGATCAACTTGCTCAAAAACGTCCGTGGCCATGTTCAGGTCCTGCTACGAGCTGTTGGTCTTCTGTTTACCTGCTGGGCCGCCCATTATTTTACCATTCCAAGAGGGCCGCAGCGATTCTGTATGGGCAGCGAGCAGCCTGTCAGCACTGGGGAGAGAGTGCTGAAAAATGGATGCTAGAAAAAAGAAAGCAACTCTTATTCTGTAGCATTCATTTTTAAGATGCTTTTGTTTGCGCTTGCTCCTCAATGCTACCAGATAAAGAACCACTGGCCAAGCCAATAGGTTTGACTTTTGTAAGTTATGAGCGCACCCTATCCACACAAATGTCAAACCCTTTAGCTTTTCCTATGCTTATTAAAGCTTGTTGTGCATCCCAGAGCATCTAATATGAATCTGTTGCTGCCTAAAGTATGTGCCTCTTCATAGAATGTTGTGTCGAGTCCAAGTTATCACTTACAAGGAAGGCCTCTTCACTTGCCTCACTTAGTAACTCTGCTGTGTCCTCTCGCCTTATCTTCCTGATTCCTTACGCTTGTACAGGTGCTCCCATCTTATTAATCAGCAGGAGGTTCCACCAGAGACTGTGGTCTCCTGTTGTGATGGGAACAGGAGATGGCCCCAACTCGTACGTGTGATTCAGGTCATTTTCAATCTGCTTGATA
The DNA here is from genome assembly GCA_963921515.1 of Calotriton arnoldi. Taxonomy (NCBI): domain Eukaryota; kingdom Metazoa; phylum Chordata; class Amphibia; order Caudata; family Salamandridae; genus Calotriton; species Calotriton arnoldi. The sequence continues at coordinate 176,201 of CAWUFW010000795.1, forward strand.
TGTACTAACGATCAGAAGAAGGTTTTTGACTGGCAAGTAAGTTGTCTTACGTAATCGAACAGGGGAAAGATTCTCGTTGGTACGATAGCCTTGCCCATATCTTCCTCCAGCCGTGCTGGCAGCTCAGTAGAGTTGTTGAGTATTAAAGGGGTAACCCACAAAAAACTACCCGACCTGGGTCAGTATTGCAGTACAATAAGTAAGTGGTCGCGGTAGCAACTCTTGTAGCGAAAAAGAAAATAATATAGCATTCACCACTCTTTCTATTCTTTTGATGCATAAATCCAATTTAATTCCTGGATCATAAACATCTAATGCGATTTTAAGTCAAAGCATTTGTTATTGGCAACACAGTTGCTCAAGCATATTACAGTGCGATAAGTATTTACAGTGCTCTTGATATAGAGAGAAAAGGAAGGGTTGGGAAGCAGCAGATGAACGTGTGAGTGAAGGACAGGGAAAAGGTGTTGTGACATATATACATCAGTTGTACATGATATAGAACCTCTCCGGACTAACATAGGTCAATTGTTCCTAGGTGTACACATAACTCTAATGGACATCCACTTTTTGACAAATCTGTCATCAGAGCTTGTGATGGAGGTGTGTGTTGTCAACGTTTCGACCCCTAGAAAGGAGGGTTAATTCAGTCCTCACGGTGGGGTCTTCATCAGGACAAGGCTGAGAAGAGCACTCGAAACAACAGCAGGGCTACTCCGCTGTGTAGTCAAAAGAAAAGGGCTCGTGGATGGCTCTAAATCAACAATGGATGGAGACAAACTTCTGCAGAGGTAAATCAATCGCTCGCAGTGGGGACAAATCCAATATTTCTCATCCCTGGCCGTACGGCCTGGGATGAAATGCTGTAAGCATTTTTAAATGATAATTTCTGTATTTCGCTGGACATTTTTGGGCTCTGCGCAGGTGAAGTGCATTGATAATGCGCTTCTGCAGAAGGCGTTTCTAAGCAGCCCCTTTAAACAAAATCCAGTAAAATGTAAAATGAGTTGCTGTGCAGAAAGGTGGGGTTTGAGTTATTCTGAAGTTAGTGTGAGTTTCCCAAATCATCTAGTTGATGGAATAGGTAGTCCTTCATATAGGGCCTAAGATGGAGAATCTCTGCTTTCTTATACCAGATCTTGGTTGAATGCACTTGATCTATATGTGACCACCAGGTTAACCTTGGGGTGAGGGTGTCAGTGGGAGGGCGTACAGAGAAAGTAGACCTAGTGGAAAATATTTAATTTTCATGCCTGCTTATCATGCAGGCAGATATTAATAATTTTGTTTAGGAAGCCAAGTAAATTTAAAAGTAAACGTGCCGCCAGCCTCCGAACCTTCCTACAGCTTTTCTTTTTGAAACCAAAATATAGATTGATATGCAGTAGATTGTGTAGTGGAACTAAATGCATAGACCTTAGACAGGGCATTAATAGACTTCCAAACATTGACGATTTAGGTCTCACATTTGTGAAAAATTGAGTATTTGCATTGTAAATTATTTATGTGTTTTGAAAACCAGCAAGCGGTGCATAAAAACGCACTTTGTACATATAGTCCTTCCATCTCGTGAGCAAGTACTATAAGTACAAAGTGCATGTTTACGCACCACTTACAGGTTTTAAAAACACATAAATAAAAAGGCATTGCAATTTACAATGCCAATAGCTCAAACTCTCGCAAATGCGAGACCTATTGCATTGCAAATGCTTGTTTTTCATTACCCTCTGGGACAAAAAATTCAGTTTTTTAAACTTACACAACAGGATGTGGGAGCACACCGCTGACCTCTCAGGCAAGGTTCGCCCCTGGCATTCTGGTAAATGCAGTTTCTTGTAGTTCGCTCCGATATTTTCGAGTGTTTCGCCAAGGTTGGCGCAGATAGTGCTGATCTCTAGACACGTGTTTCTGGTTTATTAACCGTCATCAGTAGAGAATACAGTCTTGTATTTTGGGGTTTGCTGAGTAGGCTGGTGTTGGAAAGTCATCCTGTGCCCTGGGCACCCCCCAACTTTTTGCTGACTGGAACTGGTGGTAACTGACTCTGACTGACCCTGGGCTCTGTTTAACCAGGCCCAGGGCCAGTGCCATGCTGAAACACTTAGATAACAGTAAAGCACCTACATACACTAGGGTACACTTTGGGTTGGGGTACCCCTGTAATTGGCATGACCTACCCCATGAGCCCCTAGTATATAATAGGGCAGGGGATTGAAACTACCTAGAAGTCCCCAGTATCCTGGGGCATGGCAGTTTAGAGGCCAGCAGCCTTTTTGCACTTGCATGTGTGCACTGCTGAAGCCTGTGGTCAGTTTAAAAGCAGCTCTGGGTGCCAGGACTGCTCTTAAACATGCAAATTGTGGCCAAACTCGACTTTGGGGTTTGGGGCACTTAAAACTGGTCAACCTAAAATGTTTTTAGCATAATAATGACCCCCAGGGTCTCCCCTAGGTATCCCAGGGGTGGGGGTCAGGTATCTATAAGGTAGACCCTTATAAAATGAGTTTATAAATGCCCTGGGTTAAGTGAACTTCACATTTCACTCTCCCCATTGTTTAAAGTGCTGCCCAAATTCGACTTTGATGCTGGGAGCACTGGGCCTGGAGGATCTGCAATATTTTTACAGATTCAACACCCCTAGGGTCTCCCCTAGGTGACCTATGGGGTGGGGGTCCTGTGAAAATAAGCCAAGTACTTATAACATATGTTTTTGTAGGTCCTGGTGCTGGAAAAATGGCCCACGTCATTTTTCCCATTGCAAACCCCATGGCCCATAGGATAACATGGGGAAAGTTATTAAACAATAACTATTAACAGGACAGGGATAAAGATTCCATTCAAAGACTCACTAGAATGGTATGGATAAATCCTACAAAATGATGTTATTGAATTTTTCCCAAAGTGAACAGACAAGAAGTTATAACACTTTCTTAGTTGTAGTTCCAAATCCAGCCTGCCAGTGCTCTGCCCTGATTGGTCAGAGTTAAGAGGATTAGCCAGCCTGCCTGAAGAGGTGATAAAGATCCCCTGGGGTCAGCCAGATGGACTGGGAGGGCAGTGAGCTGTTCTGCAGGAATGCCAGGCCAGGGGGAGGGGTCGTAAACAATGAGCTTCAAAGGGGCAGAGCCCAGAGCAGTGTCATTAACAGCTTTGAACCCCCACCCCAGCCAGATGGCAGGATTAAGGAAGGTATGTGCAGATGTAGGGAGGAGAGGCTAGGTTAATTAGCCAACTCAGTGGGAGTGTTTAGCCAGCTCTTACCTCCTTGCTGGAAAATCAGCCATTATGGATTTGGAAGCTTTGTTGCACTCTGGGATAAAATAATGCCACACTCTGCAGGAAGTAGTCACTCAAGTGGGCAGTTACCCTACTCCTATTGGTGAAGCTTGACCTCCTGGATGACCCAGAGACTGTGGAATAAGTATCTGAGAGAGGCCCAGCCCCTCAGATCTGCTGCTTGAAACTGAAGAAAGCAAGACTGGCCCTGCTGGAACTTCTGCTGTGCAAAGACTTCTAAGGCCTGACCTCTGGAGACTGCACCCCCTGAAACTACAGCTTTGTGGACTAACTGTGCTGAGTAAAAGAACTCAAGAGTGGACTCCCTGCAAGCTACAGGTTAACAGAGCTCATCTGGACCCTCACCACCAAGAATCACCAACCTGGGGAACTACCAGTGGATTTGTAAGGGTGACGTCCAGTGCATTGTGGGAATTGAAGTCCTCAACTTTCAAGGACCATCTTGGAGCTTCCAGACCCTTGGAGTAAGTTTGAGACACTTTGGGACTCCTTTGAGGAACTTCAGGAAGAAGTTCAGGAAGTTTGGGGAACTTTGGAGGAACTTTGGAAAAAAGCTCCATAGGGGGACCGACTCATCCTGGTCAGCCAAGCCGCCTGCCTTCAACCGCGAGTCGGCCAAGCCCACCAGGTTCGTCCCGCTAAAAGCTCCATCGCATCGACTTCCAGAGATTGACCGGGACTAGAGAAAATCTGAAGCCGGCGAACCCTCACCGGATCCGGCTACATGAGGAGCATCGAGGGACCCCAAGAGAAAAAGCTCCAGAAAAGCTTCTAAGTCCGCTCGTAAGAAATCGACCGGGAGCAACTGCGAGCGCCAATCCGCCTGCCTTCCATCGCGTGTCGGCCTGGATTGTTGGATTGCCCCGCTAAAGCGATCTTGAAAAGTTTCTAAGTCCGCTCCAGGGAAGTTCACCGGGAGATCGTCGAAAGGCTGCCTGGCGGAGCCGCACCGGATCCGGACTGACGGAGAGCGTCGAGGGGCCTCGAAGAGAAAAGCTCCAGAAAAGTTTCTAAGTGCGAAGGTAAAAACATTGACCGGGACCTTCCGCGTGGAGTATCCGCTCAGGGCTCCATCGCGGTCGGCCTTAAACTTTGACTTTGGCCCGGTCTATCGCGAGGCTATGTCCCAATATGGTGCTATATGCTTCTAAGTGCTAGATTTTATTTAAACTTTGAAAATTCATATCTCCGGTTCCCTACATTGGATTTTTGTCGTTTTGGTGTCATTTTAAAGATAAAAATATTTCCTATTTTTATAAATTGGTGTTGGATTTTTATTATGTGTTGTGTTTTAATTATTTACTGAATTGGTGTTTTTGAATGCTTTACATACCTGTCTTCGAAGTTAAGCCTGTCTGCTCGCAGCCACGTTACCAGGGGTTGAGCATAGGAATAATTTTCTTAGACCTATGCTGAGTCCTATCAAGTGTTTGTGGTCTTATTACTAGTGGCAGACCTACATTTGCCCCTACCAATAACCCACTTTCCAACAGCTGCCAAACATTATATCAGGTCCGGTACCTCTCACTGGCGCGCAGGTGCTTCATCCACGAGCTCGTCAGCTCAATGACTCACGGGAGTACTTTAAATAGACAACAGGATGTGGGAGCACACCGCTGACCTCTCAGGCAAGGTACGCCCTGGCATTCTGGTAAATGCAGTTTCTTGTAGTTCGCTCCTGATATTTTCGAGTGTTTCGCCAAGGTTGGCGCAGATAGTGCTGATCTCTAGACACGTGTTTCTGGTTTATTAACCGTCATCAGTAGAGAATACAGTCTTGTATTTTGGGGTTTGCTGAGTAGGCTGCCAAACATTATATCAGGTCCGGTACCTCTCACTGGCGCGCAGGTGCTTCATCCACGAGCTCGTCAGCTCAATGACTCACGGAAGTACTTTAAATAGACAACAGGATGTGGGAGCACACCGCTGACCTCTCAGGCAAGGTTCGAACCTGGCATTCTGGTAAATGCAGTTTCTTGTAGTTCGCTCCGATATTTTCGAGTGTTTCGCCAAGGTTGGCGCAGATAGTGCTGATCTCTAGACACGTGTTTCTGGTTTATTAACCGTCATCAGTAGAGAATACAGTCTTGTATTTTGGGGTTTGCTGAGTAGGCTGCCAAACATTATATCAGGTCCGGTACCTCTCACTGGCGCGCAGGTGCTTCATCCACGAGCTCGTCAGCTCAATGACTCACGGGAGTACTTTAAATAGACAACAGGATGTGGGAGCACACCGCTGACCTCTCAGGCAAGGTTCGCCCCTGGCATTCTGGTAAATGCAGTTTCTTGTAGTTCGCTCCGATATTTTCGAGTGTTTCGCCAAGGTTGGCGCAGATAGTGCTGATCTCTAGACACGTGTTTCTGGTTTATTAACCGTCATCAGTAGAGAATACAGTCTTGTATTTTGGGGTTTGCTGAGTAGGCTGCCAAACATTATATCAGGTCCGGTACCTCTCACTGGCGCGCAGGTGCTTCATCCACGAGCTCGTCAGCTCAATGACTCACGGGAGTACTTTAAATAGACAACAGGATGTGGGAGCACACCGCTGACCTCTCAGGCAAGGTTCGCCCCTGGCATTCTGGTAAATGCAGTTTCTTGTAGTTCGCTCCGATATTTTCGAGTGTTTCGCCAAGGTTGGCGCAGATAGTGCTGATCTCTAGACACGTGTTTCTGGTTTATTAACCGTCATCAGTAGAGAATACAGTCTTGTATTTTGGGGTTTGCTGAGTAGGCTGCCAAACATTATATCAGGTCCGGTACTTCTCACTGGCGCGCAGGTGCTTCATCCACGAGCTCGTCAGCTCAATGACTCACGGGAGTACTTTAAATAGACAACAGGATGTGGGAACACACCGCTGACCTCTCAGGCAAGGTTCGCACCTGGCATTCTGGTAAATGCAGTTTCTTGTAGTTCGCTCCGATATTTTCGAGTGTTTCGCCAAGGTTGGCGCAGATAGTGCTGATCTCTAGACACGTGTTTCTGGTTTATTAACCGTCATCAGTAGAGAATACAGTCTTGTATTTTGGGGTTTGCTGAGTAGGCTGCCAAACATTATATCAGGTCCGGTACCTCTCACTGGCGCGCAGGTGCTTCATCCACGAGCTCGTCAGCTCAATGACTCACGGGAGTACTTTAAATAGACAACAGGATGTGGGAGCACACCGCTGACCTCTCAGGCAAGGTTCGCCCCTGGCATTCTGGTAAATGCAGTTTCTTGTAGTTCGCTCCGATATTTTCGAGTGTTTCGCCAAGGTTGGCGCAGATAGTGCTGATCTCTAGACACGTGTTTCTGGTTTATTAACCGTCATCAGTAGAGAATACAGTCTTGTATTTTGGGGTTTGCTGAGTAGGCTGCCAAACATTATATCAGGTCCGGTACCTCTCACTGGCGCGCAGGTGCTTCATCCACGAGCTCGTCAGCTCAATGACTCACGGGAGTACTTTAAATAGACAACAGGATGTGGGAGCACACCGCTGACCTCTCAGGCAAGGTTCGCCCCTGGCATTCTGGTAAATGCAGTTTCTTGTAGTTCGCTCCGATATTTTCGAGTGTTTCGCCAAGGTTGGCGCAGATAGTGCTGATCTCTAGACACGTGTTTCTGGTTTATTAACCGTCATCAGTAGAGAATACAGTCTTGTATTTTGGGGTTTGCTGAGTAGGCTGCCAAACATTATATCAGGTCCGGTACCTCTCACTGGCGCGCAGGTGCTTCATCCACGAGCTCGTCAGCTCAATGACTCACGGGAGTACTTTAAATAGACAACAGGATGTGGGAGCACACCGCTGACCTCTCAGGCAAGGTTCGCCCCAGGCAAGTTTTTTAAACTTATATTGGATGATAGGAAATGCCGCTCTTGTAACCAATCTGCAAGAGTGTTTGTCCCCAAAAATACGTGTCGCCCACCAGCAACCACTGCCTAAAATTAAGTAGGGCTACATATTGCTCTCATTCATGTTGTGCCCATCACCCTAAGCCCTCTACTGTTCCTGTTAAAACAATAGGCAAAAGCAGTAGATCCCTGATTAACCATTCCTAGAGCATCCCCGCATACTTGGAACACTGTTTGAGTTGTAGTTTGTTGAATTTTTGTTACTGATTCATTCTTTTGTTTCTTTTTACAGATGTAAAACATGCCGGTGCTGCCTCCAGGTTTCACAGTACAACTCACAACTACTTGTGTTTGGATATTTCTTGTAGGAACCGTAGGTGGTGTTGGTGATGCACCAGATGAACACAGGTGCAGCAGGTGGAGAGGCGGCACCTCCCACATATGGCCAGGTATCGCCAAGTCCCAGACCCAGTACTGCCAAAGTCCCTTCAGACATCCCCACATTGTTAAAGCATAAACCAACACTGTTGTTTCTTCTTTCAGTTACGAGTCGTGAACCCCCGGGCGCATTTATTATTATGTTCAAACAATCCTTGAAAGTCAAATTACATAATGACATATCATAATTATATGCATAAACCCACAGTAATTTTCCATCATTATTTACATATTGTTTGACGCCTAACCTTAACGGAGATGCTAATACATTGAAAATTCACAACCAATATCAAATTTTTTTCCTACATATCCAACATTGGGCCTTCGAGTGAGATCATGTCTAGTACCAGCAGCATCCCTCTCCACTAACACTTGCCTTCATTGCCGAAGGAAACCTGAGTGGGTCCCTCCTTATTGGAGGACCCTACCAGCCTGCAACCCCCACCCCCAGGATAAGCTTGTGCAAGGGGCCCATCTGCATGCCAGGATACCTACCTCGGGCACCCCCATACACCCTTCATTATCCCCTCCAAGGGCCTGTGCTAGCTTGGCGCCCATTGCACCTGTGCAGGGATTGGCCAGAAGGGCCTATTGGCAGCGAGCACTCCCACATCCTTGCACCGTGCAGCCTCTAGCCGACTAGCTGCAGGCACCTCTTGGAGGGCCTCATGAGACCACTATCCCTCTTATCAAAAGTAAAAGGAAGCCTTCTAGGGACACAAACTGACCCACAAATCTTGACCTCACCCTCGAAGACAATTGGAAACAATAAATACGACGCTGCACCACAGCTGCAAGAGAAAGTTACCAAAAGCAGATAAAATTGAACACCACAAAAGAGTTTCTTTGTAAGGGGATGGTGAGTGGGATAAACAGAATCTAGGTTCCCCGTTGGGTTATTAGCAGCTGCGTTCCTCCTGTGGTGTTCTAGTATTGAAGTGACAAGCGGTGAATAGAGACCCACTCAGCGGCCCCTTTTATGGGCGGGTCCATGGCGCAAATCCTGAGTTGCGACCCTGGAAGCACTACTACCGCACCCGATCAACCCAATCACCGCACGCCATAGTAGGACGTGGCATCGGCAACATCACATACCACCACCCCCTCCCCACCCCTATGCTGGCCCCAGTGAGACCGCCATACGTGCGGCTCTCCCGTTTTGGGGGAACCTTTGGCACAGGGAGGAAAGAAAGCCGGCAGTAGGAGAGTCAGTGGTAAACATTTGATTATTGGCAGGGCACGAGTCGGGGGCACATGCTGGTACACGGCGTCCACCCACTATTTTCACACAGTGGATGCCGTCCACCCTGCTAAGAAGTTGGGCCCCACAGAAATATGTTGAACTTGTCCCAGTGTAATTTTTAAACACCGGGACACGTTCAGCAGCTCCTGCACGTTGTCTGCTTTCCATTCCCAGCAGCAACGTGGCGGGAGCGAGAGGGCTTTTTTTTCACCCCCAGCTGGACAAAGACAAAGACAGAAGTTAAGGGGCCATTAGGCCTCCTTTTGATCGATTATGGGACTGGAGAAGTCCTGGAACCTCACAAACGCAAATGCACCGGCAAGTTAACAAAAGCACACAGCTTCACAGGTACTTAAGAGATGCATGCTTTTTACTTTGTTGTATATAAGTGCATGCACTGTAAGAATGTCAGATGGGTTGGTCTGTCCCAGTATTTACACAAATAACAATTTAAATAGCATTATTGTATTTCTTTTATAGCGCTAGCCATCCCAATGCAGAGTGTTAGAGCGCTTTACATAACATACACATTGTCCATTCCAAATAAATCATGTATGTGTGTAATTCAATGTACAAGATGTGTTACATGAGACAGTCAAGGTTACAAGGTGTAGGAGTCTGTGGGAGGGATGGGCAGAAACAGAGTCTAGGAGGCTTGATATGTCTATCAATGGTTATATTTATTTTTAAGTTCCTCAAAATAAATGAAAGTCTTCAGGGTTTGGATCCGGGCGTCGGGCATCATCGCCTGGTCCTTCTCTCCAGATTTTGTATCTGACTCCGCGGTCGGCCGTCCCCCAGGAAGCTCAAAGAAAGAAAAGAGGACGGTAAGTATCCATCAAGACGTATTTCTTACTCATAACCTCATAACCTTTAAGTCAGGGTCCGCCACCACACCGGGAGTGGGAAGAAGGGTATTCACCTAAATCGGGTGAAGGATTTCTAATATTGATAGAACTCCTCGGACCACTCCTTGGCCTCTTCATCACCGTCCAAGTCATCCTCGGCTTCCTCGCTTTTCCTCCGCAGTGTCTCCTTGATTCCTCCGTCTCTGGCGTTCAGCAAACTCTCCTGAGTTCCGCCTTCCGGTCTCCTCCTCGTAAAGACCTTCCTCTTCCGGCACCGCCTTTTCTTCAACCCGGCGAACGTCTGATTGGTTCCCTTCCTCGGGCACTCCTCCTTCTTCCTGCAGGGGAGAGGTTACCAGCCATGGGTTAACCACTGCAGCTCCCGAGCGTTTCCTCGTTTGGGAGGATGATGCTCCGATCGGAGGTAGGAGGAATGCCTTGGGGGGTACGACATTGGGCCCCTCCCGACATCGTCAAATACCCTTCATAGCTCACTGTGGTCTACTAGAAGGATTACAATTTATTAACTGCAAGTAACAAAAGGATCTCTGTATTCAAATCAGTAATCCACTTACCTATCTACATAAAAATAAAAAGCTGTGATCTGCATGTGACATGATATACTTTGCAGGAGACAACTGTGTGTTGCAAAATCATGAATAACAAACCCGAAGAAGGTAGCAACAAAATAGAGGTTCAACAGTCCCCAAACGCCCCCTCTCTCCAAGAACAGTGGGTAATTATATTTTGCAGGAGACAACTTAAATCTTCTATACTACTTTGATTCAAATGTGGGACTACACAAAACACAGATCTCTCTAACAAATGTTTTAAGCTCCAAAGTTATCTCACCATTATTATTATTTCCTGAGATTTACTGGGCACCTCTGCAGCAGATGCCTGAACCCCATAAAATATTTTGAAATGCAGACTTTGCAACCAGTTAAGCAGAACAGATCTACTACCATGCTTTTCCTTGTTGCAAATTTCTTTGTGGCACGGTTTTAAAAAAAATGTATTCATTGAAGCCCAGATTTTGCGTCAGGATTGCGCCACTTTTTGGCACAACCCCAACTCCAAATCTCATTTGTTAAATATCATAATGCACTTAAATGTATTCATGATGCACCTGATAAACATTTGTGTGAGAAATTAGTATCTGATGTCACTTCTTGTGATGTCACTTCCAGTGAGGTCACTTCCTGTGATGCCATGTGGAATGTCACGCATCGTGACATCATGTGCTTTTGATGGCACACGTCATGATGTCACTTGCATACTGCCTAACTTGGTCAGTCCCCCCCACTTCTTTTTTTAGAACTTGTGCCCTGATTGTTGGTGCTCAAGGTACCAGGCTTAAAGATGGGAAAGAGACCAGCTAAGTAGGGTGTGGATTAAATGCCAGGAACAACAGTTTCTATAGAGGGAGCTGGCGGATAAAAGCAGGGACGCAAGTTACATAACGTCCACAATAAAAGATCCGTTTTGTGTCTCTTAACAATAGGTAGCCATGGGCAACTAAATGGTACAATGTTTTTTTTATCAAATCGGTAAGGCTGTGAGTAGGTTTGGCGGAATTAAATCTGTAACTGCATTTTGCACGAAGAGATGAGCCGCATGTGCTTAGATCACTGAGCTTCTTCAGTGGCTCTCTCTTAAGGTTGTGAAGTCGGAAATGAACTCACCAACTTTTCATTTCCGGTTTCCGTGTCAGCACTGCTGGATTGTTTAACTGCGAAGCTGGGCCTGGCTGCCATGGCCTAGATGTCAGGGGCACGGGGGCGGCCTTCCCTTCTGGGACTCCTTAATCAGGAAAATTAATCATCATTCCCGGGTTTCATAGAGCACAATGAAACTAATCAGAAACCTAATGAAGTGTGCCAGCCCCTCCGCCCTTGTGATGATAGTGGGGTCGTCGGGGAGTAGGGAGTAGGGAGGTGTGGGTGGCTGAGAGGATGGTCCAGTGACTGTGAGATTAATAGGCAGAGATTTGGAGGGGGCCTTTTATGTTAAATCTCCAGCATGAATCTGTTATCAAGGAAAGTTACATTAAATCGAATCTTTAATGGATAATAATGAGGAGAACTTATGTGTGTTAATAATATTTACACTCCGGATGCGGTATTTATTTATTTATTTATGCGTTTAAAAACCCGAGTATGCTCAATTTCCCTTCCATATTTATCTCCCTGGGGTTTTTGATGACTTTATGGGATAGTCCTACAATTGTAAGCTCTCATTGCAAAGTTGTTTTTTGTCTCTCAGGATGCTTCCCCTGCCTTGAAAAGGCATTTTTTTTTATAGTTCTTTTGTAATAATTTGACACCACCGCCAGGTAGCCTCATCCCTGTTGACAATATCAAACCTCCTTTTTCTCTCCATTCTTCCAGATTACGCAGATTCGTTTTTATATCATGTAAGATATTTTAAAAAACGTAGTAACTTTCTTATGGATTGTCTCAAATGTATCTTCATTCTTCAAAAATGTGTGTGCTTGTAGTAGGCATGATACTCCACGGGAGGCCTCATCAATGAATAATGTAGGGCTAAACAACCTCATTTATTCTGCTCGTTAAACCTCTTGCTGTGGGTCTCCACACAAGCTTGTCACACTGTTTTGTTTCAGCGCTAGAGGAGATGTTCTCAAAATCATTCTCTTTTCGTATCGGCTCAACTACTTTGTCCTTATTCTGTAATGTTTTGCAGAGGCTCTCGACCCCAAATATATGATGTTAAACATAGCTGCACTGAATGCTATTTGCCACAAATCTGATCATTTTTGTTTGAATTTTTTTTTTAATTTGCCCATCTCTTTTTCCAGGGCATCAGCCCAGCTGATCTCAGGTGTTTCAATTAATTTGAATTTGTCATTCATCTGTAGACGCACATTAACATATTCCATATTGAGACACTGCAAAAAACGAGTTATTCAATAATTCAAACTTTTCTGTTCCTACTCCACACACTTGTTTCTTCTTTACCTTTAGATGTTCGGTTCCACCCTTCCAATTGTCGTCTTCTATGAATAATGCACCTAAAACATATTTAATCCTCTCGACCATCGCTGAACAGTCTTGTCTTACAAATAAGAGACAGTATAACTATGGCCTACATTTTCATCACTTGTAACGTGCTCTAGGGACCAACATAAGCATTGCAAACAGAATATGCACTTGGCCATAACCACTACTTGCAATGAACTACGGGGGAAGGGAAGGAAGCAAGGTAAGCGTAATATAAAGAGCTTTCATTCAGAACCCATATTCATCACTTACAAAGTTCTCCAGGGATCAGCAACCACACAAAAGGCATCAAAACACAGCACTAGCACTCAATACATGCATAGTTCTGCAGGTACGGTTCAATGCCCAACAGTCACCACAAACACAGCCCTCATTCTATTGCTTGAAATCTTCTGCATAAATGTCTGAGGAACAAACGTCTTAAACACAACAGCCTTACCCGTCACGGGAAAAACACTGCTGTATCTAACCGGTCCACTGGGAAGAGATGTGGGCTAGTGAGGAGTTAGCGCCCTTGGAATCTGAGACCTAGGTTTTAATATGGCTTTGTGAAGTGTCCAGTGATTGTTCATAATTATCTTAATCTTTATATGTTTCAAATTATCAATCGATGCTTCAAAAAGCTATGCAATAATATTTATTGTAATGCCCTACATTCATACGATTGTGAGCATATCACTCACTCAAGTACTATTGGCAAAAGCAACACTCTACATAAAAGTGTCAGCCAGCACCCATGTCAGAGGGGTTACTGGGTTCAGGTTGAGATCTTTTACTCTTGATGTCCCAGGGGCCTGACCTACTATGGGTCCTGAGCAACTGGGCCAAGTACCCCTTCAGTAGTTCACTCTGAGTGGTAGCACAGGTCGAGCAGTCCAAGGCTTCTCGGGGGGGAGGTAGGCATAGGGGGGTGAATCTGGGATCAGATTCAAAGTACATTCAATAGCAGCAATAAATGATTGTCAAGTCAAATACTGTGTTTTATGACAAAAGTAGTATTTATAAATATAAACGTACACAAAGTGCAGAGCCAGGGGCTGGGTGTCCTTAGCACTTCTCCGGTGTGGCAGTAAGTTTCCTTTGATCTCTCCCACAGGTGTGAGGGTGTTCAACAGCTTCTTGTTATGATCATCGGTCAGGGTGTGGGCCAGCACAGGTCACCACAATAGCCTCTATTTTCAATGTCAGCAACAACCAGGCTGCAATCCTTGTCCTTTCTGGTGGCTCCCTCTGGCATACAGGGTTAACACTCCTACTTCGCATTCTGGAAACAGCCCGATCAGCATGGCAGTAGGATCCTCTTCACAGCAGCCACCTCTGGTATATGGGGTTGCCAATTTACACACTGCACCCCGTAGATGGCACAGTTGGCATGGTTAACTTCACAACAGACCCCCTCTGGCATATAGGGTATCCAACTTCCCCACTGCACACAGACAACAGCCCAATCTGCATGGTAGTCCTCTCCTCACTCTTGCAAAAGGGATCCACTCACCAGGATCCCCCACTGGACCTTGCTTCCTCCAGCAATCTCCTCTTCCTCACAGGGCACACTAGTCTTGGCAACCAGGCAGGCACTGGTGCTCCAGGGTCAGGTGGTCTTGGATTTTCCATGGATGATGTCCCCTCCCCCAGTTGGGAGACTGGCAGACCTTAACCCCCAGTCCTGGTCACAGTCAGAAGTCTTACTGAGCTTCTCCTACTCGCACAGCCCGTCTGGCTGCTTGGCAGTTGACAGGATTGTGGTCCTCGAGCTCCCCTTCTTACAGTTCATTCCCAGACACCAAATGTGGTTTAGGGTCTGAGGGGCATATGTATCAAGCTATTTTGAGGCCGCAAACACTGCGAATCGCAAAAAAACAGTGTTTGCGATTGCAAAATAGCCTCCTCCTATGTAGAACAGCTTTTCGCAGTGCAAAATAGGCATTCGCAAAATTTGCGTATACCTATTTTGCGAGGATCACAATCTGCGAATATGATTTGCGAATTCGCAAATACCGACACGCTATTTGCGATAATCACAAATAGCGTCATCGCAAATTGCGAATTCGCAAAATCAATGTATGAAAAAATCGCAAATTGCGAATTTACGAAATTCGCAATTTTGCACATCAGTATTACCACCAACTCTGAGCAGGTGGTAACCAGGTGCAACCTATTTAAACAGGCCCACAATGCCACAGGGCTTTCCACAATGGCACTGCTGTATGTGATAGCCAGGAGGATGCGGATTCGAGCAGCAGCACAGAGAAGGAGGCTACAGGAACGGGTCTTCAGAGTGCGCATCACTCTGTTCCAGCAGACAGAGGAAGAGATACATGAGTAGTATTGGCTGGACTCAGCTACCATACTGGACTTGATTGCAGAGCTAAAACCTATGCTTGAACACCCCACCCGCAGGACTCAAACCATACCACCACATGTGCAGGTACTCTGTTCACTGCACTTACTGGCATCAGGGAGCTTCCAGGGGGTGATAGCGTCAGCAGGAGGGGTCTCCCAGAGTTGCCTGTCGCGCTTCTTCCATGCATTCCTGGATGCAATAGCACAGAGGCTACATCATCACATCACATTCCCCTCCACACAACAGGCATTGCAGCAAACCAAACTGGACTTCTGCCAGATTGCCCAATTTCCCCATGTCATTGGTTGCATTGATGGTACCCATGTAGCCCTCTCACCCCCCTCCATCAATGAGTATGTATTCAGAAACCACAAATCATACCATTCCCTCAACATACAGATCGTCTGCAACGCCAAATATATCATCACTGATATAGTGGCAAAATACCCTGGGAGTTCACGCGATTCCTTCATTTTCAGACACAGTGGGATATACAGACGTCTCACTGGGGGCGAATTTGGCGAGGGCTACCTGCTAGGTAAATGCATGTCAAGCACTCTTTCATACAGTTAAGGGTTGAAGTTAGAGGACAGTGAATAACCATATGTCTTTCATCCTGCAGGTGACAGTGCATATGCAGTCCGCAAATTCATCCTTACACCGTACCTCAATCCGGCTAATCTAAGAGAGCGAAGATACAATCGCGCGCACACGTCAACACGCTGTGTAATTGAGCGGACATTTGGGATACTGAAGAGCAGGTTCCGCTGCCTTCATAAAAGTGGAGGAGCACTACAATACAGCCCAGAGACCTGTTGCAAGATTGTGGCTACTTGTGCCATGCTCCACAACATTGCAACTAGAAAAGGCATACCAGTTGAACTTACTGATACCGATTCAGATGAGGATGAGGGCCCAGGTCCCCATTGCAGACCAGCAGGTGGTGTAGGTGCAGCTGCAGGCCGACAGAGACGTGATGAGATAACACAAAACTATTTCTAGGTGAATAATGATGACACAATGCAAATGATGATTTGTGCATGACTGTGTTTTATTTTTCCTTTAGCTTCAGGTAAATATCAGTCACACAGCCTACAAACACACTTTATGTGTGGCATAATCTGTTGCACATGTCATGTCCTGAGTACATGGATGAAGGCCAAACAAAAGTCCATATGCCATGGGTTACTTCACCCATTGGCATTCTGCTGTGGTGACAATTTATTTTTGCGTGCACGTCCTGCTGTGGCACGCTCAGGGTGCCGACTGCTCTCCCTTGAGGCATCCGATGGTGTTCCCTGCCTCACACTACGCCATCTGTGTTCGGCAATTGGTGGGGTGATGCTGCTTCGGCTTGAGAGCTCCTCACTGTCCCCTGAGCCCAGGGGACCTGTGCCACCTATGGTAGCTGTCTGCAAATGGTCTACTACATTCGTCACCTGCACCAACCCTTTGGCCACATCCTGGCTGCAGTTTGCCATCTCAACCTGCAAGCTCACTCTGCGGTGTGACAGCACAGAATTGGCATTAGACAGGAGGTTGACCGCCTTGCTATAAGTGTCCAGACGGGTGTAGAGACGTTGTTTTCCCCTGCGTCTGGATGCCTGGTCTCTTTTCATGGTGGCACAGAGTTGTTTTATTGCGCCCGTCATTTCCCTGATGCTGTCCGCACAGGCCTTATGTCCATCATCTATTTTGACATTCAGCTCCCTGATGCCCTCCTTCATGTCAGTCAAGTTATGGTTCACAGACACTAGCTGCCTGTGTATTGACTTCATTGCTCTTGTTTGCAGGCGCTGTACCTTCACCATGGTGCCTTCCAGTCCGGAAAACACCATAGGATCCTCTACAGCATCTGCGCTGGTGGTTGCCCTTGGCCTGCGTCTCCTGCATGTTTCTTCCCTACGGTGCATAGGGGGCTGATCGTGGACCTGTTGTGCACGCTGTTCCTGGTCTGGCTGGACCTCATCCCCTATGGGCTCTGGTTCTCCCTCCAACAGTGGGAGTGGTGGCACAATCTGGCAGTGTCTCCGTGGGACAGGTGTTGGCAGTCTTGTCTGCTCTGTGTCCTCTTGCCCTGCCTGGTCCTCCATGTGTGCTGACTCCTCAACTTCAGTATTGTCATCCTGTGTTTCAGGTTCAACTGTAAATGAAAAGGCACTTTTAATTTTGTGTTCTGCTTCACATTGTTCACTGAATAAAGTTTTCTGAATTTAGGTTAGCTAAGTACTGTCTAGCTTTTTTTCCTTTACTAATTTACTTCAACTGATTATACATTGGTGTGTCTCATTGCTCCACTGTATCATGTGTGTGACTGCATTTCCAATGATGCATTGCTGGGTGTGCTGGAAAATGTGGAATGGAGTTGCATTGTTACTTTGTAGTTGGTGCATTCCTGAGTGTGTGAATGAGTTGGTAATGTGTCAGGGCAGATTTGGCATGCATCTTACCTTGTCTGGTGTTGGGAGTGTCGGAGCTGTCGATGTCAGACACACCACTAATACTCTCAGGCTGTAGGGTGGACTCCACCAACTCCACAAGGGGCGTGGATTCAGTCTCAGTGGATGTACCCCCGCCAGTCTTCTTCGCTTCCGCAAGCCTGGTTGCCACCTTGTCCTTGGACCTGGAGCGCATGTCATACCAGCGCTTGCGTAGGTCAGCAACGGAGCGCTGGGTTACACCGATGGCATTCACCTTTGCCTGTATGTCCAGCCATATTTTTCTTTTCTGAGATTCTGGGACATGAAGGGATTTTTTCCCAAACAGCAACTCATGGCTATTGACCATCTCTTCAATGAGCACCTCCTGCTCCCTCTCACTGAACTTGTGCTTCCTTTTCCTCCCAGCCTCCTCCTTCTCCTTCTCCTGGGGATCCATTTGGTTTTGGTGGTGTTGCAGTCCAAAGTGGTTTGCTTCTCCTCCCAGCCTCTCACACAGCCTCAGGCAATCAGGAACAGCATGGGCAGTCACACTTCCTGGGTGTGATGTCATCATGCTGCACCTGAATTGCAGATTCGCTAAATTTGCGATTTCTTATTTGCGAATTCGCAAATACGGAATCGCTAATATGGAGTTTGCAAGCGTATTCTGCAAATTTTAAAGAATCGCTAAATTATAGCGAATTTTTCTTTACATCGCGGTTTGCGATTCTCAAATTACGATTCGCAAAAAATCGCAATTTGAGAATCGCAAATTGCTTTTTTGATACATATGCCCCTGAGTCTTTGAAATTTTGTTGGGAGTCTGCTTCCTTTTAAAGTGCCCTCTCCTCTGCCCTTACTCCAGAAAGCAGTCTGTCACAGCTGGAGCAACTCCATATCTGATAGCCCCACAACACAGGCCATGAGATTGACTAGAGGTTCACACCTGGATGTTAGCCACAGTGATATGTGCATCCTGTGTTTACCCCGGGGCGCCAGCCCTGCTCTTTATGATTACCTTATCAGCCCCATCTCCTTCCTGAGATGTGCCCATGCCGCTTTCCTGTTACCTTTCCCTGAATCAAAATACACTCTTTGAAATATACTGAAGAGCCTCACTCTCCTTCCTCCAATATGTGTGTGCCACACAGCTCACAGCAATGCAGCGATCCACAAATCAGTCTAGGGGGATTCCTCTACCTCCTCATGCTTCTCTAGAGAGTCCAGGTTCTGCCAAAATGGAATCCAAATTCTTCCATGTATTGTACCATTCACAGGCACACATACAACCAGCACATGCATACTACGCACACACACTGCACAGCGCTACATTATTTAGGCCAAGGGTGAGTTAAGCGCACAGCAGCAGAACTTTACATGAGTGAACCTGTATGTCTCACTCCAGTGACACAGATAACAATGAACTATTCACTTCTTCTGATCACTACACGGTATGCTGCCACCACTGCGCTTTTGCTGCTTAACTCCTGGTAAAGGCAGTAACTTTTCACCACTATGAGGGCAGCACTTTGGGCACCACCCCCAGTCCGTAAAGACCACAATCCATGAGACAGGCCTATGTGATGATGCACATACATGATCCATTTTTGCCCATGACAATCAAAATCAGCACCAGGGATCCACACATCATTGTAACTGAGGCACTTAGGGCAGGGGTACACGTCTGTCACCATGCAAAGGACTTTTCTGGCCCAACAGCGACCTTTCGATTTGAGCACAGTCCCCCTAATATGTATTAAATCGCCACCTTGGTCAATGTAGTAATGACTTTTATTTTGATATACAGTAATTAGAGAGTCGACGGTAGAGCCAACATACAGTAGGTTGAGTCAACACAGGCTCATAGCACCATTTTGAGTTTTCTGACATTGTGTGTTAAAGTGCAGACCCCACTTCAGATCATGCTTTAAAATTAGACCTGAATAGCATTAGTAATTAACTCTTTCTAATAAGCGACCATCTATGTGGCTCACGAGGAGTCTTCAATAGCCATTGCCCAACCACATTACTTTTTGGTTGGCGTAGTCTACTGAAATTGTGTTTACTGTTGCATAGTCACAAAGTTTGTTCAGTAATCTCTGTAGACCTAAATGGGTATGGTTCGGTCATATCCATGTTAGCAACATATAGTAATGCTGAAACAGGGCAAAAGTCAAGTCAAAGAGTAAAACATTTAACAAAATCCAAAGCAATCAATTATGTGTAACATAAACAACAATGGTGCAAGGACTTATTTTTGTCATTGTTCAGAGGGCCTTCCAACTCTTACCAATAGTCAGTCTGTGAGCTCTTCACCATGCCTTTGGCACTTGAATACAACTGGATCACTAGGTTTAATAGTGAATGAACAATGTCCAGAATCTTACATTTTGCCCTAACTTTACCCTTGTCCACCAGAATTTATTCTCTAGAATGAAGGCGCCTGGTAGAGCAGCTGTAAAATGACCCACGTTTATAAGTGGATGTTTTGAATATCTCTGAACATTAAATTAGTAGTAATTGTCCAATTTCACATAAATTACTTCATATATTTGTGCCTATAGGCATTTAATGAGATCAGGTTTTTTCCAACATTTATCATTTCTGCTAGTAAATTCATTCCACCAGTAGTGATCTAGATGCTAGTTGAAGTACCATACCATCATACATTAACAATTGTTAGACAAATATTGATAGACTACCAGAGGCAGGATCATTAACATTTGTTCCCTATCTCTGTGCAAGCTACATTTCCATTTAATATGGGTGAGGCCAGACACTATGCTTCTTGAATGCATACTCTTGTTCTGTCAGTTAAAGTCAACAGAATCATGATCCAATGTGTACCTTGCCCTGCTACCTATATTCCATAAAAAGTACTATAGTCAAGGGGAAGCCTCTATAAGGCTAAAACTCCTCCCACATCTGATAAAGCTCTATCACTACTACTGAGAGATCCAAATAAGATTCAAAGTCCCCCTCATCAATATAATCATGTTCTACCTGCTCCCTATGCCCACCCACTTCAAAGTAATCAGCAAATATATTTATATTACAGGTCTTCAGAGCTAGATTGACCACGTTTCTACATCCTAATTTTCTCAGTCCCTCCATGTTGCAGTTCACCCGTATTTTCTGTTATCAGGGCCTGGGTAAATAGGGAAGTGAATGCTATCCTTGTCACCTTATTTCCTATAAAAATGATTGCAGCAGGGACAGGAAACCATATTTATAATGAAGGCTTACCTTCAGCTTGACAGCTTTCTACTTTCTGTTCCTATTATATTACTTTAAAAGCGTTCTTAGAGACATGCATGTGCTACACAGTCTGCATGTTAAACCCTAGATTTGGTGGCTCCAGACAGGTGTGCATGTGTAAAGCTGGCAGAACTCTTCATCAGTGCCAGCTGGCTCTCTCCTAGCCATCCAACAAATGAGGTATATTTTAGGCAAAGCCAGGGCCTGTGAAGGCGTAGAGGAAGTTACAGTCTCATTCCAACTCCCCTTCTTCCAGCTTTGCAACTAGAGATCTATAAGAAGAATTGCATACCTATTTCACTTGACCAAAATGATGGGCAGCAATCAATAAGCTCCAAGGATGGAGCCGAATGCACTAGAGCATAGAACACTCCTCCAGCTGTGTGCAGTGGCTGGGGAGCATGGTATATTCTGAGATGACCTCCCTGCTCTTCAGTACGACTGCAGGAGAAGTAACCTGTTTAATGTTGGTGTTTCCATTAGGGATGTTCCCTTCTGGCTTCTTGTTGTTTGCAATGGCAAGGAAGCATGTAGTCGTCTTCAAGGGTTTGAAGGGTATAGGGGAGCTGGCTCGGCTTTTAAAGCTTCTCCCAAGCCTGCCATCTCAAGGCGGAGATGTTTGGATGATGGTAAGGCTAGGCCAATTCTGGTCTCATCACCAAGTCATTTTGCCGGAAGTAAATTTGTGGAGTCCTTGCAGCTCACCAAAGAAAGCGAGTCCCGCAAGCAAAGAAGCTTGCCAGGACTGGACTCTACCTCCTTGCATACAAGAGAGTTTAAAATATTTAACCTATAGGGGACTAAGCACATCAACCACTATATCTTCCCTCATGGAGAGAGTGTGGAGCCCAAAGAGACAGCCTGACAGCAGAAGTTTGGATCAACTTCATGAAGGCATCATAACACCAAATAAAAGAATCTCAAAGCTGACACTAAATACAAAGAAAATTATCACACTGTAGCAGATGTGCCTTTCCTTACGAACATCTTGTAGAAATGGCAGCCTAGGAACTAAATGAATACATCCTGAAAAATTATCTACTTAATAGCTAACAGTTAGGCCTCAAGCCCGCCCCTGTACCAAAACTGCAATTCTCGATATAGTTGATAACATACTCAAGATAATGGACAGTGGTGATGGCTGCCTGCTTATACTATTAGACCTCTCAGCAGCATTTGACACAATCAACCCTCCATGGTCAATTGCAGCACAGACTGTCCACCAGATTTGGTATCGGAGAAACGGTTCTGATCATACTTGGAGAATCAAGACTGTCAAAAGTAACCAAGGCTATTCAACCACAATCACATCTCGTTTTGGTGTTCCCCAAGGATCCATTCTAGCTCCAATCAACCTATATGTACAACGTCTTGGAGGCTTCCTAAAATCACTGGGACTATCCTACCATCAAAATGGTGATGATACCCTGTTATACATAAAAACTGACAAGAATCTATTGCTCAAACTCATTAAGAACATCCTCCGAAAATTCATATTGGATGAATAAATGCCAAATAACATTGAACCAAAACAAAAACAAGTGTTAACTATTAGCAGTATCAACACAGCTACAAAGTGGTAATCTGACCCCCAAAAAAGCAGGGCTCTTCTCACTAACAATCAACAATACTAATTCTCTAGGCTTCCTACTAGATGACAAATCAAACCTAGAAGCCAGCATCAATGCCATTGCTAGAGCAGTCATCCACCAGCTAAGTTTCATCAAATCAATTAGAATTTTCAGGCCCATCAAGGGCCTGAAACAAGTGGCTAAAGCCTTAGTGATCTCTAGAATTGAATGTGGTATATGTTATGTTATGTTATGAACTTTGTAGAGCGCATGGCTGCCCCAGCAAAGGGGCATCCCAGCGCTAATCACAGACAGCAAACGGAAAACCGGCGAAGCCAACACCCCAATCCATTAATTAGAGAACAAATAGGTTTTTATAGCCTTACGGAAAGCTATGTGATCATGAATGCATCTAATGTTTCCCGGGAGGGAGTTCCAAAGTTTCGGAGCTAAAGCTCAAAACGAACGTCCTCCAGCTCTGGCTTTCTTGACCCGCGGTATAACCGCCAGGTGTTGATTACAGGAGCGCAAGAGACGGGATGGCATGTACGGAGTAAGAAGATCTGCCAGAATTTCTGCGGATTGGAAGTTGAAAATCCGGTGAGTAATACACAGAGTTTTAAAAAGAACACGCTTTTCCACAGGGAGCCGGTGGAGTCTGTTAATGAATTCTGAAATATGGCAGGTCCTGGGAAGCCCAAACAACAGTCGGGCAGCCGCATTCTGTATTCTCTGGAGGCGCTGTGTGTATCTGCTCTATTAACTCACAGATATAGAGCGCTGGCATAGTCCAGCCTAGACAGTATGGTAGCCTGGACAATGACCTGCCAGATTTTGGGCTCAAAAAAGCCCAACAGAGGTTTAAGACCTCGGAGGAGTCCGAAACAAACTCCGGCCACAGTCTTCGTTTGTGGCTGAAAGGAAAGGGCCAAATCGAACAAGACGCCCACATTTTTTACTGTCTGCTTAGGTGAGGGTGGAGGACCAAGAACCGATGGCCACCATTGCTCACTCCACAAATGTATGTTTTTACCCACCAACAAGATTTCTGATTTGGTGGTGTTGAGTTGAAGGCAATTTGATGTCATCCAGTTCGCGACCTCTGTTAAATCCTCCCTAAATTTAGCAGCATCTAGATCAGGATTATTAGACAGAGCGATCACTAACTGTGTGTCGTCTCCATAAGAGACAACCGTCAGGCCTCTATCTTTTGCCAGTGCTGCCAAGGGCCGGACATAAATGTTAAAGAGGGTTGGACTCAGGGCCGAGCCCTGTGGAACACCCTGGCGGACACTGTGCGTCTGAGAGCAAAAAGGGGGGGCGATCACCTGAAAAGATCTTTCCGAGAGGAAAGCCACCCCTGGGCCATGCCACTGATGCCAATGTCCTCCAGGCGCTGCAGAAGAATCTGGTGAGACACCATGTCAAATGCGGCACTTAAGTCTAATAAAATCAGAGCCGAAGTGCCGCCAGAGTCAAGAGAGTGCCGCAGATGTTCCGTGACCGCCAGGAGAGCTGACTCCGTACTATGACGCTGACGAAAACCATTCTGAGAAGGGTCCAGTATATTGTGGGTGTCAATGTAATTAGAGAGAATCGCATTGATGTAAGCTTCAGAGATTTTGGCCATCAAAGGAAGAAGGGAAATAGGGCGGAAATTAGAAGGCTTAGAATCATCCAGTGTGGGTTTCTTGAGGAGAGGGATCACTTTGGCATGTTTCCAGGCCATGGGAACAGTAGCCGAGGTTAGGGACACATTTATAAGGTCACAAAACACGGGCAATAACTGTGGTAAAAAAGCCTTGAATTGATCAAGTTTAAGAGGATCCGCCGGCGATCCCGATTTAAGTTTATTGCAGATAGACCACATGGTATCCTGGGGAAGTGCCGGAAAAATGGAAAGTGATGGACCGGTAACTACCAAAGGATCGGACCGACCTATATGGGGCCTTATGTGAGGGAAAGTTGTATAGATATCATCAACCTTTTTGATAAAGAAGGCAGCGAGAATCTCACATTGCTCATTAGAAGTGAGGGGGGATGACGTGGGTTGCCCCGAGGTTTTAAGATCCTTAAGAAGGGAAAATATACATTTAGTAGGGTTACTGCTGTTTTTAATTTCCCTGGAAAGAAATTCTGCCCTGGCCTTCCGGATGGATCTATGATATTGTTTAATGCGTGCTCGATGTTGGAGTTTCAGAATGGGGTCATACTGTCTTCTCCAGACCCTTTCCAGTGCTTTACACGCCCTCTTAGCTTGGGCTAGTTCATCGTTAAACCAAGGGCAAGATCGAGTTCTACGACTATTGGTCAACTTAGCCGGGATCAGGGTGTCCAGTGTGGACGAGAGCCAGTCTGATAGAATACTATTAGCTCTGTCCGGATTATTAGGGAGACTAGTCCTTTGGGTAAGCAGGAGATCACGAAAGCGATCCGCGTCTAACTTATGCCACAGACGTTTCAGGATAAGTCTCTGCGGAGTCTCTAAAGGAGGGCCTATACCTTGTAACATCAGTGACATCAAATAGTGATCCGTCCAGCTCATAGGGAGGGGAAGACTAGCTGTGAGTCGATATATTTGAAAAAAAAGGGTCTAGCAAGTGGCCGGCTACATGTGTACTATTGGGGACATATTGTCTCAATTGGAACGCAGCTAGATCCGCTAAAAAATGACAGATCTCCCTATCCTGATTGGCTTCCAGATGGAGATTAAGGTCCCCAACAATATTGAAGTTGGCCAGCAGCCCCACTTTAATAACCAGGGCTTCCATAAAAGCTTTAGACGGCCCTGGGGGGCGATAGATCAGAAGGCCCGAGAGGGTAAAATTAGCGTTAACCCCAATTTTAAAAAGAGCACATTCAGAATCTATAATGCTTTCTATAGTCAAAGAACTGCTCTGCTTACCAAAATCCCTGCTATTAAGAAAGCCCCTCTAAGAGCTATTCGAGTGCAAATGCAAGAGTGGTCCCGAACACCAAAAAATCAGATCATATCACACTT
Source organism: Calotriton arnoldi (assembly GCA_963921515.1). Lineage (NCBI taxonomy): Eukaryota > Metazoa > Chordata > Amphibia > Caudata > Salamandridae > Calotriton > Calotriton arnoldi. The sequence continues at coordinate 201,477 of CAWUFW010000795.1, forward strand.
GCTTTGATCCAATTTAAAAGGCTCTCACTGCAAGCCAAGTGCACCGTTGGATCCGCCTGCATTATCTTCAAAGCTTTAAAAGTAAACACAAACTGTTACCTCATCACACACTCACCGTACCACTAAAAGGATTTGGCAGAATCACACGTAGCATGAAAAGGCATATATAAACCATACTCTAGTAAAAGACTACCATGATATAAGTTCCTTTGCACCAAAAGTATTGATCAATCTACCACAGAAATAAGACATAAAACACCCTTCAGCTCCTGCAAGAAAAGTCTTGAGTGTTTAACCGATGTAACCACCACCATCTCCTCGTCTCTAACCACCGCCAGCATACTGAACATCCTTCACAACCGAACATACTCTAAATCTACTTGTACAATTGAATATAGTCTCTGACAACTATGAGTCATATCTCCTAAAATGCTCTGAAATCCTCTGTAGCAAAGGCTGCACTATAGAAAAAACAATAAATAAATTCATAATAACATTTGAAATTATGGAGCAGGTCGCAGAAGGACATGGTACTCCCCTTCCACTAAGCACATTAGAAAGTATGTGATTCTTATGAAAACCTGCTGTCAAAGCACTTTAGCAGTGGGTTAGTGATTGTGAAAACCCCTTGTCAAAGCCATAGGTAGGTGTCTGCTAATTATGGAAGGCGCTTGTCAAAGTAAATTTGCAGTGGCTTATTGATAGTGAAACCCCTTGGTCAAAGTTAATAGGTAGTGGTCCCTTGTTGTGAAAATCCTCTTTTACTTTCCTTGCTGTTCTTTACATTCATGTATATTTTCATGATTAATATTTCGCTCTTTGTAGAATAAAGTACCTTTTCTTTTTAAAGTAAAAACATTTGCCTTACTTATAGCATTATTGAGTGTTATATTTTGTCTCAACTGAGTTCTGAGATCATTAATTTGTAACTACATGATTTGTAGTTCGATCATGAAAGAAACAGGATGCAAACGATGCACTTAACTGATTGATCCTCTACTTTACCATTCACCAAATGGTATAGGACTAGTTATGCCCTAGAGTATAAGTGACCTAGGGCATCCTTGTCTGCTGGCCCTCTGTTTATCCAGATCTGTCTTCTGTACTTAATGGCAGTATTAATCTGACAGGGACTCTGAGTGGCAGGCGAGCCAGTGTTTAAAAAAAGTGATTTCATTAACCCATTCAGGGATTTTACTTAAAGTCGACTTGCTCTTTCAATTTTGCTGTAAAAAGACCCTCACTTTGATTTGAGGAAATCTGCCTGTTTGGCAGCGGCGGCTCGCATGGGTAAACGCTGTGGGGCGGTGAGGCGGGGCGGGGACTGGGTGGGTGGTAGTGGAATTTGACATAGGACAGGAATGTGAAAACCAAATAAATAAAACCACTTACCTTGCGCTCGCTGCTGCTGTTTGGGGCTGACCAAAAAGGATATCATGCAGCAAAATATGCCCAAGAGGCCTGTAAAGAACCAATCAGAGACTTGGGATGAGGGCCGAGCACCTGAATCCAGATTTGTGGTTCTCTTGCCTTTAACAATTTAAGAAGGACTACAACTGAGTTCTTAAGACACCATGAGACAGAAATGCTCAGAAGCAGCTTGGAATGAACAACCCTTGTATCTGTGACTGGAATCAGGCTGGGTGTACAGACAGCCCTAGATGTAATCCCTGAAAACTAGTGGCGATTGGCATGGCTTTGATCTTTTAGGGCGTCATTAAAAACCAGAAAAATCTAATTTATTATAATCAACAAAAAAAAATCTCTTTCAAGACATAATGGGGCCAATTCACACAGGCATATATGAGCATGAGAAGCGGTACTCATGTAGTACTCCTTCACCTGTTCTTAAATGCCTTTCCGAATAGGCCCCAAAGCATCTAAAGTGAGATCAAAATGTGAATATTCAGGCAATATTCATATACAATTAGTGTAAATAGAAAGGACTGTGCCCTATTTTCACTTTTACTAAGAGAGTTGGTCATCTCGTTGCCAATTCACTAAGACATTTATGAGTATGTGAAGTAGTACTTTTCTAATACAAGTTTAAGTACTCACAAATGCCTTAGTGAATCGGGCCCCATTGACCCCCTGTGTGGGGCAATAGACTGAACCAGGAGGTTACGATAAGACCTTTGCGCCAACAGCCTCATACTTCAGGGCATACTCTGCATCGATCAGTATGTGACCTGGAGGTCACAGATGGATCAACAAACACATCATTTCTTCACTGGGTCTAACCTTCCAGGTGCCTACACGGTGGCCATTTTGGAGCAGGATGCATTCAGGAGGCAGTCTTCTCTCTTCATAGCTCTTATGCCGACCATATGCATCATTTGTCTTAGTTTTTCTTCAACTCAATGATCCTTGCTTCCAGATATCCTCATGGCGGTTGGTTCATGGTAACTTGTCAAGATCCCAGCCGTCAAAATTAAGAGCCTTGCTTAGTGTCTGGCAAATCACCTTTGGTGTGAAAGATGTCTTGCATGATCAGGAGTGAAAGGGGAAACTAAACACTGGAAATCTCTGTTGTCACTGAGGAGCAAGAAGCAGCTGTTTTCCACTACCGAGGAAAGTGCTGTCATCCCTTTATCTGTGCTCTCCATACTCTGCATTGATAGAAACAACTTCCAAGCATCATCTCAAGTTTGAGAGCCTACGACTGGATCAATGTCCTGATGCAGCACATGATGCAATATGCTTTTACTCCACCACTCATTAACGGAGAGCATATCTGCTTCAGAACTTGGTATTGTATGCCTTTTCTGTTATCTTGCACATATACTATGTTTCTCTGCCTACACTACTAAGCCTTTATAGCTATTGATGGAGCAGGGTTTGCGTCATGTAAACCTGCTCGGATCAACGCCCCAAGATAACATTTATTAATCGTGTGTTTTGTACTAAATGCAATAATATACACAAACACGGGGAGATGCTTTGCGCACGCGTGCATTGCAATTAAGACTAATGCATGAAATAGGCTGCATATCGCTTTTGCATATTAAAACCGACAAAGTGGAATAATGCTATTGCAAAATAATGCTTTGCACATTAATGCTCATATGAATTAACATGGGATTAGTGCAATGGTGGGAGGGAAACAGTGTAATTTCCATTTTTGTGTTATTAATATTCTTTATATTTCTCTTTCATCGTAGTTTAAAATGGGCCTATGGTGAACAAATAGATACGCGTGTTAAATTAGCCTGAATAAATTAAAAGGCTGCAAAGGGCTGCCCCGTATATGAATTGTGGTGGGTGTCAGCAGCGGATAAAGGAAACCTTCAAGAGTAAAAGAAAGACGTGCAATATTTCAGGACGTCGAGATGCCTGGGAAAGCTCAAATTGATGAACATTTTATGCCTAGCTGATACATTGTCTGAAATAAAGTTGCTAATACAGGGACAAGCTATTCATCAGAGAATGTGACGTGATGAGGGATAGAAAATCGATTCATAAGCAGTGAAGTAAAACGTGAGGACGAGTTAAGAACAAAGGAGAGCATGTAAAGCCAAATGAAGTAATGGAGGTGTGGTGTAACACCCCACAAATTGCCCAATGAAATGTTGAGATTTCCCCGAATGTTGCAGATTAGTGGGATGGTCAGGTTGAATTAGGGTATAATTGGGATGCTCTTAGGGGTGTGGTTAAGGCAGCTTTCCGTAGGTCCAGAGAGGCAGAGGGTGATCGTCGCTGTCCGTGGGTTAGAGGCCTACCCGTTTCCTGATCCTATCTTTTCCCTGTTTCCTTTATCGGGTTCCCTTTCCACTATCCTCGGGGCCAGGGGTGGTGGTTTTTCCGAACTTTTATCGTTAGGTATGTATCAATAGGGAAATTTGCAAATGTCTGCAAATGTTTTCTCTCCATGACTCTTATGTCTCTTCATCTATCCACTCAATAATATTCACTGTGATTCAGATGCTTGTGATCCTGTCTGCATATTTTATGATATTTCTCCTATAATGTGTACTTTCTTTCCCTGTAACTTTGTACCTGAGATTTTCTTATAATTACCGAAGATAAACAGATTAACGATAATTTTTTTGAGTTTGTGATTATTTCCTCATGACAACTGTTAAGATTTTGGTTAATTAGTCATGTCAATAATTTACACTATTCAATCAATATGATTCATCGCCCAAGAGGAAAGTGGTTGACGATATAGGTTGAAGGGCTAAAATAGAGAAGAAACGATTAGATAATCTGTTTTACCCTTTAAATGAGTGAAAACAAAATCAACGACACACAAACCGCATTTCAGCGTCATTCTCGTAGGGTCTGTTAAATGGTGAGAAATTGTGTATTTGTATGTTTGGGGCCCGTTGTCTGCTGTGTCATTCAGAGACCCCCGGTTTGGCGCTGGATCAGTTTTTGGTAGCAGTATGATGGTTTATTATTGATTAGTTGATTATTGATTATTTGATTTGATTATATGTGTTCTAACCCGAAAAGTTAATGTCGCGTTTTATGTTGTCCTGAATATACAGGCGAGAAGGTTGCCCGGGGTAAAGTCATAGCCTGAAGTAGGCTGGGAATTAGTGTGGATAGACGTATCCCACTATGGAAGTACTTTGTCTGTAAGTCATAACACTGAACAGTGAAAGGCTGTAGGTGTTGCATTAGGGAATATTCGTATGAGAGTAGATTTGGAGTCTTATAGCGAAGGGTCCACCTGTGAAACTTTGGCCTTATCCCCAGAGAAGTATCAAGACTCCTTTTCATACCAAAAAGTCCTCTTGAGAAACTTTGGCCTTATCCCTGGAGAAGTAACAGGTCCTCCCGGAGCTTGATTGAAGGGTGAGATAGCGTTGGGTCATTATTCTTGCTCGTAGAGAAAATTCTTTTTGGAAAAGTGAAAACTATCTCTTTATTTAGAAAACAGACAAGGTAGCATTGTTTTTATGTCGTTATTAACAGGATTTCTTTAAGAAAAAAAAAGCTTAAGAAAAATTTGCCGAGTCATTTTGTAAAGGGGGGGTCAGTAGAAGGAGTACTACTGACGTCAGAAAAAGCCGCGCTGGCTTTGGTCAGGCAGCTGGAGCTTCTAAAGCTGTGATTGGATGAGCTATTGTAAGCTGCATCTCTATTGGTTGAGACATTGCTGATATAGCAGTGCTCTGATTGGTTGGTTGGTGTGAGTCGCGCTGGTATTGGACGACAGTTTCCTCATAGAGATTACAGAAGTACGGAGAGTTTGTTGAGATTTTTAAAATCACATTTTGAAGGGACAGTTGAGAAAAAATGAAGTTTATTAATAAAATCAGGAATTTCTTCAAAAAGGACAGACCGATAGTGACAAGGGAGGGAATTCTTATTCCACCTCCAGGAACCCCCGCATCCTATATGATGCTAGAATGTGGATATCATACGTGCACTTGGTTGGAGAATTGGGTGAAGTATACTGAGAGCGATGGTGTTCTGGCTTTCCCGGAACATGGATCATTTAATATGAGAATTTTACAAAATTTAAGAGATCGGATGAATGTGTTGGAGCCTAGACCTAGACCAACTCAGTATGAGGCACTTGAGGAATGGGAATATGAGGCTTTTGAGCGAGAGAAGTACAGGGGTGGAAGAAAATACAGAAATATCATGACCAGATTTCCCTTTGAGAGTAGGCAAGAGAGAGTGAAAAGATGGAGAAGAGCTGTAGTGATGGAAGGATTGTATCCTGTCTTGGTTTAATGAGGAGTCAATAGGAGGCAAAAGTAAGGAGAAAAAGAATAATATTGAAATGCAAAGAGGGAGTTGTAACATGAATGATTCAGATGACGAGTTATTAGAGGATATTATAACAAAAAGACCTCCACCATATCAGGAAAATCCAAGAGAAGTGGTACCAAATGCTCGATAATGGGATCTCCACTGATTCCGTAAGTTCCCCAAATTCCAGTGATTACGAGAATAGTACCGGATAGAGAGACAGAGTTACAAAACTGAGCAAGAGAAGAATTAATTCAGAAAGTTAAACAGTTAAATCTGAATGCAGAAGCATTATCAGTACCCCTAACAATAGGTCCTATAGTTCAGTTGTATGGGAATAAACAGAGTATATCAGGAGTACATGCTTGGACAGTTCTGACAAGTAGTATGAGGAGTGAGACAATGACTATACCTAGTCCAGTTGAACGAATGGAAGAAAATGTTACCTTAATGGATCTTCCCGTAGGAGAAGTAGTACATGAAACTCCAAGAAGAAATGTTCAAATAGATCCTAGGAGAATAACACAGAGTGGTGATTCTGCATCCGAGAGTTCAGTAGGTCCCACACCAGAAGAGCTGAATGAGTGGATAAAGGGAATGGAAAAACGAAACCCCTACCACAAAGTATAGATGTGTGTAGATTGAAGGTGGATTTGGAGGAAATTATAATTGGTACGATCAGTCCAGATAGATTAGGTATTTATAGAGATGAGGAATTATTGTTTTTGTGTAAGAATATTACATGGAAAGCAAGGAATTTGCATGAGAAGATAGCAGAAGCTGCTGTAGATTACGGAATAGATATTGAGAGATCGAAGGTATTGCAGAAAACATACAGGATAGATTTCACTGACAGGGATTTGGAAAGTTTGAATGTGTCTGGTAAAAGGTTACAGATAAAGGAATTGATGTTGATTCTGAGGAAGTGGGGAGATGTTGATCGCTGGAAAGGAAGGTGGTCAAAAAGAAAAAATGAATTAAACCTTGCAGAAGGTACTTCAATGTATCCATTAAAAACAAATGGACAGGTTGAAATGGTGTGTCCAATGAGGGAAGTTCTAGGTGGTGGATATGTTCATGTTCCCTGGAGTAGACAGGACATTTTGTCCTTTACGAATGATTTCCCCAGATTGAGAGAAAAACCAGTGGAATGGTATAAACAGGTGGAAAGGTTTGTGAAGGTTTCAAAGGTATTGCTGAAGGACTTAGATGGTGTATTCGAGATTGTAGTTCCAGCTGATTTGTGGACAGAGTGTAAGATAACTGTCGATTGGCCTAAAGAAGAATATGCAAGAGACCCTAAAACTGGTGCACCTTCAGATGAGGTGATGAAAAAGTACAATCAGGTAATTACTTACTTGAAAGGGAAAATTTCCCTGAAGGAAACTGATTGGGTAAAAATAGACAGAACAACACAGGAGCCAAAAGAGTCAGTGCATGCATACTATGAGCGGTTGTTACAGGTGTTTAAGCAGTATAGTGGATTTGAGAATATAGGTGACAAGGATATGGGACATTTTGTGTATCGTTTTGTGTTTGGACTGAAACCAGAGATTAGTAATATGATTCAACAGCATTTGATTTGCTGGCAAAGCAAAACGATAGATGAGATTTTGAGATATGCAAAGTACTGCAGCGACAACATTGATTCAAGACACAAAAAGCTTAAGGAGAAAATGATGTGGGCGCAAGTTAAGGTAGCAGAGCAACAGGAAGCAAGTAGTGTCGAGCAAACGAATAATCAGAATCAAAATGGTCAGGTACCAGGTGTTGGAAAGGGTAAAGGAAGATTTGTTAAAGATGATTTGAAAAGAAAATTTCCTTGTCATGCGTGCGGTAAGCTTGGACATTGGAAGAACGAGTGTAGAAGCACTGTAAAAATTAATGGGACAAACCAAAATTTAAATTCACAGGTGCAGAATGAAGTGGTTGTGACTCAACAACAACAACAGCCACAGCAGATAGTTACACCACAGTTACAGGTGCTCCAAGCTCCTATGCAGGGTAATGTAGGTGCTCAGGTACAGAGATACAGTGTGAATACTGGATTTACTCCTATGGAACCACATGGCAAGAACCCAAAGGTGCAGATGATTCCACAATATTGGTTGCAGTGTAATGAGAGTGATTCGGAGAGTAGCCAATGACGGTGCCTGAGGGGGGAGGAAGATTGCGTGCTTGGCGCAACTCTGGAGGTAGATCAGTCAGGTCCATTTGTTGATGGGAAGGTGGAAGGTAACAACATTACATTCCTAGTGGACACTGGTGCTACGCGTTCTACTGTGAGAGCAGCAGTAATTCCTAACCTATCCCTCTCGGGAGAAACTATCCAAGTTGTGGGAGTGTCAAATAAGCAGATTAAAACTCCAGCTACGGAACCAATTGAGGTTCACATTGGGAGGTTTAAAGACATGCATCGATTTGTGGTATGTGATTTGAGCCCAGTAAATCTATTGGGACGAGATCTCCTATGCAAAATGAATTGTACCATCTTTTGTACACCTGATGGTATTGCTTTTCAGACACCTGATGAGGATGTCGAATTTAAGATGATGTTAGCAAAGCAAGGGACGGAAGTGAATGAACTATATTCACTTTTAACAAAACAGAATTTGCCTGATGAGCTGAGAGAGACAGTAAGATCAGATGTATGGGATTTTACAGGAAAGGAAATAGGTTAATGAAAAATGTGTATCCTATTCAGGTTACAGTGAAACCTGGTGCTCATTACCCAAATACTCCATATAAAATGAGTCCTGAGACAATGGCAGGAGTTTCTCCTGTGATCAATCAAATGATCAAACAAGGCATTCTAAAAGAAATACTGAGCAGTCCTTGTAACTCACCTATTATGGGAATTAAAAAGCCAAGTGGAAATTACAGAATAGTGCAAGATTTGAGAAAAATCAACAAGATAGTGGTACCTTGTTGTCCAATCGTGCCAAACCCAGCAGTGATCCTTTACCAGATTCCATGTAATGTCAAATCGTACACAGTAATTGATTTGTGCCAAGCATTTTTCTCAATCCCTCTACACCCAGACAGTCAGTTTTTATTTTCATTCCGGTTTGGAAACCACGTCTTGGCATGGTGCCGAGTTCCTCAAGGGTACACAGAAAGCCCCTCGATTTTCAACCAAATTCTGAAAAAATTTCTCGAAAAATTGATAATGCCAGAAGATTTGGTTTTGGTTCAGTACATTGATGAACTACTGTTGGCATCTAAAACTCAGAAAGCGTGTGTGACAGATACCATTGCCTTATTGAACCATCTGGCAGAAGGGGGACATAAAGTGTCACCTGCCAAATTGCAGTTCTGTAAAGAAGAAGTACAATACCTAGGACACAGGATTGAGAAAGGAGTTAGGAAAGTGACACCGGAAAGAATTGAGGCAATACAACAGATGAAACCTCCAAGAACCCAGAAAGAAGTGCGAATGTTTTTGGGAATGGTTGGTTACTGCAGACAATGGATAAATGGATTTTCAGTGATTGCAAAACCTTTACAGAGGTTGACACATAAAGATGTGATTGATCCGATTGATTTGGATGATGAGAGTATGGAAGCTTTTGTAAATCTGCGAGACAGTTTGTGCCAAGCACCAGCATTGGGAATGCCTGATTATACAAAAGAATTTGCATTGTTCTGTTGTGAGCGAGATGGATGTGCGTTAGCAGTGTTGGCTCAAAGACACGGATTGACTAGACGTCAGTGGCATATTTTTCTGCTACGTTGGATTCTGTGGCTGCAGCGTTACCAGGATGTTTGAAAGCGATTGCTGCTACGTGTGTGAGCTTGGAACAAAGTGAAGCAATTGTGATGAGTTATCCTGTCAAAGTGTATGTTCCACATTCTGTTGAGATTCTTTTAACCAAAACACGAACTCAGCACATGACTCCCAGTCGGCTGACTAGGTACGAGAGAGTGATTTTGGGTGCTGAAAATGTGACTGTAGTGAGGTGTATCACCTTAAACCCAGCAACACGACTACCAAATCCTTATGAGGAGGAGGTAACAGAAGAAACAGATCATGATTGTTTGGATGTGACAGAGTTCTGTACAAAACCTAGGGCAGACATCCAAGATGTGCCTTTAGAAGAATCTGATAATGTACTGTTTGTTGATGGATCCTGTTTGAGGAATAAAAGAGGAGAGTTGAGCGCTGCTTATGCAGTATGCACGGTAACTGGAACTGTGGAAGCATCCTGCCTATTTGGGGTAAAATCAGCACAAATTGCAGAACTATACTCTCTGATTAGAGCCTGTAAAGTTTCCCAAAATTTGAGGGTAATCATATTTATGGACAGTCAATATGGTTTTGGGGTGGTGCATGATTTCGGCCAATTATGGATGCAAAGGGAATCATGATTTCATCAGGTTCCCCTATTAAAAATGGGAAAATTGTGAAAGATTTATTGGATGCCCTGCAATTGCCAAAATAAATTGCAGTGGTAAAATGCTCTGCGCATAAATCAGGAAATGATTATGTGACCAGTGGCAACAGATACGCAGATCAGTTAGTGCGTTTCTGTGCAGAAAATTCAGCAGCACTTAACAGGAAAACAGAAACAAAAATCACTGATTGCCATTTGAAGTTTACATCAATAAACAATTGGGATGAGATTAAACAGTTACAGGAAGAAGCTAGTGAAGAGGAAAAGAAGCTTTGGAGAAAAGCAGGATGTACAAAAACACCAGAGGATGAAATTTGGGTATATGTAGATGACAGACCAGTTATGCCCGATTGCATGCTTTCTCATATGGCAAGAGTCTATCATGGGATCACTCATGTTGGAAGGGACGCCATGATCAGACTTTTTAAGCAGACCTGGTTTAATCCCAAGTTCAGGTACATTGCAGAGAGTTTGTGCCAAAGGTGCATTGTTTGCCAGCAGCAGAATCCAGGGAGAAAGACAGTTGTGGGTACAGGAACTATTGGAAAGGCTGCAGGACCATTTACACGTTTGCAACTTGATTTCATTGAGTTGCCTCCATGTAATGGTTTGAAATATGTACTTGTCATTGTGTGTCTCTTTTCTCGTTGGGTAGAGGCTTATCCTACAAGGAGAAATGACAGCCTTACTGTGGCAAAATTGCTTTTGAGAGAATTAATACCAGGCCTGGGCGTAGTTCGCAGAGTTTTGCTACGCGTAACTCCGCGAAGTTACAAAAAACCTCAGCAAAATTCCGTGAGTGGCGGAGTGCAGTGCGAACTGCAGTTTGTGGTGGTATTCCTGCAGCTCGGGTAGAAATTCTACCCGAGCGGCAGCTCGCGCTCGCGAACTTACCATTCGCGATCGCGAACTTACCGTTCGCGATCGCGAGCGGGGGAAAAACTCTGCTGCACATCGCAAAGCTGAGTTTTCTGTACTCCGCGAGCTCTGCGGAGTGCGGAGTGCAGAAAACTCCACAAACTCCGCGAACAGAGCAAAGTTTACCGCCCAGACCTAATTAATACCAAGGTACGGATCTCCAGTCACTTTAGAAACAGATTGGGGAACACATTTTAATAGTGAAATAATTCGAATAATTTGCGCAGCATTGCAAATTTAACAAAGGCTGCACTGTGCTTACCAACCAGAGGCTTCTGGAATTGTGGACCAAATCAAAGGCACTATAAAATCTAGATTAGGAAAAGTTTGTGCATCCACAACACTGAAATGGCCTGATGCTTTGCCCTTGGTCTTAATGAGTATCAGAAGCATTCCTGACAGGAGAACTGGATTGAGTCCACACGAGGTTCTCATGGGAAGAGTCATGAGACTAGCAATTGTACCAGCAAACAAACTGATGAGCATTTCTGATGATCTGATTCTTGAATATTGCAAAGGACTGGCTGATTTGGTGCGTTCTGTGTCTCATCAGCTTGGAGCAGACGCAAATGAAATACAGCTGAATCCAGTGCATGATCTAAGTACAGGAGAGTGGGTTCTTGTCAAGAAACACGTGAGGAAGTCGTGTTTAGAACCCAGGTGGCATGGGCCATACCAGATCATATTGATAACAACAACTGCAGTAAAGTGTGGTGGCCTACCACATTGGATACACGCCAGCCATACCAGAAGAGTCCCAAGTCCACTTAAAAGAGCTGCTGAAAGGCAACTGGAAAAGGAAAAAGAGAGACCAGAAGCCAGAGGTTGTGAGCCTGAACAATCCAGAGAGGCAGATGTCACTGAGCCTGTGGATGATGAACAACCAAGTACAAGCCGAGTAGAGTGGGCACCAGATACTGGGACTGAAAAGACTGCTGTTGGAGATAGTGAGGAAGAAGCTTCTGAAAATCAAGAAGGGAGCCAACATACAGAGGGATGGATTAAGAGTGATATCCAAAAAGAAGAAGTGGTTGCTGAATGCCTAGAACAAGGCCAACAAGAAAAAGAGTTGATTAAAGAAGACAATCAACTGATAGAAAAAGCTATCGAAAGCCAAGAACAAAGTCAACAGAGAGAAGAAGTAAACGAGGGTACTAGTCACCCACCATGTACTCGAATGCAACCATCCCCGTAGGAAGAGAGCTTGACTGAAATACTCCCCGTATATATTACAGGTATGGGAGTATTTCAGTCACGCTCTTCCTACGGGATGGTTGCATTCCGAGTACATGGTGGGTGGAGAATGGTTCTTTTATGCTAGAAAGAGAAGTTTATGATTAATGAGGGGGAGAATTTTTGGAAGAAGCCCCACAGGTATGATGTATAATTAGAGGGAGAACGTTGGTCATGGTAACAATTACATATATGGATTAAGCAAAACTGAAGTTTTAGTATGTGATGCGTGGTGAAGTCTAAATACAGGATCTAATGTCGATGTTTGATATTTGTAGTGAACCCCTGACGAAGGGCGATGAAATTAGCCCGAAATGCATTGGGAAGATCATACTACTGAGGATGAGTCTTGTATATTTCCTGCTTCGGAAAAAGGTCCGGATGGACATATCCGCAGTATCAGAAACGTAAATACATGTAATGGCTCTCTTGTGACAAAGCAAAATGGAATGAACATGTGGATCATTGGATTATCGTAAAATAAATGTGTTTGAAAAGGATAAAAAACATCAGCATCTTTATTACAAAGAAATCACGCTGTGCGTCCGGGATGGGAGTGGAGTTCCGCTCCCTTTATTTTGATGTCTTATTAACTATGTCAGTGTGGTTAATACTAACAATTGTTGTTCCTGTCTTGATGGTGACTAATGACAAAAATCAAACTAATAATACAATAAGTATGAGAGTGGAAGTTATTACTAAAAGTCCAACTAATATAGTCCATAATGATGGAAGTATTTATCATCAAGATAGATCAATTACTGATTTTTCATTAAACGTTTTTACCAAATTATTGTATGAATATATTAATACAATGAATGTGAGTGACTGTTATGTTTGCATGCAATTACCATTGTCTGTATTGGAGGGTGTGACATATCACCACCTTCCTTTAACATATGGTGTTTCGTGTAGTGTACTAACTAGTCTGTTCTATGTAACAGGAAAATTAGAATTTTATTATTCTAACCTAGATGTGGTCTTTTCCGAACTTCATATTAGAAAAAATTTAAATAAAGTATCTAGTAGCTTAGAAGCTGAATATATGGAAGAATTCTTTCATACTACACAAACTTTGGATTTAATATATGCTCACAAAAATAATCTTACCTGTAGTCTACAAATAGAAAAAAAGGATTTCATTAATATGGTAGAAAAGAGAAGACAAGAATTCCATAAAAAGGCTGCTGAATAGAAAACTAATATACCACCTTGGGCTTTTAGAGAAGGAAATTATGAAAAAGGCGAGACTTATGCTGCAATGTCTCTGGATTGGAATCACAAGGGGAAGCTTTGCTTGCTAAGACTAAAGACTAACTATAACAACTATTATTTAGGTACTAGTAAATGTGAACATAATTTCTTAATAACAGGAGGATGGGGATTAAAGGGAGGAACGGACCCTGTCTTCCCAGGTGTATATTATGTGTGTGGGAGGAATGCTTATTATAGACTGCCTGCTCACTGGTACGGTAGTTGTTACTTTGGGATTGTATTTCCTAAAGTGTACCACGTGCATAGAAATAATAAAATTAATTAGATGAAACATGGACTAATACGTAATAAGAGAGTACGTTTTTCAGAAATAGTGGGTGATATATTTGGTGCGATAATACTTTCAGTTGGAGTGGTTCTTAATTCACACAAAATTCGAAAATTATCCACAGTGGTTGATCGATTATCAACTGATACTGCTGGAGGGTTCTTATTGATTGATACAGAAATGGTTGCAATTAGATCAATGGTTATGCAAAATCGACTTGCCCTTGATATATTATTGGCAAAAGAGGGTGGAGTCTGTGGAATGCTAAAAGTGCAACATTGCTGCACTTATATTCCTGACAAAAGCAAAGGTATTGAAGGGTATATTAAAAATATTACAAATTTACATAGAGATGTAACACAACTAGAGGTTGATGGTGTCTGGGAGAAAATTTATAAGAGTTTTTCTAAAATAGGTAAATGGTTCACAGATTTTGGTAAGAGTTTATTAGGTGGATACCAATAGTATCAATAGGGATAGTAATCATGCTAATAATATTGACTTACAAATGTTGCAAGAAAAGAAGAGAAAGGATAAGTATGCTAGGGGTAGATAACAAATGTAAAGGTAGAAAAAGGAAATTAGAAGAAATAGAGGGGGATATTCTCAAGAACGGGCAATAACTATCGCCAACCTAGGATAACGCAATTTTACATAACGCTGTCTATCATGGGAAACTAACGCCGTGTTAACGGCGTATTCTCAACACGCCGGCAACAGGCGATAATTTCCCGATAACGTGTCAAATGTCCACGTTAAAATTACCGGGACGCCGATAAAAAAGGAAACCCAAACGTGAAAAAAAGTGGCGATGGGCCCAACAGCGATAAAAATATCTGCGATAAGCAGCGCCAGGCTTGCTATTCCCACGTCAGGCGGGAAAAATCACCATAAAAGCTGCAAAAAAATAAATAAATAAAAACAAAACCCAAACAATTGAGAAGCACCATGGAGGAAGCTGGAGCAACTACAGAGGCCAACCAGAACCCCACAAACCCCCGGAGGACCAGCCAGGGACCTCGGGAAGGAGAAGGGCAAGGAGAAGAAGAAGAGGAACCTGCGATTCAGTCCGCAGGAAAACAAGATCCTGATTACGGAGGTGATAGAACACCACCAACAACTGTTCATCACCTCCACTGTCTCATTGGCAACTAAAAATGCAATATGGCAGTCCATCTTGGCCAAGGTGAATGCAGTCGGAGTGAAGAGAAGGGAAGTGGACGACTGCAAGAAGCGCTGGAATGATGTGAAGCGCAAAACCAAGCTGAAACTCGCTAACAACCGGAAAGCATCAATGCAGACTGGAGGTGGGAGTCCAGCTCCACAGCAGGAGCTGGATGAGATGGAGGAAATGGTGTCCACAGTCATCAGTGGGGAGACAGTGGCAGGAGTTGGGGGACAGGACACTGCTCAACATGACCTGACCCAACAGCAACAGGGTGAGTAACGCCCAAGGACTGGGGGGACGGGGGAGATGGGCACAATGGCACACATGCACAATTAAGTATAGCACAGTGCACACCCACAATGACTCTGGATCATGTCCCTGATCTCCTTGGCATACTGCAGCACACATAGAAACAGCAAGTAGGCCCCGTCGACAATGTGCCCAGAGGGGGCCCTCCCCACACATCACTAATCTTACAACAAACCCATGCACATGTGCTGAACCCAGCAAAGCTGCGGGTCCGTGAGCCACACTGACAATGCAAGTGACACTGCATGACGATTAGCATGGCTGCAGTCCAATTATCATGACATGGTGCACGCCACGACACTGAGGTGGCTGAGTGTGGACCACATCGGTAAAGGAGCAGGTCACACTCTGACACATCCACGTGCACAAACAACCCCTGACGTCAACAAGACATCTGCGGAAACCATGACCAAGAGTCCCAACTCCCACCAAGAGCCCAATTTACCCAAGTCTGCAACATCTCAGCACTGTATAAGCACAGAAGTGAAAGGCACACCACCTGAAAAGGATAAGGGCCAGCAAAATCAGAGCTGCAGGGGCGACTCTCCCACAATGCAGCACGCACACATAAGAATCAGAGCACATCAACATTGACAACAATGTGGTACAAACGGCAACACTTTCACAACAGAACAGAGGACACAACTGCTGCCGCTTGTGTGTAGAAACTGGCCAATCACATTTGGCATAGCAGGAAACTGTGAGATGATAATGTACAAGTACAACCCCACATCCCTGATTGTGTAGAAATGTCCACTGTCCCGCATCAAATAGGCATCTCCTCCCAAACAGTCACAATGTACATTGTCATGCAGTCTGTTTGTAAACTTGTCCAATGCGTGAACATACATGGAACACACTGTTAAACTGCATCTCCCCTTTACATTGCAGAGGGAGAATCAACACCTCCTGCAGAGCAGACCGTACATCTCTTCACTGATGATGAAGAGGACCTCCACACCATCGACACCGACGCCCTCCAACAGCTCATGGACACCCTCAGCACCCCACCCCCAGGAGCAGGGCAGCCCAGCTGCATCGAGGAGACCCCACCCCCTGCACAGAACACACATCAGGAAGCACCCACCACCACGGCTGTCTCCCAGGACTCCCATGACCAACATATGGCATTCCAACGCCGTGGGTTAGAGGGCCAGAAGGAGATGGCTGATCAGGTGCGGGTGGGGTTCGACCTCATGGCAGCCAAACTAGTTGCCATATGTGGGTGTCTAAGTCCCATCAGGGACCACTTACAGTCCCTAACGGACACCCACAGTCCGCTCCATGCTCTCCAACAAGCCATGGCTGACATCGCTGGAGTCATGACTCTGAGACAAGAACAACTGTCTAGTCAGAGTGGCTCCAGCGATGTCAGCCGGGAGTTGGGACACATGCGGAGGATCATGGAGAACATGGAGCGGATGCAGGTGGAAAGAATGGCTGCCACGGCTGCACACCAGCGAGATGTAGCTGGGATCTTCCATGCCCTGCAGATCCTCAACATGGCATTGCTGCCACATGGCCTGGCGCAGATGAATGCTGCTGCTACTACTCCATCCACATCTCCGCCCCCTGATGTGTCAGTGCCTCACAGTGTGGCAGACAATCCACCTCCAGCCCCTGATGTGTCACTGCCACACAGTGCGGCAGACATTCCACCTCCGGCCCCTGATGTGTCAGTGCCACACAGTGCTGCAGACAAAACACCACCACCCACATGTGAGGCACATCACACATCAGAGGACGATGATGTGGATGATTCTGCCTTTGTGGTAAGAAGGAAGCGGTAGCATTCATCTCCGCCATATGGCCTGTTTCAGCTTAGTTCTGCCCTCTGCATCATGCCCTGGAATAACACCTTCCACTGTCCTTCGATACACTCTGCGACACTCACCTTGGCCCTCGACATGGACTGCCATATTTGGTTTGGTTACCAATGACACAGCAATCAGACTGTGGACTGAACTCTTTCTCTTCCGATGAACTTGTCAATCCTTAAAGGACTCTGGCTGGCCCTCCACGGGGCAACAATGTAAAGTGGGGTTTGCATGGCCATGTACTGGTCCAGCTTCAACACTCCACCGAATGTGATTAAAACATTCTAATTCACACAGATGTGTCATGTCTATGATCAAGCAAGTATGAAAGTATGGATGAATGTAGGGGCAGTGATTCCAAAAAATGGTACTCCCTGGGAACTGATATCAATGTGCATGTTTGACCGTGACCCAGATAGGCAGTGAGATGACTGGGAATGTGTGTACTAGCTGTGGCCTCATTGCTCCTAAACAACAATCTCGCAATTTCCCAACTTAGCCCCACGTCAATGTAGGAAATAGGGCTGTGTGTAAAAAAGTCAAACTCAAAGTTATGTGGATGCCACAGCTCGGAGCAATGATTTGTTTGAGTGTGTAGCGGTTGGACTCCTGGGATGGTCTGCGTAAGTGTGAAGGTTATTCCATGCACGAGAACTGCGAGCAAGCATTTCTGTGTGTGGGGTGTGTATACGTTGGTCTTTGGTTAGTGCTGTGCGTAGTGTGGGAGCAGTGATCAGCTGCTTTGTATCTCTCAGGGGTTGCCGGGCGCATGCAATTCCAAGGTCGGAGGTGGAGATGTGCTACCGCCTTCTAGTTCAGACAAAGGAGCTTTCATCCCTAATGTTAGTTTGTCATCTGCTTGCATTCTGGAAATGTGATGTGGATTTTTTTTGGGGGGGGGATGTCATTGCTTCTCCTTCCGGCACGGTTGAACCCTAACCAGCCATGTACGTGCCCTCACGGTCAATTTTGCATGCTCTGATGTAGCAGTGGTGTTTTGCTGCAGTCTGACAGTGATGGGTACAGGTAGCTCTGAGGAGGCGCGTGACTTCTCACTTTGCACCTATTAGCTGACACTGTTCACTACTATTGATGGATGACGTCCGTGTACACATGTGATCTGTACATGGCACATATGTCCAGGGGACACCTTGGTGTGTTCCACGCAAGGTATTCCTGCTGGCTTTTTGGCTGGTGTGCATCTCCCATGTTGCTGAGGTGGTCACTGTGCCCCCATCCCCCTTACGTCCATGTTGCTCATGTTGTGGGACTTGAGTCACAGGGTGCATCTCTGCATCAGGGTGGTTCATATTTGACCCCAAATGACACCAGCAATTTCATATTTGACCCCAAAAGACACCCGAAATGTCATATTTGACCCCAAATGACACCCTGTAGTCTTTTTATGAACACCAATGACAGCCTTCATGTCATGTTTTTGTACACATTGTGATATGCTGATGAGTGGGATTACGTACTACATTTGACACCCTGAAATGGCATTTCGAATACGTGACACCCTAAACAGCCTCTCTGTACAGAGGTGACATACCCACCATCTATTTGCTATTTGTGAGATTGTTAGCACTTAATGTTGCACTTACACTTGTCAGAGTGATGTGCTAATGCAGAGGACTGACATGCACACAGGGAATGTGTGTTGCAATGAATTTATTTGCACATGCTGTTCATGTGGTCATTTTGTACTGTTCCATGATTGCCAAGGACAGTCACAATGTGACGTGCTCATGCGAAGAAATTGTTAATGATTGTGTTCCTTCGGGCTATTCCTGCTGCAGCTGCAGTGGGGTGTGGTCCACCTGCCTCATCTTCCTCATCATCGTCCGGTGCATCTGGCACTTGGATCCATGGGGCATTGGTGCAGTACACATATGTTGTGCAATACACAACATGCAATGATCATCTTGCACACTATTTCTGGGCTGTACAGGAGTCTTCCACCTGTGATGTCCAGGCACCTGAAACGTGACTTCAACACGCCAAATGTGCGCTCAACAATGCCCCTGGTGCGTTTGTGGCCCACATTGTACTGCCTCTGGGCCGGGGTGTTCGGGGCTCGGAGGGGTGTCTTCATCCACGGGCAGAGTGCATATCCTTGATCACCTGTGAGAGGTAAGTGAGATTAGTGTAAATTTGTGGTTCTGCATGCTGTGTTGGCAGACTTACAAGTTTTGTGGTGTGTGATTTGTGCGACTTTGGGATTCATGTTTGCCATGTATTGCTTCTGCAAATGTGCGGGATCAATGTGTATTACGTAGCCTCACAGCTGATCCTCCCTCCCCCGAGCCTATTTACTTGTGTGCGCTGCGCGGTTGCATCACTTGCACTCCTACGGCACACCATTGTCATGCCTGTCTGCGCATGTCCGCAAGCCTGACAACAACACTTTAATGTTTGCCGTTGAAGGTGGGCGGTCACGTGTGTGTAGGCCTCTGGTAAGGATAGGGCGGACACAGATGTAGAGTTCAGGCCTGGCTGAACTTGCGCTGCGATTGAGGCTAGGCCTTTGTCTTATGCAGCGGCAATGAAGATACACACACAACAGTTGGCATGTATAAGCCAAGACCCCGAGCGGTCTTGCGCTCCTTTATTTATCCATTCGGGTGAGCCCGCCCTCCGGGTGCATGCTACATTGCAACATTGTCGATTGAGGGCTGGGTGGCGCCAACACTACAACAGAGACACACACCATAGTTACTTTTGTGGCCAGCCCGGAACTGAACCACGCCCAGAGCCCAGAACTGAACCACACCCAGAGCCCAGAACTGAACCACGCCCAGAGCCCCAGGCCATTTCTTCACACTCCTCATATGCCTACGCGTGCGCCGCCGCCGCGGCGCTGGGATGTCGTGCGCTTCGGAGCATGTCTCCAGACGTTCCACCCAGGCTTTCCAGCGGCCTGCCTGGGACGGGTGTGGCCCCGTGACTGTGAAGGGCTCCAGTGGCGTTACTGAGGACATGCTGTTGGCTGTTGGAGGCGGACTTGTGGGGTAGCCCCACGGGACGATGACTTGTGGTGCACAGAGGTAGTGACACCTGAGGCACTGCGTCCGGCACGGGCCTACCGCCACTTGGCGATGACTTGCGGTGCACTGAGGTAGGCCCACCTGAAGAGCTGAGCGGGTGTGCAACCTGCGATGATGCAGTAGGCATGGAGGCTGGACGGTGACTTGTGGTGCACAGAGGTAGTGGCACCTGAGGCACTGCGTCCGGCACGGGCCTACCGCCACGTGGCGATGACTTGCGGTGCACTGAAGTAGGCCCACC
This sequence comes from Calotriton arnoldi, assembly GCA_963921515.1. Taxonomy (NCBI): domain Eukaryota; kingdom Metazoa; phylum Chordata; class Amphibia; order Caudata; family Salamandridae; genus Calotriton; species Calotriton arnoldi. The sequence continues at coordinate 221,853 of CAWUFW010000795.1, forward strand.
TGAAGAGCTGAGCGGGTGTGCAGCCTGTGATGATGCAGTAGGCATGGAGGTACGGACTGGATTTGATTTGTGTGAGACCTGCTGGACCGCAGTGTGGGCCGGAAGGAGCAGTCAGCACACACAGAACTCCGCGGGCGGTGCCGCAGAGTGTGCTGGGGGCCTGTTGCACGGAAGCCAGCGATCGGCTGAGGAGGCTGCCAAGCTCGCGGGCCTCGGGCTTGAAGATTGCACCGGCACATGGTGGGCCCTCTTGGAGACACGCCGGTGGCGGCAGGTGAGCAGTGAGGCCTGTTTGCGCAGGGGCGGGCAATCACCGCTGGGCGCCGGACGGGTCTGGGGATCAGCGGGCTGGGGTGCAGCAGGCGCACAGGATCGCGCAGGCACCACCGGTCACGGTGGCGGCCTTGTGGCAGGGTGAGGGGCGGCGCCCTGGCAGACACGCCCCTGCAGGCGATGACGAGATGTGCGCCGGGTGGCGTGTGACGTAGCCACCTCTTCGCCTGTGTAAATTTGGCCGTTGAAGGTGGTCGGCCACGTGTGTGTAGGCCTATGGTCAGGATATGGCAGACACAGAGACACACGCAGTAGTTACTTTGGTGGCAATCCCGGTACTGAACCACGCCCAGAGCCCCGGGCTATTTATTCACACTCCTACGCTGGACTGGCGTACGCCGGCCCAGCCCACTACGCTTACGCTTACAGGGGGGGCGACATAGCTACATGTCCAAGGTCTTCCCCACTGCCTGAGGTAACATGGTTGCGTCCACAGTCCACAACACTACAAACACCAGCAGTATATGTCCACATGGACATGTCTGTGCTCTGCATACTCAAGACTGTCCAGCACATCACCGCCACACTTGGCATTGTGGATTCTTATTCATGGGTCACTTGCCTCCTTCGCACATTCTTGGTTTCCACCTCTCCCCACATTCTGCAATTGTGTGGCAGAGGGGCTATGCCTTTGTGGATGGTTTGTCTACATGTCTGGCCCCTGTTACCACAGTTACTTGTGTTGTCGTGTCTGTTAGGTGGGCATGTTGGTTGGCATGTTGTATGTGATTTTGTTACGTGTACATTCCCACAGTTGTGAGTTGTATGATTGTGGAGTTGAGGTGTGTGGTGTGTTCCGTTGGTACTTACCAACGAGCAGTCCATTTCCATAGGTGCCATCCTGAAAGCGCTGGTTGATGATGGACCCTCGGAAGATGTAGGAATCATGCACACTGCCTGGGAAGTTGGCGACGACAATGGTGAACAGTCCCCGGTGGTCCACTATTGCCTGCACATTGATGTAATACGTGTGCTTTCTGTTGCGGTAATTGTGTGCAGTGTCAGCAGGGGGCACAAGTAGGACATGTGTGCAGTCAATTGCCCCAACACGTGTGGGAAGCCAGCTATGGCGTAGAAGCTTTGCTTGGTCTCCAGCTGTCTCTGCGTAGTGTGGGGGAAGTGAAGGTGCTGGGGTATTAAGCTGATGATGGCATCCAAGACAGGTGTGAGGAACTTTGATAGGGCTGGCTGTGAGACTCCTCTGACTCTGGCAGTTGTTGGTTGGAAGGTACCATAGGCCAACAAGTGCAGCACAGCCAGCAGCTTTGTCTGCGGAGGGATGTTGGTTGTCCGCTGTGTTGGTACCGTCCTTTTGAGCCTGTAGTGGGCAATGACATCCTCTGGTGTTAAGTCTCTGAGGCTGGTGCGTTTTCGGAAGGTCCGCTGTCTTGTTTTGCGCTGCCTCGGTGGTAGTCAGGGGGGGGGTCCTTGGGGTGGGGGTGGTCCTGGGGGTGGTGGCGGCGGGTGTTGTGGCCCTCTTGGGTCTCCAAGCTGCATGATTAGTAGCTCCATGGCATCTGTTGGTCTTCAGATGTGGCTCTGGGCTGGGCTCCCTTTATACTGCAGGTTTTCGTCCTACTTAAGACCAGAAAAAAGCAGGTCTTAAGTCCCTGCTGCTGACGTGCCTTATCGCCTGTTTTTGGACCGCATCACCGATCTGGCTGGTCGTTGAGAATATCGCGAAGTGGTGTTATCGTGAGTTTTTGCACGGGAATGCCTACTGAATGAATGAATGAAGGAACATTTCTAAAGCGCATGGTTACCCGAGGGCATCCCAGCGCTGTGACGCCAGTTATGCCATGAGAGGATCAGGGAAAGAGAGAAGTTTTCAGAAGCTTTCTGAACTTGAGATAGTTAGGTTCGGAACGTACGTGGAGGGGGAGATTGTTCCAAAGCCTAGCTGCATTATATGTGAACAGGCGACCTCCACTACGTGATCGTTTGATCTTAGGAACTAAGATCAAACCCTTGTTCTCGGATCTAAGGGATCTGTTGGGTCGATAAGGTTGAAACCAGGGACGGATCAAGTGCGCTCCATTTCCAGAGAGTGCTTTATGTATAATACATAAGGCTTTGAAATGAATTCTTTCTTGGACAGGGAGCCAATGCAAGGTAGCGAGGGCACCTTTCGCTGAGGAACGTCTGGGAATATTCAACAGCATACGGGCTGCACAATTCTGTACTGTTTGAAGTCTTTTGGTGGTGGCCTGAGGTGCTCCCAGATAGACGGCATTAGCGTAGTCTAGACGGGATAGAATGAGAGCTTGGATTAGTAACCGTCTGGCGGTGAGGGGTAGCAGAGAGAGAATCCCGCTGATCATTCTAAGAAGGCCATAGCAGCTGGCTGCTACTTTGCGTGCTTGTTCCTTAAAATTAAGGTCACAGTCAAGCCAGACCCCTAGGCTTTTGATTTGTTTTTTTGGGACAGGGGGTGGGCCTAGGCAACCAGGCCAGAGGAAATCGATGTTTAGAGGGGCGGTCTTCCCCAGAAGCATCAATTCGGTCTTTGACCCATTGAGTTTTAAAAATGAGAGATTCATCCAGTCAAAAACCTTCTCAAGGCAGGTGGCTAGATCAGGGCCATGGTGGTTATATTGCTTCATGGAGACAATTAACTGGGTATCGTCCGCATATGTAACGATCTGAACGCCAAATGGGCATACAGTTTCCGCCAGTGACCTCATATATATATATAGTGGGGCTCAGGGAAGATCCCTGTGGGACCCCACATGTCAGAGGAATTTGTTTCGAGGAGGTTTCTTCTTCAAAGACTGTGAAGACCCTATTATGAAGGAAGGACTGTAGCCATTTTAGTGCTAATCCAGTCACTCCGGCCTCCCTGAGTCTTTGGATCATCAAATGGTGATTTACCGTATCGAAGGCTGCGCTGAGGTCCAGTAAAATCAGGGCCGCGCAGCCTCTGCATATGATTAGCGTTAGTTGTCGCTGTCAGCCTTGGCGATGTTTTTAGCCGCAGCTATCACAGGTAAACTGACGATGTCAGCTGTTAGCGCAGGCTTGTGAATAGGGCAATAAATCTATTGCCACTTTTGTGGCGGAAAAGTGCCGCTAAATCGGCGATGAGTCCTTGAGAATATGCCTCAGAGTTAGAAAACATGAAAGACAAATATTATGAAACAATGAAAGATTTAGGTGAAAAGAAGAAACTTAGGGGGATATTCACAAGAACGTGTGATAATTATCGCAAAATTAGCTTAACGCAACTTTGCACATCGCAGTCCATCGCGGGAAAATAACGCTGTGTTAACGTTTTATTCTCAACACGGCGGTACCATGCGATACTCACACGCTAACGCGTCAAATGACCGCGATAAAATTACCGTGACGGCAAAAAAACACGAACGCGAAAAAACTTGCGATGTGGCCAACTGCGATAAAAAAATCTGCGATAACCAGCGACAGGCCTGCAATTCCCACGCGTCATGCAGGAAAATGCACCATAAAAGCAGAGAAAAAAATAAATAAACTGCGTAGCACCATGGATGCACCCGGATCGAGTGCAGAGGACAACGCGAACCCCACAAGCCCCACAGACGACCAGCAAGAAACCTCGGGGAAGGGCGAGGAGAAGAGGAAGAGGAAGACACGGTTCAGTACGCAGGAAAACAGGACCATCGTCACGGAGGTGATAGAACACTACCAACAACTGTTCGTCACCTCCACTGTGTCATTGGCAACACAAACGGAAATATGGCAGTCGATCGTGAACAACGTGAATGTAGTCGGAGTGTTGAGGAGGTCAATGGAGGAGGTCAAGAGGCGCTGGCATGATGTCAATAGCCAAACCGAGCAGAAACTCGCTGCCTACCGGAAGGCAGCAACGGCGACTGGAGGTGGGAGTCCTGCACCACAGGAGGAGCTGGATGAGCTGGAGGAAATGGTGGCCACAGTCATCAGTGTGGGGACGGTGCAAGGAGTTGGGGGTCCGGACACAGCCCGAAATGACCTGACCCAACAGCAACAGGGTGAGTAACGACCAGGGACTGGGGGGACGGGTGGAGATGGGCACAATGGCACAGATGCACAATTATGTGTAGCACACTGCACACCCACAATGATTGTGGAACATGTCCCTCATACCCTTGGCACACTGCAGCACACATAGAAACAACAAGTAGGCCCCCGTCCACTATGTGCACAAAGGGGCCCCCCTCCCTGTCACCAATATCACAACCTACCCATGCACATGTGCCGAATCCAGCAAAGCAGTAGCTCTGTGAGCCACACTGACAATGCAAGTGACACTGCATGACCAATAGCATGGCTGCAGTCAAAATACATGACATGGTGCACCACACAACACTGAGGTGGCCCAGTGCGGATCACATCCTCAAAGGAGCAGGTCACACTCTGACACATCCACGTGCACATACAACCCCTGACGTCAACAACACATCTGCAGACAAACAATGCACAAGAGTACAAAAACCATCCAAGAGCACAAATGAGCCAAGTCGCCAACATCTCTGCCTCTCAAAAGCACACATGTCAAAGGCACACCACCCCAAAGGGATAAGGGGCCGCTAAATCAGAGCTGCAGGGGCGACTCTCCCACAATGCATCACGCACACATAGCAATCACAGCACATCAACATTGACGACAAGAGTGCAACACCTTCACTACAGAACAGAGGACACAACTGGTGCCGCTTGTGCGTAGAAACTGGCCAATCACATCTGGCATAGCAGGAAACTGTGAGATGATAATGTACGAGTACAACCTCACATCCGTCATGTAGTCAAAATGTCCACTGTCCCCCATCAAATAGCCAGCTCATCCAAAACAGTCACAATGTACATTGTCATGCAGTCTGTATGTAAACATGTACAATGCGTCAACATACATCGAACACACTGTTAACCTGCATCTCCCCTTTACATTGCAGAGGGACAATCAACACCTCCTGCAGAGCAGACCAGACATCTCTTCAGTGACGATGAGGAGGAACCCCTGGCCATCTGCTCAGATGCCCTCCAATGGCTCGTGGACAGCCTCCACACCCCACCTCCAGGAGCAGGGCAGCCCAGCTGCATCGAGGTGACCCCACCCCCTGCACAGCCCAGACAGCAGGAAGCACCCACCACCACGGCTAGCTCCCAGCACCTCACGGAAAGACACATGGCATTCCAACGCCCTGTGTCAGACTGCCAGAGGGGGCTGGCTGAACAGGTGCGGGTGGGTTTCGACCTCATGGCAGCCAAACTTGATGCCATACGTGGGTGTATGAGTCCCATCAGGGACCACTTACAGTCCCTAACGGACACCCACAGTCCGTTCCATGCTCTACAACAATCCCTGGCTGACCTCGCTGGAGCCATTACTCGGATACACGAACTGTCTAGTCAGACAGGCTCCAGCGATGGCAGCACAGAGTTGGCACAGATGCGGAGGACAATGGAGAACATGGAGCGGATGCAGGCCGGAAGGATGGCTGCCACGGCTGCACACCTGCGAGATGTAGCTGGGATCTACCATGCCCTGCAGAACATCATCTCGCCATTGCTGCCACAGAGCCTGTCCCAGATGACTGCTGCAGGAACTTCGACACAGACATCTCCGCCCCTGATGCGTCAGTGGCACACAGTGATGCAGCCATACCACCTCCGCCACCTGATGTGTCAGTGGCACACAGTGATGCAGCCATAACACCACCACACACACCTGACACACCTGACACAGAAGACATATCAGAGGACTAAGATCTGGATGGCAATGACTCTGTTTGAGAAAGAAGGTTGTAGCATCCATCCCCGCCATATGGCCTGTACCTGCTTGGTTCAGCCCTCTGCATCATGCCCGGGAACAACACCTTCCACTGTCCCCCGAAACACTCTGCGACATTCACCTGGACCCCGACATGGACTGCCATATCCGCACTGGTTACCAATGACACAGCAATCAGGCTGCGGACTGAACTCTTCCGATTAAATTGTCATTCCCCAAAGGACTCTGGTTGGCCCTCCACTGGGCAACCATGTTATGTGGGGTTTACATGGCCATGTACTGCTCCAGCACCGACACTCCACAGAATGTGAATAAAACATTCCAAATCACACAGATGTGTCATGTCTATGTTCAATCAAGTATAAGAGTATGGATGAATGTAGGGACATTGATTGCACAAAAAGGTACACCCTGGGAAATGACATCAATGTGCATGTTTGACCCTGACCCACATGGCCAATTGGATGACTGTGAACGTGTGAACTAGCTGTGGCCTCATTGCCCATGAACAACAATCTCGCAACCCCCCAACGTACCCCCACGTCCATGTATTAAATGGGGCTGTGTGTAAGAATGTCTAAATCGGTAGCAGGCCTAAAGTAGTGTCCCCCATCACATGTGACAACAGAATATCTCTTCGCATACCTACTCACACTCAACTGTATGGACACAACCTGTTTTGATGGATCACATTGATCCACATGGCAAGAAGTTGGACACCATACTCACATTGCTGAAGACACGTAAGAGCACCGGTCCACCAGCAACTATCCCAACCACAATGTCTGGCTTACAGAGGTGGAGCTGGCAATAGGGACTCACCCCTAAGTGAAATGCATCAGTCAGTCCCTCCCAGTGTACGGACAATGCTCATTGAGGCACACGATTTGTCATTCTAATCAACACTCATCACAGTTGAACACTAGTGAAGTGGCGTAGACTTTATTCGCATGTGCGTGTCAGTACGGGCAAGACATGGGCCACAACATGCAGACCAATGCTTCAGACAATAACAGGCAGCATGGGAACATGTAGAGGTGCAAGAACAGGGGAGGCAAAAATGAACACCAATCATTACGGATGGCAACTGTCTCAGCCCACCTTGCCTTGCTGGACGAGTCATGTGATGTTTGGCGTATGCTCATTGCCCCGTGTCAGGGGACACAACTCACATCCCATGGGATCTGCATTGTGCTGTACCACCGGACTGCGCAGACTGTCTACTCTGCTGACAGTGAGCAGGTGAAAGGGTCCAACAAGGTCACATGTAGCACTACATTGCCATGTGTGTACACTCCCTTCAGCAGTATGTCAGAGTAAGGAACCTTGCCAAGCGATGCTGTGCAGCTCCGCCCATGGGACTGCCTCACCTTGCACAGGTGTGTGTCAACACGCGTAGGTGCACGCACATGCATTCTGAGTCCAGGCAAATGCAGCCATGTCCACTGTTGTGGTGGGATATGTGACCATTTCTCCAAGATGCAAGAAGGTGTTGGGACCTGTGCTCTGGGTTACAAGCAGTTGTGGCTGCAGGAACGTAGTTACTCGTCCATGAATGCGAGCGCAGATTCCTGGGCAATCAGTTCCAAGAGTACGTCGTTGTCGGCCTCAACGAACACGGGGGCGAGCCAATCCATTAACTGGTCCGGGCAGATGTGCTCCGTCCACGCCGTTTCACCAATCCGCAACACAGCCCAATGGGGGAGCGCTTCGATGTGGTCACTGCACACGAGGACTTGTGCAATCTCCCATGCCCAACTGCCAGCACATACGCCAATTATCAAGGCGTCCCATGAACGGATGTCACGGTTACACTCCTGGTTGTGGGCCAACAGGGGCGCACACACAAGTCATAATCCAGTTCAGCTACCGTTGTGTTGGATAGGCAGACATCCATGGGCCACTCGAATATGCATGATCGGCAGTGGAACCAGGGCTGGACGCAGGTGACGTACGCTAGACGGAAGCGCAGACGGTAACTGATGCGCAACACTGCCAGTGGCAGTGCCCCCAACAAATGCAGCATACGTGCATGGTACAGTTCCACGTGACAGGCTTGTGCATGTGCCCGGGATGTTCTCCCATTGCGTTGGTGGCTCTGGTTGAAGCGGCACTGTTCTGACCTGCACCAGTTCTGTGGATGAAATGCCACAGCTCGGAGCAATGAGTTGTTTTAGTGTGCAACGGTTGTATGCCTGGGTTAATGTGGGTGTAAGTGTGAAGGACATTCCATGCAAGATAACTTCGGGCAAGGACTTCTGTGTGTGGGGTGTGTATACGTTGGTCTTTCGTCGGGCTGTGTGTAGTGTGGGAGTCGTCATCATCTGCTGTGGTATCTCTCTCAGGGGGTGACTGCCGCATGCAAGACCAAGGTCGGAGGTGCAGATGTCCTTCCGCCTTATGTATTGAGACAAAGGAGCTTTGATCCCTGATGTTAGTCTGCCTACTGCTTGCATTCTGGAAATATGATGTGGCTTTCGCGCTGCATTTGGGGCTAGGCCTTAGGCTTATGGTGCACCAATAGCGATATACACACAACAGTTGGCATGTATGTGCCAAGGGCCTTACTTTCACTGTCTCTCTCTCTTTCTCTCTCTCTCTGTCCTTTGATGAGCGCATGACACACCTTCTTATCTTGAATTTTGTCTTGCAGGCTGTGACTTACAGATTGTCCAGAGAAGACCCGCCATGACTCTTCCAAATAGTTGTTTTGAGTTAAATTTGAATGTAATGATTTGTTTGGGAATTCAGAGACGAATGAATGATTCTCCTTTTTCTGACCACACATGAATGTTAATTGTTGTACTTGTGTGACATCAGGCGAATTGTTTTGTTAATGATTTCGTGAAGTTGATGTCAAATATCTTTGTCCGGGGTAGGGCCCGGGGGGAGGGGTCTCGGGGGGGTGGCGGTGTGTGTTGTGGCCCCCTTGGGTGTCCGGCTGCATGAACAGTAGCTCCATGGCATCTGTTGTTCTTCTGGTGTGGCTGTGGGCTGGGCTCCCATTTCTGGTGCAGGTTATCGTCCGACTTAATACCAGGAAAGAGCAGGTGTTAATTCCCTGCTGCTAACGCACCTTATCGCATGTTTTGTGGTCTTATTGCCGATCTGGCTGGTCGTTGAGAATGTTGCGAAGTGGTGTTGTTGCGGGTTTTTGCACGGGAACGCCTACTCTGCATCTCATTAGCGTTAGTTGCCGGTGTCATCCGTGGCAATGTTTTTTGCGGCTGCTATCGCAGGTAAACTGGCGATATCGGCTGTTAGCACCTGCTTGTGAATAGGGCGATATATCTATCGCCACTTTGGCTGCGATAAAGTGCCGCTAACTCGGCGATAAGTCCTTGAGAATATGCCCCTTAGAAGTGAAAGAAGTACGAGTTTTTGAGAAAGCAAGAAATGGCAATGGGTGATGGATATTTTATGATGGCATAAAAAGCCATCAAAGGGGGGAATTGATGGAGCAGGGTTTGCGTCATGTAAACCTGCTCGGATCAACGTCCCAAGATAACATTTATTAATCGTGTGTTTTGTAATAAATGCAATAATATACACAAACACGGGTAGAGGCTTTGCGCACGCGTGCATTGCAATTAAGACTAATGCATGAAATAGGCCGCATATCGCTTTTGCATATTAAAACCGACAAAGTGGAATAATGCTATTGCTAAATAATGCTTTGCACATTAATGCTCATATGAATTAACATGGGATTAGTGCAATGGTGGGAGGAAAACAGTGTAATTTCCATTTTTGTGTTATTAATATCCTTTATATTTCTCTTTCATCGTAGTTTAAAATGGGCCTATGGTGAACAAATAGATACGCATGTTAAATTAGCCTGAATAAATGAAAAGGCCGCAAAGGGCTGCCCCGTATATGAACTGTGGTGGGTGTCAGCAGCGGATGAAGGAAACCTTCAAGAGTGAAAGAAAGACGTGCAATATTTCAGGACGTCGAGATGCCTGGCAAAGCTCAAATTGATGAACATTTTATGCCTAGTTGATACATTGTCTGAAATAATGTTGCTACTACAGGGACAAGCTATTCATCAGAGAATGTGACGTGATGAGGGATAGAGAATCGATTCATAAGCAGTGAAGTAAAAAGTGAGAACGAGTTAAGAACAAAGGAGAGCATGTAAAGCCAAATGAAGTAATGGAGGTGTGGTGTAACACCCCACAAATTGACCAATGAAATGTTGAGATTTCCCCGAACGTTGCAGATTAGTGCGATGGTCAGGTTGAATTAGGGTATAATTGGGATGCTCTTAGGGGGTGTGGTTAAGGCAGCTTTCCGTAGGTCCAGAGAGGCAGAGAGTGATCGTCGCTGTCCGTGGGTTAGAGGCCTACCCGTTTCCTGATCCTATCTTTTCCCGGTTTCCTTTATCGGGTTCCCTTTCCACTATCCTCGTGGCCAGGGGGTGGTGGTTTATCGTTAGGTATGTATCAATAGGGAAATTTGCAAATGTCTGCAAATGTTTTCTCTCCATGACTCTTATGTCTCTTCATCTATACACTCAATAATATTCACTGTGATTCAGATGCTTGTGATCTTGTCTGCATATTTTATGATATTTCTCCTATAATGTGTACTTTCTTTCCCTGTAACTTTGTACCTGAGATTTTCTTATAATTACCGAAGATAAACAGATTAACGATAATTTTTTCGAGTTTGTGATTATTTCCTCATGACAACTGTTAAGATTTTGGTTAATTAGTCATGTCAATAATTTACACTATTCAATCAATATGATTCATCGCTCAAGAGGAAAGTGGTTGACGATATAGGTTGAAGGGCTAAAATAGAGAAGAAACGATTAGATAATCTGTTTTACCCTTTAAATGAGTGAAAACAAAATCAATGACACACAAACCACATTTCAGCGTCATTCTCGTAGGGTCTGTTAAATGGTGAGAAATTTTGTATTTGTATGTTTGGGGCCAGTTGTCTGCTGTGTCATTCAGAGACCCCCGGTTTGACGCTGGATCACTATCTTGCATGTTAATCGTGTTTCCATGCTTGCACCACTGCTCGATGACTTGACGGAGATTTTTGCCCATCTTATGCCAACTAGAACAATTCAATGCTCGAACATATTTAAGTCAGAACTTGGTATTGTTCATCTACACTGTTACCTTGCATGTATATTGTGTTTCTTTCCACATACTGCATTATAGGCCAATAGGATGATTTTTACCCACCTTACCCCAATATTTGTTAACTGTGCATACACTGTGATTTTATTTCGATGTTGTTAACCTTTGCCTACACTGTGGTTTTTGCCTTCCCCATCCTCAGAACTCTAGAGGAGGTAATGTGTGACAAGAATATATGAGCATATGTATTGTTTGTCATTTTGTTATGTAGGTGACATACTGTGTTACTTTTGTGAGTGTGTGCTTTGGTGTTGCATTATCGCAACGTGATATTGTTTCCTGCTCCTTTTTTCATGTTTTACTTGGTGTGCTGTGTGGTGCTTCATAAGACTCTAGTTGTGTTGTGCTCTATTAGATTCTATTGTGTTATTATGTTATTTTGTGTTTGTTAATGTGCTATGTTTTGTTGTTTATTATTTCAAAATTTGTGATAGCCTTCGCACCTTCCTTTCGAGGGAGATCAATGTAACAGCAGAAGGTCTGCACTCCCTCTCACCAGCCCCACCCCAACCAGCCAGTTGACGTCCAGTCTACAGTTGGGTCAATGTCCTGCCTCAGCACCGTCATGGAAAGACACAGCCCCAACTCATACTGCATATAACTTCCGCAAAACCTATCCAAAAATGCTGCTAAAAACTTCAAGCACAAAATCCTCAAAGAACACCCAGAGACACTAATAACAGACATCTTCTATGGTACAAAATATGGAGGCCTTAAAACTGACTTCATTTTCTACACCAAGAAACCCGCCAAATGGAGAGAAAACTTCTTACAACACATTCATGTAACCAATACCTCCAACGTCCCTTATGGAGCTAAACTCACCATATCCTCATCCCAGAACTTTATCGGAGAACTGTCCATAACCATACACAGAAAGGGAACATCCTAATTCAAGCCTCTGAACAAAACCTATAAATTTTTGATCGCCACTTTCTCCCTGCTCTCTGTGCCTCCATGCCATCTGCTACCCCCATAGAACCCACTCGCGCACCCCCTCTTCTAAGAGGTGAATCTTCTACTCCCAATACTTGCCACTTCCCTGCTCTCCGCGCCTCCTTGCCTTCCGCCGCCACCCCCACTACAACCCCCTTCCCTCTCCCAGAGAACCCCCTCTCATATCCCCTCCTCTAAAAGATGAACCTTCTACTCCAAATTCTCCTTGCACTATCTCCACCCCCACTACAGCCTCTTCCAATCGTCTTTGCACTGCCTCCACTCCCCCCACAACCTCTTCCATTCCCAGACACCCTGAAGCTTCGGTCTTGTGACCAGAATTACTTTCCCCCAACTCAGGGCTCGCCTTCAGTGCCCACTTGACTTATCCACCGCAACTGAATTGTCTCAGTCCACCTACCACAGCAAGCTGGATCCTTCCTTAGCCCCCACCTCAGCCTTAGACGAGCACCATCATACTCCACCCCCTCCCACAGATCCTACCGCCTCCCAACTGATCCCTATAATAGCTCGTCTAGAACTCAAAATAAACACTATTCTGGATGAAATCTCGTCACTTCATAAGGATGTGATGCTTTGCCACATTTGCCCCCTCACTCACACAGTTAAGACGAACACTGATCCAGCCACAAACATGTACTCTGACCCCCCATCCGTAACCCCTAGGCAAACTATCCCTTACATGAATCAGCACCTTAAACCTAGACGCACCACGACTGGAATGTCGCAGCGTGAAGCCGAAATGTTAAGAAACCCTTACAACAATGCTCCAAGCCAACCTTGCCAATGGAAGATACCAGTCAACCTTGGCACTAGTGGGACCTTGGCCTCCACTCGCCCTTCCAGGCCACCTGCCTAACTAACTACCATCCAAGTCAGTCAATCTTGTCCGAGACCATTACCTACGCTATGCTGCATGTTTTTTAAACTGTCGGTCAGCAATCAGGCATGCCACTGACATAGCAGGAACTATCCTTCGACACAAAATTAACATCTGCTTTTTAACCAAAACCTACCTGAATGGCAACTCATTCCCTTTCATAGATCTCCTCACCCCACCGCACTTCTCAATAATTCGTTGCGACGGCAAGGATCGCATTGGCGGTGGATTAGCTATCATTCACAGAAATGACCTTTGCCTAACTCCCTTCCAAACTGCCAAACACCCCACCTTTGAAAATGTAGGCGGTCAGCTCACTTCCGAAGGCCCCAACCCCATCAAATTTCATGTCCTCTACCAACCTCCTGGTGAAAAACTTCAATTCCTTGAAGACCTAATAATGCAAAACTCCCTAAAAGTCAGCGCTGACATTATTCTTGGAGACCTAAACCTTCACCTGAACAATGTTGAAGATCCAGTAGTGCAAGCCCTATCCACCCTCCTTGCAGCAAATGATCTCACCCAACACTACAACAAACAAACTCACATTAAGGGCTCTACCCTTGATGCAATCATTTCAAACCATAACACTCTATCCCTCCACTCCATCCTTCCCATCGACTTGACTGATAAACACCTAATTCTTTTTCGATCTCAATGTCAACAACCCCAAGATCCACCCCCAAACCACCTATACCAAGCGCTGGGTGAGGGATATTCATAGAATCCCCCAACCAGAGTTAGAAGCATTAATCAGCTCCCAAATACTACCTCTACCTGGCCTCTCTTCTGCTGATGAACTCACCTGCCACTACAACACATAAATGGTAGAACACCTTCACACAGTTGCCCCTCTGAAACTCTGGAAATTGAGGAGTATACCTTCCAGATCCTGGTTCAATAAAGATCTTAACAAAGAGAGGCGACAACTTCAACTGGCTGAAAGAAACTGGAGACAATAACCCTCGCTAATCAATCTCTCGCTCCTTCGAGCTGAATGCCAAAAATACAAAAACCACATCTTCCGAGAAATATAATTTTTCCGAGACCAACTTGACCACCCTAGGAACAGACCTAAAGACCTCTTTAACATCATCAAACAACAAACCTTCTCTCTCACTACACGTCCAACCAATTACTCTACTAAGTGCTATGAATAGTTAGCCATATTCTTCTCTCTCTGAAAAAATAACTATGATTGAACTCTCTCTTGACCCATCCACCTCCAAACCCAACATCAAATATGCCTCCTCTAGCCTAGAGGACCCACTCATCGCCCTGCCTCCAACTAATGGTAATCTCCCCAAATTCTCCTCCTCTGCAGTCCAGGACATCAATCTCAACCCTTTGCAGCTGAAAAATGATGCAGCTTGTACTGAATTCGACTATATCCCTTAAGAAGAAATCCTCAAATTTCTTGCTTGCATGAAGTCGACATCCCACCTCTCTTACCCCTACCTGCTATGCTTGTCAAAAATGTTAGTCATATCATCACTCCTACATGGAACAAAATCATCAACTCCTCCTAATCGAGTGGCTCCAAGCGGCCTCCCTCAAACAAGGCCAAGTCACCCCTCTCATCAAAAAGCCGGACTCCAACCTGAATGACCTTAACAACTACAGACCTATAACTAACCTCCCTCTTCTTGTCAAAACTATCAAAAATGTGTCCTTGTACAGCTCAACAACTGCATTGAAAAATACAACCTGCACAACACTTTCCAATCTGGGTTCAGGAGAGGTTGTAGTACAGAGACTGCAGTACAGAACATCGACGACGATCTACACAGATATCTGGATGATGGGCAGGCATGCCTCCTTGTCCTCCAACACCTCTCGGCCACCTTTGATGCCGTCAACCATAACAGCCACCTAAACACCCTCTCACAGCGTGCAGGCATCAATGGCACTGTCCTTCCATGGTCTGCTTCTTTTCTGAACTACCGCTCACAGCTAATCAGAATAAACAACTCCACCTCAAAAGCAACGGCAGTCTCACAAGGAGTTCTGCAAGGGTCAATCTTGTCTCCTGCCCTTTTCAACTTTCATATGGAACCTCTTGCATTGATTCTAAAACAAGCCAGAATTGCCTACCACCTCTATGCAGATGACACCCAACTTTTCATTTCATCAGCCAAAGATATCCAGCACCTAAACAGCAGTCTTTCCACAGTACAATCCTGGTGGACCAACAAACACCTGAAGCTCAACCCCAACAAAACCGAACTTCTCTTCATCCAACCGAAAGAATAGTCCATTCCCCTTAGATACCTGGCTCAACAACCTCACTGCATTAAACTGCAAACTATCCATCTCCAACTCTGTCAAATCGCTAGGGATTACACTTGACAGAAACCTGAACATGAAAGAGCATATTAATTCCTCAGCTAAAAGTGCCCTTTACACTCTGAAACACCTCAAAAAAGTCAAACCCTTCATCCCCAAAGACCTAAAGACTGTGGTGCAATCCTTAGTCCTCTCCAAGTTGGACTACGGTAACTCTATGATCACGGGTGCCCCAAAAACACACCTCATACCTTTGAAAGCTACACTCCATGCAGGGCCTGACTACTGTTGGGGGAGAGTCGCTTTGACCATATCACTCCCGCTCCCAGGATACTCAACTGGCTACCAATCGAGGCAAGATGTATACTCAAAACTGCCTGCATAACCCATAAAGCCCTGTACACTGAAAAATCAGTCTACCTCACAAACAAACTGTCAAAGGCCGGCCAACAGAGACATCTCAGAAGCTCAAACACCCTACTCCTGAGTACGTACAAACTAAAGAAAGAAAAATGTTGCACCCACTCCTTCTTGTAGAACGCTCCCAGAATCTGGAACTCTCTGCCACAGGACTTACGTGACAATCGATCATTTCCTCACTTCAGGAAAAAACTTAAACTACTCCTTCTCAATAAATACCTAAACCCTCCCCCCTAAATCATCTGACTGGACTGAGGCTTCTACCTCACACCCTCCAAATAAATCTGATTGTCTCTACCTTGGGGGAAAAACTGTGCTTCTACTCTCCCCAGTTCAGGAGTACCCAACCTCAACTACCTCCGAACTATTTCATCCACATATCCCATTGTCTATTGAAATTTTTATTTTATATACTGTCACTATGTATTTTTTATTTACTCCAGATGTTAGTCTTGTAATTGCTGCTGTTCCAGCTCTGTGTGTCTACCCTCCCCAACTATGTAACACCCTACCTTCGAACTACTTTGTATACATATCCTTCCATATACTGTATTCTACTTTTATATACTGTTACTATGAATTTTTTATCCACTCCTCATGCAACTCATGTAATTACTGCTGTGATATCTCTGTAAAGCACTCTAATACCCTCGGGTCAAATTCGCACTATATAAAGCTCGATAAAAACTCTCGCCCTAAGGTAACTATAACTCGCGCCCCTGCCCTGCACAGTATTTTGCATCAATAATTTCACTGCAAATGTTGCAGTGAAATCATCAATGATGTCATGAGTGATGAAATATGTGGAAATTATCAGCATGGTGAGGGTGTGAGTTATAGTTACCTTAGGGCATGAGTTATAGTTACTTGAGATAACTATAACTGCTGAATTTCTTTGGTTTTGTGTGTGCAAAACCTGAGCCGAACAATAATGTCTCTGTAACCTTTGTTTTTTTTAGTGAATTTCTAAGGTTTTTTTCATTCTATTTCCTAACTATAATGTCCCTGTGACCTTTGTTTTTTTAAATGAATTTCTATGCTTTTTAATGCTATTTCCTAACTATAATGTCCCTGTAGCCTTTGTTTTTTTCAGTGAATTTCTTTGATTACTCAATGCTATTTCCTGACTGTCCTGTCCCTGTAACCTGGGTGTATGAGTGGTTGTGTGGGTGTGTAAGTGGGTGTGCGAGTGTGTGGTGTGTCTGTGTGTGGGTCTGTGAGTGGGTGTGTGAGTGGCTGTATGGGTGTGTGAGTGGATGTGTGAGTGTTTCTGTGAATGTGCAAGTGAGAGAGAGTGTGTGAGTGGGTGTTTGAGCTATGGAAACTAGGTCCTATCTATAACCACCTACTGGTAGGTTGTATATATATTACCTACTGGCGGTCACCAGAAGGTAGTTATAGTTAGGACCTTGTTTCTATTCAAAAAGCGTTTTTTCTTTTGCCAATATCTTTGGCGCCGTTTGACAAATCTTCACGAACTTTTCAAAACTAATGATTCACTCAGGTCAGCTCCTGTCCTGAAAGTTTCGGGGTGATTCGTCAAGTGGGGGCCGAGAAAAAAGAGGGGTCCCAAAACGCGTTTTCCCCATGTTAATTTCCATAGGAACTTTAGACACGGCTACAGCCCGAACTGCTGAACGGAATTACACCAAATTTGGCAAAAAGGTAGCTCTTGGTTCAGAAAGCGACCTTTTTTTAAATGGTGTAAATCTGTTCAGTAGTTCCTGAGAAATTCAAATAATAAAAATATCGATATCTGAGCACCGAGGAGGATTCGCGAACCCTCCCGAGCATGAGCTTCATTTTGATTGGCTGCCAACACTCCAAACCAGAATGTGTTGGCAGCCATCTTGTGACTCGATAGAACCGAGTCACAAGAAAACAGTAAAAAAAGATAATAAACAAGAAAAAGAGGCAGGGTAGAAACACCCTGACCCCCTAGGCCTGCTCAGGGGGCCCCACAGGGACCCCCAGGCCCAAAAAAAGAATTTAAAAAATAAATAAAATCGGCAGAATTCGTGCTGGGTGCGCGAATCCCGCCGAAAATAAAAAAAAACAAAGTGCGGTCTCCGCGCTTTGTTTAATTAAGGCCCCGGGTGGGCCAGGTCCCGGGGGCAATCACAAAATATAGTGCAGAGGCCCGCAGGGCCAGCACAGCCCCGGGGACTGCCACCTCCCCGGGGCCATGTTGATTACATGTGGGGGCACACAGCCCCCCGCAGCCCCAGGGATCGCCACCTCCCCGGGGCTTTATTGTAGTTAAAATGCATGGGGGGCTCATGCCTCCCCCCACACAGCCCCGGGGGTCACCACCTCCCCGGGGCTTTAATAATTAAACAAGGGGGACACACGGCCCCCCACAGCCCTGGGGACCGCCACCTCCCCGGGGCTCTGATTTTTTTTTTTTAATGTGTGGGGGGCTCGAGCCCATCCCACATGGCCCCGGGGACCACTACCTCCCTGAGGCATACATAAATGTAGTGCGGGGGTCCGTCACCTCCCCGGGTCTTTGCACTGGAAGGGAGGGGGGCCATGCAGCCCCCTCCTGGAGCCCTCTATGGCCCTGGGGACCACCACCCACCAGGGCCAGCTCCTGCAATGTCCCAGGGTGCCCACCCCTGGGACATTGCCATTTGCTATGGCAGGCCCTGCTACAGCAAACACTGCTTTGCTTCTTGGAAGCGAGAGCAGGAAACCTGCTCTCACTTCCAAGAAGCAAAGAAGAATTGCTGTTGGACAAGGGGAGCTGCATGTCAGCAGCTCCCCTTGTCCAAAAGCAATGCCGGCTCCCGCAGGAGGCGGGGAGCCAACAGGGACCGCGGGGGCATTGGGGCTTCCCCAGCGGTCCCCATCAAGGAGGCCAAGCCCCGGGGGATGGGGTCCTCGGGCCAAAAGTGGCCCAGGGAATGGGGGCCACTCGGCCCCCTTTCCGTTTTGATTTAAAAAAAATAAAAAAAACAGATAAGGCCGGGCCCCGGGGGATGGGATCCCTGGGGCCTAAACTGGCCTTAGGAGGGGGGCCACGCAGCCCCCCTCCAAAATTATAAAAATAAAGTCTGGGCAGGCCCCGGGGGATGGGGTCCCCGGGGCTAAAAGTGGCCCAGGGAAGGGGGCCACACGGCCCCCTTTCTTTAAAGAAAGGTTTTGCCAGGCCCCGGGGGATGGGGTCCCCAGGGCCAAAACAGGCCTGGGGAAGGGGGCCACACGGCCCCCCTCCCCTACAAATAAAAATAAAAATCAAGGCCCAGCCCCGGGGTATGGGGTTCCCGGGGCCGTAATTGGCCTTGGGAGGGGGATGGTGCACGTCCCTCTCCCTTTTCAAATTTTCTATTTTTTTTTTTAATTGGCTAAGGTCCCGGGGAATGGGTCGCCGGGGCCCAAAAGGGTTCATGGAAGGGGGGCCACACAGCCCCCCTTCCTAAAATAAAAAAAAATAAAAAGAAACCCGGCAACTCGCCAGAGGCCCCGCCCTCTCCCTGCACACCTATGCAAACGTGCCCCCTGGCACGTTGTGGGTTGGGGGATTAAGTCCCCTTGGATCCTGAGGGTCCCTGGGGGCTAACTAGCCCACCAGGTACCTCCAGTAAGTCCCACACAGTGGGATTGCTGAGAAGTGGTCCGAGGCCACTCCCCTTTTTAGATCACTCTACAAACGAGCCTCTTGGCGCACTGCTGGTGGGGCGATGAGGTCCTCTAGTGTCCTGAGGACCTCAGGACTAAAGTGGACTTCATTCCCCGAGCAGCAGTGAACCAGGAGGCGTATTTGCAGAGTGGTGTAAAAAGGGGGCATGCCCTCGGGCCACTCTCAGCAATCCAGCTGTGTGGGTCTTACTAGAGATAACAGGAGGGCTTGTTGGCCCCCAGGGACCCTCAGGAGGCAAGGGGACTTCATCCCCCAACCAAGAACGTGCCAGGAGGTGCGTTTGCAGAGTGGTGGAGAAAGGGGGCGTGGCCTGTGTCCACCTCTCAGCAATCCCACTATCTGGGGCTTACTGGAGGTATCAGGTAGTTGGCCCCTAAGGACCCCCAGCAGCGAAGGAGACTTTAATCCCCTTCCCAGAGCGCGCCAGAGAGCGCGTTTGCAGAATGCTGGGCAAAGGGGGCATGGCCTGCTATGATTACTTACCAATGCTGCTGTGTGGGACTTACTGAAGGTAATAGGAGGGGTAGTTGGCCCCCAAGGACGTCCTTGGGGGCCAACTACCACTCCTGTTACCGTCAGTAAGTCCCACACAGTGGCATTGCTAAGAGGTCTTCAGAGGCCACGCCCCCCTTTCTCCACCACTCTGCAAACGCACCTCCTGGAACACTACGGGTTGGGGAATGAAGTCTGCTTTACTCCTGAGGGACTTTGGGGGCCAAGAAGCCCTCCTGGTACCTCCTGTAAGTCCTACACATTGGAATTCCTGAGCGCTGGTTGGAGGCCCAGCCCCCTTTCTCAACCACTCTGCAAACATGACTACCAGTTAAAGAAGCATTTGTAATGTAATAGGTCTCGCATTTGCAAGAATTAGAGCTATTGGCGTTGTAAATGTAAAAGTTTTTTACTAATGTTTTTTGGAGTGGAGTGGATGTACATTGTGTGTAGTGGAATTATGTGGTATGTTGTGCAGTGAAATTATGTGGATAGGAAGTATGTCGTATTTAGTGTTTAGGAAATATGTAGAGTGGGATTATGTGTTATGGAGAGTAATTATGTGGTATGGTAGTCTGTGTTGTGGAGTGGTAACCTCAGGTTTAGTCTTCCTCGTTTCCATAGAAGCTAAACTATGAACTCAATGAGACAAAAAAAAGAAGGAATCACTGAGGAGCACTTCTGGACCTAGTCAGAGGTATGAGCAGGGCCACTGGAATTATGCGACTGTTTGTCTGCACTGACTTTCGCACAATTATAAATTTTCCGCATTAGCCACATAAGCCATCCTCTGCTGCCTAATCTGCAGATTCGAACAAAAAAAACCTTGTTTCTAGCTCAAACGGCTAAACGTTACCAAAAATGCAGCGACAAGTGTTACAGCGTGCTGGAAGGTCCTTTGCAAACCTAGAATGGTCACCTGTTACTTATTGCTAAATGTGGGTGTTAAATTGGTACTAATGGTGTGCAAGCCACTCTTGCTTCTTTCTGCGCCTCTCTTGCCTCTTTCTGCATTTCTTTTGCTTCTTTCTGCACCTTTCTTTCTTTTTCTGCACTTCTCTTGCCTCTTTCTGCAAATCTCTTCTACTTTCTACTCCTCTTTTGCCTCTTTCTGCACCTCACTTGCTTCTTTGTGTACCCCTCTTGCCTCTTTCTGCACCGCTCTTCCCTCTTTCTGGACCCCTCCTGCTTCTTTCTGCACCTCTGTTCCTTGTTTCTGCACTTCTTTTGTTTCTTTCTGCACCTCTCTTGCTTCTTTCTGCACCCCATTTGCCTCTTTCTCCACCCCTGTTCCCCCTTTATGCATCTCTGTTGCTTCTTTCTGCACTTCTCTTGTCTCTTTCTCCACCCCTCTTCCCTCTTTCTGCTCCTCTGTTGCTTCTTTCTGCACCTCTCTTGATTCGTTCTGCACCCCTCACGCCTCTTTCACACCCCTCTTCCTGCACCCCTCTTGCCTCTTTCTGCACCTCTGTTCCTTCTTTCTGCACTTCTTTTGTTTCTTTGTGCACCTCTCACTTCTTTCAGCACCCCATTGCCTCATTCTGCTCCCCTCTTCCTTCTTTCTGCACCCCTCTTGCCTGTTTCTGCATCTCTGTTCCTTCTTTCTGCACTTCTTGTGTTTATTTCTGCAGCTCTCTTGCTTCTTTCTGCATCCCCTTGCCTCTTTCTCCACCCATCCACCCTCTTTCCGCACCCCTGCTGCCTCTTTATGCACCTCTGTTCTTTATTTCTGCACTTCTTTTGTTTTTTTCTGCACATCTCTTGCTTCATTCTGCACCCTACGTGCCTCTTTCTGCACCCTTCTTCCCTCTTTTTGCACCCCTCTTGCCTCTTTCTGCACCTTTCTTGCTTCTTTCTGCACTCCTCTTTCTTCTTTCTGCACTCCTCATGCCTCTTTCACACCCCTCTTCCCTCTTTGTGCACCCCTCTTGCCTATTTCTGCACCTCTGTTCTTTCTACACTTCTTTTGTTTCTTTCTGCAGCTCTCATGCTTCTTTCTGTACCCCCATGCCTCTTTCTCTACCCCTCTTCCCTCTTTCTGCACTCCTGTTGCCCCTTTCTGCACCTCTGTTCCTTCTTTCTGCACTTCTTTTGTTTCTTTCTGCACGTCTCTTGCTTCTTTCTGCACCCCTCGTGCTTCTTTCTGCATCTCTTTTCCTTCTTTCTTCACTTCTTTTGAATCTTTCTGCACCTCTCTTGCTTCTTTTTGCACCCCTCTTGCCACTTTCTCTACCCCTGTTCCCCCTTTTTGCATCTCTGTTGCTTCTTTCTGCACTTCTCTTGCCTCTTTCTCTATCCCTCATCGCTCTTTCTGAACCTCTGTTGCTTCTTTCTGCACTTCTCTTGCTTCTTTCTGCACCTCTGTCCCTTCTTTCTGCAACCCTTGTGCCTCTTTCTGCACCCCTCTTACCTCTTTCTGCACCCCTCTTGCCTCTTTCTGCACCTCTGTTCCGTCTTTCTGCACATCTTTTGTTTCTTTCTGCAACTCTCTTGCTTCTTTCTGCACACCTCTTGCTTCTTTCTGCACCCCACGTGCCTCTTTCACACCCCTCTTCCCTCTTTCTGAACCCCTGTTGCCCCTTTCTGCACCCCTGTTCCTTCTTTCTGCACTTCTTTTGTTTCTGTCTGCATGTCTCTTGCTTCTTTCTGCACCCCTCTTCCCACTTTTTGCACCCCACTTGCCTCTTTCTGCACCTCTGTTGCTTCATTTTGCACTCCTCTTGCTTCTTTCTACACCTCTCTTGCTTCTTTCTGCACCCCTCATCCCTCTTTCTGCAGCCCTCTTGCCTCTTTCTGCACCTCTGTTCCTTCTTTCTGCACTTCTTTTGTTTATTTCTGCAGCTCTCTTGCTTCTTTATGCACCCCTTGCCTCTTTCTCCATCCCTATTCCCTCTTTCTTCATCTCTCTTCCCTCTTTCTTCACCCCTGTTGCCTCTTTCTGCACCTCTGTTCCTTCTTTCTGCACTTCTTTTGTTTCTTTCTGCAGCTCTCTTGCTTCTTTCTGCATCCCTCGTGCCTCTTTCTGCACCCCTCTTCCCTCTTTTTGCACCCCTCTTGCCTGTTTCTGTACCTCTGTTGCTTCTTTCTGCACTACTCTTGCTTTTTTCTGTACCTCTTTGCTTCTTTCTGCACCACTCATGCTTCTTTCTGCACCCTTCTTCCCTCTTTCTGCACCTCTCTTGCCGCTTTCTGTACCTCTGTTCCTTCTTTCTTGACTTCTTTTGTTTTTTTCTGCACCTCTCTTCCTTCTTTCTGCACCCCTCTTGCCTCTTTCTGCACTTCTCCTGATTCTTTCTGCACTTCTACTGACTCTTTCTGCACCTCTGTTGGTTTTTCTCCACCTTTCTTCCCTAGTTCTGCACCTCTGTTGCTTCTTTCTGCACTTTTCCTACTTCTTTCTGCACCCCCGTGCCTCTTTCTGCACCCCTTGTGCCTCTTTCTGCACCCCTCTTCTCTCTTTCTGCACTCCTCTTGCCTCTTTCTGCACATCTGTTCCTTGTTTCTGCACTTCTTTTGTTTCTTTCTGCACCTCTCTTGCTTCTCTCTGCTTCCCTCTCGCCTCTTTCTCCATCTCTCTTCCTTCTTTCTGCATCTCTTGTTACTTCTTTCTGCACTTCTCTTGCCCCTTTCTGCACCCCTCTTCCTTCTTTCTGCACCTCTGCTGCTTCTTTCTGATCTTCTCTTGCTTCATTCTGCACTCCTCGTGCCTCTTTCTGCACCCCTTTTCCCTCTTTCTGCACCTTTCTTGCCTCTCTCTGCACCTCTGTTCCTTCTTTCTGTACTTCTTTTGTTTCTTTCTACAGCTCTCTTGCTTCTTTCTACACCCCTTGCCTCTTTCTCCACCCCTCTTCCCTCTTTCTGCACCCCTTTTGCCTATTTCTGCACCTCTGTTCCTTCTTGCCTCTTTCTGCACCTCTGTTGCTTCTTTCTGCACTACTCTTGCTTCATTCTGCACCTCTTTGCTTCTTTCTGCACCACTCGTACTTCTTTCTGCACCCTTCTTCCCTCTTTCTGCACCTCTCTTGCCTCTTTCTGCACCTCTGTTCCTCCTTTCTTGACTTCTTTTGTTTCTTTCTGCACCTCTCTTGCTTCTTTCTGCACCCCTCTTGCCTCTTTCTGACCTTCTCCTGCCTCTTTCTGCACTTCTATTGACTCTTTCTGCACCTCTGTTGGTTCTTTCTGCACTTTTCTTACTTCTTTCTGCACCCCTCGTGCCTCTTTCTGCACCCCTTGTGCCTCTTTCGGCACCCCTCTTCTCTCTTTCTGCACTCCTCTTGCCTCTTTCTGCACATCAATTCCTTGTTTCTGCACTTCTTTTGTTTCTTTCTACACCTTTCTTGCTTCTCTCCTCTTCCATCTTGCCTCTTTCTCCACCCCTCTTCCCTCTTTCTGCATCCCTGTTACTTCTTTCTGCACTTCTCTTGACCCTTTCTGCACCCCTCTTCCCTCTTTATGCACCTCTGTTGCTTCTTTCTGCACTTCTCTTGCTTATTTCTGCACCCCTTGTGCCTCTTTCTGCACCCCTTTTCCCTCTTTCTGCACCTTTCTTGCCTCTCTCTGCACCTCTGTTCCTTCTTTCTGCACTTCTTTTGTTTCTTTCTGCAGCTCTCTTGCTTCTTTCTATTCCCCCTTGCCTCTTTCTCCACCCCTCTTCCTTCTTTCTGCACCCCTGTAGCCTCTTTCTGCACCCCTGTTGCCCCTTTCTGCACCTCTGTTCCTTCTTTCTGTACTTCTTTTGTTTCTTTCTGCACATCTCTTGCTTCTTTCTGCACCCCTCGTACCTCTTTATGCACCCCTCTTCCCTCTTTTTGCACCTCTGTTCCTTCTTTCTGCACTTCTTTTGTTTCTTTCTGCACTCTTCTTCCCTTTTTTGCATCCCTCTTGCCTCTTTCTGCAGTTCTCTTGTCATTTTCTGTACCTCTCTTGCCTCTTTCTGCACCTCACTTGCCTCTTTCTGCACTTCTCTTGCTTCTTTCTACACCAATGTTGCTTCTTTCAGCAATTCTCTTGCCTCTTTCTGCACTTCTCTTGCTTGTTTCTGCACCTCTCTTGTGTCTTTCTGCACCTCTGTTGCCTCTTTTTGCAACTCACTTGCTTCTTTCTGCACCCCTCTTGCCTCTTTCTGCACCCCTCTTTCCGCTTTCTGCACCTCTCTTGCTTGTTTCTGCACCCTTCTTCCCTTTATTGCATCCCTCTTGCCTCTTTCTGCAGTTCTCTTGTCATTTTCTGCACCTCTCTTGCCTCTTTCTGCACCTCACTTGCCTCTTTATGCACTTCTCTTGCTTCTTTCTACAACTCTGTTGCTTCTTTCAGCAATTCTCTTGCCTCTTTCTGCACTTCTCTTGCTTGTTTCTGCACCTCTCTTGCGTCTTTCTGCACCTCTGTTGCCTCTTTCTGCACTTCACTTGCTTCTTTCTGCACCCCTCTTGCCTCTTTCTGCACCTCTATTGGTTCTTTCTGCACTGCTCTTGCTTTTTCTGCACCTCTGCTGTTTCTTTCTGCACTTCTCTTGCTTCTTTCTACACCTCTCTTGCTTTTTTCTGCACCCCACTTGCCTCTTTCAGCACCCTTCTTCCCTCTTTGTGCACCTCTCTTGCTTCTTTCTGCACCTCTCTTGCCTCTTTCTGCACCCCTCTAGCCTCTTTCCGCATCTGTTTTGCTTGTTTCTGCTCTTCTTTTGCCTCTTTCTGTACCCCTCTTGCCTCCTTGTGCACCTCTGTTGTTTCTTACTGCACTGCTCTTGCTTCTTTCTGCACCTCTCTTACAAATTTCTGCACCCCTCTTGCCTCTTTCGGCACCCCTCTTGTCTCTTTCTGCACTCCCTCTTTCTGCACCTCTTCTGTGTGTTTCTGCACCTCTGCTACCTCTTTCTGAACTTCTCTTACCTCTTTCTGCACCTCTGTTGCTTATTTCTGCACTTCTCTTGCCTCTTTCTGCACCCCTCTTCCTTCTTTCTGCACCTCTGTTGCTTCTTTCTGTACTTCTCTTGCTTCTTTCTGCACCTCTCTTGCTTCTTTCTGCACCTCTCTTGCCTCTTTCTGCACCCTTCTTTCCTCTTTCTTCACCTCTCTTGCCTCTTTGTGCACCTCACTTGCCTCTTTCTGCATACACAGGGCTACTTTTGAACTGACCTCAGGCTCAGCAGTGCACACATGCAAGTGCAGAAAAGGGCTGCTGGCCTCTAAACTGCCATGCCAAATTATATGCTCGGGACTTAGAGGTAGTTTTAATCCCCCTGCCCTATTATGTACTAGGGCCTTACAGGGGAGGTCATGCCAATCACAGGGGTACCCCAACCCATAGTGTACCCTAGTGTACATAGGTGTTTTCACTGTATTCTAAGTGTCTTTCAGCATAGCACTGGCTCCGGGCCTGGTTAGGCAGAGCCCAGGGTCAGTCAGAGTCAGTTACCACCAGTACCAGTCAGCAAAAAGTTGGGGGGTGCCCAGGGCACAGGATGACTTTCAACAAGGCCTCTTTCTTCCCCTCTGTTGGTTCTTTCTGCATATCTCTTGCTTCTTTCTGCACCTTTCTTCCTCTTTCTGGACTTCTGTTGCCTCTTTCTGCATTCATCTTGCTTCTTTCTGCGCCTTTCTTCCTCTTTCTGCACATGTCCTACCTCTGTAGGCATAGTTAGAAATTAGCATTTAAAAAACCTTAGAAATTCACTGAAAAAACCATAGCTTTCAGGGACGTTATAGTTAGTAATTAGCATTTAAAAAAACTTTGAAATTCACTGAAAAAACCATAGGTTTCAGGGACATTATAGTTAGAAATTAACATTTAAAAAACCTTTGAAATTCATGAAAAAACCAAAGGTTTCAGAGACGTTATAGTTAGTTGGACATTTCACTCGCACAAAACCAGAGAAATTCGGCCATTATAGTTAGTTGACCTAAGTATAACTCGCGCCCCCGCAATGCACTGCTGATGACATCACATATTACATCACTCATGACATGGTCAGTGACATCACTGATGACATCATCCACGTGATAATCTGATGCACCTCCTCACACCCTAATATAACCTTTGATACACCCACTCTAAAATACAGACTACCATTCTCGAAACCATAGACACACCAATACCAGTTACTACATACCCACTCACTGGCTCCTATGTCTACACACACATCCACTCACTTACCCATACAGTCACTCATACATGCACTCACTCATCAATACAGCCACTATCATATGCACTCATACACCTATACAGACACTCACATGTCGCCACTCACCCATAGAGTTACTTACACAGCTAGTCAGTCATGCAAAGAATCAATCACACTCCCATTTACTCCCCTATACAGTTACACACACACTACCTCACTTATTCATACAGATACTAACACATACTTACTCTTTTATACAATCACTGACACAAGCACACACTCATCTACACAGCCACTCTCACAATCACTCACTCTCACATAGTCATTTATATACTCCAGCACTCACATATACTGCCTTTCACATATGTAGTTACTCACACATGTACCACTGAGACATCTATTCACTCGCCAACACAGCCATACACACACTCACCCACCCATAAAACTCCTCACAGACACACTCTTGAACCCATACACCCAGTGAATCACCCACTCACACATCCATGCAGGGAGTCACACACACCCCACCCACCAACACAGACACTCAGGTACCCATACAGATACTCAGACAACCAATCAATAACCCATTTAGACACTCATGTAGCTACTCACCAACCCATGCAGCCGCTTACACACCAACAGACAGACTGATGCAGACATTCACATAGTTTAGTCACTAACCCATGCATTCAGTAAGACACGTTTAATCACTCACTTATACAGTCAGTCACACACCTACTAAGTCATCCATTCAGACAGCCATACACCCACTCATTCTTCAATACACCTTGGCCTATATATATATATATATATATATATATATATATATATATATATATATATATATATATAAAAACATATTTAAACTTTACAGAAACACACAGTCACTGGATGATGTCATCAGTGATGTCATCAGTGATGTCATTTGAGATGTCATCAGTGATGTCATCAGTGATGTCACTGACCATTTCATGAGTGATGTAATATGTGATGTCATCAGCAGTGCATTGCGGGGGCGCGAGTTATACTTAGCTCAACAAACTATAACGACCGAAATTCTCTGGTTTTGTACGAGTGAAATGTCCAACTAACTATAATGTCCCTGAAACCTGTGTTTTTTTCAGTGAATATATATATATATATAAGATACATTGACGATCTTTTTGTTATTTGGGAAGGGTCTGCAAATGAAGCAGAACAATTTGTAAATGAATTGAATGTAAATAGTCTCAACTTACAATTTACAGCCTCCATTAGTCCTACCACAGTGAACTTTTTGGATGTACAGGTTTATATTAATGAAGGCCAATTGGAAACAAAGCTACACAGAAAGCCAACTGCAGGGAATGCAGTATTACATGCAGGAAGCGCCCACCCCCAGCACTTGATACAAAGCATACCATATGGGGAGTTGCTGCGCATCAAACGCATCTGCAGTCGTGATCATGAGCTGAAACTAGCCCAACTGGCCAGTAAGAAGAGATTTTTGGCAAGAGGTTACACACTAAAATGCATTAACAGCGCTATCAGCAAAAGCAATGAGGTATCTAGAGAAAGTCTTGTCAATAAACCTATAGAGACAACCAACACTGATACTGAAGACACCACCACTTTTAGATTTATTCTTGAGTATAACAGACAGGAAAAGGCCATCAGAAATATTATCAGAAGGAATTGGCCCCTTATTCGAGATGACCCAGTGATTGGTCACCTACTCCCTAGAAATCCTGCTATC
Organism: Calotriton arnoldi; assembly: GCA_963921515.1. Classification (NCBI taxonomy): domain Eukaryota; kingdom Metazoa; phylum Chordata; class Amphibia; order Caudata; family Salamandridae; genus Calotriton; species Calotriton arnoldi. Next base: position 250,618 of record CAWUFW010000795.1, read on the forward strand.
ACATACAGCAAGGCGACATCCATGAAAGATACCTTAGTACGCAATGACCCCTTTACTCCAGCTGGGGGTACATGGCTAGCTCAAAGGAAGGGTTTCTTTCCATGCAAAACGTGCAAAGCGTGCCAACATGGTATCAAGAAAACTACTTACAGCACCCCATTCAGCGAACAAGAAAGGCAAATTAACAAGGCCCTCACGTGTAAATCTGATCATGTGGTTTAAGTGCTGGAGTGTCCCTGTGCCCTACGATATGTAGGCAGCACGATACTACAGGGGCACAAGAGGATACTCCAGCACATTAGGGCCATCAAAAACAAAGATACAGCATATCCTTTGGCACGACATTTCGGGGAAGCACACAGAGCAAACCCCAGAGATCTTAAATATTTTTTATTGGATGCCGTCCCCACCAACAAAAGAGGAGGTGATAGGGAGAAAGCTTTGAGACAACTGGAAACACGTTATATTCTTGACCTCGACACCAAGGCCCCTGGGGGCCTCAATATAACAGAGGAACTTTACATCTGCCTTCAAACGTGATAGTGCTACTGAGCTCTTATATTTTATTATATTTTAATACATTTTGTTATTAACTCAGGGGCTTTGAACATCCTATAATCAAATAGATTAATCTATAGACATTTTTTCCTGACTGGTATAATTCAACCATTAGGATTCAAGCAGCCGCCAGCCTCTAGCAACAAATAAAAAGTTCTTTTACACATTTTTACACGGTTTTAGAATTGGGTTTTAAGATAGGAACACATCACTTAGAAGTTTTTTTAACACGGTGTTTATTTGCACAAATTGATGCCTGAGTAGTTGAAAAACTAAAAGCATATTGTTTACATTGTGAGTACTGTGAAACATGCATTTGCACTTTAATTGGCCAGCCGTATTATTACCTTGAAATGTGACAACATATCTTATTTACAATTCAAGTACTGTATTATGCATTAGCACTTTAAGAATAATGGGTTTTAAAAGCAACTATTTGATATATTATTAATATTTTTAGTATGCGGTACCATTTTGTTTTAAAAAAGCATGTGATGATGAAACTATTTATATGTTTTAATTATGCTTTCAATAATGCTATATTTATATAACAAATCATATATATTTATTAACCATACAGTACATTGTGGAGATTAATGTAATTGCTGGAACATTATAGGTGCCAACTTGCTATTGGTCCATGGATTGGGTATTTAAACCTGAATTTCAAACAATCTATCCATGTTAAAGGTCAAAATTCCGACCAATAGCACACTAATTGCCTTAAGAGGATAGCATTTTCCTTTTAGTAAATCAATTGGTAGTAATTTGTTACAATATAACTTTTAAATCGCATATATAAGGATACCTGACAACAATTTGGTAAATACATGGCAGAATTATAACATAATTAATTCAGACCTGCCTTACAACTATGTTACAACATTGGTATAAGTTTGCACCATTACCAAATTTTGGGTCAGGAAGCTTTTTAATGACAACTTGCTTTTATGTTTATGCGGCATTTTGCACATCTTTCTGCTTAGGCATTTGTCACTTTAAAAACAAAAAATGCAACAAAAAAGAAAAAAACTGCAAATGTAACACTGGGGTATTTAAACCAACCATGTACCGTGTTTCGTGTCATGTGATCAAGGCCCTCCGGGGTCGAAACGCGTCATGCTGATGGTGATATTGGGATGAAATAAACTAAAAATCTGCACTTACTCTGTGGTCCGTGCTCCTGTTCCTGGGAGTTCGGGCGAAGGTTGGAGTTCTAAGGATATATTTATATATATAATATATATGTACGCTCCGACTTCCAAAGGAAAGATGAGCACTCGCGGGGTTTTAGGATTCATGAATTTTATTCCAAGAGCAGACGCGTTTCGGCGGTTGCCTTTTTCAATGCTCGTACAGATACAAGACACGTTTCCTGCAGACTCTCTTTTATATGGTGTTCAATCACCGTGTCAGTTCAGGTCTAGAGAGGAGAGAGGAGAGTTAGTGATGCACTATGCTATTCCGGGCGCCATCTTGCATGTATTATCAAAGTTTTTTCATGCTCCTCTGCCCTAAATGGGCTATCTCCTCCTTCAATCTGCAGCTCCACATATTAGTTCATATTATCAGTCTCCTTTGCCCCTCGCCCAAACTGCAAGGCAGCTTTTCATCAGCAAATAGCTACCCGCAGGGATTGGTCCAATTACCTTTCCCCGAGATTTGAATAATTTCCGAACTTCATCGACGGGGACCTCTGTGCCTCCATGCACTCTTGTGGCGGTACTGACAGTGTCTTTACATAAAACCGCTCCAAGTTCCACCAAGCACTTATAGAACTCTTCCTGGGCGGGTGCTATCGCATGAGAGGGTGGAACTCTCATAATATGTACGCTCCGACTTCCAAAGGAAAGATGAGCACTCGCGGGGTTTCAGGATTCATGAATTTTATTCCAAGAGCAGACGCGTTTCGGCAGTTGCCTTTTTCAATGCTCATACAGATACAAGACGTGTTTCCTGCAGACTCTCTTTTATATGGTGTTCAATCAGCGTGTCAGTTACGGTCTAGAGAGAAGAGAGGAGAGTTAGTGATGCACTATGCTATTCCGGGCGCCATCTTGCATGTAATATCAAAGTTTTTCATGCGCCTCTGCCCTAAATGATTTGAATAATCTCCGAACTTCATCGACGGGGACCTCCGTGCCTCCATGCAAGATGGCGCCCGGAATAGCATAGTGCATCACTAACTCTCCTCTTTTCTCTCTAGACCGGAACTGACACAGTGATTGAACACCATGTAAAAGAGAGTCTGCAGGAAACACGTCTTGTATCTGAAAAAGGCAACCGCCGAAACACGTCTGCTCTTGGAATAAAATTCATGAATCCTGAAACCCCGCGAATGCTCATCTTTCCTTTGGAAGTCGGAGCGTACATATTATGAGAGTTCCACCCTCTCATGCGGTAGCACCCGCCCAGGAAGAGTTCTATAAGTGCTTGGTGGAACTTGGAGCTGTTTTATGTAAAGACACTGTCAGAACCGCCGCAAGAGTGCATGGAGGCACGGAAGTCCCCGTCGATGAAGTTCGGAGATTATTCAAATCTCGGGGAAAGGTAATTGGACCAATCCCTGTGGGTAGCTATTTGCTGATGAAAAGCTGCCTAGCGGTTTGGGCGCTGGGCAAAGGAGACTGATAATATGAACTAATATGTGGAGCTGCAGATTGAAGGAGGAGATAGCCCATTTAGGGCAGAGGCGCATGAAAAAACTTTGATAATACATGTAAGATGGCGCCCGGAATAGCATAGTGCATCACTAACTCTCCTCTCTTCTCTCTAGACCGGAACTGACACGGTGATTGAACACCATATAAAAGAGAGTCTGCAGGAAACACGTCTTGTATCTGTACGACCATTGAAAAAGGCAACTGCCGAAATGCGTCTGCTCTTGGAATAAAATTCATGAATCCTGAAACCCTGCGAGTGCTCATCTTTCCTTTGGAAGTCGGAGCGTACATATTATGAGAGTTCCACTCTCTCATGCGGTAGCACCCGCCCAGGAAGAGTTCTATAAGTGCTTGGTGGAACTTGGAGCTGATATTATCTACTGGCGGTCGCCAGTAGATAGTTATAGTTACAACCTATTATCCATAGGAAATCCGCGACATTCTATTTGAAATAACTCTCTTGCCGGTTGACGTATCTTCGCAAAATTTTCAAACTTTGTGGCCCGCTCCGGTCCGCTCCTACCCTGAAAGTCTCGGGGGATTCGTCAAGCGGGGCCGAGAAAAATGGGGGTCCCAAAACGCGTTTTCCCCATGCAATTTTCCATAGGAAACTTTAGACACGGCTACAGCTCGAACTGCTGAACGGAATTACACCAAATTTGGCAAAGAGGTAGTTCTTGGTTCAGAAAGAACCCTTTTTGTTAAATGGTGTAAATCCGTTCAGTAGTTGCTGAGAAAATCAAAAGTAAAAAGATAGTGATATCTATGGCCGTGTAGGGTCCGCGTACCCTCCCGATCACGAGCTGCATGTTAATTGGCTGTCAGCTGGCTGTCAACATTCCGATTCAGGAAATGTTGGCAGCTATTTTGTCCCTCGGTAGAACCGAGGGACAGAAACAAGTGCGCAAAGCGCACAAAGGGGCAGGGTAGAAACACCCTGACCCCTAGGTTTGCTCAGGGGTCCCACAAGGACCCCTGGGCAAAAAATAAAAATTTTTTTAAATCTGCAGGATGCGCTCAGGGTGCGCGAATCCTGCCGGAAAAAAAATCGAGCGCGGTCTCCCGCGCTCGATCGTATTTTGCCCCCGGGTGGCCCAAGTCCCGGGGGCATGGTGGGGGGTTAATTTTATGTGTGGGGGCCTCAAAGGGCCCCCAAGCCCCGGGGACCGCCACCCCCCCCGGGCTTTTTTTTTTAAAATGGTGCGGGAGGGATCTGAGCCCTTCCGCAGCCCCGGGGACCACCACCTCCCGGGGCTTTTTTTTTAAAATTGAAAAACCTGTGTGGGGGGCTCCAGCCCCCACACGCCCCGGGGACCGCCACCTCCCGGGGCACTAAACATTTAAATATGGGGGTCCGTTACGGACCCCAGAGCCCCGGGGACCACCACCTCCCCGGGGCTGTGCAGTTCAAGGGAGGGGGCCGCGCGGCCCTCCTCCTGGAGCCCTTGATGGCCCTGGGGACCGCCACACCCCAGGGCCGGCTCCTGCAGTGTCCCGGGGTGCCTACCCCCAAGACACTGTAGTTTGCTATGGCAGGACGGAGCCTCGCGGCTCCCGTCCTGCCATAGCAAACTGCTTTGGATATTGGAAGAGAGAGCAGGAAACCTGCTCTCTCTTCCAATATCCAAGCCGACAGCTTTCCACATGGGGAGCTGCATCTTAGCAGCTCCCCATGTGTAAAGCAATGCCGGCTCCCAAGGGACGCGGGGAGCCGGCGGGACTGTGGGGGCTTGGGGACCCCCCACAGTCCCCAACGGAGAGGGCCAGCCCCGGGGGATGGGGTCCCCGGGGCAAGTAGTGGCCCGGGAGGGGGGGCACGCGGCCCCCCTCCCCAAAGTTTAAAAAAAAATTAAAAAAAAAAAGGGGTATGGCCGGCCCCGGGGATGGGGTCCCCGGGGCCTTAATGGCCAGAGGAGGGGGCCACGCAGCCCCCTCCAAAGAATAAAAATAAAAATAGAGGCCATGCCCCGGGGGATGGGGTCCCCGGGGCCAATACAGGCCCAGGGAAGGGGGGCCACGCGGCCCCCTTCCTGTTTTTTTTAAAAAAAAATAATTAAAAAAAAGGGGTAAGGCCCTGGGGGATGGGGTCCCCAGGGCCCAAAAACAGGAAAAAGTAAGGGGGCCACACAGCCCCCTTCAGGGACAAAAAAAAAAACGATCGGGCCCGCAGGCCCCGCCCCTTTCCTTCACCACTCTGCAAACGCGCCCCTGGCGCGTTTGCAGAGGGGAACGATTCCCCTTGAATACTGGGGTCTTGAGGGCCAACTAGCCCACCAGGAACCTCCAGTATGCGCCAGGGGCTGCGTTGCAGAGAGGTGTACAGAGGCCACGCCCCTTTTACACCTCTCTGCAACGCAGCTCTGTGGCGCTTTTTGGATATACCTGTTGGGCTAGTTGGCCCCCAGGGACCCTCAGGATTCAAGGGAGTTAATCCCCCGACTTAAAACGCGCCACGGGCGCGTTTGCACAGTGGTGAAGGGAGGGGCGGGGCTTCAGGTGACATCTGTGCAAACGCGCCTCGTGGCGCGTTTTAAGTTGGGGATTAAATCCCCTTCAATCCTGAGGTCCCTGAGGGCCAACTAGCCCAACAGGTACATCCAGAAAGCGCACAGAGCTGCGTTGCAGAGAGGTGTAAAGGGGTGTGGCCTCTCTACACGTCTCTGCAACGCAGCCCCTGGCGCATATTGGAGGTTCCTGGTGGGCTAGTTGGCCCCTAGGGACCCTCAGGATTCAAGGGGACTTAATCCCCCAACTTAAAACGCGCCACGGGGCGCGTTTGCACAGATGTCACCTCAGGCCCCGCCCCTCCCTTCACCATTGTGCAAATATTCTTCTAAAATCATCCGAAATACGAATTCCGATTTACTCACCTGTTATCAGGAGAGACCTCAGTGCTGCATCTTTCAGCCCAGTACTAATCCTGAAAAGTAATTTTAACCGTACTTACCAGTAACTTGAATTTCCTTCCATAGGATATCATTGCCTGCTTTTTGCTGAAAAAGTTTCTAAGTGTTGATTTTTGAAACATACAAATATTCCTCTAAAATCAGCCGAAATCCGAATTCTGATTTACTCACCTGTTATCAGGAGAGACCTCAGTGCTGCATCTTTCAGCCCAGTACTGGTCCTGAAAAGTAATTTTAACCGTACTTACCAGTAACTTGAATTTCCTTCCATAGGCTAACATTGACTGGTTTCACTTGGAAATTCTTCTAAGTGTGGAGTTTTGGAACTTTATAATATTCCTCTAAAATCAACCAAAGTACGAATTCCAATTTACTCACCTGTTATCAGGAGAGAACCCAGTGCTGCATCTTTTAGCCCAGCACTGACCCTGAAAAGTAATTTTAACCGTACTTACCAGTAACTTATATTTTCTTCCATAGGAATCCATTGTCTGGTTTTTAGCAGAAAAGTTTCAAAGTGTCGATTTTCACAAACTACAAATATTCCTAAAAATCGCCTGTATGACTTAAACGCATTCTTTCAACTGTTTACAGGAGATGCACCAGTGCTGGATCCAGGATCCAACACTGAGTAAGAAAAAGTAACGATAACAGTTTTTACCTTCTAAGTGAATTTCCTTCCATAGGATAACATTGGTGATTCTATGAGAAAAAGTTTCTAAGTGTCAACTTTTAAAGTACAATAATATTCCTTAAAAATCACGACTGTAACCAAAACGCTTTTACTCAACTGTTTACAGGAGATGTCCCAGGACTGAATCTAGGATCCAGTCCTGTGGTTAGAAAAGTAATCCATAAAGTAACTAATTGCATTTAACTAGAAATTCACATTGAGCTGAATGTTGCATTGTGTTTGAAAATGTGTTGCCCATTGCAACAACTGTAACTACTGTACTTAAAAGTCTATTGCCTATGTGCAAAGTATTTAAACTAAAGTAATTCATTCTGAGAAAGTATTTTTGTAATGTAATGTATAATGTAATTACAATGTAATTTAAAAATAAAATATGTAAAAAAAAAATGTTTCTAAAAATGTAGTAAATCAGTATGAAAAAAATTTATATAACAATTAATACATTTAAAAATTGTCATTTACAAAACCTTTGAAATTCACTGAAAAAACCGTAGGTTTCAGACATGTTATAGTTACAAATTAGCATTTAAAAAACCTTTGAAATTCACTGAAAAACCATAGGTTTCAGGGACGTTATAGTTACAAATTAGCATTTAAAAAACCTTTGAAATTCACTGAAAAACCATAGGTTTTAGGGACAGTTATAGTTAGTTGGACATTGCACTCGTACAAAACCCGTGAAATTCCCCCGTTATAGTTAGTCCAGCTAACTATAACTTGCGCCCGCAATGCACTGCTGATGACGTCACATATTACATCACTTATGACATGGTCAGTGACATCACTGATGACATCACTGATGACATCTCAAATGACATCACTGATGACATCACTGATGACATCATCCATGTGATAATTTCATGCATCTTCTCACACCCTAATATAACCTTTGATACACCCACTCTAAATTACAGACTGCCATTCGCAAAACCATAGACACTCCAACACCAATAACTACATACCCACTCACTGATTCTTAGGTCTACACACACACATCCACTCACTCACCCGTACAGTCACTCATACTTATGGTCACTCAGTACAGGACTATCATATGCACTCATACTCCTATATAGACACTCAAACACCGCCACTCATCCATAGAGGTACTCACACACCTAGTCAGTCATGCAAATAATTAAACACACTACCATTTACTCACCTATACAGTTATACACACACCAGCTCACTTACTCATACAAATACTAGCACATTCTTACGCTCTTATACAATCACTGATACAAGCACACACTCATCCATACAGCCACTATCACAATCACTCACTCCGCTTATAGCTATTTATATACTCCAACACACATATATACTGCCTTTCACATATGTAGTTACTCACACATGTACCACTGGGACATACATTCACTCACTAACACACTCTTACACACACTTACCCACCCATACAGTCTATCACAGATGCACTCTTGAAACCATCCACCAGTGAATCACCCACTCACACATCTATGCACAGAGTCGCACACACCCCTCCCACACAAAAACTCAGGCACCCATACAGATACTCACACAAGCATTCAATAACTCATATAGACACTCATGTAGCTATTCACAAACACATGCAGCCACTTACACAGCAACAGACAGACGGATACAGACATTCACCCAGTTTAGTCACTAACCCATGCATTCAGTAAGATACGTTAAATCACTCACTTATACAGTCAGTCATGCACCTACTAAATCATCCATACAGACACTTACACACCCACTCATTCTTCAATACGTCTTTTCCTATATATATTAAAAATATTTAAACTTTACAGAAACACACAGTCACTGGATGATGTCATCAGTGATGTCATTTGAGATGTCATCAGTGATGTCATCAGTGATGTCACTGACCATGTCATGAGTGATGTAATATGTGACGTCATCAGCAGTGCATTGCGGGGCGCGAGTTATAGTTAGCTGGACTAACTATAACGGGGGAATTTCACGGGTTTTGTACGAGTGCAATGTCCAACTAACTATAACTGTCCCTAAAACCTATGGTTTTTTCAGTGAATATATATATATATATATATATATTCCAGCTCCAAAGTCTGCCAATGCTCTCGCACTCGCTAACGAGTGCACAGTGTGCGAGGACAGTCTCGCATGCTACATCCGTCCGCAAACAAATTTACCAGCACTCGCGGGGGGTTAAATCCACCTTAGGATTTATTAGCACACAAAATCCAACAAACGCGTTTCAGCGGTACGCCTTCCTCAGTGTTGGTGGCCGCCGCGTTCGCGCCTCGTTTTATGCAAAACAGTCCACCATTGAATGAGAGTCAGGCAGAGTAATACATTCACAGGGTCAGGGCAGGACATAGCATGAGCCATTTTTGAGTGGTTAAATACAGTATTTTGTTAAAAGCTTAACATTTAGACCTTTACACATTTACACATTTATACAAGCAGCGCAGCCTTCTCTACATGCATTATTGCCCTGAATGGGCTTGCATAATTGACTCTCATTCGTGGCGTGAATACTTAGGTGACAATGTAACCACATATTATGTTTTAACCTCGCGCACTCTGCATTAGCGGAGAAACCAATTACGCCACATACAAGCGGTATTCATAGCAGGAGGTTCTGACAAACAGCATGCATTACGCGTTTCGACCCCCACTGGGTCTTAATCATATGCAAACTCGAGGGTCAGTTTCTCTGTGCTTTTTAAGCTTGAGATCATCAACAGCAAAATAAGACTTCTGGGCAGACTTGATTTTCAAAAGGAATCAGTTCCATGTAGTGCCTCTGCACTTCAAACAAGGAGGAGAAATAAATTAAAGCAGGTGATTGTGGAGACAACCAAAAGAAACAACATTAAACGGGGGAAGTGTCTCTGAAACTGATGGAAAAAACGTTGCTGCTCAGCACTACATGGAGCTGATACCTTTTGAGGCATATATGGGTGAGCAAGTTTTTCCGTTTTATTTTACAAAGACATTGTTTATATTTCTGTGAACTATAGGACGCAACAATACTCTTGCAAACCATTGTGGACTATGAAGTTCCGCTTTTAAGTGTGACACTTGGATCAAATCAAATAGTCAAACATTGCAAATATTGAACGCATTGGTGATAAATAACACCCGAGTACTGTGAATTGAAAGCAGATTTGGATCCTACAAAAGAAAGAGAGCAATTAAATGACTAAATCGGAAGTGATGAACTTTATCAAGTCTGCACAGAAGTCTTATTTTGCTGTTGATCTCAAGCTTAAAAAGCACAGAGAAACTGACCCTCGAGTTTGCATATGATTAAGACCCAGTGGGGGTCGAAACGCGTAATGCATGCTGTTTGTCAGAACCTCCTGCTATGAATAAAATCAGTCTCTACTTACCGTTTGATTGGAGTGGCCTGTCTATCACTCTGCGAAGATGGAGTGATGTTCTTTTGGAATATATATACACACACACATGTATATGTGTGTGTGTGGGGGGGGGGGGTTGTATGTACAGTATTGGGTGTTCCATGTCTATGTTCATATCTTTAAACAATAGTGATTTTACTCTCATAATGTACACTTGCTCGTGACTTCTGATGCCTTGCACTTGGTCACAGCCACCAGAACCTGCGATAAAATTGAAAGTGCTGTAGAAATGTAAAATGTTCCTATTTTCTCTGCAAAGTCTTAATTTATATTAAAAACAAGTATCCCGTTGGCATTCCTGCTTCATTCGCACCGCACCGACACCTGCGTTTTTGGAGAAAACATTTTGATAGCACTGCTGCCCTCAAAACAAGGTCACCGTTTTATAATTAAACAATTGCAATTAGGCACAGTGTGATCGATCTCATGTGGATGAAAGGCTGACTCAGCCTGTCCAGGAGTCACATACTGCCTCCTCCCCTTCACTGCCCCCAGGCGACAAAAATAGCAGCTGGTGCACAGGGACACCCATCAAACGCCTACTCTTTAGTGCCTGGGTCCAGCTGAGTCTGATATTGCCTCCTCTTAGCAGGAGAGACGCCATTTTCTACTGTACTCCCTAACGTTCGGGAGCCTTTGCCTCTGCCCATATGCGCACCAGGTGAAGTTGAACTGGGTGCGAGGGGGCATGCCAATAATGACTCATTATTTGTTGACTCAGGGGGTGATTACTTTTTACTATCCAGTCGTAAACCCCTGAAATACAGGTTCATAATGAAAACGCTGACAGACCCTTAACTACTTCGCTTTGGAAGGCTGCTGGGCCCAGCCCGTGCTCCACCACGGAGTCACCTGTTAAATTGTCAGCGTGTAATTTAGGGGCGCCTCGGGGCAGTCGTAAGTTTGCAGCTTTCTATTCTGTGCACACCCCATGTTTCGAGATCTCTTGCCCCCCATTCTGAGCCCAGCCTGCCTCCTGCAGGAGACGGGCATCTGTTCCCGGCACACAGGGGCCCGGGGCTGGGGGGCTCTCGCTTGAAGGGGGGAGGATTAATGAAGAACGAGAACGCTCCAGGCAACGAGGGACGTTTAGACAATCACTTCTTGCATTTGGCGGAAAATAATCCCTCGGTTTCTTTGTCTCGTCGCAATTTGTCGAGGTGATTTATTTCATCTCCGGGTTCCACAAAGGATTATTATATTCTTTTGGGTGGTCGGCGCCGCACTTGTGCTGTTTCCAAACTATCTATGAGAAGGAGGGTCCTGACAAGATGTATGTGTACAAGGTAATAATTCTTGTAACACAATGTAATATAAAAAGACAAATGCCCGCCATCCTTCACCCCCCCCCCTCACATTCACATACAAGCCCTTCATGCTGCAGACTAAGGGCCTGGTTTAGGGTTTGGCTGAGGGGTTACTCTTTCACAAATGTGATGGATATCTCGTCCACCTTACTACAAGTGAATTACATCCTATAAAACGTGTAATAAGGCAGGCCAGGCATCATGTGTGTGGCCAGTAACCAGTCCTCTGAAAATAACTACTACGCTTCTACCCGCATGGACCCCATTCTGCCCAAAATCAGATCAGAGAGATCTATCCATGTTAAGTATGTTGTCAGATATCATCTGTCGCACATTCAGCATGCCCCGGAATTTCAATCAACAGCACTTTGCTTGCTCAGACTTCGAAGCCAATACCAAATATGCTAATTGGGAAATTACATGTCCCAGAATGCAACGTGATGAAGATACTAAAAAACATGATTTACAAGGCAGTAGTTGTCAAATCAACCTGGCATTGGCCACTCAGCCGCCATGATGTTTCAGCGGGGCTTTAAGTGGGCCGGGTCTCACCGGTGCTGAGCACCAGTAGTTTTTTAAAGGAGGCATCTAAACGGGTCTCTATCGGGCTCTGTTTTGTGTCCTGGCACAGGTGGTCCGTTTTTTTCCGAACTGCAGTGACAGCAGGCACATGGATGTGCTCATACTGCTCACTTCTCACTAGTGGAGAAGTTAGGGCATGACGTCATGCCAGTTGAGCGTTGTAGGGGAAGGGAAATCCCTTAAAGAGAGTCATTTTCTCTCTGGATTTCCCTTCTCTTTTTGAAACTGAGGAGCAGCAACATTGTTGTGGTGTCACCAGGGCTGTAAGTGGAAGCTTTTTCAATATTATATACAAGCCATAGTTGCTGCTTATTTATCTTATGCAACTAACAACCATTGACAAAGCCAATAGTCGTGACTTGTTGTAGGTATGATGTTACTTGTTGTATCATATATCTCGATGCAATGACAGAAACAGCAAAATGCAAGTCGGGCGGCACACTATGCAAAGCATAGATTTTTAGCTTACATGTTTTTTAAGTCACGCCATTAATTACATTGGCCACGCCCCTTTGAGAAACCCCCCAGTTTTTTCATCCCAATTAAAGCCCTGGGTTTTAGGTACATCACCAAGCATGATGGTGCTTGCAGTTTTACATTTCTCTATAAACTGTACCGGACTAACTAGAATGTAAAGTGTTCTGAGTTAAAAAAAAAGTCAGATTTTAGTGATCAAATCTGACTTGGGACAGTGTGGGACCTCTACATCTGCTCCCTGCTGTGCAACTGCTTCCCTTCTGTCACTGCCAGTCCTCTTGGTGCTCGACCCTCATCCCTCCATTCATTCTGCCACCTATCTCTGAAATAGATTTATGCCCATTCCCAGTCCTTAAGCCCACCATATTCATGGTTTCTACATAAAAGCAGCCCATTGCTTCAGTAAGCCCACAACCCATGAAGAGTGCACTTCATCTGCCACCATTCCCTGATGCTGACGTAATAGTACAGGAGGGTAAGGCACCCAGAGTGCAATATTTTCCATCAGGGAAATTAGTGTTATGACCCCGATGTTCACCATTTAAAAAGTTTGCGATTTTATTTGCCTTTTTCCCTTAGCCTTTATGTTTGTTTTACTGAAAGAAACCATCCAACTGCATCACCTCTGATGGACTGGACGAAAGGCTTTTGTCTGCAACAGGAAACAAAAATCATAAATATTTAAATGTAATTAGCAGAGGGTGGCTAAAAGACTTTCTTGTTATGATTTTTCTTAGTTTAATTACCCAACATAAGTCATGTTTACATCGCCGTAAATACAATACAGCACCCACTTTGCTACATAATTTCTATCTCAGTTATACCAGATTGTGACAGTTTAAATATAGTGTCACTGTTTTCTTCACTTTTCAGAGTCTTCCATCTAACATGGTGGCCGCAACAAGAGCTTTTTAGGTGTTTCAATCACTGGGTTCCTTCTGTTTGAATTAGTTCATGTTCCTTGTGACTTATGGTGGATTGATATCTGGACATATCCACTGTTTGGTAAGCGCTTAGCTTGGACTTCATTTTTAATCTTTATATTTTTAAATTAAATTGTACATTTCCTAATAATACCCGGTTCTTGCACGGTTCGGTCATTTCTGCATTATCGACACCGAGTCTTGAGGATGGTCTTGTGCTACTATTTGCCATAAGAGACCGAAATGTCGAGACATATCCACTTCTGCCATCATTCAACCACATACTACAATCAATGGACAATTGCTATTGGAAGGATTTCCGAAAGGGCCGCTGCTGGTTTGGTGGATTTCCCAGTTGCCATTAGTCACCACTCAATGAACGGCCATACAAATTCTGTAACTGTTGGGTAACGGTGTGGTATTTCTGGATAACCCTGGGAGAAATTAATTGAACGATTTTCCTCTTTGTAAATATATCATATTTATTTTGCACTAGATTGACCTTATTGCTTTAAATATATTTCAGATAACCCGTTGAGAATACGCCTCATTACATACCTATATGTATGTATATTATTTCAGTATCTTTCATCGCTATAAGTGATTGGATTCTTTTGACACCAACCAACTCTACTAAGTTTAAATTGCATGCAAGTTATTACTTCAGGAGACCCCATTTTGTCTGATTTTAATGTTAACATCACCTTCACCATTCGCAAAGCTTCAGTTATTTTCATACTTTAGAAGAATCGCACATATCTGGCACATTGTTTGATGGTTCTATGTCTTCAATCGTAGAGTAGCTCCTAGAGCGACACATGCTTAATAAATATGAAATGGATTATAATTATGTGCTGAGCTGCTATAATGGAAAGAGGCGGTGCATGATTGTTACATAATTTGTCGTTTCTTGCTGCATAATCCAGTCAACTTAACCGCATACTGTGGTACCTACCCTTCTGCCTCATAATTCCAGTCCTCTGGGCATAGTTCCCCTTTCTCCCCATTTTGACCCACAAATGCTTGGATGGTTATTGCTGTTTGATGACAATTTCAAAACAGACTCAAAGTCATATTTATGTCATGAGACAATTTGAAAGGTAAACAATCAAAGCCCTCAAATGGGACGGGTCACTAGAGTCCTCTACATCTGATATGGTAAAGAGTTATCTAAATGGTGCATAGCTGCCATCCCATACAAAGTCCATGCCACCTCAAATCAAATCTGCATTTTTGCTGAGGCCTTATATAATTCGGGAATTCTTACTTTTTCCACCTAGCCAGGCTATTTACTTATAAGAGTAAATGCATTTTCATCAGTAGCATACACAAAAAACTAAATCGACTCTATGCGATGAGAGGATTTTATGGTGCAGAATTTATCCTTGTTAAACAGAACCGGTTTGAGAGTCTTGGCGATTGACGACCTGAGCAGCAGCGTGGCTTCTTCCAATGCAGATTAGTCTCTATCAGACCTGCTGTGTGGGGAGATAGATGGCTCCGTACCCATTCAGTTCATGGCCTCTCTGCTGCGCCTGTTGACTGAAGTATCAATAGGGTTAGTATTTTTTTTCAGAAATAATACAGGAGAGAAAGTACGCAGTAATTGAAAGTCCAGGGGTGCAGCAGAGAAAGGAAAGATAGATATGGTTTCAGAGGCTAAATAATCGATGAACATGTAGTGCAGCAACCATTGCTCGAAAATGTTCAAAGCACATCTCTTCCAAACACAATGCACACAAAGCCACGCTCCTAAGCAGTACTTCGTACCAGGGAACACTTTAATTGGCAGTAGCGTTTGCTTTCACTGTGGTGCAAAACCAGTGCTGGACAAATTAAAGAGGTCTGAAATGTTTTCAGTTTGGCAGGACTGGGACAGAGTCAGTGAGATAATAGTGAGATCTGATTGACTACTCCTAGCACTGGGACATTTACCAGTCAGAGAATTTTTCCAACTCCACACAGTTCAATTCACAGGCAATATTAAGGTGTCCCCAGAGGCTCAACATTGGCCCTTGCGTAGCATGAGGGCTGAGAATTCCTGGGGCGTGGGTGTGGTGAGGAGACCACCTCTTGTCTCAAGACCTTTACAAAAGCTATGACCTCACTGATGAGGCTGAATCCAGCTCAGCATACCCTCCACAGACACTTGGCCATGGGATCTGGCCCCGGTTGGTATTGAGTCAATGCCATGAAAACGCCAGGCTCCGATGCTAGCGGGCTTCTTCCCTTCAACCCTTAGGACTGTAGGGTTTACTGGGTATTGACCTGGGCAGGGCAGGGTGAGGCTAGAGATCCGGGGGCAGCTTCGACCTTGGTATCTCTGCTGAACGAGGGCGCTGAGCCTGCTTAACCTTGTGCAAAGCTTTCCAAAGCCTTCCAGAGGTCACTGTTACCAGGAGCCCCAATGTCTAGGAAGATGTTAGAAGTGCTGGCAGGTTCATAACTTTTATGTCATCCAAAGGGGTATATGTTGTATAGTTTAAGGACAGTGGCCAAGAGTGAATCCCCAAGCCTTAAGTGTGGGGAAGGTACTAGAGGCGACTTGCCAATTGCAGCCTATTATTTATACCAACTAAAAGTCAGTGCCACAGATACAAATTGTGCAGAAGATTTCTAGGCAGATATCGAAGGCTAACGGGGTTTCAATCTGTTTTCTCTGGCATTGATGCCGCATAAAGTTTAATGCAGTTCCGATTAGGGCACCACACTGATTTAACTGCCCACCTGGAAGATCCAGGTCTGTTGGAACTCCGGTCAGGGAGGTTACAGCACCGCCTCACCTGGACACCACGTTGTCAGGACTAGGTTTGATTTTCAAATGACGTTCTAATCTGGTGCATTACTCTAACTGCTTGAATTGGAAGGAGACTAAAACTCACAGAATATATCAGTCAGTAAAATTAAAGATCAGGGCTGTTGACTTGGCATCCTCTTGACACAGAACCATGGTCACCCTGGCTCTCGATTTCATCAGAGAGATTATCCTTTCTATGGCATTGGACCACCAGATAAATCCATATTACAGGAGGCACCATTATCTAGGGAGGGGTGTTTAGTTTGCAGTCATTTCTGTTATTTTGGTCGATTTAGTACAAATAAGTGAACCAACTCTTCTATTATATTAGACTGGTAAAAAACTGGAACATGATGTCACCGACATTGTGGAGTAACCTTCTAGCCCTGTTTTGCTGATCTATACAATGTGACCAATGCAGTAGAGTGACCCATAGGCCTGGGAGAAATCTTAATAACGACAGCGAAATTCTCCAATTTCATATACTTGAAATTCTCAAAATGTCTCTAAATTTTGTTATAAGCGGATTGACAAAAATCCTCCTCCCCCTCCCCCCCCCCACCTCCGGGAGGCTGGTTTGTGCAGGAAATATCACACCAAGATTATGTCTGCACAAACCACTCTCATGCCAGTATTGTACAAAATGTGTTTTTTACGAGAGGTGAGTGAAACCAGGAAGACCGTCACCCAGGCACTCGTCACCAGCCGACTGGACTATGGGAACACCCTCTACGCCGGAACCACAGCCAAACTTCAAAAAAGACTCCAGCGCATCCAGAACGCCTCCGCACGACTCATCCTGGACATCCCCCGACACAGCCACATCACCGGACACCTGAAAGACCTGCACTGGCTCCCCGTCAGCAAGAGAATCACGTTCAGACTCCTCACCCACGCACACAAGGCCCTCCACGACCTGGGCCCCAAGTACCTCAACGACCGCATGACCTTCTACACGCCCACCCGCCAGCTACGATCAACCAGCCACGCCCTCGCCACCGTACCACGCATCCGCAGAGCCACCGCCGGAGGAAGATCCTTCTCCTACCTGGCAGCCAAGACCTGGAACTCCCTCCCCACTCACCTTCGGCGAACCCAGGACCATCTCTCCTTCAGGAAGCAGCTCAAGACCTGGCTGTTCGAGCAGTAACTTACCCCCTCCCCCAGCGCCTTGAGACCCTCCCGGGTGAGTAGCGCGCTCTATAAATGCAGTGATTGATTGATTGATGTAAAAAAAAGTCACATGTGATTCTGCCAACCCACATTTTGCTTTGAAAGGATAACTTCTAGAATTCTTTATGGAATTTAATGGCATTTCACGAAAAAGTTATGCCATTTTGTACTTTCCTTGCAGGAAATCATATTTTGTAGCTGTAGCCTTCAAAAAGGTCTGCTGTCTTCAGGTGCTAGAATGCATCTTGGGCCACAGATGCAGTTCAAGCACTGTTCTGCATGACACCAGGCCGGGGCAGAGTCAGTCAGGATATTGAGATCTGGTTGACTGCCCTTAGCATTGCCGACGTTTGACTGTCAAAGATATCTTCCAACTACCAACTCTATGTCTAAGCAGGTGTTTTTGAAGGTTCCTACAATATACACTGAGTTGTCCAAAATTGTGTATTTTTGTGGCATTTCATGAAATTCCATGAAAATTTCACAAAAGTATGGATTAAGAGTGAAACGTTCTTGCTGGTGTCTCACATGACTTATTTTAAGCAAGTGTGGAGCTCATCAATAAAAGTCTTGCGAGACAGCAACAGAACCGGTTCAAGCAGACTATGCCTCGCCACAAGACATTTTCTCTGATAACCAATCTCCTGCTAGTATCTCACGAGATTTTTTTTTAACACAGTAGTGTTCACTTACTTTTAAAAACGCTACATGAAATTGCATAATGCTACTGTTCGAGCAATTTTGCAAGTTTCACTCAACGCAAACATTAATCTATTTCACAAATTTCACCAGTGATATTAAAGTTTTGCCTATTCCTAACTTGGTCAACCTAGAAATGTACAGTCTTGATCTTTTATGATCTACCTTTTCTGCCAGGTGGAGACAGCACAAGCGCCGCTGTGTACATTTTCTGGATAGGCCGGAGCTAGACATTGATGTCAAGCTGGGAGTTTCCTTCCTAGGTGCTGGACTTTCGCTAATAATTAGCTAGGATCGAATATATCAGGAAACAAAATGATCATATTTGTGCCCATTCCCATTGTACTGCAGAAGCCCGCTCTACCAGGAGAGAGCACAGCAAGGAATGCTTCCACCGTCCTGTCAATTTCCCTATAAATTATTGGAGACCTAGATCATCAATTATCAATTTGCAACAGTAATACTGTCATTAGTCACTGTCCGGCTCAGCCTCCCAAGCCGATGAATGCCAACAGAGAGCCACGTCTCAAATCGGTTCCATGATATAGGGCAGCCGGAGGACACCTCCACAGGATATTGTTCTTTTTACCATTCCCCGGGGGGACATTTTTTGTCTGCTGCTTCCATGACAGCGTCTTTCTGCCTATCCGAGGCACAACCCACGAAGATTGAAAGTGCCTCACTCCTTCTCTCATTTAGTGAAGTAAGAAGCAGAGATGGGGATGCTGCTTGTGCCCAGGGGCCCTGTGAAAAAGGCGTGCATCTTGCACTTATTTGCAGAGACTCGAATGCATACCAGATACACCCAACCACTTTAACATTAACAAAAGCAAGAAAAAGTGTCCATCTCCAAAAGATCGGCATGGACAGACCGATTTAATTCATTTGTTAAAGATCACATTGTGTCAAGCAGCTGAGAGGAGATTCTGATACACCCTTATAACAATGCTATCTCAGTTCTTTTGTTTTCTACCAGACATTTTGTTGAGTGTATCCTATCCTCTATAATGTTCATTTCAACATCATTCTTCTGGAGGCATTGTGAATGTGGCTGATCTCACAAAGGTGTTGCCATGTTGTTCCTCGACAAAATGATAGACACACTGTATTTTAGCAACTCATGAACCTGGGTGTGGCCCGTTTTAATTAATGTATTTAGACAGTTTTAGTAAATTTTTTGTTCCATCACCTGAACGCATATTTCATGTATTATGCTCCTGTTTAATTATACTGAATTGGCGCGTAAACTCCATCTACTCAAGTATAATCAGCTACTCCTCAATTTGATGGTATTGACTTATGTCCGATCAGTTTCTCCCTTGTTCCAGCTCATGAATGGAATCCTGATCACTCGACCCCCTCCTGTAACTCTTGAACCCAGGGCTTATATCTTGCTCCTCTATTGTGGCTCATGAATCGACTTGCTTCCTTATACCATCTCATAAATGTAGTCATGACTTCATGCCTCAGTAGAAAGTAATACATGTATGGTACGGACTAAACAATCGTTTACATTAACAAAAAAACAAGATAATAGCAATATGTGAAAAGTGGTAGGCCTGAAATACTGAAATTACAAAAAAAAGGTTAGTGGCAGCCAAACAGCAACCAGATAAATTACATAAAACCATTTCACAAGCATTCAATACAAGTGACTGCTATCCTACAAAAATGAAAAATGTATTCAATCAATTTATTAAAATTTCCATTGAAGCAATATTTATCCTTAAGATTAGTCATAAACTGCACACAGATCTAAAGATTCTGTATGAGGACAGCACAGTCTGTCCCTTTTATCTATGTTTCTCCAGGCACTTTTAAACTGATGAATTAGGATATAAAATAATCTCAGGCATAAGAATTATTTGCTTGGTCTTCAGTTATGCCTCACTTTTCTAACTCATTTACTTAGGCCTGATCTCTTCTGTACTATTCTTACTCGTGAAATAAGGTCTGACCTCTTTTTCCCTTACTGAAACTCATGTATTTTATCACGGATCTGCTGTTCCAATATTCAAGCTCTTGAATGTAAGCCTTATGTTGTCTTCTTCTAGTCCAGCCAATGGACATGCCTCCTCTTTTGACCCCTATTCTAATCCATGACTGTATATTTTGTCCCTTATTCGCACATTCCAGCCCATGAACTAAGGCC
This sequence comes from Calotriton arnoldi, assembly GCA_963921515.1. Classification (NCBI taxonomy): domain Eukaryota; kingdom Metazoa; phylum Chordata; class Amphibia; order Caudata; family Salamandridae; genus Calotriton; species Calotriton arnoldi. The sequence continues at coordinate 270,941 of CAWUFW010000795.1, forward strand.
TACTCTCATGTTATCCTAATGTAGCTCTTGAATTTAGACCTCCTGTCCCATTCTGCAATTCCATCTTGTTGCTTGTGGCCCAACGTCCTATTAATTCAGTCCTGATATGATGGTCATTCACTCTAGCTCTTGGTTTTAGGCCTGATCGCTTGCTTCATTTTCTAGGACCTGATCGTAAGTCACTATTCTAGCTATTGAGCCTAAGTCATTTTTTTACCTAATGCTGCTCATGATTTTAGGTAAGATCTCAAATTCCTCAATTCTCTTTTGTGAGTTTAGGTCTAATCGCTTCCTAGTGTGTTGCACCATATGAATGTAAGTCTGAGTTCTTTATTTACTTTTTGAACCCACAAACGTAGCTCTGATCATTTGTTGAACACATTGATGTTGCAATAGTGCCAAGAGCTTTCATGCAAGCAAGAAAATTGACCCCTTAGCCCTCAGTTTGATAGTATAAGACATCAAAAACCTGAGTACAGAGGGTCCATCATACCCCAGGGCCATGGTGTCACTGCACCTGCTACATTAATTCTAGCTACATCCCTTGTTCTTCTAGTCTACATAATTAATGTAGGCCAAATTAATATTTTTGCCTCGAAAATTAGACTTTATGCCTAATGTTAAGACTTACATTTAGGAGCGATGTCCTATTATACACTAATTTAGTCCTGATGTCTTATTTATCTAAGCTACTCTTAAATTCGTGAATAGTTGTATTACACACAAATAGGACACTTTACCCCGCACACTTTTACTCCATGTGCCATTACCCCCCAGTTTTCACTCCACAAATTTTTTTACAATGCAGGGCTTTACACCGCAAACTATTACAACGCATTCCCCTTTACAATGCAATTTACTATTCTAACTCCACCGTGGCGTTACTTTGGGGAATGTGTTGCAATAGTTTGCGGTGAAAAGCCCTGCGTTGTAAACGATTTTGCGGAGTAAAAACTGTAGGGTAATGACACTGCGGAGTAATGCATGCGGGGTAAAGGATGTTCCCCATTACACACACTGCAAACCACTGCCACTCACAAAAGGAAAGGGGGGCACAGAGGCGTTACTACCTCCCTCATGTTTAGAAACAAAGGTTTTTGTGATCACAGGAGAGGCTGCAAATGATGAAGTGGTCACTGTCTGTCAAGGGCAGGTAGTAAGGAGTCACAAAGTTTAATTTGTCCATTTCTGAGTGCTTACACTCTGCTGGTGCAGTCTGCGAGCACTTGAAGGAGTAGACGGCGCTCTCTGTGATAACTGTTTTACAATCTGACCCTTGTGGGTCCTTGTAACCTCAGTCCCTTTAAGGGGCAGAGTTCGCAATACTGCTACATTAAGAATCTGAAAACTTGAATGCTAAGATGGAAAATGGTGAGATGCCTCCAACATAGCATTTGCTATTGTGTTCAATGAGGAGCTAAGCTGATTCCTGCCCAATTACTATTATTAAGAAAGAGCAGCGAGTTGGAGGAGGCTCTTCCAGAATCTGGCCGCGATGAATGAAAATGACATTGCGAGTTGCAAATGTCTTGATGACTCACAATGTGAAGATTGTGATTGCTTATGTACTCTGAAGAAAGGCGCTGCAAAGAGGCATTCTTCCAATCTTTGTGATTTGCAAGCAAATGCATCAATGTTTTGCAACCGCTCATAAAGTTGCAAAGAAATGAAAGGTTACTGGCTGTCCGTGTCAGTTGAATAGCAGTTGTACATTGGAAACTGTCCACGAGGGACAGCAACCATTGCACCAATGGCAACCATGGATATCGGGAAGCAACTGTGGCATCAGGACCACTGAATGCCTCCCTTGCTTCTCGTTACAAAGTTTCACTTCAACCACTCCTCCTAGGAGAAGAGTGGAAGCAAGAATGACAATTTGCAATGGAGAGATGGAGAGATGGAGGTCTACTGTCCCTTGCAGGTTTCCTTCTTTGCATTTGCATCTGGCCTCAACTATCCCGAGGAGGAATCCTGTCTCATGAACAATGATGAGGCAAGATTTCTGTGTATCCTTCAGACTAGCCTCATTGTGTTGTTCTGGATTTATACATCTTGCATAGTAGAAAGAGCTGGCTGGGATGTATCGCAGACACCATGCAAACACATTGATATGGTACAACCTGGCCATTGATGCTTTTTGATATGCAGTTAGAAGTGAGTATGTGTAAGATTTTGTGTGCCATAGCTGAAGTTTTGATCTTGATCCTTAAGTGATGCCATGCACTTTCCTGGGGTTCAGAGGAACTTGGGGATATGTACATCGGCTTATTATTATTCAAGCTGCAGCATTAGGGTTCCACGTTATGTCTGTACCCATTTGTTTATTTTTTACTGACACCAGAGCACTACTTGTAAAATGCAGTCCACAGGAACCACAACAAGCATTGGCAAAGCCAATAGGTCTTGCCTATGCGAGAGGCATTGGCTTCGCCGATGTCTTTTAGCCATGTTGTACAGCAGTATGGCTGCTGTGCAGCATGGCTAAATGTTAGAAAAAAGGGGCACACAGGCAACAATGGGAATGGGCAACTATGTGGGGTAAAAAAGCAATATGATGCATCCAGGGCTGGCTGTGTCATAGTGCTTTTTTCATTAGGGCCAGTGGGGAACAACACAGACAACTGGAAGGTGGGAGGAAATAAGCAACATGGACAACAGGAGGGTGGGGGATGGGAGGGAATAAACAGAAAATGGAAGAGTGGTGGGTGGAAGGAAATAATTAACACAGATAGCAGGAGGGTGGGTGTGTAGAAGGATTTGAGCAACACTGACATTGAGAGGGTATAAGCAATACGGACAACGGAGGGTGAGGGTGGGATGGAATAAGCAACACAAACGAGGATGTGAGTGTGGGAGGGAAGAAGCAGAAGTTAAAAAACAGCAAAATAGGACCTGAATCACAACAGCGGACATCCTAATCAGGATAAAGCAATCAGTACTTGGTCAACGAGCCTCATGAAGGAAGAAGAAGTGAACCCAGGATGCGCTGACCAATTGCGAGGCAGCAAATAAGAATGACAATGAAGCCAACGAATGGTAATCAATCCCCTTTTAAAACACAATATCTCTCGCAAGTGAGAGAAAATGCACTAGCGCATGCCCTGCCGCAGGAAAGACCTGAAAAAAAAACATACAAAGATCAAGAATCCCATCTACTCATTGCATTGTAATTGCGCTGGTATAGAGCTTCCTACCTCTGACGAGTTGTTGAAGCACATTAGTGGATTCGTACCACACTACATTGTGGGGAGCTCTTGGATGGAAGAGTGTTTAATTGGAGTGTGGCCTATGTGGGAAGTATTTTGGTGTTGTGCATCCATAACCACAGTGGTGCTCTTATCTCGTCATAGGTGTCTCCGCCCACGAAAGTGATGGGACGAAGTGTGAGAAACAGAGTTAATGAGCTGTACATTAATTTGTCGTTCATTATACAAGTTTATGTCTGACTATAACTATCTATAGACATAGACAACTTCAAGTGGCGCCTCTAGGCATAAACAAATGATGGTCGGAATGGCGAACAAATCAAGCATTCACCCACAGTCAAGAGGTCTGGGTTAAATCCATCCTTCTTTTCCTCACCATGCCACCCCAGTTTGAACCCTGCCACATGCAAATCAGTCTTGACCCTGCTCCACATGGGAGCAGTCCAGCCCAAACTGCCTAGCCAGGTCCTCCCTGGACCGGAAACAAGCATCCTGGGACTGGTTTCGGTGTATCACCCCCTAATCAGCCAGACTAGCTTGAATCCAGTGGCACGGTGAGCAAGGGACTCACAGCTGGGTATACCCATCCCACTTAGGGTGAAAAATGCTGCTCAAACAAATGATGGACGGAATGTTGAACAAATCAAACATTCACCCCCAGTCAAGAGATCTGGGTTAATTCCATCGTTCCACACCACCCCAGTTTGTACCAAGCCATATTCAAATCAGTCTTGACCTTGCCCCTCATGGGAACAGTCCAGCCCGAATTGCCAAGCCAGGTCCTCCCCGGACCGGAAGCAAGCTTCCTGGGACCGGTTTCTGGGTATCACTCCTCATCAGCCATGCTAGCTTGAATCCAATGGCACAGTGAGCACAGGACCCACGCCTGGGTATACCCATCCCACTTATGGCGAAAAATGCTGCAAAAACAAATGATGGAAGGCATGCTGAACAAATCAAACATTCACTTCCAATCAAGAGATCTGGGTTCAATCCATCATTTTTTTGCTCACCATGCCACTCCTGGAATGGCATGGCAAGCAAAAAAACTATGGATTTAACCCAGAGCTGTGACTGGGGGGTGAATGTTTGATTTGTTCAGAGTTCCAGCCATCACCTGTTCTTTTTGCATTTGTTGCCTTAGGTGGGAGGGTATCCCCTGGTGTGATTCCCATGCTTGCTATGCCACCAGAAGCAAGCTAGCCTGGCTGTTCTATAGGGTGATAACCTGAAACTGGTCCCAGGATGCTTGTTTCCTGTCCACAGTAGACCTGGCCAGGCAGTTCAGGCTGGACTGTTCCCATGGGGAGCAGGGTCAAGACTGATTTGCATATGGCTGGGTCTAAACTGGAATGGCATGGTGAGCAAAAAACGACGGATTTCACCCAGATCTGGGACTGGTGTGAATATATGATTTGTTCAGTGATCCGTCCCTCACCTGTTCTCTTTTGCACACGCCTCTAGAGGCTGAGACACTTACAAAATACGCCAGCAAAAAATAATGACAATAAAATAGCACCTGCATGCGTGAGCAGTGTTTCCCATCTCACCAGTTAAAAGAGCGCCAAATAAATAAACACACGTGTCAGCACCGACGACCAACGGGAGCAGTAATGGCCGCTGACAGGGCCTTAAGAGGGCCAAGCTGTTTAGTTTAATGCAAGCAGGGCGGGGGCCATTAAGGGAAAAACACAATACCTCAAGCGCTGGAGAACGTGACCCAGAGGCTGCGGTGACGAGGGGGGTAATGAAGACCAGACGCTGGAGTAACCACAGACACCAGCACGCAGGTGTCCCCGGTGCGCCCTGCGAGCCACCGTGGTCCCCGCATGCTTTCCGCGCCCTCTCGCTGGTCCCGGCCTGTAAACATGAACTCGGCAGCCTTGAGGGACTGCTTCTATTTTCCGACAGGGAAAGTTCAGGTTCTCCCCGAGAGGCAGACAGGCGGTAATAAATGAGGTTGTCACAGGGATTTCTATTCGGGAAGCTGACTCCAGCTTGTATTACCAGATATGCAGATGTTTTTTGTCTCTCTCTCTCACTCCTAGACTTGAAAAATGGTGCGTTTAAACGAGCTGGAGATGAATGGGTATTAATGGGACGAGGGTACCCCAGGGCCTGACACGAAAGCTCAGTGAGTGTCAAGTGGCGCAGACGTGGGAGACGGATGAAGGCCTCGTTGCCATGCTTCGGGGGTGTCCACGGTGTCACCAAACGTTGGTTTTGTGAACCACACGATGAAACCCGAGGGGGTGGCTTCAGGGGTGGTTCCGCAGAGAGCACGACTGATACTTGTGAATCAGAGTTCACTAGTTTCGAGCTTCAGTGCATTGGTTCTTCTGAGGCTTCAGGTCCTCCATTTTCAGCCTAGAGGTGAGCGAGCCAACAAAGAAACGGGAAGAGCCGAGCCAAGGATCCCGCTTGCCTCTAAGAGCTGTGGCCGAGCCGAGCCATAAAAAAGTGTGGAATGTAAATCGTGCTACAAACAGTATGTGCAAATATGTTAAAGTATTTTCAAAATTCAAAAAGTTAATTTTTTTAACAGGCTGAAGTATTTTACATTAGTACTTCCGGTCATAGCCCAGCAATGAGAGGCATTTATTAAAGGAAGTCGTTTTTAAACATGAACTCATGCTGCCCCTCCCCCATCTGCCCGACTACAATACTATTAGTGAACTAAGGGGGATATTCTCAAGAACGTGCGATAATCATCGCCAAAATAGGTTAACGCAAGTTTTCATATCGCCGTCTATCGCGGGAAAATAACTCTGTGTTAACGTGGCATTCTCAACACGGCGGTAACATGCGATAGTACCCCGATAACGCGGCAAATGTCCGCGATAACATTACCGGGACGGCGATAAAAATCTCAACCCGAACGTGAAAAAAGTTGCGATGTGCCCAACCGCGATAAAAAATCCAGCGATAAGCAGCGCCAGGCCTGCAAGTATCACAAGTCAGGCTGCAAAAAGCACAATAAAAGCGGCAACACAAAACACAAACAACTGCGAACATGGAGCAAGCACAGAGGACAACCAGAACCCCACAAGCCCCACGGAGGACGAGCCTGGGACCTCAGGGTCAGGGAAGGGCAAGGAGAAGAAGAAGAGGAAGACGCGGTTCAGTCCGCAGGAAAACAGGATCCTGATCACGGAGGTGATAGAATACCATCAACAACTGTTCGTCACCTCCACTGTGTCATTGGCAACAAAAAATGGAATATGGCAGTCCATCGTGGACAAGGCGAATGCAGTCGGAGTGCTGAGGAGGACAATGGACGAGGTCAAGAGGCGCTGGAATGAGGTGAAGCGCAAGACCAAGCAGAAACTCGCAGACAACCAGAAGTCAGCAATGCAGACTGGAGGTGGGAGTCCAGCGCTACAGGAGGAGCTGGATGAGATAGAGGAAATGGTGACCACAGTCATCAGTGGGGAGACGGTGGCAGGAGTTGGGGGACCGGACACTGCTCAACATGACCCGACACAACAGCAACAGGGTGAGTAACCACCAGGGACTGGGGAGACGGGGGGAGATGGGCACAATGGCACACATGCACAATTAAGTAGAGAACATCTGCGGACAAACCATGGCCAAGAGTCACAACTCCAACCAAGAGCCCAAGTCTGCAACATCACAGCACTGCATAAGCACAGAAGTGAAAGCCACACCGCCTGAAAGGGATAAGGGCCAGCCAAATCAGAGCTGAAGGGGCAACTCACCTACAATGCAGCACACACACATAAGATCCAGAGCACCGCAACATTTACAACAATGTTGAACAAACAGCAACACCAGCACAACAGAACAGAGGACACAACTGCTGCCGCTTGTGTGTGGAAAATGGCCATTCGCATGTGGCATAGCAGGAAACTGTGAGATGATAATGTACTAGTACAACCCCACATCCCTGATGGTGTAGTAATGCATGTATGGCCGTGACCCAGATAGGCAGTGAGACACACATTGTCATACAAATCAACACTCATCACAGTTGAATACAAGTGAAAGTGCGTAGACTTTATTAGCATATGCGTGTCACTACGGCCAAGATAAGTGCCACAACATGCAGACCAATGCAGCAGTATGTCAGAATGTGGAACGTTGCCAAGCGCCGCTGTCCACTCCGGGGGAGTGCCGCACCATTCACAGGTGTGTGTTTACCCGCGTTGTTGTCCGCTCATGTATTCGGAGTCCAGGCGAATGCAGCCATGTCCACTGTCGTCGTGGGAGATGTGACCAGAACCCCAAGTTCCAACAAGGTGTCGGGACATGTGCAATGTGTTCCAAACTGTTGTGTCTGCAGGTACATAGTTACACGTCCATGAAAGCTAGTGCAGCTTCGTAGGCAATCATTTCCAACATGAGGTCGTTGTCGTCTTCATCGAACAAGACGGCAAGGCTAACCATTAGCAGGTCTGGACAGATGTGCTGCGTCCACCCCCTTTCACCAATTAGCACTACAGCCCAATAGGGGAGTGGCTCAATTTGGTCACTGCACACGAGGAGTTCTGCAATCTCCCAGGTCCAGCTGCCAGCATGTATGCCAAGTATCCAGGCATCCCATAGACGGGTGTCACAGTGACACTCATGGTCGTGGGCCAACAGGGGCGCACACACATGTCGAAATCCAGTTCGGCTACCGTTATGTTGGATAGGCAGACATCCATGGACCACTCGAATATGCACGAGCGACAATGCAACACAGGCTGCACGCAGGTGACGTTGGCAAGGCGGAAGCTTAGCCGGTAACTGATCCGCAGCACTACCAATGGCAGTGCCCCCAGTAAATGCAGCATACGTGCACGGTACAGTTCCACGTCACAGGGGTTGTGCATGTATCCAGGATGGTCTGCCATTGCGTTAGTGGCTCTGGTTGAAGCGGCACTGTTCTGACCTGCGCCAGTTCTGTGGATGAAATGCCACAGCTCGGATCAATGAGTTGTTGAAGTGTGCAACGGTTGTATGCCTGGGATGGTGTGGGAGTAAGTGTGAAGGCCATTCCATGCAAGATAACTCCGAGCAAGGACTTCTGTGTGTGGGGTGTGTATACGTTGGTCTGTCGTCGGGCTGTGCGTAGTGTGGGAGTCGTCCTCAACTGCTATCGTATCTGTCAGGGGGTGCCGGGCACATGCAATTCCGAGGTCGGATGTGCAGATGTGCTTCCGCCTGATAGTTCAGACAAAGGAGCTTTCATCCCTAATGTCAGTTTGTCATCTGCTTGCATTCATGAAGTGTGATGTGGCTTGTTGGGTGTGGGGTGGGATGTGTGCGACTTTGGGATTCATGTTTGACATGACTTGCATGTGGCAAATGAGTGGCATCACTGTGTGTTACGTTGCCTCACAGCTGCTCCTCCCTCCCCCCGAGCCTATTTACTTGTGTGCGCTGCGCGGTTGCATCACTTGCACTCCAACGGCACACCATTGTCATGCCTGTCTGCGCATGTCCACAAGCCTGACAATGACACTGTGATGTTGGCCGTTGAAGGTGGGCGGCCACGTGAGGGTAGGCCTATGGTAAGGATAGTGCGGACACAGATGTAGAGCTCATGCCTGGCTGAACTCGTGCTGCGACTAAGGCTAGGCATTTGGCTCATGCTGCGGCAATGCAGATACACACAACACTTGGCATGTATGAGCCAAGACCCCGAGCGGTCTTGCGCTCCTTCATTTCTCCGTTCGTGCGAGACCGCCCTCCGGGTCCATGCTACATTGCAACATTGTCAATTGCTGGCTGGGTGGCGCCGACACTACAACAGAGGCACACGCATTGGTGACTTCCTTGTCCAGGCCAGAACTGAACCACGCCCTGAACCCCGGGCTATTTCTACACACCCCTACGCTGGACTGACGTACGCCGGCCTAGCCCACTCCGCTTACGCTTACAGGGGGGGACGACAAAGCTACATATCCAAGGTCTTACCCACTGCCTGAGGTGACATGCTTGCGTCCGCTGTCCACAGCACGATGTGATGTGGTAGGGCCAGGGGCCATCATGCATACATAATGACCACACGGACACACTTAGATAGATAGTGGAACTGGCTATGGGCACGTGCGCCCGGCCCCTTTTTATTACCAGGGTCACATGTCCAGTGACGCCTGTGCTGGATGGGTGTGGGGTGAGTGTAAGCCAGCCCTCAGGGAGTGGTTGGTGCTGGCAACAACTAGAACAGTGATCATCGGATCACACACACAGAGTCACTCATGAAGGGTCCATGACTTGCAGTGCACTGAGGTAGGGGCACCAGAACTGGACTCACACACATATGATTACATCATAAAGGGTCCATGACTTGCAGTGCACTGAGGTAGGGGCACCAGAACTGGACTCACACACATATGATTACATCATAAAGGGTCCATGACTTGAGCTACACTGAGTTCGCAGCACCGGAAGCGCTCGGCGGGTGCGCGGCCTGCGCTGATGCGTCGTCCGGGCGGGCCGCCCTGGAAGCAATGTCTGTTGCCTACTGGACTGCGCCATGAATAAATGAAGACTCAATTTGAATTGTGAGCCCTGCTGACCACAGTGTAGGCCGGAGGCAGCGGTCAGAAAGGGCCCACAGCCACGTGACGATGACTTGTGGTGCACTGAGTTAGTGGCCCCTGGAGCGCTCGGCGGGTGCGCGGCCTGCGCTGATGCGTCGTCCGGGCGGGCCGCCCTGGAAGCAATGTCTGTTGCCTACTGGACTGCGCCATGAATAAATGAAGACTCAATTTGATTTGTGAGCCCTGCTGACCGCAGTGTAGGCTGGAGGCAGCGGTCAGAAAGGGCCCACAGCCACGTGACGATGACTTGTGGTGCACTGAGTTAGTGGCACCTGGAGCGCTCGGCGGGTGCGCGGCCTGCGCTGATGCGTCGTCCGGGCGGGCCGCCCTGGAAGCAATGTCTGTTGCCTACTGGACTCTGCCATAAATGAATCAAGACTGAAATTGACTTGGGGGACCTGCTGACCGCAGTGTAGGCCGGTGGCAGCGGTCAGAAAGGGCCCACGGCCACGTGGCGTCGACTTGTGTTGCACAGGGTCAGTGGCACCTGGAGCGCTCAGCAGGTGGGGGGCTTACAGGGGGGACGGCACAGCTACATGTCCAAGGTCTTCCCCACTGCCTGAGGTAACATGTTTGCGTCCACTGTCCACAACACTACAAACCCCAGCAGTATATGTCCACATGGACATGTCTGTGCTCTGCATTCTGTGGTCTGTCCAGCACATCACCGCCACACTTGGCATTGTGTACATTCTTCTTCATGGGTGAGTTGCCTCCTTCACACATACTTGGTTCCCACCTCTCCCCACATTCTGCACTTGTGTGGCTGAGGGGCCATGCCATTTTCGGAAGGTCCGCTGTCTTGTCCTACGCTGCCTCGGTGGTAGTCCGGGGGGGGTGTCTGGAGGGGGAGTGGGGTCCTGGGGGTGGTGGTGGTGGGTTTTGTGGCCCTCTTGGGTCTTCGAGCTGCATGTTCATTGGCTCCATGGCATCTGTGGGTCTTCAGATGTGGCTCTGGGTTGGGCTCCCTTTCATACTGCAGGTAGTCGTCCTGCTTAGCACCAGCAGAAGGCAGGTGTTAAATACCTGCAGCTAACGCGCCTTATCTCCTGTTCTTGGTTCGCATCGCATATCTGACTGGTCGTTGAGAATCGCGCGAAGTGGTGTTTTCGTGTGTTTTTGCACGGGAACGCCTACTCTGCATATCATTAGCGTTAGTTGTCGCACTGATCCGTGGCGATGTTTTTTGCTGTAGCTATCGCAGGGAAACTGGCAATGTCGGCAGTTTGCACCAGCTTGTGAATAGGGCGGAAAATCTATCGCCACTTTTGCGGCGCTAAAGTGCCGATAAATCGGCAATGAGTCCTTGAGAATATGCCCCTAAGATGCAAATCATTCTTCCTGTGCACCCTATTCTTAGTACGATTAGAACAACATTATAGTCTAGTAAATGAAACACAAGAGACATATTTTAAAGTGCTATTTATTTATTTGAAAAGTTTTATGCGTGAACAAGACCCAGACGGGTATCAGAGCGCTGTACAAAATAACTAACGTAGACATGAGGAAACAGCATGAGTACAATACAATAAGGAGACATAAGAGGAACCTGACACATAAAAAGTACATGGGGGTGCAAGGAGAAGACGAAGTAGCAGTGATCAACAGGTAACAGCCCCACTAGTAGGCGTCGTGAAGTTTTAGCAGAGCACTATGTCAAAAGGATTATAAAATACATTTTGAAACACAATGTAAAACGATTGTCAAGCAAGAGAAGGAAGTGGCTTGCAAATGTCATAGAGGCTATTGCTGATGAAGTTCATTCGAGAGTAGCCATTTGACCTGTTTTTTTAAATTAAGCAGTCAAGGGGTTGGCTTCCACTGGAGATCAGAGCCAACCCCCTATGTTATGTGAGAATGAACAAAAGGCACAGTGAAATAAAATATTTGCCTAGCATCACACAATTTGGTTAAGTGGGGAAGACGGGATTGACCCCAAGTTCTCTGGCTTCTTATTATACAATTCAACCACTATAGTGGTATCTCTTTCTCTCTCTCCTGATTTACATAAAAGGTTAATGCTTTGTCTGTAATTCCTGTTGCATGAGGTCAGAGGTGAGTGGCAGAAGCCACATGAACATTCGGGATGTTTTGGGCACAAGGGTCCAGGAGTACTTTGAGTTGAACAAGATCCATGCACCTAGCTCGAGCCTTCAGTATCTTGCCCACCTCATTATCAGCCCAGTTGTGGTTGAGGATAGATCAATTTCTGAAGTGTCCCCAAATCTGTATATGGGCACTAGATGACTGGCTGTAGTTTGGTTTCTTTCTGAGTGTGATCACAATTCATAGAACTTAATAATACAAAATGAAAGGGCCTGGTTTTATGTCAGAATATCAGTGACAAACATTTTGCCTAACCATAAATATCTTAGACTAAAATTTGTTTCTAAAAATATTGCCCCACTAGGTGTAGATTTTCTTTTATTAACACAAATGGGATGATATTTTTGTAAATGATCTTTAAGGCCCTGATTATGAAGTTGGTCGGAGATCATTGCAGATGGGGATATGACCGACCTCAGGTCGGCGGTTCCAACACCGCAATTAGGAAGCAACCGCACATGGTGCGGTTGCAAACTTCCATTTTTCATTGGGAGCTTGTGCGGCGGGTCGAAACTGCCCACAGCACAAGCTCCCATTGAAAAATAGAAGTTTTTAAACATCCCTGTACCGTGTGGCAGGCACCTCACACTGCCTGCCACACTGTGCAGGGATGTAAAGGGGGCACCATAGGTGACCCAAGGGCCAAATGCAGAGGGCCAGTGGGAAAGGGGGCCCTGCTAGTGGCCCCCAAAGACACTTTCCGACAGCAGTTCTATGTCGGAAAGGCCGACATGGAACTGCTGTCGGAAAGTGCCATCATAATCCAGACAGTGGAAATGCTGTCCTTAAGGGATTATGAGTAGGCCTGGGCGTTGAACTCTGCTCCGTTCGCGGAGTTTGCGGAGTTTTCTGCACTCCGCGGAGCTCGCGGAGTGCAAGAAATCCCCGCTTCGCGTAGTGCAGCAGAGTTTTTTTCCCCGCTCGTGAACAGTGGTTCGCACTACACTCCGCCACTTGCGGAACTTCGCGGAGTTTTTTTGTACCTTCGTGAAGTCCCACGTAGCAAAACTCTGTGAACTACGCCCAGGCTTATTTATGAGGCCTTTCCGACTGGCAGACGAGCCCGTCGGAACCGAGTAGGATTCCCCAACTGGTCTAAACTCTGACCGCTGTCATGGTAATACAGCGATCGGAGTTGAAACATACAATGTTGGCCGGAAAGCCTCCGACCAGCCGTCGGAGGCTTTCCGACCGACATTGTAATTAGGCCCTAAACATTTTTGTCAGACGATATTTAGTCCACAATTTTCTGGAACATGTTCAGTGTTTAAAATATAGGCAGGTAAGACTCATTTAGTAATAAATATTCTTTTGTCTACGTCCAATCTGATGCAAAATGTTCCCACATCTTTATTATGAGATTAAAAATATGACAATCAGACAAAACTTGGGAGAGGGTGTGGCATTACTGCCGGAGCTGCTGATGTTGGAATTGGGGAACCAGTTTTGACTCCTTCTCCTAGCGTGGACCCAACATCCTGTGATTCTAGGCAACTTAATATCCCCAGTGGCAATTTTTATTTTACAGATCGGATCTTGTGTAATGTAACTGGTGCTTATGTTGGGCCGAGTTTGCGCTATATAAAACTGCAAAAATAAAACAAAATAAATAAAAAGGACCTGAAAACAGTAGGAGCAACCCAAAAGGTTTATGATAAGTGCTTTCTTATGCAGAAAATATGTTATTAATTTTCAAATTGCTTTTGAAACACATATTTAGCTTCATTGGGCATTTCGTATCTTAACAATTTAAATGCTATCGTAAAATAATAAAATGCAGATACAAAGATCTGCTGTAATCTGTGGTCGTAACGAAACCTCTCCTTAGAGGCTGGGACTAAACAGGAGACCAGCCAGTTGTCACCCATACATTCATGTTTAGATTATCTACACAATATATGTACATGCTTCTGTCTCAATTGTTTGCATTTATACTTTTTCTCATTACTGTTATGTGTATACTTTATGGTATATAATATGAGGCGCTTGGGTATCATATGCTTAGTTTGTTTTAATCGTTGCCTTTGTGTATCTGTTCTTCAACAGATATAAGTATTTTAAGTGCTCTGACGCCCTCCTGGTCTGGTCTGGTTTTATTAAAACTACAAATAAGTAAAATAAAACACATAAATACACTCGGTTGGTGGCCAATTATTGGTGATCTTGTTAACTTTGACCTTACGAAGCAGCAATGCAGTAACTGTTTTTCTGTAGTTTTAATCTCAACTTGACTCTCTCTGCCTCTCTTTCTCGCTGTCTGAGCCTTTACGTCTCTTTCTCTGCATCTCGCTCACTCTCTCTCCTTCTCTCACTCTTTCTCTTTCTGTCTGCCTCTCTCCTTCCCTCTCGCTGCCTCTTTCTTTCTCTTCCACACTCTCTCCCTCGCTGTCTGTTTCTTTGCAGCTTTTTCTTGTTTTCTCTCTTTCTCTTGCTGTCTCTCTCCCTCTCTCCATGTCTACCTCTCCCCCCTCACTCGCTTTCTCTATCCCGTTCTCTCACTCTTTCTCTCTCTATCGTTATTCCTTCACTGTTACTCCTTCTCCTCTTCCCCACTCTGGCTTTTCTTGCGTTCTCAATCTCTATGTCTCTTCCCATCTCTGATTCTTTCTCTTCATTCAGTGTTTCCCTCCAACTCTTTCTCTCTCTCTTTTTATTTATCAATCTCTAGTTGGCATTAATTATCTCTCTTTCTTCCTCTTCCTTGCCTTATCGCTGTCTCTTGCTATCCTCACCGAGACCCAATTTGTTCTGTTTCCGTGTCTTTTTTTTCATTTTATTTGTTCTTTGGCATGTTAAACTATATTAGCTCTGGAAAATACTAACATATACTGATTATGCACAATTGACAAGGCAGAAAGCACATTCAAGTCTCTCTAGGAATACCGATGTGAGGAAGGAGGCCATTAAGTAGATATATTGCAGATATGGAATTAAAAAAATGGAGCTTACCTCTAAGTCATGGCCCAGCATGAGCGTGTGCTTAACAATAAACATAGCTCCTTTACCTCTCTCTGATTCGGGGAGTCCAATATAGGGCAATATCTGGATTTATGTACAGTTTGGTGGCTCCGAGTGATCGGTAGGACTGAATAAGAGTATTCAGCAAATCCTATGAGCTTAGCATGTGACTGACTCTACCTCAGCCCCACTGTCCTTTCAGAGGTAGGGACCTTGTGGGCAACCATGAAACATGTCTGTAAGCCAAACTGCCCTCTACTTCTTTATTTGCTTTAAATATAGACCAGTTATCTGCTTCATACTACTTAATATTAATCAACAAGGCTTGTAATGGATACTTTTAATTAGAAGGCATTTTAAAACAGTCAAGTGCATTTTTATTTATTTAGGAGTTGAATTAAGCGCGACACATCACATTAGCCACTTCAGTCTTGAATGCTATTCAAATACCAATTCCGGTGATAACCTTTATTTGCATATGATGTGGCAAGGGAATGCCTCATCATCCGTATGCACTAGAATGAATCAAAGGCTTTTCCACCTCTACGGAGGACTCTGACCTCGTAGCCCCTTGTCACTGCCTTACATTGCCCCTGAAAAAGGATTCTGCTTTCCATATCACCGAGGTTGTCTCATTCACCCCCTCACACTAGTACACATTTAAAGTCTTGATAGTTCATCCATGGGCCATTTCTAAATCTGCTCCCTTCCCTTTGGTGAAGCGGCCTCTAGGATGTGCTGGCTGAGATCTCACCAGCACACACAGCATTAAACGAATCTACATTAGACAGTCTTACCTGTTTAAAGAATCATAACTTTTCTTTCCTTCTCCTTGATATGTTGTCACATTATTTAGAAATAGTTGGGTGTTTAATGTGATGGCACCAAGACCCCTATCTTGTTTGGGTGTCTCCAACGTGTTTTTCATCAACTTGTTCTTTCTCTTAGGATTCCTCCACCTCAGGTACATAACTTTGCTCTCAGTAGTCTTGAATTATTTTGTCACTTCTGCAACCACTCTTCGGGCATCTTACATCTTGGTTCACTTAACCCATCTATCCTGTCGCTGTTCTTATTGTCCTCAGGCAAGAGGCATACCTTCTCTTTCATTTCTATGCAGTCTTGCAGATAAATGCAAAATCTGGCTCTGAAAACTGGTCCCTATGGCATTCCGTTCATTAACTCCTTCCACTTGTATAAGCGTCCTTGTCCAGATCCACTGTTGGTTGTATCTGTGGGCTTCCTTGATTCAATGCAATATATTAGGTCTTGAATTAAGGCTTGTGTCTTGACTACAAGTCTTGTGTGCAGAGAAGTGTCAAAGACTTTTCTGAAATGCAAGAACACATCGTTGCCCTGCCTTGATCTACTTACTGAGGAACAGCACGTCATGTTATGGACTAGAGTGAGGCTTCAGTCCTAACTTCGGTGATGCCCTAAGCGTGCATAAGCCCTTCCTTTTTGCCATGATGCAACTGCAGGGAACAAACAATGCCTGGTAAGAAAGTATCCCCATGAAAGGTTGCAAGAGAAGAAAAACCTCAAAGGGGACAAAACACCTGCAGAGGCGGTAAAAAAAAAAGCACGGGCGGAGAACTCCGCTCCGCCAGCGGAGTGTGCGGAGATTTCCCTACTCCGCGCTCCGCTGAGAACGCGGAGTAGGGAAAAAAACTCCGACTCCGCAGCGAAGCGGAGTTAGCCAGCCCCCTCGCTAAATTGGCCCCCCGCCTCCATCCCCCTTAATAAAATAATAGTGACAAGGTAATTTAAAAGAAATAAAAAGTCACTTACCTGTATTGCGGCGTCCCCGTGCTGCCCTCCTCCTCATCGCCGTACATCTTGCACGAACTGCGCATGAGCGCACGCGCGCATGCGCAGTTCGTGCAAGATGTACACAACAAGGCGGAGGGCAGCCCGGGGACGCCGCAATACAGGTAAGTGACTTTTATTTCGTTTAAATTACCTTGTCACTATTATTTTATTAGGGGGGATGGAGGGGGGTGGCGGAGCGGAGTTCCACGGAGTTTTCTCCAACTCCGTGGACCTCCGTGTAGTTGCACTCCGCCAGCTCTGCCCGGGGTTATGAAACAAATCAGGAATAGATGCAAAGGTGACTATCAGGATGCTAAACTATGCAGGACTGAGTAGTGGAGAATCCAGAATCAAAAGACTTGCAGAAGACTCTTAAATCCAAGAAACATCTCAAGGAAATAACAATGGTAAAAAAGTCTAGATCAAGGGGCAAAGAGTATGAGAAAAATAACTATTGCCTTCATTGTGGCACACATTACCCTGAATTCAGCAGACTTTTATACTAAGGAAACAGCAAGTGAAATCATAGGAAATACAGGAGCCATTTCGGATTGGTAAGCAGCCACTGGGCCACCATATTGGATTGAGAATGACAATATAGTCCAACTATGCCTCTTCTTAGAGATCTATGGGACATGGAAGAATCCAGAAAACAGGAAGTGGCATCACAGGAAGCACAATTGCCATTGTGGATTGGAAAGCACCTATGCAAATCTAGTGCACCCACCATCTTGCATTGGAATGATGATATAGTCCAGCTCCACCTCTTCCTGGAGAACTATGGGACAATAAAAAATATGGTGGCCACCAGAAGGTAAGCAAAATGGATTCCTGAAATAAATACACTTTCTCAAATGCCTTTTCCTCCAAATATTTTCCTTGTAGAGGTTTTATGGGAAACGCAGATCTCCAACCCCACGCTGTTGATCAATGAACTGGGAATGCCATTAAAGTGTTCTCAGCATCCTGGAGGCTCAACAGTATAACCCCTTCTAAAGCTCTGGGTTTCTCTGGAAATCATCTAAAAAGTGATGAATTAACAGAGTAGCCTGTACAGAGGAGGCAACTTCCCAAGAGCATTTACTAGGTTGGTAACCTTTCGAGTCAACAATAAACTGAAGTCTTCCACAGCAGATTCATGCATCACAAATCTAATTTACTTCATATTCCCTTGACATGGGACTGAGATCAGACAAGGTGCCAGATGTATCAAAGGTTTTTACCCATTCTGTGCCTATGGGAAAATGTGTTCGTGCCTATGGCCCAAGGTCTTTAAAAGGAGTGATGAAATTGATTCATTTTGAAGGTTTCAACTGGGATGCATGAAAAGCTGGATGAATCTTCCAATTCAGTGCAGAAAATACTTGAAGGCTGCAGGATTGATGCATTGATGGAGTTGACCACAGAACAAAGTAACTTATTAGGTGAGGACCGAGACGGTTAAAAACCATCAACACAACCATACTCTGTCTCCAACAGAATAGGTTGGTCCAAGGAAAATCTTGGAATGTCAGAATATTCCATCATCTTTTCTTTAGATTGAAGTGGACTTTCTGTGATCCTGAATTATTGCTGGTGTGAAGCCTTTCGCAGCTGGAACCAACAGAGAGTAATGAGGCGTGGATGGAAAGACCCTGGGATGAAATACTTGCATAGGGAAGAATGGAAAGACCGTAAGAAGCACTGTGAATAAATGTTTTATAGGCAACTTCTGCATTCAGAAGAAAGTAAATACAATCACATTGGGTTACATTACAGAAACACCATAGGAACTGATCTAGAGTCTGGCTAGTTTGCTAGATCTGGACATTGGCCTGAAGATGAAAATCAGATGAATGACGTAGGTTGATATGTAACACCTTGCATAATTAGTTCCAGAAATTAGAAATATATTGAGAGTCTCAATTGGAAATAATTGTATAAGGAAGTCCATGTAAGCAAAAGATGTCTGATGACTTGTTTAGCCATGCTGGAAGCAGAAGGTAAAACCTTAAAAGGAGAAAAATGAGCCATTTTAGAGAACAAATCAGTAGTCACCATTTCGACTTGATATCCTCAAGGTGGTAATTCAACAATAAAATCAGATGATATTGTATGCCATGATTCAAGAGTGACTGGTAAAGGACAAATGGTTTGGAATGGCCTGATTTCCTCAGGGCACATATTGGACAAGCCAGAAAATACTGCTCAATATTCTTGCATACAAATGGCCACCAGAAGAATCAAAGAACTAACTCAAGCGTGGCCTGAATTCCTCCATGACCAGTCATGAAAATGTCATGGCACATTTTCAGTACTTCCTTGTGAAGTTTCCTGCTGTAAATGTATAGAGCTTGTTGTTCGAAATACAGATCTTCATTTTGGGCCAAAGGTATAGTTAAATCTTTAAGAACTTTTGGATCCCATTGAGAAACAGGGCGCTGGGTAAAAGGGGAAGGTCCCGTCCTCTCTGCCCGAGGGATTATTGGAGGAGGGCAGGAGCGGGCAAGGTGACAAGGTGGTCAAAGGGCTGTTATGATCAATTCATCACGCATCTCCTGAGGGGAACAGTTTTCCTTCAGAAGACCATGTTGGAGGGAGACACATCATTCATTCCTTCCACAGATGAAATTGCTTCTGCCCTGGCCACACTGCGGATGACCTGGCAACCACTAGTTTTTTCAGCGGACAGTGGTTTGGCTTTTTTCCCATATGATCCTTTCATGCCATTTTCAGGCACCGAAGGTGCTGCAAGTAGACCAAGAAGAGTGGCTTCGGCTGGTGTTATGACCACAACTGCAGCATGTTGTATACCTCCAACGAGAGGAGTGAGTACTGGACCCCTTCTATCCAAGTTGCTGACTTCTCCCTGCAGGAGCCGAATGGAGGCGAGCTTGGGATATTCCACTTCCACGGAGAGAGGCGTCAGAAACAAACATAACCCAAGGAGGGCTAGAGGAGAGCTGCAGGGGCCCTCCATCAGGATGATCTCCTCAAAGGCCCTACTAAAGAACAAATGTGAGGCGGACACAACTCCCTAGAGCAGGGAAGGTTCAGCATGACTTAGAGGATGGATGGCCCAGTATGAGGCAATTGCTAGAGGGTAATATCCTGTGGGAGAAGTGAGACATGAGAAGGACAGGTATCTGGCAGAGCGGCAGCAGTCCCAAGAAGTAGTCCATCCAACTTTATTTATTGAAGATGTCAGTCAAAGAGACATATCACCAGGATCTGAGCGGGCAGGAGATCGGACTCCTCTGCCACATCATGAAGGAGAATAAGCCCCAATATAGAATATATCAATGCCAACAGAACAGGCAAGAGCAGTACCCAGGGATACCCCAAGTGCAGTCGCTAGTAGAGTAAGCAAACAGCGTACTCATCATTTGAAGGGTCTGGTCTTGATAGGTAGAGGCTCCAGAGTGACTTTAGGACTTCAGGAATAAAGGCAACTCTTCAAGGACAACATGGGAAAGCACAAGGAACAGTGAACCTAAGAACAGCACAAAAAGAAGTAGTGAATACTACTGCACTGTGACCATATTCGTGAGAGAGAAGTCAAGAGACATACAGTAGAAGGAGATGGTCAAGCAGATGAGAGTTTGTTTCTTACTGAGAGGGAGGATAGAAGTGAAGGGGAAATCACATCCTCATCAGATCAGGAGGAAGATGCGAGGAGAGAATAGGCATAGGGGCAAAGGGAAAGGTCTATGGGAGAACGAGAAGAGGAGGCCCAACAGGCAGAAGGGCAGAGTCTGGATGTACAACAATGGGAGAATAGAACAAAAGACAAAGATAAGAGATAAATGACGTGGGACAGCAAAGACAGGCAGCGAATATTTAGCAAAAAATGGCCCAGCAAAGCAATGGTAGAGAGAGGAGATGCATACCGGTCTGAGAGTGAGTATCAGGTTGAGTGGAAAAAGTACAGTGACTGAAACAATGAGGAAGCGTACAGTAAGGGAGAAGAATGAAAGAGATTGACAGTGGGACAGATTGGTCAGAGTTTCAGAAAACACTTTTTGAGTCATGGGAAAATAAATAAAAGACAAAAGTAGAGGGGAGGTTAATACAGTTGAGTCAACAGCTAATGATATTAAGGAGGGGGGGAAAGATCATGACTGACAGGGAATGAAGAATGGAAAGGATAACGGAAGGGATTCTCAGGTTTTAGGCAAGGAGAAGGGGTTCCTGGTAGGCTAACAATCCAGACAGAAGAGGACAAAGATCACCAAAACAAGGATAATGGAGGGGAGGGGGACAAGAAACTGTCCTACATGGAAGTACCTTATGCTTTGGGTACTCATTTGTTGTTAAGGAATAAAAGAAGACATGGGCAGGTTAGTACAACGAGGGTAAAGGCGGAGGAGAGAGAGCTGGTGAAAAGACCTAGAGTTCCTATCATAAAAGATACACGGACAGCTGCGTTCACTATCTATGTGACCATTTGGTGCAAAAGAAACAGCCAGAGGAAAGTGATGGATTGTGAAAATAGTTAGACGTGTTCAGAACAACCTGTGTCAGCTTTCGTGGTCTTGCATGGTTTTGGTATGAGAAAGAGTTTTGTTCAAGGAAACGTTTGAACCAGACAAAAGCATGGGGGAAGTGGACAAAGAACTATGGCTAAAACAAATGACACCTGCCAGACAAGTACCTACACAGCACACGGCGAACGGACTTGCCGTTCCCATATAACAGCATGCAGGGTGTCCCACCTCAGGAAGAGTGGGATAAACAGGAAAAGCAGGCAGGACCAGTAGAGACTTGTTGGAACTGCAATAAAAGGGCATGTTATAGATACCCCTGCAATTTCAGGCTCGAATGCCAGAAAAGCAATGGGCTACAGCCTCTTATACAGTGCAATATGGGACAAGGAGCAAAGCAAGAGGCAGAGGGAAGAGTTTACATGAAAAAGGCAATTACATCAATTAAGACTGGGATATTGAAAAGATGGTTGCAATTATATCCTGACCACGGAGGTGTAGGAATAGTAGAGTGGGGTTTCACAGAAGGTTTAAAGATACCCATACGCGGGTCAAGAATCAAAAGGTGGGAGGAAAATTCTAAATCTTGTTAGGAGAATGAAACATTTGTGCAAGAGAAACATGACAAAGAGGTTGCAGGGTCAGGTTGGCAGGACTGTTTGAGTCACTGCCAATTGATAATTTGATTATGTCACTGATTAGTTTGGTTCCTCAACAGACAAAAGGGGAATATAGGCTGATTTATCATCTATCATGGCCAGAGGATAGATTGATTAATGATTACATTCTTCAAAAAGGTTGTGCAAAAGTGTACACCAGCATTGATTAAGCGGTACATATGATAATAATTTGTGAGACAAGTGTGGAAATGGCAAAAATAGACATTAAGCGAATTTTCAGTCTCTTACCAGTTCATCCACATGACATACATTTGTAGGCAATTTCATTTAATGGACAGACCCAAATTGATAGTACAATGCCCATGGAGTGTGCAATAGCTTTTGCAGCTTTTGAGACATTTAGCACATTTGTGGAATGGACAATGAAGAAGGTAGCAAGGTCAAAGCATATGCTGCACTACCTTGATGATTTCCTCATAATAAGGAAAGGTGACCACAAAGGTGAATGTTTACAGCTATTAAAAACATTTTAGGACGTGTCTGATCATTTCAGAATACCACTAGCAGAAGAAGAGGCAGAGGGCCCCACTAATTGTTTGACATTCTTAGACATAAAACTGGATTCAGTAGCTATGAAATCACGCTTACTCATTGACAACATACAAACATTACAGGGGTTGCTAAAATATGCATTAACTAAGCAAATGAGAACTGCATCCAGTGCTCAATTTGAGCTGGTGGTTTTCCGGTGCTCAGCAGCGGCACTTAGTCATCAACATCGGTGCTTTTCATGAGCACCAGTTAAGGACACATTCATTTATGGTAGGTAGGCACGGGGAGATTACGTGATTTGCTCAGAATCCCATGATGTTGAGCCGACACCTAGACTCGAACCTGGTTCCCCAGCTGCGAAGTCGGCAGCTCTGGCCATTATGCCACATCATCTCCCTACTTTCATGGTTAGTAGTTGGTTCTGTTTTAGGCGGCACTAACAGGAGAAATGGGCTGGTGAAAGCTGCCTCCTGGCGAGAGCCCCGGCACTTATGTATTTTACAAATTAACCACTGACTGCATCTAATTCAACAGATATTAGGACATCTCCACTGTGCATGTAGAGTAGTAGCTCAAGGCACAGCTTTTACCAGGAACTTGGCTTTTGTAATAAGAAGGATTGAAGCCTTATCATAGGGTACACATACAAGAGAGAGCCAGGGAGGATTTACAGATGTGGCAGCCCATTTTAACAACATATAATGGGATGACTGTGTGGCAGCTTGATGACTGGCTTGACTTAACACTTGAGATATTTTCTGATGCCTCCTGATAAGGTGGGGTTTTGGTTGTATTGGAAAGGAAAATGGTGTGCTGAAAATTGGCCGGCAATTTGGAGGGTTACAGCATTGCTTTCTGGATTTTTTTCAAGTATTAAGCGGCGGTTAAATTATGGGGGAAAAACTATCAAGTAAAAAAATTCTAGTTCCTATACAGAACGAATCAACAGTACATGTAATAAATCTACAAACTACAAAAGATATGTGAGTCCTTCATTTGTTAAGAGTTTGTCCTACTGTGTTTGCAAAGGAACCAGGAGCGGCCCATGTAGGTAAGAGCGGTGGGGCAGGGTGGGGGGGGGGGGATTTGACAGACAACGCCGGGGGGAAATGAAATAAATAATTAATTTTCGTTTGTCGTGGTCTCTCGAATCCCCCCACCCACTGCCTCACTGCTCTTACCTGCACGGGCCGTGCCTGAATGGAACATTTGGTTCAGAGCTAAACATATTCCGGGGTTATAACACCAGACAGCTCATGCTCTGTCACAGTGGGAGAGGATCCGTGGTTTGGCCCCAGGAGCAGATACCATGGAAACAGCAGTCCCAGAACAGATAGAGAGGCGGGGCCGGACTCGGCCACGCCAAAGGTATGGCGGTCGAGCCGGCCCCCGATGCTGCCCACACTGGGGGGCGGGCCCATCGCACCCTGAGAGCGCGGTGGGCCCGCCTTACAGAATGATTGGCGGAGGGAGCATGCCCCGGAAGCGAAACGCGCTTCCGGGGCGCGCGTTTGTGACGTCATCAGGAGACCCCTGATAAGGCTCGGGAGCGGCGAGTTGGATCTCTTTTCGCCGCTTCCCAGCCGGACTACGCACCAGCCTCGCTAGGAGGCTGCCCTTAATTTGCCCACCCACCATCCCCTAAAGCAAGTTGTTCTGGCATCGTAGGGGTAATCTGTTAAAATATAGATGTATTAGTCAACATTGTGTTGTATTTTGCTTAATTTATGTCCCGTTTTTCTTTGAATGACAGCTTTATGATTTTCTTTGATAAGTATATAATTGTCGTATTTGGCGTTTCCTTGGTCGGCGGTAAGGTCATGATTGGGGAGCAGTAACTTAAGGTCCTTAGGGGCGGCGCCATTCTGGAATGGGGTCGCCCAATGGGAGGGACAAGTGGTCTCTTATGGTACTCCAGGGGCGGTTACAGCCGGTAGGCTGGAGGGTGCGGGGGATGGGGAGTGACGCTTTCCAGTAGGCTGGTTGGCCACCCCGCACGGGCACACGGGTGCAATGGGCCCCTTGGAGATAATATACAGGGCGTATGGGGGTGACCGGGAGGGGTAAGTACCCTCACGGTGACTGGGCCCCCGCGCATGCGCACTCCGGTACGAGGGCGTGGGGCTTAATTGGGGGAGGATCTGACCCCAGACGTGACCTTGCCGTGGGCTCAAAGGGAATGCGCAGAAGTAATTGCTGTGGTATGCTAGATTAAGATAGGAATACCTTTGTATTAGAATTATGTTAAGGTTAGCCATCTGACATCTGTACATATCATTGTAACAATGGAATGCAATTTTATTCTGCGTATTTTTGTGTTAAATAAGGTATAAAATGTTTTATTAAAATGTTTTATTAAAATTGTTTAATAAATACGGCCGGGGGTTTACGACCCCCTACTCCAAAAACTTCTATTGGTAGTCCATGTGGTTATCTGGGTATCATTAAAGGAGGAGCGAGGGGGTATAGGCTGTACCTGGCCATATGTGGGAACTGGGTTAAGAGTGAGAAGCCTGTTGGAGCGGTCAATAGCAGAGTCACCCCAGAAAACTTTCATCATAGCATGGCTTGAATTTGTGCAATCTGGAGCAAGGCACAGGGATAAGAATCATTTGGGGTTAAGATTAAGACGAGAAGATGCAATTTGATACACAGTAACGCTAATTGACAAAGGATGATCTGTAGTTACCATAGCAGGGAAAATACCAGGTATTGCTTTTTATGGCAAATGCTTTGGGGTTATGTACCGATCAAAGGAGTATTGGTAAGCAGGATTTAGGATGGTTGGGCAAGAGAGCAAGGGAGAATAAAAGGTAAAAGGAAACCTATAGTGGAAGAGATACTGAAGGTGGTGGTGGTTCAGGTGAGATTTGTGTGCATCTGCTTGGCAATACTTTACGTTCCATTCACTTTTCACTGTGATGTTTTTCGAGGCCTTAAAGGTTTTGGGGGTAGTTCGTGCACATGCTTCAAAGGGAGTTCAGAGGGAAGATGTACAGATAAACAGTGGGGAGATGAGGCTATTTAAAAAAAGGAGTAAAACGGATCAAAAAGGGAAAGGTATGTGGAAATCATTGCGAGAATGAAGGGGTTTTGGAGCATGTCTTGTGCAGGGATTGAAAAACTGGTTGAAGAAAAAAGGGCAAGAAAAGGGCCCACTAAATGTACATGCTGATGGGAATTAGGTGACAGCTAGGCAAGGTCAGGGTGTTTTACGACTTTGTTTAAGGAGTGGAGAGTTAGAAGACACTGACTTTGGAACACACTCTTTTAGTGTAGGGGCAGCAATGGTGAGTCTTCATAAAGGGATGGGTGAGAAAGAAGGTATTTCCTATCAAAATTCATTTTGCTGCCATGTGGCTGTGGCAGCATGTGCTGAGGTATAAAATGGGGTTTTGCTGGCAGTCCAACTTAGACTGTGGCCACCTAACTAAACTATGGGGCAGGTAAGATTTCTCTCCAAATTTTACTCTCTTTGGCATTAACAGCAGAGCGGCCATTGATTGAATGAGCACGGAGCCTCAATGGGCATTCTGCCTTTAGAGCAGAGTTAAAGCAAGCAGCAGAGCAGGGCGCGGTGGGTGTCTTCTGTCCGTAGTGCTCTCATCCTCCACCTTATACTGAGCATTACAAGCGCCTCGGAAGTGCTTAAAGTGATCCAATTAGCAATACACAAAAAAAGCAAATTCTCTTTTTTTATAAATCATCTGGGTGTCTGAAAGTTTGAACGGAGGGGGTAACCCTAGCTGTCACGAGTCCCACGACAACGGGACCTGCGTCTAATCTCCGCTTGCCCCCTTAAGGGAAGTAGTGTGATCTTAAACCGTCATTTTGCATTTCTGTTCTCGATCTGTCTAATTCAAAAGCAATTAAAGCCGCTCAATTACAGCATTGTGCGCTATATAAAATAATAACATATGCAATATCACCAGGTGCTGGTGAGAGTGCTACGTACCACATTGCAGGACAGAAGCGTCAAAGCGCTATGATCTTTACAATACTTAGGAGAGGAGGACGGAGTCTAGCCACAGCAAACTGGGCCAAGCACAGCAGTGACACCTAGTGGCATGTTGTGATATGATTATATCTGAAGCGTGTACGTTGTTTGTCTTTGTTATTGGGGACAGATGGGGAAGTACAGGGGCGAGGGAATGCCCGTGGACTTGGAGATCCCTGTCAGGATGAAATATTTTGTTCCTTTGTAAAATTCTGCCAAAAAAAGCTGAAGGTAAAGATGTGTTGAATGGCTCTGATTGCAGCACATCTTTTATTTCAGAGGGACACAACAACTGGCAATTCTCACACAGGGCGCGATAATATAATTTGGACAGTACCAGCATAAAAAGCAAAAAAACAAATAAAAAACATGGTTCTGTGTGACATTCCCTTTAGTGTACATTACGTCTCCAGTGCTTTCACTGATCTCCTAAGCAAAGCCTCAGTACTTTCAATGAGACAGTAACTCGCTTATTTTAAAGGCACCTACACTATAATTTGTGACTATACCCATACTTCTCGCTGAGCCCCAATAATTTATTTGAGACACTCTTGACACTTCTGAACAAGGGCGCATTTATTTCTCTCACCAAGACTCGGTCGCTTTTAATCGGAACGTAAAAGGGATTCCACGCACTTCGATTTAAAGACAAAAGAAAAAGTCGGCTGCCTGAAATAAGGATAATGGTGCCGATTTACAAAAACTAAAGAAAAAGAAAGGAAAACCTAGTTCTAAACTGAAAAAAAAACTCACCAAGCAACCCGCGAACTGAAAACCAATCTGACATGTTTTGCTCTATGCAAACAGCAAAACACAGGCAATTAAATGTTTGCACGCCATTCCATGAGGTGGAAGTAATTGGGAGGTAGCCGGCAGCTCCCTGGGCTGGGACGGACATTGAAAATTAATAATAAGCGCCTCCTGAGGACCAGCAGTCATTGAAGCTACGTTGGCCAGGAACAGCATCCAGTCTGAATAGCGACCTGACCTGCGCCGACCTAGTGTAATAACATTGATTCAATATTAGCCGATGCGCCCAGGGGCTTTGCTGATCAGCAGTACGGGGTTACGAAAGAAAACAAATAAATTAGCAAATAAATGTGCTTTTTCGCCAAAGCGTCAGGTTTCGTTCTAGTGCCGGAGGCGCAAGGAACAGACTTAAAGCACATGGGGCGCCTTCTGTCTTGCCACTATGAAAATCGCTACATCATTTGTCTGTACAGATGTCCACGCCGTCAATTCTCTCTCCCTTCCTTGACCTTAAGGTACTTGGTGTGTTTTTTATCGAACAAGACTTGAACAACATTGGCGACCCGGAAGCTTAATAGATTAAAAGGCTAGCACAACCAGCACTGCTGAAGTTCTTCTACGGGCCCGACATTTAATGAGGTGTGAGAGCGAGCTCAGACCAGTAGTTTATCCTCATTAGGAGCCATGCCTTCCGCATGCTATTCCTCCACGACAACTCGAGACATCGGGGCGAGATGGAGTGGTTTCACCTCTGACCCCGCGCGGCTCGAACCAGACTAAGGCTCGCTTTGCTCTGGCCAGCTCACTTAGTCGGTAAATGGTCTGGGAACGCTTAGACTCACTTGTAAGGAGCTTTCTCACGTTCTCAGAGAATGAAGGATGTTTTCGATCTGGCAGGGTGTCCGCGAGCCTGAAGCAGGCTCCTGGATACTCTACTCTTTTTGCAAACTTTTGTCAGTTGGAGAAAGCTCTAGACTGAAGAGAGT
The DNA here is from genome assembly GCA_963921515.1 of Calotriton arnoldi. Taxonomy (NCBI): domain Eukaryota; kingdom Metazoa; phylum Chordata; class Amphibia; order Caudata; family Salamandridae; genus Calotriton; species Calotriton arnoldi. Next base: position 298,942 of record CAWUFW010000795.1, read on the forward strand.
GACCTCCCAAATACCAACAGATACATACACACATACAGAAACGTCAAAATCACGAGCCAAATCACCCACCCCTTCCAGTCGCTTGTTCCCCCACTGTCCACGTGCACAACAAAAAATGTACAGGAACCCTTAAGGGCCACAATTAAATACAACGCAACACCCACACGATAGTCCTATTGCTATGTGCAGTGTTCAATTGTTACCCAGCTACATTCAGACTAAGGAGCACCAATGCCTAAGTAGTAAGGTGGCTTTCACCATAACCAGCAAATACTCTTATCTAGGACAGTACTGGAATGGTATCTGTTTCCCACACTAAAATACATTTTCTTTCGCAGAGCTTGGTTTGCCTACTGACAGCAAGGAATCTGGAGATTTTTGTAGCAGGACTGTAGATCTACAAAGCCAGTATAGATGGAGCAGGGCAAACCTGGCAGCACCAACAAAAGATCCAATTTTGGAACTACGCTCTTTACTGCTAGGCGAGAGAGGGAAAAACCCCCTGAGCAATCTAAACACATCTAAGGGACATCGACCTGTTTGAGGTTTACTGAATACCTTCATCGCTTCCAATTTAAGTTTTAAGTGAGTAGCTGTTAGTTCTGAAGAAACTTTTCCCTTAAGAAAGAAGAAATGTTCACTTCATCACAGGACACTGCCCTGATCTTATGTTGAAGACACTGCTTCTGAAACGCTGACCAATGATCAGGGTAAAATCGTGAGGTAGAAGGTTTCCTAAAAGCTTGCAATACAACTGCCAACTTTCTCGATAACTCTTACTTATGAAGACCTACTTTTTCAACCTCCAAATCCTCAAGCATATATGTCACGGAACTTTCTGGCTTAGAAAACTTAGGGCCTGATTACGATGTTGTCAGGAAAACATTCCCATCGAATCTGGTTAGTAATGCTTTCCGAACGATTTGCATTCGGGGAGTCCTACCGACCGATTACGATGTGTCCGGATGCTTACGGACTCTGTTCGGTCGGACTCCCATTGACTTCAATGGGAGCCTGTGTCCCGAACGAGAACACAGGCTCCCACTGAAAAAATGGGTGGGTGGGGAAAACCTTGCACCCTGTGGTGGGCACCCCATGGTGTCTGCCACACTGTGCATGGTTGGGAAGGAGGGTCCCTTGCGTACCCCCACGGGCCCCATCTGGAGGCCTACGGGTGACAGGGGCCTGCTACAGGCCCCCGAAGTCCGATTCCCACAGCCTTTTTGTCTTGTCCAAAATGATTCGGAACGGCTGTCCGAATTGGTCTTCGTACTCGCTCGTTTGGAAACCGTCTCCATTGGGCTGTACGATTTGGCACCAAACGACTCGGGCTGCATGACTCCCATTCGGAACCGATTCGGACAGCCCGGACAGCTTCCTTGCATCGTACTCGGTCATCCGGAAAGGTGACCGATTCAGTTAGGAACATAGGTCCCGAATTGGATTTGCATAATCCAAATCTCTTTCGGAGCCTTTCCTGACGACATCATAATCGGGCCCTTAGAAGAGAGGATAGCAGTGAAGAAGGAAACGCTGGAAGTACCCACTCTGTCCTCTTCACCATCTGACAAAGAAGAGAAAATGTATGAGTGGGGACAAAAAGGAATAACCATTACCTCTTGGGCTTTCTCTTTCCTGATCCTTACTAGAACCTTCAGAATCAGAGCAAAAGGTGAAAAAACATACAAAAGTCCCTGAAGCCACTGATGTGTCAATGTATCTATTGTCCAATCTTCCACCTCTCAGAACCTGGAAACAAACATGAGGCAAAGAGCATTCTCCTTGCTGGAAAAAAGATCTATCGCTGGACAAGTTAATCTTAAGCAGATCTCTCTGAAAATGGGGGGTCTCAGGCAGTAACTCTGGGAGGGAGTGAAAACCTTGTTGAGCCTGTCTGCTAGTGTATTCTCCAGTCTTTGATATGTTGTTCAACCTTGCTTTGCATACATGTACACTTTCTCCAAAATGATTGTATTTTGAATGGGAATAGTAAATCTGATACCCTGCTAGTATCTGCCATCTTCCCGAAGATGGCTTAATTTGCAGTGGAGATAGTAAATATGATTCCTTGACTGTCCAACACCTTCCCAAATATGGTTTAAGTTGGAGGTAGAGTAGTGAATTATAGTTATTTAGTGTGTACAACTAGAGCGAAACAGCAAGCCTATAAAGCAAACACACCTCCCCCAATAATCCCCCACAATTAGTCCAAAATTCGTAATTTGTTGCTGAATGGCGTGCACATCCACTACTCCCGCTGTTTCCAGAAAGTGATCTAAAGGACCAAAATTGATTAAATCACAACTGTGAAGTGCACCACAACGAGTAAGTTTCAAAATAATTTAGTCCATCCAATCAGTATGAATCCAAAAATGTTCTTTAATCTTCACATGAATATTGTAAAAACAGCCAACGCGTTTCATCCAACTTCTGTGAACTTCATCAGGGCTGCGAAACATACAAAACATATAGTGTATAATACAACGTATATAAAAGACTGACAGTACAACATTTATAAATACAAAAACACCACAATAATAAAAATCCCTCACAGGATAATTTAGATTTCCACACATATACCTACAGGGACAATATATACAATCAAAGACCAACGTGTTAACAAGAAGAGAAGCAAAGGGGTCACTGAGTTGTAAGCTTGGAGTATCAATAATCCTTATTGATTTTAATGCCTGGACATACTATTTAAAACCAATATATGGGAGCATATGACTGATTACTTTTTTATTCAGTCCAACCATTGGTGTTGGTCACATGCACGTATTGAGATATTACATAAACTGTGTCGAAAGGGGACGGGGATAAAGAGATAGTGGGACAACTGCAAGTTGAGCTATTTACGATTTAAATGTATCTTGCTTCAAGAATGTAACTCAAATGTAGCCCATGAAACATACCGTATTGATTAGTCGTGTCCTTCTGTGACTAGTGTCATGAATATTAGCACTGTACTATTCACAGCTGCTGGTTCCTCCTTTTTGTATACCTAATCCGTCTTGAATCCAGGGTAGGCTTGACACCTCTGTATTTGGTAATTCCACAAAGGTGCCTGGAGATAATAATAATAATCCTAAGGTTAGGACTCCCTGTTAAGCGTCCATCACCCCAATACGGTTAAGCCTTAACATCTCTGTATTTAAGAAGATATATGCATTTTTGTTAAATGCTACTAGGAATGTAGCGAGGAACATTTCGCATCCATTGGGTGGTTTCCCTAATTTCAATCACAATGTTAGTGCCCGTAGATCAAGGGTGTTTAGCCCCTTGTTCTGCGTAAAGCCAATATTTGAGTAAAAGGAACTTGTACACAGGTCACCATAATCATAACAAGTCCCCTCCCCTTTTCCCGGTCATGAGATGGAAGCCCATGGGTCAAGGATGTTTTGACCTACGATTCGGTAAAAAGCCTAGATGTCAATAAAGACTTTCGTAGATGATGAGTACCCTTTTAAGAAGTGTATTTGAACCCAATAAAGATTGAAGTGCCATGTGAGTAGTAATGACGATGTAACGGAACCACTGTCCCTAAATTTCCCGGTGCCCAAAATGGGCCTCCAAACTGTTCTCCGTCTTGGGATTAAAGTATTGTAGGAGTTGCCATAACAGTACGGCAAGAGCCGCTGACCATGTGGAGCCCGGAGCCCAAGACGAGCCTCCAAATCGCATCCCATCTTACGTTATTAAAGTTCCACTCATTAGTGGTTAGGAACAAGTGAATATAATCAAAGAAGATAGAGTGGAGAATATGAGAGTAACAAGGTTCCATATCCTGAACCTACATTGTTAAGCTTCTATTACTGTTGCGGTGGTCGGCGTCTCTCCGTATGAGATTCGCGCCCTCGCTGGCAGTTTCCTATATGCGTACGTCATGTGACCGCTCGGAACTCACGCAACGGCCCTTAAAGGCACATTACCAAACAAACTACGTCCGGCTAGATTTTCTCGTACGTACGTGGCGTATCGATTGGGCAGTCACGTAATAGCCCTTAAAGACATACTACTACAAGCGTCTCATTTACTGAAAAGAAATTATATTGATGGGATGGATAATCCCTCATTAGATATTGTGTTCCAGTCCAATATTACAGCAATTATGTTTAAACCACTGTCTATCCTAGTCTCATATGATGGATAGCAATATTGTCAGTGGAATAAATATTCCCACGCCGAGTATTGTGTTACCGTCCAATGTTACAGTGATTATACTATCACCAGAGTCTATCCTATTCCATGTCAAGTGGTGGATTGTCCTTCTAGGGGATTGGCAGCAATCACATGATGGCCCTAAGAAAGGAAAATGAACTATGTGTCCCTGAATAAGACAGGATCTTATCCTCCAACCCCAACAAGGGGGCAGGCATTCATCAAATAATCCACAGATAGGTGCGAGTTTTTGGACCTGTCAATAAGGGACATATTACCCCGACTGAGGGAGCATTCCAATGGCAGGAAAGATATGAATGGCAAATGTTTCCTGTCAAAATAGATGTGTTATGTCATCTGGTATTTATAGAGCGCGCGGCTACTCCCAAGAGTGTCCCAGCGCTAAGTCCCGGCGCTAGGAGAGATGAAATAAAAAACCTAATGTCAAAAGTTGTTCTGCCATCTAGTGGATAGTTGCCCCTACAGGAAGTAATGGAGCTCATCATCCGTGTTGTGTCCCATGGTGACACAACAAGAGCGGCAATTCCATCCTGCCTCATTGCATCAGAGTGCCAACTCTCTATCTCCATCCCTCGCCCTAGGTGGGATATGATCAATCCCATGAAACCAGATATCGGGTTTCCCAGCATGCTGTTCCGCCATGTGTATGGTCATGGGATACCTGGTATCCTGTTGTTTGATTGCCCTAACATGCTCCTGTATTCTGGTTTTTAAGGCCCTGACCATGCTCCTCACATAGATGATGTCACAACTACATCCAATGACATTTCACAAAGGGTGTTTTGCAGTTGATGGTGTGACGAATGGTGAAAGTCTGCTCTATGTTATATTGAAACTGTTTTGTTTTATTTTTACCATATTTGCAGATATTACAGTCCATACATGTAAAAAAAACCTGTGTTTGTCTTGTTAACCAGTTTTTATCTACCTTGTCCGGTACTATGTAACTCGGACAAGGCATGTCTCTGGTGGTCCTGCCTCGTCGATATGTCACCTTGGGTTTCTGTGTGATGACATCCCTAATGCCTTGCACCTCCTGCAATAAGGCCCAATGTTTTAGTAGTATCTTGTTTACTTCATTACTGTGTTTGTTAAATTTTGTAACAAAATGGATACGGTTGTTGTTTGTCCTGGATCTAGACTCCTTTGTGTGTTGTTTCAGTGTAACCTCTCTGGGTGTTTGGCTGATCCTTTTCTCTGCATTTTGTAGGACCCTCTCCTTGTAGCCCCGTTTCGTAAAACGGTCCTTGACCTCTTCTAGATTAGTTGCAAAAGTGTCTGGTTTGCTACAGTTTCTTCTCACCCTCACCATCTCACCATACGGGATATTGTTGAAGGTAGATTTCGGGTGGGCGCTGGTGGCATGTAATGTACTGTTACAGGTGGTGGGTTTTTGATATAGTGTGCTGTGAATACGACCTTCCTTGACATAGAATGTGATATCAAGGAAATCAATTTTCTTGCTGTCATATGTCATGGTTAAATTTACATTGTATGGGTTGTCATTCAGGAAGGCATGGTACTCCATCTATTGGTTCACAGAACCATTCCAGATTACAATCACATCATCGATATACCTCCCCCATAAAATGATGTTTTCTAACCAAGGGGAGGCATATCGACCCCAAGCATGCTCCTTCTCCCACCAACCTATGAACAATCCTGCACATGAGGGAGCAAAATTTGAACCCATCGCGGTCCCTTGTCTCTGATAGTGCCAGCGTCCCCGTGCAGGAAGTAATTATTGGACAGAATTAAATCAATCATGTCCATGAGCATCTCATTGTGCTCATACCAGTCCGCTGTCTTCATTTTGAGAAAATAACCTACAGCCATAAGCCAAATTGTTTTTTTTAATAATGTGTAAATGCTGGTGACATCAAATGTGACAAATATGAGCCCCTCTGACCATTGGACATCTTCAAATTTGTTTAGGATGTCTTTACTGTCTTGTATGTAAGCCTGGAGGTTGGTTAGTAAGGGTTGCAAAAATGTGTCTATGTATTCCGATAGACGTTCAGTGGGGGAATCTATTCCTGCAATGATTGGCCTCCCCGGAGGGAAGGCGCCCCCCTTGTGTACCTTGGGGAGAATATATATACACGGTTAACTAGGATTTTTACCGTCAGGTAACGAAATTCTTCATCAGATAGTAGTCCTTTCTCTCTCCAATCCCCCAATTTCATGTTGATAAATACAGTCAATTCTTTATTGGGTTTGCGGGCACAGATTCATAACAGTTTGAATCACTTAACTGTCTGTCTATTTCCCCCATATAATCACCCTTCTTCATTAGGACAACGTTCCCGCCCTTATCTGCTTCCCGTATGAACAGAGAGTCATTGGTCCGTAGTGAATTCAAAGCCAGTCTTTCACGTGGAGTCAGATTGTAAGGGCCCATTGTACCCCACCTACGTCCATTGAGTAGCTTGTGTAGGTCATCCAAGACCTTGTTCTTAAATAGGTCAATATTTGGGTGTGTCGTGTGAGGCGTAAATTTGGATTTAGATTTTAAACCACTATCTATATCAGATCTGGCTAAAATCCCCAATTCCTCATTCAGTTGCCCTAAGAGGGTGATGTGGTAGGGACATCATTAGTTGTATATTCTCCACATCACCCACTGTGTATTTTGCGGTTTGACATATTTCCATTGAAGGCACATTTTGCTTTGGATTTGCATGAAAATAATTGTTTAATTTCAATAGACGTATGAATTGTAAAGATCAACAGTAACATCCACAATGTTCCCCACCTGAGTGGGGCAAAAACCCAAGCCCTTCTACAAGGCTGAGCATTCATCCTCATTAGGTAGATAGACAGAAAGATTCACAATAACCAAGTTCTCATGTGTTCTATTTCCAGACATTGCCTTGTTGTCATCTAAGAGCCCAATAACCATGTTAACATCATTTATTTCATTTTGTGCGACCGTAACTGTACTGTAAGTCCCAGCACCTCTTTTCGTCTTGGCCCACCTCCTACCTCCCCTCCTTGTCTTGGGTCCCTTCTTGGTTGTTTGTTGCTTAGGCGTAATCTTTCCATTTCCAATAAAAAAGAATTTTGAGCCAGAGGTTTTGGTGTGTTACTGTTTCTATCCCCTGTCGGTAGACTCTCTGTGGATGTGAAAGAACTACTGCTGATTGATCTCGAGTCTGAAGTCTCCTCCCTTCCCCTCTTCGTGTTGTCTGATACTTTAATGTTATCGTATTTCTTGGTAAAGGTGTAAACCTATTTTGGAACTTACTCGTTGTGGTGCACTTCACAGTTGTAATAGTTATTTAGTGTGTAAGTGTTTTAAGTAAGTATATTATATTGTAGGGATTTCAGTGAAATACAGTTAGTTTGTGTTCACTAGGATATTTAACTTTTGTATTTATTTGTGATAAATGAGTGAAGTGCTTTAGTACTGTAGTAGTTGTAGTTGATCTTGGTGAGGTTTTTGTTTTGCTGGTAATAAAAATTACAAAATCATTTTTTATGATCATATATTTTATTAACACATTTTAAAATATTATTGCATACACTTTTTCATAGTCTATGTTATACATACATATTCTTTATAGCAGAAAAAAAACATACTATAACATTTCTTAGTTTTGCATATATGTATACAAATTTCACAATAACCACAAACATTTTGTAGTATAAGTTTTATTTATAACTTTTTACATGACATACGTTTTTCTTTTAGTTTTAACAAATGTTACATATTTTGTATTTTTATGCTGCTTTTTAATATATATATATATTACACATACATTGTTATTGGTTTGTTACCTTTTTATAGCTTCACATATGTTATACAATTTTGCAATACCATACACACACATAAATTATATATATATATATATATTTCTTTCACAAAGGACGCAGCACTCCAAAGCTGGATTAGCTTAATTTATTTGAACACAACACCACTCAACCAACGCGTTTCAGCCTTCACACGGCTTTCTTCACGGTTAGTGAGTCCTTCTTTGATTACGCTTTATATATCCATCTCTGCCATAATGGGGCATTCTGGGATACGTAGTGCGATTAGTTTTTTAAATTAACATGTGACTCCCTCTATGAAAACCTCTCACAGTATGTGGATAAGTTTCTGGCCCCAATTGCACAAAGCATGAGCTCCTATATTAAAGATACGGGGGATTTTCTTAGGATTCTAACAGGAATCACATGGAGTAACCAATACCTCTTGGTGACAATAGACGTTGTGTCTTTATACACATCAATACGGCATGAAATAGGCTTGGAGGCATGTACATTTTTCTTAAAACAGCGAAGTATTACGGAATTAAAACATACTGAAATGTTACTTAAAATGATTGAGATATGCCTCACAAACAACATCTTTCTCTTCAATAAGGAACTTTTTAAACAATCTTGTGGTACAGCCATGGGGATTTCCTTTTCTCCGAATTTTGCGAATATAACCATGGGCTGGTGGGAGAGAGAAATAGCGTGGAATTCAGATAACCAAGAAGAACTCGAGCGGATTGTGCTATGGGTCCGATTCATTGATGACTTGTTTTTAATATGGAATGGCACTGAGCAGGATTTTAATGAATACTTTTTGAAATTGAACAACAACCAGATTGGTTTATTATTCACATGCGCTAAGAGTAGGAAAGAAATTGAATTCTTGGACACCAAAATTTTTATTGAGAATGATCAAATTCAATCTCTGCTATTCAGGAAAAAGACTACAACCAACAGTATTCTGCACGGGACTAGTTTCCACCCCAAACCACTGCTGGGAAATATCCCCTATGGGGAATTTATACGCATGAAACGTAATTGTTCCAAAAAGGAAGATGCAGAAGAGAAAATTCAGGAAACTATACAGAGACTTAAAATGAGAGGCTATCATGAAACAACATTAAGAAAATGTAAACAACGTGCCGATCAGAAACCAAGGGAAGATACATTGATCCCAAGAATTAATATCGAGGAAACCAAAGAACATGGACCACCAAGATTTATCACAACTTACAGTAAAGAAAGTGGCATAATAACTAACAAAATAAAAAAATATTGGCACCTAATCGCAGGAGATCCTGACATTGGAAAATTTTTAGGCCCAAAACCAATTGTTACCTACAGGAAGACTAAATCTTTAAAGGACATGCTAGTGAAAAGCCACTTTCATGAAAACCGACATACAAACTGGTTATTAGATCAACAAAGGGGGTTCAAGAAATGTAATGTATGCAAGGCTTGCAAAATTGGGAAGAACATGAGAACAATTGTGGAACCGAATGGCAAGCCAATCCAAATTGAGCAAAATATTTCCTGTACATCACAGTTCGTCATCTATATTATAGAATGTAACTGCGGAATGAAATATATTGGAAGCACTACATGTATGCTCAAGAAACGCATTCTTGAACACATTCGCGCAGTAAAGAATGGAAATATGACTTACGCCACAGCGAAACATATGTCACAATTCCAGAAAGGAGATTGGAGGGCGATGAACTACTATGGCATTCATATGATACCCCCGGAAGAACGTGGTGGGGACAGAGTGAAAAAACTGCGACAGATGGAATCCAGATATATCATCAGGCTCAGAACTAAGACTCCTAGAGGAATAAATAACGATGAGGAACTTTTTGTACATTTGGAGTAGAATAAATTACCGAAATGATTTTGAATAGTGTTAGTAACCGCTGGACATTACGTTGGTCTCAAAAAGTGAAGTAGGGGTACTATACCCAAATTAAGAATATTCACAATGAATGATGAATGTCAAAAGCATCTAATTGTTGATATAAGTTACAAAAACAACAAAATGCCCTGATATGTTATTTAAGAGGTACTATACCGAACATGATTTATAATAATAATGGTGTAATAATCTTGATGCATGATAAAGATCGCTTATAAGCAATGCGCACCAAGCATAATAATCAATGAAAGCACTGTAATGCAAAATCCTGACATAAGCGCGATTGTCCTGTTTGTATATATGTATAAAGTTAATTTAAAAACTAATCGCACTACGTATCCCAGAATGCCCCATTATGGCAGAGATGGGTATATAAAGCGTAATCAAAGAAGGACTCACTAACCGTGAAGAAAGCCGTGTGAAGGCTGAAACGCGTTGGTTGAGTGGTGTTGTGTTCAAATAAATTAAGCTAATCCAGCTTTGGAGTGCCGCGTCCTTTGTGAAAGAAATTGATTTGGGGCCAGGATCCGGCCCATACGCTGAGCACCCGCTGTGGAGCGCCTTTGAGCTGAAAGGATCACATTGTGAGAAATATATATATATATATATATATATATATATATATATATATATATATATATAGATATCTATATATATATATATATATCTATATCTATAATACATATATATTTATATATATAAACAGATTTTTTAACATTTGGCTTTATTTTGATAGGAAAGTATTTTATTTTCTTCAAATTTCTATTAGGCAGCAATTTTTGCTTATTGCTGTATGTATTTTGTACTCTATTTACATCACTGTTCAGTGGTTTTTGTTCCTGTCGTTCGCTGTTCCTTGCTGCTGCTCAATTTGGTAAGACTTAAGGCCTGATTACAATCTTGGCGGATGGGATACTCCGTCACAAACGTGACGGATATGCCGTCCGCCTTATAACAAGTTCCATAAGATATAATGGACTTGTAATAATGCGGGAGGGATGTCCATCATTCTTGTGATGGAGTAACTCTGTCCACCAAAATCGCATTCAGGTCCCTAGTTTAATTTATTTTATAGTGGATTTGGAGTAGTGGGGTAGGTGTTTTTATTGTAGGGGAGTGGGAATTAGTTTGTAGTGGTTGTTTTGTATAGTTATATATAAGGCTATCAACCTCCAAGTCACTGAACACCTGAAGATAAACGCCCTGCTAGACCCTTCCCAATCAGGTTTCAGAGCCAACCACAGAACCGAGACAGCCCTGAATGCCGCATCAGATGACATCCGCACCCTACTAGACAGAGGAGAATGGGTCGCTCTGATCCTGCTTGACCTCTAAGAGCCTTTGGCACTGTCTCCTACCACACACTCATCAATCGACTATGCCAGATAGGAATCACAGTTGATGGGCTCAGATGGATGGCATCCTTTCTCACGGGGCGCACCCAGAAAGTCCACCTCCACTTCCATCCCATCCCTTCATTTCACAACCCACGCATACCATCTGCAGCATCCCCCAAGGCTCATCCCACAGTCCAACCCTCTTCAACATCTACATAACACCACTCGCAGACATCATCAGATCGCATGACGTCAACATCATCTCCTACGCCAACGATACCAGGCTTGTCCTCTCACTCTCAGCAGACCCCACCTCGACGGAGATCAACTTCCACAATTTTATGAAGAATGTCTCAGCCTGGATGAAGAACAACTGCCTGAATTTCAACATGGACAAAACTGAATTTCTGATCTTTGGCAGACACTCCACCCTCTGTAATGACTCCTGGTGGCCAGTGGAATTCGGACCCACCCCCACTTTGAAAGACCACGCTCACAACCTCAGCATCATCCCGGACAGCAAACTCTCCATGAAATGTCAGGTCAATACCGTCTCCTCAGCCTGCTTTCACATGCTCCGCATCCTATGCAAAGTCTTCAAGTGGCTCCCCATCAGCACCAGGAAAACGGTGACGCAGTCCCTCATCACCAGTCGGCTGGACTATGGCAATGCACTCTAAGCAGGCATCACCACCGAACTCCAGTGGTGGTTAGCGGAGGGGCTTTGCCCCACTACTTTTTAGCAGTGTAAATAAATGAAACATAAAATAATAATAACTGGTTGTTATTATCATTTTATTTTTCCCTGCTGCGGCAGCTCTGCGGGCGGGGTGGGGCTGCTCTGCTCTTATAGCAGGGGAGGAGTTGGTTGCCAACTCCAAGTGCGCATAAATGCTTGGCCAGCCGCCTCGGGCCGGCCAAACATTCATGCACACTTTGCATGTTCTCCACGCAGGCTGCATTACAGCCTGGGTGGAGAACATGCCCATGCCCCCAGTTCCTGGCTGAGCACTGAACCACAGCGCTCAGACCAATAACAGCATTGCATTGCAGCATTGTGATTGGCTATGGGGAGCCTGGGAGCTGGGTGCTTCCTGCTTTCCTGTTCAGGCCTGAAGAGACGACGAAGGAGAGATGAGGAGAGACGCAGCAATCATGTATGTTTTTCTTTTTTTAAACCCCCTCTACCCTCCTACCCACCTCCCCCAATCCGTGCCGGCCACCACTGCCGAACTCATGAAAAGACTCCAGACAATTCAGAATGCAGCTGCCAGACTGATCCTCAACTGCCCAAGAGGACTCACATCACCCAACACCTGAAGGACCTCCACTAGCTACCTGTCCAGAAGAGATGCCAATTCACGCTTCTGACACATGCCTACAAAGCCCTCCATGACCAAGGTCCCACCTACATGAACCATCGCCTGCCTTTCCACGACCTCCCAGGAACCTCCACTCCTCACCACTTGCACAGATACCACGCATCCGCCAGGGCCGCTCCAGAGAACGCTTTTTTCCCACCTTGCCACCATATCCTGGAACGCCCTCCCCCTCTGCACCTCACCCTCACTGACCCACTTCAGGAAGGGACTCAAGACCTGGCTCTCTGACTGATTCCTGCAGCACAGTGCCTAGATACCCTCTCAGGTGAAAAGCAGCACTAAATTAGTACGACTTGAATGATTGATAGTCTTAGTTAACATTTTGTTGTAACTAAGTAATATGCGATAGGCCTTACTATAGTTTGTGTAGTGTAGGTAGTTGTAAAAGTGGTTGCAGTTATGTTGATAATGGTTGCCATGTAATGTTGTAGTGTTTTTAATGTTTTGGAGGCGCATGGTTCGTGAGGGTGAGCATGTTCTTTTTTATTACAGGTTGTTTAGCCGCAGTACTAGATTTTGCTATTTTTGGATGGCTTGATTTTAGAAAAGTATTTTTTTTTGGGTTATTTTTTTAACCAACATAATTATAAAAGAGCCTTTTATTTTTCGGTTTTCTTGGAGCGGTCCTTTAATAAAAATTTTCTTGTTTTTTATTGTACCATAGGATTATGGACTGTTTCTTTAGATTTATTCTTTACCTTTCATTTTTTGGGGGGTTTATTTTTGCCAGATTTGTAAATTGATTTTTTGTGGATTCATACTGCATCATGGACATCTGCTACAAAATCCTACATTTATTTTTTTAATATATTTTGGGTGGATAATGCTTTTGTTGCAAAATTTGTTTATATATATTTAGTGTAAGATGTAATGTATTATGTTGTTTCTATGTGATGTAGGGTTTTAAATGCATTTTAACAAAACATTTTTGTTCTGGTATGTTGTAATGTATTTATAATAATTTAATATTATAATATTTTTATTTATCAGTCTTGTTCTATTTTATTTTATTTACATCTAGGTTATAGAATGATGAAAAAAGACATTATAGGGCTGATTAGGATGTCGGTCGGAGTTTCGTCCGACCGACATCCCTGCAGTTTCAAGACCGACAGACCTCAGGTCGGCAGTCAAACACTGCAATTACGATGTGACTGCACATGGTGCAGTCGCATACTCCCATTTCCCTATGGGAGCTTGTGCGGTGGTCGGAAGCCAGCTGCAGCACAAGCTCCCATTGAGAAATGGGAGTCACTGTAAATCCCTGCACCGTGTGGCAGGCACCTCACGGTAGGTAGTAGAGTGAATGGGTTGGCAGTGTTTTAGCATTAGAATGACTATTATAAATACATTGTGGAGGATTGGATTGTTATAAATGAGTTCTGAAATATTGCTTTGATGTATTTTTACAGAACATTTAAATAAAAATTTGCAGTTCAGTATTTGAATGCACTTTTAAATTATATCTTGGTGATCTGTTGGTGTATTTTAAATGACTATTTTTGCCATTTTATGAGGCCTCAAAGAATCTTACCCAGGTAAACAATTTCATATACAACTTTTTAACGATGTTTAGAATCATGAAGTTTTATGATGTAATTTTTATTTTTATTTCAATGATTTAATGTATAATGTGAGATGTTTTCTGCATGTGAATGATCATGTTGATCGAATAAACTACTCCTAATAATTATATATATATAAATATATATATATATATATATATTTTTCCTCCTTTGCTTGTGTAACAGCAGCCGCCGCACACCAGCGCCGTGGCTTTCTCCGTTATACGATAAGGGGGGGCGGTGGCGAACAGACTTCTCCTCCTTTGCTTGTGTAACAGCCGCCGCACACAAAAACAGCGGGCGCGTCGTCACTACGGATCACCCAAGCTCGGTCTGGTATTATACGAACACCTCCTCGATTACCAAGGATTCACGACGCCGTGTTTTGACAAATTCAGGTTTTATTTGTCAGCTGTTTCGACGCGTTTCACCTGAACCAGCAGGCTTGCTCACCAATAAAGTTTTTGTCAAATTACCACCATTTTAAATTCACCGTGCATGTGACATAATCACGTGTTGGACTACAAACATAGTGTATTGAAAGACAGACTTTTAGTTTCTCATCTACTACTCACAAAGTAATATAAACTTAATATACTGTACTTTGTTATTTGTTATCCTTATCGTTTCATCAATGAAGATTAGTTAACATTCATTTTTGATTTTTCGATAATGTAACTATTAAAACATTCAATTTATATGGTTGCATTTTCATTAGGTCAACATATTCAACCAAATGTATTATAAATTCAAAATTGCACTAAATGCTCCAGTCAAATGTTCAATTTTTCAATTCTGCCCAAGTGGGCTTTACAATTTAGATTGTCGTTCTCATCTTATGTTTTATAGTAAAAAGTGCTCTGAGAAAAAAAACTTATAAAAAACAGAGAATTTATAAAAGGATATATTACACAATTTTGACATAGACACCTCTTATGTTCCCACAAACTTATTAAAGATGAGTGTGCATATCTTCTTCCATATTGAGCCCGAACGGAACTCTCGTATCAAGCTCTAATATGTAGCAAGATTCCAATCTTCTTAACTTTTTTCTCTAGCACCACCTCTGACATTGGGTGGGATGGCATCTATGATGAAGTATGTCAGTCCCTGCACATTTGTATTGTGAAATTTTTCAAAGTGGCGAGCCACTGGACATGACTTATCGCCATTTTTAATCGCTCTTAGGTGCTGTAGCACTCGTCTATGCACCAGTAAAATAGTACTTCCCACGTATTGTAAATTACAAGGGCATCTCAATACGTAGATAGCATATTCGGTTTTGCAGGTGAACTGTCCTCTGATCTTCTTTTCTCTTTTAGGTAACCCCGGTATATATGTAGACATGTTTTTCTCATGTACACAGGCTTTACATTCATACATTTGATGAAACCATCTTTATGTTTCAACCATGTTAAATTTGCCACTGGTGGATCAGATTTTGGTGCCATGTTACTGACCAACATTTGTTTAAAAGATCTTGCCCGGCGGAACGTTATTAAAGGTTTCTTTGGCACTAATTTCCCCATTATAGGATCATTTCGAATCAAGTGCCAATGTTTAGAAAGTATATTTCTCACTGTGCCATGCTGTCTATTATAAGTAGTGATCAATCTACAAGCATTACTATTGCTTTCACCAACTTTCTGTTTTACATTGCTTGTCTTAAACAAAACTCCGTCCCTTGTTTTTTTCTTTATCTTTTGTATAGATGTTTGCACACAATTTTCAGCATAACCTCTAGCTTTAAAACGTGTTTTTAAAATGTTTAACTCATCGTCTAAGACCTCTGGTTCACTACAGTTCCGCAGGGTCCTCAGACATTCCCCATAGGGGATACTTCTAATGAGGTTATCAGGGTGGAAGCTTGCTGCGTGCAGCAACGTGTTTCCCGCTGTAGGTTTTCTAAACAGCCTCGTGTGTAATTTTGCATCTTTTACATAAACAGTCAAGTCAAGAAAATTAACAGATGTATCACTGATTGTACTCGTGAATTTTAAATTCAAATTATTCACCTGAAGTTTTTTAATAAACTCATTAACTGAGGTCACTGAGCCTTTCCATTCGACAAATAAATCGTCGATGAACTGACTCCAGTGCAAAATGTTATTTTACCATTCTTCCTGGTACTGTTTCCGGACCACCTGGTCCTCCCACCAGCCCATATGCAAATTCGCATAGCTGGGGGCGAAGCAGGTGACCATCGCAGTACCGCAGGTCTGGTGGAACAGTTCACCACTGAAAAGAAAATAGTTGTTTTTTTAGCAAGTTGAGACCATCGTTATTA
The DNA here is from genome assembly GCA_963921515.1 of Calotriton arnoldi. NCBI lineage: Eukaryota > Metazoa > Chordata > Amphibia > Caudata > Salamandridae > Calotriton > Calotriton arnoldi. The sequence continues at coordinate 315,369 of CAWUFW010000795.1, forward strand.
ACATCTGTGTATGTGTCCACATTTTTATTGATCTACTGCCCAAAAAGTATTTTACTTAATTTAAGCCGTCATCATGCCTAATGCTGGTATAGAGCGTCGTAACGTCTATAGTAACCAACAAAAGATCTTGCTCCCAGGGTAAATCATAGATTCCCTTCAAAAAATCCCCTGTATCTTGAATATACGATGGAAGCATTTTAACTAGGGGACAAAGAAATTAATCTATGAATTTGGAAGTATTTTCTAACCCACTCCCTATTGCCGATATGATCGGACGGCCTGGCGGGTTTTAAAGATCCTTGTGCACCTTTGGTATTAGATAGAAGACTGGAACTACAGGATTATCAATCTGTAAAAACATTAGCTCATCACGCGTGATCAAACATTGACTGTACCAATCTTGCAGTTGAACATTGTAAAGGCGGTGACTTGTAGTCATGATGTCCATAGATATTCTAACATAGCTTCCTCTGTTATTCAATTGTTTATAAGCTTCATTTAGATATCTCTGCTTGTCCCATAGGACTATGTTCCCGCCCTTATCAGCATTGCGAACTATACAGTCCCTGTTTGATACTAACTTCGTAATGAGAGCCGTATGCTCTTTTTGCTGTTTGGACAAAATTTTATGTTTGACACTTGTACATTTTTCAAAATTCTTTAGATCGTTAATCACTAGTTCATTGAATACATCAATAGAGTCTCTCATAAACATAGGAACAAATCTTGAATTAGGTCTAAAGTTTGTTGCTTCACTTCCTCCAATGTCGATTCCTTCTTCTGCAGCTAATTCGCTCACTTGAATAGCTGTTTGCTCTGTATTCGTCTCTACAGTCATATTAGTTGCAGATTCCATTTGCCTCAATCCTATTAGAAGCTCCATATCATTGACTTGTAGACTATTCAGTTCTCTTTCCTCTGAAATTGGTTTGCTTGTTGCTGGTATCCTAGGTTGTCCTTGGTTTATCGCAAAGTGTTTCTTCAATTTAAGCATTCTTGTATACTTGAAGATGTCCACTCTTGTTTGCACATAATTAAACTCAGCTGTAGGACAATATGACAAACCTAAACTTAGAATGTTTTTTTCATTTTCAGACAGTGGAATATTGGTTAAATTGATAATCGATGTTTTATTCTGTTCTTCTACTGCTTCGCTTGTTTGGTCTTGGTTTTTTCTTCTGAGCTCCCATTGTTTTGTGCCGTTGCGCCTCTGCTGTCTTTGCCTCTTCCTCTTGGTGGTTTTAAATTGCTTACCGGTGCTCTGGGCCGGAGATTGAATCTCCGTTCCTGCTGTAAAAAACCAAGTTCATCAATCACTGAGGGAACTTTATCCATTTATACCCCACTCGGACCTTCATCTGCTGATGTTTCAATTTTGGAACTTTGCACGCTGCTTAGTCCTGACTGCACCTCAGTAGTTGGTTTCTCACTAGTGTTCATTTTTTGTCTTCTTCGGTTTTCAATTTTTTGGGCAAAAGTGTAGATTTGCCCGCGCTCATAATCTCCTTTATCGCGCAAAAACTTTTGTGCTTTACGTTCTTTAATTGAAGATTCCAATTTTCGCAATCGTTCCGCCATCTCCTTTTTAAAATTTTCTATGGGTTCTTAGTCTGATTCTTTATCTAACATCTCAGTGATTTGCATTATTTCTTCCATTATTTTCGATCGATCAATGTCCGCATATTTAATCAATATAGCCAGCATTCTGCGCAAGGATTCCTGATTATTCCCCGCCCACTCGCGGAGCTTGTTCGGGTTTGAATCTTCATAAGTAGGTGCCACTAAAATTCTGAGGCCTCTGGGGATTCTTTTTACTTCCAGATACCGCTGAAGTGATTTTGATTCCCACCACTTCGAAAGTTCACCGCGCTTCAATTTTTCTAAGCGCCTTAACCAAATAGTTACATCCGATGCCTTATCACTCCTTGGCACACTTCCTATATTTTTCTTTGTGGTTATTTTGGTGTCGTCAAAAATAGAGAGTGCTGCCTCCTCCCTTTCTTTCATCTCTGCAGCTGACATTAGGTATCACCCTCTGGAATTTTTTATTTTTAAAAAAAAATTTCCGTGTCAAAAACCGCCAGCGTCCACGTTTAGCAGTCAAAGCAGACTTCGTATCTTTACTGGCTTTCCCTCTTCTCTTATCGTTACTCCGGTGCCTCTTACCTGAAACTTTGCTGGCGTTCACCACAGGTCCTCCGACTCGCCGAGTCCGCCGCAGTCTCAGGTTGACTTCCACTCGAGTTCCGCAGCGCCGTGGCTTTCTCCGTTATACGATAAGGGGGACGGTGGCGAACAGACTTCTCCTCCTTTGCTTGTGTAACAGCCGCCGCACACAAAAACAGCGGGCGCGTCGTCACTACGGATCACCCAAGCTCGGTCCGGTATTATACGAACACCTCCTCGATTACCAAGGATTGACGACGCCGTGTTTTGACATATTCAGGTTTTATTTGTCAGCTGTTTCGACGCGTTTCGCCTGAACCAGCAGGCTTGCTCACCAATAAAGTTTTTGTCAAATTACCACCATTTTAAATTCACCGTGCATGTGACATAATCACGTGTTGGACTACAAACATAGTGTATTGAAAGACAGACTTGTAGTTTCTCATCTACTACTCACAAAGTAATATAAACTTAATATACTGTACTTTGTTATTTGTTATCCTTATCGTTTCATCAATGAAGATTAGTTAACATTCATTTTTGATTTTTCGATAATGTAACTATTAAAACATTCAATTTATATGGTTGCATTTTCATTAGGTCAACATATTCAACCAAATGTATTATAAATTCAAAATTGCACTAAATGCTCCAGTCAAATGTTCAATTTTTCAATTCTGCCCAAGTGGGCTTTACAATTTAGATTGTCGTTCTCATCTTATGTTTTATAGTAAAAAGTGCTCTGAGAAAAAAAACTTATAAAAAACAGAGAATTTATAAAAGGATATATTACACAATCTTGACATAGACACCTCTTATGTTCCCACAAACTTATTAAAGATGAGTGTGCATATCTTCTTCCATATTGAGCCCGAACGGAACTCTCGTATCAAGCTCTAATATGTAGCAAGATTCCAATCTTCTTAACTTTTTTCTCTAGCACCACCTCTGACATTGGGTGGGATGGCATCTATGATGAAGTATGTCAGTCCCTGCACATTTGTATTGTGAAATTTTTCAAAGTGGCGAGCCACTGGACATGACTTATCGCCATTTTTAATCGCTCTTAGGTGCTGTAGCACTCGTCTATGCACCAGTAAAATAGTACTTCCCACGTATTGTAAATTACAAGGGCATCTCAATACGTAGATAGCATATTCGGTTTTGCAGGTGAACTGTCCTCTGATCTTCTTTTCTCTTTTAGATAACCCCGGTATATATGTAGACATGTTTTTCTCATGTACACAGGCTTTACATTTCATACATTTGATGAAACCATCTTTATGTTTCAACCATGTTAAATTTGCCACTGGTGGATCAGATTTTGGTGCCATGTTACTGACCAACATTTGTTTAAAAGATCTTGCCCGGCGGAACGTTATTAAAGGTTTCTTTGGCACTAATTTCCCCATTATAGGATCATTTCGAATCAAGTGCCAATGTTTAGAAAGTATATTTCTCACTGTGCCATGCTGTCTATATAAGGAGTGATCAATCTACAAGCATTACTATTGCTTTCACCAACTTTCTGTTTTACATTGCTTGTCTTAAACAAAACTTCGTCCCTTGTTTTTTTCTTTATCTTTTGTATAGATGTTTGCACACAATTTTCAGCATAACCTCTAGCTTTAAAACGTGTTTTTAAAATGTTTAACTCATCGTCTAAGACCTCTGGTTCACTACAGTTCCGCAGGGTCCTCAGACATTCCCCATAGGGGATACTTCTAATGAGGTTATCAGGGTGGAAGCTTGCTGCGTGCAGCAACGTGTTTCCCGCTGTAGGTTTTCTAAACAGCCTCGTGTGTAATTTTGCATCTTTTACATAAACAGTCAAGTCAAGAGAATTAACAGATGTATCACTGATTGTACTCGTGAATTTTAAATTCAAATTATTCACCTGAAGTTTTTTAATAAACTCATTAACTGAGGTCACTGAGCCTTTCCATTCGACAAATAAATCGTCGATGAACCGACTCCAGTACAAAATGTTATTTTGCCATTCTTCCTGGTACTGTTTCCGGACCACCTGGTCCTCCCTCCGGCCCATATGCAAATTCGCATAGCTGGGGGCGAAGCAGGTGCCCATCGCAGTACCGCAGGTCTGGTGGAACAGTTCACCATTGAAAAGAAAATAGTTGTTTTTTTAGCAAGTTGAGACCATCGTTATTAACATCTGTGTATGAGTCCACATTTTTATTGATCTACTGCCCAAAAAGTATTTTACTTCATTTAAGCCGTCATCATGCCTAATGCTGGTATAGAGCGTCGTAACGTCTATAGTAACCAACAAAAGATCTTGCTCCCAGGGTAAATCATAGATTCCCTTAAAAAAATCCCCCGTATCTTGAATATACAATGGAAGCCCTTTTAACTAGGGGACAAAGAAATTAATCTATGAATTTGGAAGTATTTTCTAACCCACTCCCTATTGCCGATATGATCGGACGGCCTGGCGGGTTTTAAAGATCCTTGTGCACCTTTGGTATTAGATAGAAGACTGGAACTACAGGATTATCAAACTGTAAAAACATTAGCTCATCACGCGTGATCAAACATTGACTGTACCAATCTTGCAGTTGAACATTGTAAAGGCGGTGACTTGTAGTCATGATGTCCATAGATATTCTAACATAGCTTCCTCTGTTATTCAATTGTTTATAAGCTTCATTTAGATATCTCTGCTTGTCCCATAGGACTATGTTCCCGCCCTTATCAGCATTGCGAACTATACAGTCCCTGTTTGATACTAACTTCGTAATGAGAGCCGTATGCTCTTTTTGCTGTTTGGACAAAATTTTATGTTTGACACTTGTACATTTTTCAAAATTCTTTAGATCGTTAATCACTAGTTCATTGAATACATCAATAGAGTCTCTCATAAACATAGGAACAAATCTTGAATTAGGTCTAAAGTTTGTTGCTTCACTTCCTCCAATGTCGATTCCTTCTTCTGCAGCTAATTCGCTCACTTGAATAGCTGTTTGCTCTGTATTCGTCTCTACAGTCATATTAGTTGCAGATTCCATTTGCCTCAATCCTATTAGAAGCTCCATATCATTGACTTGTAGACTATTCAGTTCTCTTTCCTCTGAAATTGGTTTGCTTGTTGCTGGTATCCTAGGTTGTCCTTGGTTTATCGCAAAGTGTTTCTTCAATTTAAGCATTCTTGTATACTTGAAGATGTCCACTCTTGTTTGCACATAATTAAACTCAGCTGTAGGACAATAAGACAAACCTAAACTTAGAATGTTTTTTTCATTTTCAGACAGTGGAATATTGGTTAAATTGATAATCGATGTTTTATTCTGTTCTTCTACTGCTTCGCTTGTTTGGTCTTGATTTTTTCTTCTGAGCTCCCATTGTTTTGTGCCTTTGCGCCTCTGCTGTCTTTGCCTCTTCCTCTTGGTGGTTTTAAATTGCTTAACGGTGCTCTGGGCCGGAGATTGAATCTCCGTTCCTGCTGTAAAAACCAAGTTCATCAATCACTGAGGGAAATTTATCCATTTATACCCCACTCGGACCTTCATCTGCTGATGTTTCAATTTTGGAACTTTGCACGCTGCTTAGTCCTGACTGCACCTCAGTAGTTGGTTTCTCACTAGTGTTCATTTTTTGTCTTCTTCGGTTTTCAATTTTTTGGGCAAAAGTGTAGATTTGCCCGCGCTCATAATCTCCTTTATCGCGCAAAAACTTTTGTGCTTTACGTTCTTTAATTGAAGATTCCAATTTTCGCAATCGTTCCGCCATCTCCTTTTTAAAATTTTCTATGGGTTCTTAGTCTGATTCTTTATCTAACATCTCAGTGATTTGCATTATTTCTTCCATTATTTTCGATCGATCAATGTCCGCATATTTAATCAATATAGCCAGCATTCTGCGCAAGGATTCCTGATTATTCCCCGCCCACTCGCGGAGCTTGTTCGGGTTTGAATCTTCATAAGTAGGTGCCACTAAAATTCTGAGGCCTCTGGGGATTCTTTTACTTCCAGATACCGCTGAAGTGATTTTGATTCCCACCACTTCGAAAGTTCACCGCGCTTCAATTTTTCTAAGCGCCTTAACCAAATAGTTACATCCGATGCCTTATCACTCCTTGGCACACTTCCTATATTTTTCTTTGTGGTTATTTTGGTGTCGTCAAAAATAGAGAGTGCTGCCTCCTCCCTTTCTTTCATCTCTGCAGCTGACATTAGGTATCACCCTCTGGAATTTTTTATTTTTAAAAAAAAATTTCCGTGTCAAAAACCGCCAGCGTCCACGTTTAGCAGTCAAAGCAGACTTCGTATCTTTACTGGCTTTCCCTCTTCTCTTATCGTTACTCCGGTGCCTCTTACCTGAAACTTTGCTGGCGTTCACCACAGGTCCTCCGACTCGCCGAGTCCGCCGCAGTCTCAGGTTGACTTCCACTCGAGTTCCGCAGCGCCGTGGCTTTCTCCGTTATACGATAAGGGGGACGGTGGCGAACAGACTTCTCCTCCTTTGCTTGTGTAACAGCCGCCGCACACAAAAACAGCGGGCGCGTCGTCACTACGGATCACCCAAGCTCGGTCCGGTATTATACGAACACCTCCTCGATTACCAAGGATTGACGACGCCGTGTTTTGACATATTCAGGTTTTATTTGTCAGCTGTTTCGACGCTGCTTCGCCTGAACCAGCAGGCTTGCTCACCAATAAAGTTTTTGTCAAATTACCACCATTTTAAATTCACCGTGCATGTGACATAATCACGTGTTGGACTACAAACATAGTGTATTGAAAGACAGACTTGTAGTTTCTCATCTACTACTCACAAAGTAATATAAACTTAATATACTGTACTTTGTTATTTGTTATCCTTATCGTTTCATCAATGAAGATTAGTTAACATTCATTTTTGATTTTTCGATAATGTAACTATTAAAACATTCAATTTATATGGTTGCATTTTCATTAGGTCAACATATTCAACCAAATGTATTATAAATTCAAAATTGCACTAAATGCTCCAGTCAAATGTTCAATTTTTCAATTCTGCCCAAGTGGGCTTTACAATTTAGATTGTCGTTCTCATCTTATGTTTTATAGTAAAAAGTGCTCTGAGAAAAAAACTTATAAAAAACAGAGAATTTATAAAAGGATATATTACACAATCTTGACATAGACACCTCTTATGTTCCCACAAACTTATTAAAGATGAGTGTGCATATCTTCTTCCATATTGAGCCCGAACGGAACTCTCGTATCAAGCTCTAATATGTAGCAAGATTCCAATCTTCTTAACTTTTTTCTCTAGCACCACCTCTGACATTGGGTGGGATGGCATCTATGATGAAGTATGTCAGTCCCTGCACATTTGTATTGTGAAATTTTTCAAAGTGGCGAGCCACTGGACATGACTTATCGCCATTTTTAATCGCTCTTAGGTGCTGTAGCACTCGTCTATGCACCAGTAAAATAGTACTTCCCACGTATTGTAAATTACAAGGGCATCTCAATACGTAGATAGCATATTCGGTTTTGCAGGTGAACTGTCCTCTGATCTTCTTTTCTCTTTTAGATAACCCCGGTATATATGTAGACATGTTTTTCTCATGTACACAGGCTTTACATTTCATACATTTGATGAAACCATCTTTATGTTTCAACCATGTTAAATTTGCCACTGGTGGATCAGATTTTGGTGCCATGTTACTGACCAACATTTGTTTAAAAGATCTTGCCCGGCGGAACGTTATTAAAGGTTTCTTTGGCACTAATTTCCCATTATAGGATCATTTCGAATCAAGTGCCAATGTTTAGAAAGTATATTTCTCACTGTGCCATGCTGTCTATATAAGGAGTGATCAATCTACAAGCATTACTATTGCTTTCACCAACTTTCTGTTTTACATTGCTTGTCTTAAACAAAACTTCGTCCCTTGTTTTTTTCTTTATCTTTTGTATAGATGTTTGCACACAATTTTCAGCATAACCTCTAGCTTTAAAACGTGTTTTTAAAATGTTTAACTCATCGTCTAAGACCTCTGGTTCACTACAGTTCCGCAGGGTCCTCAGACATTCCCATAGGGGATACTTCTAATGAGGTTATCAGGGTGGAAGCTTGCTGCGTGCAGCAACGTGTTTCCGCTGTAGGTTTTCTAAACAGCCTCGTGTGTAATTTTGCATCTTTTACATAAACAGTCAAGTCAAGAGAATTAACAGATGTATCACTGATTGTACTCGTGAATTTTAAATTCAAATTATTCACCTGAAGTTTTTTAATAAACTCATTAACTGAGGTCACTGAGCCTTTCCATTCGACAAATAAATCGTCGATGAACCGACTCCAGTACAAAATGTTATTTTGCCATTCTTCCTGGTACTGTTTCCGGACCACCTGGTCCTCCCTCCGGCCCATATGCAAATTCGCATAGCTGGGGCGAAGCAGGTGCCCATCGCAGTACCGCAGGTCTGGTGGAACAGTTCACCATTGAAAAGAAAATAGTTGTTTTTTTAGCAAGTTGAGACCATCGTTATTAACATCTGTGTATGAGTCCACATTTTTATTGATCTACTGCCCAAAAAGTATTTTACTTCATTTAAGCCGTCATCATGCCTAATGCTGGTATAGAGCGTCGTAACGTCTATAGTAACCAACAAAAGATCTTGCTCCCAGGGTAAATCATAGATTCCCTTAAAAAATCCCCCGTATCTTGAATATACAATGGAAGCCCTTTTAACTAGGGGACAAAGAAATTAATCTATGAATTTGGAAGTATTTTCTAACCCACTCCCTATTGCCGATATGATCGGACGGCCTGGCGGGTTTTAAAGATCCTTGTGCACCTTTGGTATTAGATAGAAGACTGGAACTACAGGATTATCAAACTGTAAAAACATTAGCTCATCACGCGTGATCAAACATTGACTGTACCAATCTTGCAGTTGAACATTGTAAAGGCGGTGACTTGTAGTCATGATGTCCATAGATATTCTAACATAGCTTCCTCTGTTATTCAATTGTTTATAAGCTTCATTTAGATATCTCTGCTTGTCCCATAGGACTATGTTCCCGCCCTTATCAGCATTGCGAACTATACAGTCCCTGTTTGATACTAACTTCGTAATGAGAGCCGTATGCTCTTTTTGCTGTTTGGACAAAATTTTATGTTTGACACTTGTACATTTTTCAAAATTCTTTAGATCGTTAATCACTAGTTCATTGAATACATCAATAGAGTCTCTCATAAACATAGGAACAAATCTTGAATTAGGTCTAAAGTTTGTTGCTTCACTTCCTCCAATGTCGATTCCTTCTTCTGCAGCTAATTCGCTCACTTGAATAGCTGTTTGCTCTGTATTCGTCTCTACAGTCATATTAGTTGCAGATTCCATTTGCCTCAATCCTATTAGAAGCTCCATATCATTGACTTGTAGACTATTCAGTTCTCTTTCCTCTGAAATTGGTTTGCTTGTTGCTGGTATCCTAGGTTGTCCTTGGTTTATCGCAAAGTGTTTCTTCAATTTAAGCATTCTTGTATACTTGAAGATGTCCACTCTTGTTTGCACATAATTAAACTCAGCTGTAGGACAATAAGACAAACCTAAACTTAGAATGTTTTTTTCATTTTCAGACAGTGGAATATTGGTTAAATTGATAATCGATGTTTTATTCTGTTCTTCTACTGCTTCGCTTGTTTGGTCTTGATTTTTTCTTCTGAGCTCCCATTGTTTTGTGCCTTTGCGCCTCTGCTGTCTTTGCCTCTTCCTCTTGGTGGTTTTAAATTGCTTACCGGTGCTCTGGGCCGGAGATTGAATCTCCGTTCCTGCTGTAAAAAACCAAGTTCATCAATCACTGAGGGAAATTTATCCATTTATACCCCACTCGGACCTTCATCTGCTGATGTTTCAATTTTGGAACTTTGCACGCTGCTTAGTCCTGACTGCACCTCGGTAGTAGGTTTCTCACTAGTGTTCATTTTTTGTCTTCTTCGGTTTTCAATTTTTTTGGCAAAAGTGTAGATTTGCCCGCGCTCATAATCTCCTTTATCGCGCAAAAACTTTTGTGCTTTACGTTCTTTAATTGAAGATTCCAATTTTCGCAATCGTTCCGCCATCTCCTTTTAAAATTTTCTATGGGTTCTTGGTCTGATTCTTTATCTAACATCTCAGTGATTTGCATTATTTCTTCCATTATTTTCGATCGATCAATGTCCGCATATTTAATCAATATAGCCAGCATTCTGCGCAAGGATTCCTGATTATTCCCCGCCCACTCGCGGAGCTTGTTCGGGTTTGAATCTTCATAAGTAGGTGCCACTAAAATTCTGAGGCCTCTGGGGATTCTTTTTACTTCCAGATACCGCTGAAGTGATTTTGATTCCCACCACTTCGAAAGTTCACCGCGCTTCAATTTTTCTAAGCGACTTAACCAAATAGTTACATCCGATGCCTTATCACTCCTTGGCACACTTCCTATATTTTTCTTTGTGGTTATTTTGGTGTCGTCAAAAATAGAGAGTGCTGCCTCTTCCTTTCTTTCATCTCTGCAGCTGACATTATGTATCACCCTCTGGAATTTTTATATTTTTTTAAAAAAAATTCCGTGTCAAAAACCGCCAGCGTCCACGTTTAGCAGTCAAAGCAGACTTCGTATCTTTACTGGCTTTCCCTCTTCCCTTATCGTTACTCCGGTGCCTCTTACCTGAAACTTTGCTGGCGTTCACCACAGGTCCTCCGACTCGCCGAGTCCGCCGCAGTCTCAGGTTGACTTCCACTCGATTTCTGCAGCGCCGTGGCTTTCTCCGTTATACGATAAGGGGGGGCGGTGGCGAACAGACTTCTCCTCCTTTGCTTGTGTAACAGCCGCCGCACACAAAAACAGCGGGCGCGTCGTCACTACGGATCACCCAAGCTCGGTCCGGTATTATACGAACACCTCCTCGATTACCAAGGATTGACGACGCCGTGTTTTGACATATTCAGGTTTTATTTGTCAGCTGTTTCGACGCGTTTCGCCTGAACCAGCAGGCTTGCTCACCAATAAAGTTTTTGTCAAATTACCACCATTATAAATTCACCGTGCATGTGACATAATCACGTGTTGGACTACAAACATAGTGTATTGAAAGACAGACTTGTAGTTTCTCATCTACTACTCACAAAGTAATATAAACTTAATATACTGTACTTTGTTATTTGTTATCCTTATCGTTTCATCAATGAAGATTAGTTAACATTCATTTTTGATTTTTCGATAATGTAACTATTAAAACATTCAATTTATACGGTTGCATTTTCATTAGGTCAACATATTCAACCAAATGTATTATAAATTCAAAATTGCACTAAATGCTCCCGTCAAATGTCCAATTTTTCAATTCTGCCCAAGTGGGCTTTACAATTTTGACTTTACGCTTTGACTGCTAAACGTGGACGCTGGCTGTTTTTGACATGGAAAAAAATAAAAAAATAAAAATGTTTCCAGAGGGTGATACATAATGTCAGCTGCAGAGATGAAAGAAAGGGAGGAGGCAGCACTCTCTATTTTTGACGACACCAAAATAACCACAAAGAAAAATATAGGAAGTGTGCCAAGGAGTGATAAGGCATCGGATGTAACTATTCGGTTAAGGCGCTTAGAAAAATTGAAGCGCGGTGAACTTTCGAAGTGGTGGGAATCAAAATCACTTCAGCGGTATCTGGAAGTAAAAAGAATCCCCAGAGGCCTCAGAATTTTAGTGGCACCTACTTATGAAGATCCAAACCCGAACATGCTCCGCGAGTGGGCGGAGAATAATCAGGAATCCTCGCGCAGAATGCTGGCTATATTGATTAAATATGCGGACATTGATCGATCGAAAATAATGGAAGAAATAATGCAAATCACTGAGATGTTAGATAAAGAATCGGACCAAGAACCCATAGAAAACTTTAAAAAGGAGATGGCAGAACGATTGCGAAAATTGGAATCTTCAATTAAAGAACGTAAAGCACAAAAGTTTTTGTGCGATAAAGGAGATTATGAGCGCGGGCAAATCTATACTTTTGCCAAAAAATTTGAAAACCTAAGAAGACAAAAAATGAACACTAGTGAGAAACCAACTACTGAGGTGCAGTCAGGACTAAGCAGCGTGCAAAGTTCCGAAATTGAAACATCAGCAGATGAAGGTCCGAGTGGGGTATCAATGGATAAAGTTCCCTCAGTGATTGATGAATTTGTTTTTTTACAGCAGGAACGGAGATTCAATCTCCGGCCCAGAACACCGGTAAGCAATTTAAAACCACCAAGAGAAAGAGGCAAAGGCAGCAGAGGCGCAAAGGCGCAAAACAACAGAAGCTCAGAAGAAAAAACCAAGACCAAACAAGCGAAGCAGTAAAAGAACAGAATAAAACATCGATTATCAATTTAACCAATATTCCACTGTCTGAAAATGAAAAAAGCATTCTAAGTTTAGGTTTGTCATATTGTCCTACAGCTGAGTTTAATTATGTGCAAACAAGAGTGGACATCTTCAATTATACAAGAATGCTTAAATTGAAGAAACACTTTGCGATAAACCAAGGACAACCTAGGATACCAGCAACAAGCAAACCAATTTCAGAGGAAAGAGAACTGAATAGTCTACAAGTCAATGATATGGAGCTTCTAATAGGATTGAGGCAAATGGAATTTGCAACTAATATGACTGTAGAGACGAATACAGAGCAAACAGCTATTCAAGTGATCGAATTAGCTGCAGAAGAAGGAATCAACATTGGACGAAGTGAAGCAACAAACTTTAGACCTAATTCAAGATGTGTTCCTATGTCTATGAGAGACTCTATTGATGTATTCAATGAACTAGTGATTAACGATCTAAAGAATCTTGAAAAAATGTACAAGTGTCAAACATAAAATTTTGTCCAAACAGCAAAAGAGCATACGGCTCTCATAACGAAGTTAGTATCAAACAGGGACTGTATAGTTCGCAATGCTGATAAGGCGGGAACATAGTCCTATGGGACAAGCAGAGATATCTAAATGAAGCTTATAAACAATTGAATAACAGAGGAAGCTATGTTAGAATATCTATGGACATCATGACTAAAAGTCACCGCCTTTACAATGTTCAACTGCAAGATTGGTACAGTCAATGTTTGATCACGGGTGATGAGCCAATGTTTTTAAAGATTGATAATCCTGTAGTGCCAGTCTTCTATCTAATACCAAAGGTGCACAAGGATCTTGAAAACCCGCCAGGCCGTCCGATCATATCGGCAATAGGGAGTGGGTTAGAAAATACTTCCAAATTCATAGATTCATTTCTTTGTTCCCTAGTTAAAATGCTTCCATCGTATATTCAAGAAACAGTGGATTTTTTTAAGGGAATCTATGATTTACCCTGGGAGCAAGATCTTTTGTTGGTTACTATAGACGTTACGACGCTCTATACCAGCATTAGACATGATGACGGCTTAAATGCAGTAAAATACTTTTTAGGCAGTAGATCAATAAAAATGTGGACACATACACAGATGTTAATAACGATGGTCTCAACTTGCTTAAAAAACAACTATTTTCTTCTCAATGGTGAACTGTTCCACCAGACCTGCGGTACTGCGATGGGCACCTGCTTCGCCCCCAGCAATGCGAATTTGCATATGGGCTGTTGGGAGGAGCAGGTGGTCCAGAAACAGTACCAGGAGGATTGGCAAAATAACATTTTGCACTGGAGTCGGTTCATCGACGATTTTTTTGTCGTATGGAAAGGCTCAGTGACCTCAGTTAATGAGTTTATTAAAACACTTCAGGTGAATAATTTGAACTTAAAATTCACGAGTACAATCAGTGATACATCGGTTAATTTTCTTGACTTGACTGTTTTTGTAAAAGATGAAAAATTACACACGAGGCTGTTTAGAAAACCCACAGCGGGAAACACGTTGCTGCACGCAGCAAGCTTCCACCCTGATAACCTCATTAGAAGTATCCCCTATGGGGAATGTCTGAGGACCCTGCGGAACTGTAGTGAAGCAGAGGTCTTAGACGATGAGTTAAACATTTTAAAAACACGTTTTAAAGCTAGAGGGTGTGCTGAAAATTGTGTGCAAACATCTATACAAAAGGTAAAGAAAAAAACAAGGGAAGAAGTTTTGTTTAAGGCAAGCAATGTAAAACAGAAAGTTGGTGAAAGCAACAGTAATGCTTGTAGATTGTTCACTACTTATAATAGACAGCATGGCACAGTGAGAAATATACTTTCTAAACATTGGCACTTGATTCGAAATGATCCTATAATGGGGAAATTAGTGCCAAAGAAACCTTTAATAACGTTCCGCCGGGCAAGATCTTTTAAACAAATGTTGGTCAGTAACATGGCACCAAAATCTGATCCACCAGTGGCAAATTTAACATGGTTGAAACGTAAAGATAGTTTCATCAAATGTATGAAATGTAAAGCCTGTGTACATGGGAAAAACATGTCTACATATATACCGGGGTTATCTAAAAGAGAAAAGAAGATCAGAGGACAGTTCACCTGCAAAACCGAATATGCTATCTAAGTATTGAGATGCCCTTGTAATTTACAATACGTGGTAAGTACTATTTTACGGGTGCATAGACGACGGCTACAGCACCTAAGAGCGATTAAAAATGGCAATAAGTCATATCCAGTGGCTCGCCACTTTGAAATATTTCACAATAAAAATGTGCAGGGACTGACGTACTTCGTCATATATGCCATCCCACCCAATGTCAGAGGTGGTGATAGATCAAAAAAGTTAAGAAGATTGGAATCTTGCTACATATTAGAGCTCGATACGAGAGTTCCGTTCGGGCTCAATATGGAAGAAGATATGCACACTCATCTTTAATAAGTTTGTGGGATCATAAGAGGTGTCTATGTCAAAATTGTGTAATATATCCTTTTATAAATTCTCTGTTTTTTATAAGTTTTTTTTTCTCAGAGCACTTTTTTGAGCACTTTTTACTAGAAAACATAAGATGAGAACGACAATCTAAATTGTAAAGCCCACTTGGGCAGAATTGAAAAATTGAACATTTGACGGGAGCATTTAGTACAATTTTGTATTTATAATACATTTGGTTAAATATGTTGACCTAATGAAAATGCAACCGTATAAATTGAATGTTTTAATAGTTACATTATCGAAAAATCAAAAATGAATGTTAACTAATCTTCATTGATGAAACTATAAGGATAACAAATAACAAAGTACAATATATTAAGTTTATATTACTTTGTGAGTAGTAGATGAGAAACTACAAGTCTGTCTTTCAATACACTATGTTTGTAGTCCAACACGTGATTATGTCACATGCACGGTGAATTTAAAATGGTGGTAATTTGACAAAAACTTTATTGGTGAGCAAGCCTGCTGGTTCAGGCGAAACGCATCCAAACAGCTGACAAATAAAACCTGAATTTGTCAAAACACGGCAACGTCAATTCTTGGTAATCGAGGAGGTGTTCGTATATATATATATATATATATATATATATATATATATATATATAAATAAGCAAATCCCGGGTTGTCACCAAACCTCCACGGCGCACAAACACAGGTACGGACCACTCAAGGGACGTAGAGAAAACTGCTGTGCTTTATTTAAACTCCATGATTACAGCAACCAGTCAGTCCTGGCCAGTGCCTCAGCATGACGCGTTTCGACCGATACGACTCGGTCTTGTTCACATCATATATATATCAGCACAACCCCTACTACGAGGGCTGCTGGATTAAGGCTTCTTTATTACATTGGACCTCCCTCGACCCAGCAAACAGGTGAGACGCGTTTCGGCTGTAGCAACAGCCTTTATCAATCCGGTAAGCGCCATTTTTCTTAACCCATTTATCGTGTCCCAACCATAGACATAGAAGAAATATAACGCAAGTTTAAATGTTTTACAGAAACATCACCCTTTGCTATAAAATACATTAAAATGCAATACACTCAATATACATAAAGTGGAATTGCTGAAACTCTCAAAATTGATATTAAAAGACATAATGCACAAATTGTCCCTTACATGCATAATACATAAGCAGTCCATTAAATATAATATTCACTTTATGCAACAAAATGTATCGCCATTTCTTTCATTGTTTTTGGAACACCTTCTTTTTATATATTCTATTCCATACCAATAGCGCAAACCCCCTCAGGTAGCACTTGCAAATAACACATGCTGCACAAATTTCTAACATTCAGGAGATTTCATTTAAACTCATCCGTTCCCTTGATTACATGGAACGCCAATAGACCACGGCATTCATGCCTCACTATCAACTGCTATGTGAAAATATTTTTGAGATTCCAAAATGAGCTAATATGAAGAAGCGCAACTTTCCAATCTGAAATGACAGTACGTACACAAAAATAAGTACAAATGTGCACTTTGACATACTACGATAGCCTTACAAATATGTTAGAATCAACATGCACTACTAGTCCCATAATGTCATATTTCAATATAAAGATAATTCCAAACTTCTGGAAGGCACTAATAGTTCATTTGGCAAGTCAAACTGCCACAGATGACGTCGCTTAATTATTTGAATCAAAGCTCATATATATATATATATTTTTTTTTTTTTTTATTATTTAAAGCACACATTATTGAGGTTTCAATTTATTTTCTTCCATATGTTGTATGGACATATACTTTTGGTTTATATTTAGTGATTCTAAAATTATATATGAATCCCAATATTAGTAAAATAAAATTAAATGAAGGTATTATTTTAAATGATATATTTGTTAACAAAAATAGACTGATTTAGAAATGTATATTAATTTTTATATATGCATATTAAATATTATTTAATGAAAATGTTTGTTGGGTTGCAGTTAGAATAGTAAATCTGACACCCTTCCCCCCAAATGTTTCCACTTTTTGCATTGTTTGTAAAATTGTGTTTACAATAGTAAATGACACTCCTGAACTCCATGCCATATCCCCTATGCTTGTGGAATTGGAGTTAAAATACCCCCACAAATATATGCACTTACCCAAATGTTGGTGGAATTTGCGTTAGAACACTAAATTAGACCCATTTGTGGGGTTATGGGGTTAGCAGGGGCTACCTGGTGCTTGACTTTCAACGAAGAAATGTGTTTTAATCCATTGTAGATGCCTCCCTCACTCAAGCCTTTTCCCAGGAGCAATCAAGAGGGGTAAGATCCTACCACTCCTAAAGAAACCTACACTATACCCTGGTGACCTCACCAACTACCTGCACATCACGCGCCTACCATTTTTAGCAACATCATTGAAAAATGTCTATGTTCAGCTCTAATATCACATTAATGCTAAACATATCTAGCACGTCTAGCAGTCTAGCTTCAGCTCATGCTGAATTACGGAGACCACTACCTTATTCATTCCAGATGATGCCCTAGTGACCTCAGAGTACCGAACGTGTACACAGGCACCCATTGACAAAAGGGGTGGTAGGGGATCATCGTGCACCCTGTGGAGGGCACCCCTTGGTGCCTGCCACACTGTGCATGGTCTGAAAGGGGGGACCAATGGGTACCCCCAAGCGCACAATTCAGAGGGCCCCGTGTGAAAGGGGGCCTGCTACGGCCCCCTAAAGTCCAATTCCAACAGCCGTTTCGCCTCGCTGGGACCGGGTCGATGCAGCTGTCCGAATCGTGCATCGTACTCGCTCGTTCGGAATCTGGCTCCATTGCACGGCACGATTCGGCTACGAATGAGTCGTATGGACAGGATCGGGTTCGGAAACGATTCAGTTGACGCATACGCGATCTTCGCCTCGTACTTGGTCGTTCGGACCTGTGTACGATTCGGTCGGAAACAAGGGCTACGAATCCGATCCGGGAAAGCCAAATCCGATTCGGAGGCCTTCCGAACAACATCGGAATCAGGCCCTAAGAGTGTAAAAACGAAATAACAAGGCAGCAGGCTATTTCTATATTTGCAGTAAGGATCTGACATAACATCCCCATATCCACCAGGACTGCCCCAATGCTGCTCCAATTTAGAAAAGACATGAAGACTCACCTCTTTAAAGGACTCTACCTCACAATGGGCCAGATGTACGACCATGTCATTTAGCGACTCGCAAATCGCGTTCAATTGCGAGTCGCAATTTGCGAGTCACTAAATGCCATGCACAACAGTGTCTGAGACACTGTCAGCGTTCCTAATGGGGTCGCAAATTGCATGCCTCATGCATATTAATGAGGCACTCGCAATTTGCGACCCCATTAGGAATGGCTGGCCCTCCCAGGTATGGTGGCCTGCTGGGCTCAGCAGACCTCCATGTCTGGGACTGCTTTTAAATAAAGCAGTTTTCTTTTTTTTAAATGCAGCCCGTTTTCCTTAAAGGAAAACGGGATACATTTAAAAAAAGAAAAATGAAACGTTTTTGTTTCATTTTTTAAGGGCAGGTAGTGGTCCCTGGGACCACTGCCTGTCCCTTAAAAATATTTTCTCCTGCATTCGCAAAGGGGAAGGGGTCCTCTGGGGACCCCTTCCCATTTGCGAGTGCTTTACCACCCTCTTGAAAGAGCGGTAAATTGCGAGTGTTTTGCGACCACATTTGCGGTCGCAAAACATTCTTACATAGGCCTCTCGCTACTAGGAAGGGACGCACTTGGAACGCACCTTCCTAATAGCGACTCGCAATTCCTATTTAGCGAGTTGCAAAAAAATTGCGACTCGCTAAATAGGGATTGTACATGGCCCTATTAGATTTTGCATGCGCAAACGGGTCGCAAACCCGTTTGCGCATGCAAAATAGGGTCGTACATCTGGCCCAATGAATTAACTGCCCACAACTCAGCTACCTCTCTTATCACTCATTGACTTTATGCTTGTCTTTCACCTTGTACAATGCTCTACTGCCTTTTGGCTAAGTTTGTGTTATAGAAATACTGTATATACACATATATACATACATGCATACATAATGCACTTTAGAATGAAATATTACACATGAACATCATCACAACCCAATTGAGTGTCCTAGGTGCTGATAAGCAGGGCTGTGCCTCTGTCCGCTATTTCCCCTGGTTATCCTTTCTGGTCTAGGCAGCTCCTACCTCCTGTTGGATAGGGTATCAGCATGATTATGTTTCAGATACAGATCTTCCCTCTGACGGTCTTGCATTCATTCTCACACAGTTCAGTTTTTACAGTTTCTTACCATCTGCAGTAGTAATTCTATCCCCCAGTAGTTGCACCTTACCAATGTTGTTTGTGGGAATGTACTTAATGTTTAAACTGTTAATTTAATACGTTCAATTGTAATTAAAAGTTTACTTTGTTTTAAACGTTGCTATATACTTTAAAATGTATATTTTAATTAAATTATTAATTGAAGCAAAATATTATATTTACATTTTTTCTATATTATTTATATTTCTAGACCCATAAATATTTACTGTGGGGGTCCATAGAAAATAGGAAATATTTTAATGAAAAAATAAGCTACTTAATTACATTTAAAATGTAATAAATGTTTTTTTAAAGTTAAACCAGTTTTATGCTATACTTTTGTAATTGATAACATAGTTAATCTATTTTTTTAATTTACTTTATTTTTGTAGTCTATATTTTTGTAGAACATATTTTTGTATTTACTCTATATTTACTGATGACATATTTGCACTCAATATCATTCACTTTAAAAGTATCTTAACTTGTTATTTTAGTTTTCAATATTTTTGGCCACAATATTTTTGTATTCAGAGCGGGAGATTTCCTAAAATATTATTAGTAGCTATACAGTGGTTGTATGACTTTACCTCGCATGGCATTACCATAATTCTAAAAACACATGTTGACATTTACAATGTATGGCATTACATTGTAGACCTTTACCACACTTTGCTATGGCAATATATGCCTCAGGGTTTGGGCTCGTGTTCCGGGTTTCTCGGAACCCGTCTATCAATCATATACAGGTTCCTGTTTACCTCAGTACAGGAAAGATGAGCCACACCAGAGTGTCTTGATGCTGCAATCATCATCATCAAACCACTTTATTTCGGTTACTAAAAACCATAAAAGTACACCACATAGTACAATATATTAAAACACTTAAAAAGACACAGAACCAATTCATCAAAATAAAAACAATCTAATAAAAAAGGGAGATTCACATAAAATCAAACTTCAACCAACTACATATAAATCAGGGCTACCATACGCAAGCAAATCAAAAGATCGACACAGGAAAAACACAATAATTCCAGGTAATAAAAACTAAGGGGCCGATTCCGATTCGGGCCGGAAATCTCTCCGACCGAGCCGGACTCGGAGAGATTTCCGACCGAATCGGACTCTGGCAGCCCGACCGAACGAGTACGATGCGCACGTATGCCATCGGACTCGAGTCGGTCGGACTCCCATTGAAGTCAATGGGAGCCTGTCGTACAACGCGTATGCGGGCTCCCATTGACTCAATGGGTGCGAGGCGACAAGGGCGCCCCTACAGCGTGTACGCGGCGAAGCTACTCGCGCCGTACACGCACAGGTAGGGGGGACCCATGGGTCCCCCCTGTGTGCGACTCGCGTGGCTACGCGTACAGGGGGGTCGGACACTGACCCCTAAAGTACGGCTCCGACTGCTCTTTCGAGCCGGAGTGCGCGGCTCGGTCGGACTGCTCGCGGCGCGCATCCTACTTACCCGGCCGGGGAACATCTCCATTGCGCGGTGCGAATCGAGTCCGAGCGACTCGGTCGGTGCGGTTCGACCCGGGAACGAGTCGGTCGGCGATTTCGCATCGTACTCGCTCGCCCGGATGCGCGTACGAATCGGTCGGGAAATAGGGCTCCGAATCGGATCCGGTTAAGCCGAATCCGATTCGGAGCCCTACCGGCCGAGATCGGAATCGGCCCCTCAGTAGTAACTCTGTAGGGTATCGGGTGGAACCGCGCTTTTTTCAATCTCACAGCAGCAACTAGAAAACTGGCAATATAAAAAGTTTCCTGCGGATTGTTCAGGAGCTGGAGATAAAACAAGGCGGGTTTCGCCTGAATAAAACCCTTTCCCTTCAAAATTGGGATTAAAAACCTCCTACGAATAACGCTATAAAATTCACAAAACATCATAAAATGCAATGTGTCCTGGGTTGAGAAATCATCACACGTACAAGGACCCAGTCACATGGCCTACCCCAGCCTTGCAGGTTGCCTAGGGAGAAATGAATTAAATTAAAACGGAACCTAGTTAAAAGTGCACGATGGGCGGGCCTCATAACCCATCTCAAATAGGGTTCAATCAGGGGGAAGGTTTTCAGTAAGAAAAATGCTCTAACAGTGGATTTTTTTAGCTCAATTTCCTCCCGCTCCGCCATCAGCCCATTCAGGAAATGTGTTTTAACCCATGCCAGGTCCTCTTTCTTTATTTTGTCAGGCTGGTCAAATAATTCCTGCCGCCCTAATTTAATTAAAGCGGACTTGACGTAGGCGAGCCATGGAATATTGTTAGCTCGATCCATGGAAACACAATCCTTTAAAATCATGTGATTCAGGGTTAATTCTGAGTTAAGCCAGGTCTTGAGCCAGCAAACCACCGGGGCCAACTTCAACTGATCTCCTACGTAACCCACTCCCATTTCTTGATGTATTGTGAAAGTCGGGGTTGATTGGGGGACCGACAGAAGGGAACGCAGGAACTTGTTTTCACACACCTGCACCCCCTCCATCGTCTTATAACCCCAGATGGCTGCGCCATATAAAGCGATGGCCAAGCATTTTGAACTGTAGATGTTCAACATAGCATCAATTGGTTTGGCTCCCAAACGCTGGGCAAAACCATGCACGGCAGCCGTAGCCCTAGCCATTATGTTATTCTTAACTTTCTGTTGGGGTACCCAAGATCCCCTCTCATCAAAGACTACCCCTAGGTAAGTGAAGTAACTAACCCAAGTCAGCTCAGTACCTTCACAGAACAGGGTTTTGGATTTCCTCGGTTTCAAGCCCATGGTCATAACTTCTGATTGCTTTATTGACCACGAGATCCAACGAATTCATATAAGCCCCAAAGGAATCCAAAAGTCTTTGTAACCCTACAGCAGTGTGGGCAAGTAGCACAGCATCATCCGCGTATAGTAGTACAGGGATAACCCTGTCCCCTACTCGTGGTATGTCCAGGCTGGCTAAATCTAAAACTTTGCCCAACTTATTTATATACAACGTAAAAAGTAATGGGGCTAATATACAGCCTTGACGTACGCCTCTACCAGATTTAAAATGCCGTGTGCATTTCCCATCCTGGTTAACCCTCACCCTTGCCGAAAGATCACTATGGAGGTCCGCCAGGAAGTAAACTAAGCTTGGGTCTATGCCCATATCTAGCAGGACAAGCCATAGCTTAGATCTGTTTACCAGATCAAAAGCCGAGGAGAGGTCCATGAAAGCTAACTGAAGCGACCCCTCTTTGGCTATGATGTATTTTCCTGCTAAAAGATGTAAATTAAGGCACTGGTCCAGAGTGCCTCTACCGCTTCTAAATCCGTATTGGAGATTAGTTAAAATATCATTCTCATCCAACCAGTCCATTAACTTTGTTAAAATCACTCTCCCTAAATCCTTTACTGCAGAGTCAATAAGTGAAATTGGTCTATAACACCATGGGTCCCCTCTCTGGCCTTTTTTAAAGACCGGGATTATAATAGACGTCGACCAAGATGGCGGAAAACCCTGATGACTAGCCCTGTTGTGGACATTCGTCAAAACTTTAGCCCAGAGCGATGGGTTTTGTTTATACAGATCTGCTGGGACACCATCTGGTCCAGGGGCCTTATTACTGGCCATTTGCATAATGGCCATTTCCACTTCACCTGCGTCAAAAACCATAATAGTAAAGACCCTGCAGGGATCTAGGTTATCAGATGAATCCAGGCTAGGAGTGGACTCATAAATATCTTCAAAATGTGCGAGCCATTGATCTTCTGTAATATTATAATCAACAAAGCAATTCTCAAACCCTGACAGGGCAGGTTGATTAACAATGGCCCAGAATCTAGAGCTATCCTTGAGGACCTCCAACGATAGAAGTGCATTCCAGGCTTCTTCTTTAAGTTCATTCTCCGTTTAACCACTGCAAATTTATATGCCTTTCTTAGCCTAGCAACATGGTCTTTATCACGTGGGACCTTTTTAAGTGCAGCTATCAGTTTACGGTGGGTCTCAGAGCAATCCTTATCAAACCATCTTTCTCCCAGGAAATTCCCAGATCTTATAGGTAGGGAGAGGTCTAACTTCACCTGAGCACAAATGCCCTCAAAGGACAAAAGGACTCCCGCCCCCTGCCCAAAGTTATCAAGGCAGGTTTCGAACAGATCCCTTGCCTTATCATATAACTCCTGGAAAAACTGGTCCGGGATTACTTTAGCCCATTTTAGTCTGCGTCCTTGGTCAGATGTTTTCAGACGGGTGGCACCCCCTGGGTTCTCCAACCTCCCTTTAAACCACAACCATTGTCTAAGACAAGAATAACAGGGTTATGGTCACTAAAATGAGTCCACTTTGCATTATAAAAAATTACCTGAGACAGCAGTGTAGGAGAGAGAAAAATAAAATCTATAATGGTATCTATACCTCTCGCTTTAAAAGTAGGAATCCTTTCCTTTGTGACGGGAAAACCTGGTTCATAAAGATCAGCTTCTGCTAAAAGAGTTCCTCAAGACTTTCCCCCGCCTGTGTATGTTCAAAATGAGGGGTTTGAAAGTTCAGGGGCCCTAAATAATTATCCCCCTGACAGTTCAGTTTGCAAACATTGAATAATAAGTGGTTTGTTTCTCTTGGTACGCCTCTAAAAAAAGTTTCAGATTAATTAAATGTTCATTTACCATAGACATAACACCAGAATTATAAAAATTAACAAACAACATTTCTTTGAGTTGTGTGCATTAAATTCTATTGCCAAACAATTTTGGGAACCCACATCCACCCTCCTATGAACCCCTGCTAATTTTAGGGAAAAGAGCATTAAAAGACCATCCTTCGCTCTACCTGAGGCAGACGGCTGCGCGGGGACACTATATGAATGAAACCCATCTACCCAGAAATTATCTTCCATATCCCAGGTTTCCTGTAAACTAATTATCTCATAATCTTTTAGCATGTTACGCCACTTGGGATCCTCTTTTTTGCTTCTCAGACCCGCAATGTTCCAGCTAATGATATGACAGTTAAGGGTTTCCCTTCTCTTTATAGCCGGGCTTCTTCTACAGATGTAGGTTAAACTCTGTTGATTGCAGGGTAACTCCCCACTAGCCACTAAAGGACTAACCTTATCATGTAAAGCAGAGTTCAATGACTCAGGCGACTGTGTGTATGTGTGCTGACATGTCTCTGATAAAAGGGGGCCATCTTCACTAGATAACGTGTGCGAGATTAGTCAACCCTGGCTATCAAGATCAGACAAGGGGAAAGCCTGTTACCCACTGAGGGAAAGGGGGCATCAATAGGCAAAGGTATTGGAGCTGGCTTATAAAAGTAGCCCATGGGTAGTGCACAGATACTGGTGGAATTCAAGGCAAGATCTTCCTGGGCCCTCAAAATTGATCTAGCCACGAGCGGGCTGCGAAAGTTGACCACTATGCAGTCCCCCTCGATATTTTTTGATGTCATACCGACCCAGCCTACCCTTCTAGCCATAATGATGTTGTGCATGTCTGCCACCCTGAACCTCCTATGTTTAGACAACCAATCCGCAAACTTATTTCTCAACTGTAACCACGTTTCCCCCTTACCTTTCTCAAGGGTAGGGACCCCTGCTAATACTACAACATATGGACAAGCCTCTGGAGGTAGGCCTAAAATCTCCACATTGGTATCACCGCCACCCCTACCCCTGGTTTTCACGAGCCCATTATTTGGCTTTGAGGTACCTGTAGATAGATTCACCACAGGATCAGGCGCGCTGGTGGTAGGTAGCTTTTGGTGAGTACCTGCTGTGTAATATATATTAGGGGCTGTGGGGTGGACTACTTTACCACCCAACACGTTGGTCTGACAAGGAGCAACCAGCTCCTTAACTTTCCTACACATTATACATAGGTTACCAAGAGGGAAGCCTATATGTGCAGTAAGTGAAGTAGGTTTAGTGCCCATCGCTGTTAAAGCGGGCAATACCCCCCTGCACTATCAGTATTCTGCAAGAACTCCTTTTGATTATTCTGATTAATCACTGTAGTTTCTACCCGATCAACCCGCTCCCTAAGGGAAATAAAATTAGTATCCATATGCTCTTTTAACCGAATAAAAGCCTTGTCCAGGGTATCCATAACAATGTCCAAGCCAGAAACAACATCTCCTGCAACAGTGGAAACAGTAGCTGCAGTGACAGAGGCACTCTGAATTGATGGCAAAAAGCAATGTCTGTCTGAGTGCTAATAGAACAAAATTGAACCGTCTGGGTCTTCGCGGCTCCAGACCCCTGTCATTTCTGTTTATAGCCATTAATATTGGCTCCCTTCTTGCTCCCCACTGTTGAGGTGTATTTATTTTCCTTACTGCGGGTTTTGGTAGTCCTTGCCCTTGTGCCTAAAGATGGCCCGTTTGATGCAGCCTTAGGGGTAACGGGAGACAATATGACCGCCTCTGACACCTCTGCCACAGGTACGGCAGGGGACTGGGGCTGGTTAGGGAGGCTTACAGGCATACAATCTTGTGGGGCCCCACCAGCAAGGGGGGGACCTAATGATAGTCGTCTATGTGCAGTGAGAGAGTCTAGCGACAACCGTCGTTCGGTAAGCTCAATCTCGTGACTTAACATAGATTCCGCCCTTATGATAAAAGCATCCAAGGTCCCAGCTACCCCCTTACGAATACTCATGATAGAAACCTAGCCTCACAAATAACAAACATCCAATCAGGACCTCTGGCGCCGCTGTACCTGCAGCTTAGATGAGCAATTATCAGTGCTCTCCTTTATCCACATAAGCAGATGTTAGGGGGCCCAGCCCTGCCCCCTCCTGACTCTGACGGGCGTGGACGGGCCCGCCCTTGGCTGCGGGAGCCTGTGCGAGCTTTAAAGCGCCGGCTGGCGCTGGTCCGTGACGCGGCTCCTGCCGCGAGGCGAACTGGTCCTGGTGGTCCCCGTAATTGGAGGGCAGCAGACAGGGCAAGAAACAGCGTCCAGAGGCTCCCGCGCTGCTGCAATCAATTTATATATTTTTTTAACACTTATTTTTTATTGGCATTTATCAAATATATGCGTCAATCATTTCACAATGGTACATTACGTTATAATTTTTTTGTTAAACAGATTGAAATTTTGATTCAGTGACTTCACCCCCACAACTCAGACCCCAGTTTAATGTCTGTAGATCTCACAGGTGTGCCTCAGGTCTTCCCATCAACCATATGAATTGAGTATGCAATCGATATTTTTAAGGCAACCCTTGTGCCTACCAGTCAGATATCCGGGCTTAATTACTATCAAATGCGCTTGAGTTCACTGAGTGAGTTGCGTCACCTCTCTGTGACTGCGCGTTAGTCAGGGTATACCAGAGATGCCATGTGTTAGAAACTAACCAAATTCACAACTTTCAAACTATCATCTCGGGGAATGTGAGTCTTGAATTCTGCTGATGGAGGGAGTTGTGGGGTCCGCCTCTGCGGAGGGGAGGCCATCAGTGCCCACATCGTGTAATATCCCAGCACCTGCCTCCAATGAGCAGGCCGAGGTCCCCCCTCTGGGGCACCCCTCAGAGGTCACTGGTCCAAATATCCCCCTCTCTTAGGTCATCCCAGTGGGGTGTCCCAGTCTTTCAGTCAGGGCTAGTTCATTGTGTGCATCAGCGTCTTGAGGGTCACCCATCTGGGCCTCGGCATCCGAGGGCTGTTCCCATTCATCCACCACCTCCGACCACAGGTCCACTATATGTCTCCTGCATGCCTCACGGGCCTCCACACCTCTGTAGAGATCTTGTCTCTGCAAGAGCACACAATATCACATCTCTAATCCAGGTCTCCACCTGAGGCCCGCAATTGACTTCCAAGCCATTGCTATTTGTCTCTTTGCAAGTATTAATGCTTGGTCAAGGAACCTGTTCCTGACCCTCCTGGGTTTGGGTTCTAGGATAAGGCCCCTAAAAGGCATACCTCTATATTGTATTGTATTGTATTGTATTGTAATTGCATTTATATAGCGCTTACTACCCCTGACGAGGCGTCAAAGCGCTTTTTCGGCGAGTAGCACGCTACTCCGGGACCCATAGAGGATTAGTGTTGAATTAGTATAGTGAAACATGCAAGTAAATTTTAAGTGGTGGATAGGTTAGTCAGTTATTTGGATTTGGAAGGATAGCAGAAGGATAGAAGAGGAAAAAAGCTTTGTATTTATATAGCGCTTGTTACCCCTGATGGGGTGTTGAAGCACGCTACTCCGGAAACCCATAAAGGATTAGTGCTGAATTAGTATGGTGAAATATGAAAGTAATTTGAGTGGTGGGTATTAGTCAGTTATTTGGAGTGAGAAGGGTAGCGAAGGGATAAAAGGGAAGAAAGGTTTGCATTCATGTAGCACCTGTTACCCCTGATGGGTGTTGAAGTGCTTTTCTGGCGAGTAGGACGCTACTCCGGAACCCATAAAGGATTAGTGTTGAAAATTATATAGTGAAGTATGAAGTAATTTGAGTGGTGGATATGTTATTCAGTTATTTGGATAGAGAAGGGTAGTTTGCGGGATAGAAGAGGAAAAGAGGTTTGTATTTATATAGCGCTTGCTACCCCTTGATGGGGTTTTGAAGCGCTTTATTGGCGAGTAGCACGCTACTCTGGAACCCATAAGGATTACTGTTGAATTAGTATGGCGAAACATGAAAGTAATTTGAGTGGTGGATATGTTATTCAGTTATTTGGATTGAGAAGGGTTGGGGAGGGGTAGAAAAGGGAAAAAGGTTTGCGTTTATATAGCGCTGGTAACCCTGATGGGGTGTTGAAACGCTTCATTGGCGAGTAGCACGCTACTTTGGAACCCATAAAGGATTAGTGGTGAATTAGTATAGTGGAATATGTAAATTGAGAAGTGAACGTGTTAGTCTGTTATTTTGATTGAAAAGGATAGTGGAGGGACAGAAGAGTAAGATTTATTTATTTATTTATTTATTATTATTTTTTTAGGTCATAGCAGTAGGAGGAGGCTTTTGGATGAGTAAAAAGGGGTTTTTGAGGGGAAGAGTCAGAGGGGGGAGTTTATAAAGGTTTGTTTTGGGGGAGCGGTATAGTAAAAAGAGGTGTCAGATGATGCAAGGAGGGTAGAGTAGGAGAGAGTCTAGAAAGGGTTATTTTGGGATCATAGTAGTGGTATGGGATAAATGAGAGAGTGGATGTAGAGGATATATTGATAGATGTATAGGGTGAGAGATAGGGTAGTGCATTGGAAAGAGTAGTAGAAAGAAGTTTGAGATGAGTCAGAAGGTTGGGCCAGAGGATATATTGAGAGAAGTATAGGCTTAGAAATAGGGTAGTGCATTTGAAATGCTAAATTAGAAGAAAATGATAAATATATAGATCCATAAGTACATTGAAAGTATATAGATGCATAAAGGAGGTAAGTATATATAGATTAAAGATATTGATAGAGGTACAGGATGAGAAATAGGGTAGTGCATTGTATATGCTTTTTCAGGAGAAAGGTAACAGACACACAGATCCAAGTACATGGAAGGTACATAGATGCACAATGGAAGTAAGTACATGTAGACCAAAGATGTTTTTTATTTATTTATTTATTTATTTACAACAACATAATTATTCTACATGTTTATACAAAGCAATACACAAAGATAGGTACATATCTATAGTGAAAATAAATGCTTATATACAGAGGAATATGCTGTAACTTTCTGTTTGCGTATGGTGCTTATGTGGGGAAGAGCCAATTCTTGAGTAGTTTTCTGAAGATAAGGTGGTTGTCGGTGGATCTTATGTTGGGGGTAATGAGTTCCATAGTTTGGCTGCTTGAACAGAGAAGGATGTGCCACCCATGGTTTTTTTCTTGTATCTGGGGATTTTGAGGCGAGATGCCCCTTTAGAGCGTAGGTTCCTTTGTTGAATGTGTTTGGTGATTTTATTCCTGATGAAGAGCGGTCCCATCCCATGTATTGCTTTGTGGGTGATACAAAGTAGCTTGAACATGGATTTTCTGGCAACCGGTAACCAATGCAGGGCTTTCAAGGTAGGTGAGATGTGGTCTCGCGGTTTGATATGTAAGAGTAGTCTGGCAGCCGAGTTCTGAATCCGTTGTAGTCTTTTCATGGTCGTTAAAGGTGATCCATGGTAGAGGCTATTGGCGGAATCGAGTTTGGACAGAACAAGGGAGATGGTAGCTTGGACCTTGTGTGGAAATCCCAAATGAGGGAAAATTCGTCGCATCGCTTTTATAGTGACAAAGCTTGATTTTGCTAGTTTGTCCACTTGGGCATTCATCGACAGCTTGGAGTCCATGGTTATTCCGAGGTTTCTTACTTCCTTCGATAATTTAGGTGGTGATCCCAGTTCATCAGACGAGACGGCAAGCGGGTCGTAATGTTTCCAATCGCCACACGTGAGTATTTCCGTTTTTGAAGCATTCAATTTGAGATGGCTCCAAGTCATCCCCTGATCCACGGCTCTGAGACAACTGAAAATTGGGCATTTTTCAATGTCTTTGGGGCATTCCAGTTGAAGGAGTATTTGCGTGTCATCTGCAGAGTTATAGCACGTGAGGTGAAATTGATTGATCAGTTCCGGTAAAGACTTCATGTAGATGTTGAAAAGCATGGGCGAGATGATAGAGCCTTGAAGGACCCCGGCTTTTGTGGAGTATGGTTTGGACGAGAAAGGTGTGGTATGGATGACATTAGTTCTGTTTTGAAGGTAGGACTCGATCCAGTCTAGAGCAGTTCCCTCTATGCCGGCTTCATAGAGTCTCTGTTTCAGAGTGTCATGGTCAACCGTGTCAAAGGCAGCCGAGAGGTCCAATAGGAGTAGCGCAGCAACCCCGTTGCGGTCAACTGTATTCTTCAGGTCATCCCAGATGGCAAGAAGGGCAGATTCCCGGACGGAATCCTGTTTGGAAATCTGAGAGTATGTCATTCTCCATTGTTCGATTCAGGGTCACGTTTAGCTTTGAAAGGACCATCCATTCTAGACCTGTGTGTGAAGTCTGCACCTAGAGTTGTGCAGCGAGGACAAGGTCTAGGTTCACCCCCATAGATGGCCCTGATCTTGTGTGGGGTCAAATGCATCCTGTGTGTGTAGTTGAATTGAATGTACTTGAGACGTGTGTTGCAAGACACCTTCTGTGGGTACACCAGTATTATCCCCATTCAATGTATGGTATATCTTGCCCTAGCTCTGTGTTCCAACACTTTCCTAAGAGCATTCAGGAGTTTTCTGACCATAGTGTTCAGTGCTTTGTAGAGCCATGTAATAAGGTGTCCTTCAGGGTCCATCATCAGTAGAAGTTTAAGAACAATGTGGGTCTTGGACACTACGTCTCCCAATTCCCCATAGTTCACAAAATGTGCGAGAGAGCACCTCGCACGTGAGGAACTGGCCCACTGGTGAGGTAGTGTGTTCCACCAGGTCTGGTAGCAGGATAAGGGTACCCATATGATAACAGTCGCTCACTGTCACTATCCCTGCTTCCATCCAAGCGCTCATCTGCCTTGCTATGAAGAAAGTTAATGGATCCCCATGTGGCAATCCCACAATCGGGAGCTCAGGGGCATAAAGCACTGTGCCACCCACTCGCCGAACATGGCGTCGAAAGCAGTGTAGGGCCGTGGACAGAAGAATTCACGGTCGTAGGATCTTCAGTGCAGGCTGGAGTAGTTTCGCCAACAGGGTCCCCTGGTTCGGTTCAGAGCTGATCAGGCTGATTTCCTCTAGTTCAGCCCCGTCCAGCCACCTGGTGATTCACTAGAGTTGTGCTGCTGTGAAATTTAACTCAAAATCCGGGACTCCCAGTCTGCCCTCCAGTTTTGGGCAGTGAAGGGTGGCAAGTGCAACTCTTTGGTGGCCTTCATCCCAGATTAATTCCTGCAGGAGAGAGTTCAGTTGTCTGAACCAAGGTGCCAGAGCCTCCACCAGGAGATTTGGAAGTATTAGAGCAACTGTGAAAGCATAACCATCTTAGAGAGTGCTAGGTGCACCATTATGTGCAGTCTGAGCAATCACCAGAAGGGGACGCAGGTCTTGAGGGAACGCATCACATTTACCAGGTTTCCCTGTCGCAAATCATCAGCCTCTTGGAAGACCTGGATGCCCAGGTATTTGAAGGTGTGTGATGCCCAGAGGATGCTGGGTGGACAGCCAACAGGCCGGGGGTTATCACGAACCACCGGGAAGACACACGTCTTAGTACGGTTAACCCAGAGGCCCAAGAAAGTTCCAAACTCCTCGAGGAGCAGCAATGCATAGGCTATGTCCTTCCTCCCATTCTGCAGGTATATTAGCAGATCATATGCATAGAGGGAGATAACATGTTCTCTCCCCTCTGTGAGTCCTTTACCTCTGCACACCATTTGGAACTGCTCCACCAGCGGCGCAATAGTAAAAAGGAGGGGCGACAATGGGCACCCCTGCCTTATGCCCCAGAAAATTTCATATGATTCAGAGATAGTGCACCCTGTTTTTACCTTTGGTTTCATGTGCAACAGACTCACCCACCTGACCCATCCCTCCCCCAGCCCCATACGGAGCATGGCAGCCTCCAGGAAGTCCCATCACATGGTATCAAAGGCCTTCTCCAGGTCCACCAGCATGATCATGGCATGCAGGTTGACTAACATCTCACGGATGTAGATGATAGAACACAGCCAGTGGATATTAAGGGAGGTATTGCGTGCCCCATGCAGGGGAGAACCCATTCTGGTCTGCATGGATTAGCGTTGGTATATATGACCGCAACCTGGTGAACAGCACCTTGCTAAGGACCTTAAAGTCATATTGAGCATGGAGAGGGATCGTAAGTCTGAGGCTTCAGTCACCGGGGAGTGGAAGTTGGACAACGGATCAACCAAAGCCTCCCTGGTCATGTCTGTGAGCCACCCCAGTGCAAGCACCCCTGGTAGGTCGACGTCCAACTGTCAGTAGAAGGAGACATAATAGTCTCAGAATGCTGAGGTAATGACTATAGGAGAATAGAGTGTTTCTTCCTTTGGGGTCAGCAATCAGGTGATAGGGGTGCCTCTGCCCTTGGGTGAATGAGCTAGGCCAGGAGTCGCCCTGGCCTCCGCTCCTCCTTGTGAGACCAATTAATATACTTTTTATATTTATGGCACCTAAAGCGCTCCAGGGCCATATTATATGGTTCCTGGTCTTCCAACAACTAGGAGAGGGCATTCAGATCAGGGCCTAGCTCATTACCCAGCCAATGGAGAGTGTCATCTAGGCATGAATTTCTTGGTCAAATTTGCAGCGGATCCCCACTGTCTGACTCAGGCAGTGCCCCCACTCTACTGCCTTAAAGGCATCCCAATGTACCAGACAATTTTAGGCTGTCCCAAGATTTGCAGCAAAGTATTGCACTATCTGTTCCTGCAGAGTGTCCAGGAAGGAGACGTTGGTGAGAGCTGCTGTGTGCAGTTGCCACACTGGGATCATGGGGCGTTCATCTATCAGTTGAAATTACAGTAGGAGTGGGCTATGATCCAATAGAGTGCGGCCCAGATATTCAGTGTGGGTTACGTAACGGCATATCCCTCTCAAGCAGATGTAATGGTCCAAACTTGTCTGGACCTTGTACATGCTGGAGTAATATGAGTAGTCTCTGTCTCATGCATGTTGTGTGCGCCACACATCCTCCATTTCCCAGTGTGCCATCTGGACTCTCATGCCCCTGCCGTCCTATGGGCGGGTGCTCCAGGCAACGGGCGGTAGATCGGTCCAGCATGGTGTCGAGCACGCAGTGAAGGTCGCCCCCAAGTAGAAGGACTACACGACCAAGTGGCTCAGTTGTGTTGAGGGGGAACTCAGGAAAGGCACGTGGTCCTGGTTCGGTGCATACACACTACCCAGCACCACTTGCCTGCCACACAGCCGACCCTTCCCAGGACATACCTACCCTCTTTGTCAATTTTGACTGACATGGCCTCGAAGGGGATTTCCGCCCTCACCCATAATAGAGACCCTTGTGTAAAAGCCGAATATGTTGTAGCGTGTACTTGCCCCTGCCATCGGCGCTGTAGGAGCTCTGCCTCCACTCTCATGAGCTGTGTCTCTTGTAGAATGGCAATGTGTACTCCTCGTCTCTTGATGTACATGTGGATTTTGTGGTGCTTGGCCGCCGCCCCATCCCACGAATATTCCACGTCATGAATTTAAAATTATATGGTGTAGTGTCATGGTGGGTGTTGTGTCGCGCCCTGGACAGCACCACCAAACCCTTTGTTCCCCCCACAAAACCCCCCCCTCCTTTACCTGTGCCCCTGAGACAGCGAACCATAATAAAAAACATTTCCCACAATGCCCTGACCCCAGAGCAGCTCAACAATGGCTGGCCGCTCAAACAGTGTTGTTCAAAAGCACACGCAGCACGCTTGTCCACCATTCCGGCTCCTGGGGAATGGCAGTATGGGGAGGCTCAAAATCAAACCAAACTCACGGGCTCCTTCTGCCATGCCTGGAAAGTCACCAGCCAGGATCATGCTTCCACCGGTTCATGGCAGAAGTGTGAGTTGCTGTCTACCATGATCTTCAGTTTTGAGGGGGAAAAAGAGAGCGTAACGGAGACCTTCCTCACATAGCGCCCTTTTGACCTCCAGGAAGGAAGTGTGCTTAGCCTGGACGGCGGCTGTGAAGTCAGGAAGCAGGGACATCTGACCTTTTCCTACCCTGAACGGGCCTCCTTCTCTTGCACGTTGTAGTAGGGTATCTCAGTACTTGTAGTAAAAAAATTGGCAACCACAAGTCTAGATTGGCGCCCCGGGCCCAGTGGCCGAGCCGGGACCCTGTGCGCCCTTTCAAGTACAAAGAATCATTCATGAGACACCATAGCAACTTAATTAAACAAAGCACATTGAAAAACTGACTGTCCATGAGTTAAAAAAGTTGACCAATAAATAGCCATGTGAACTATTTAATAATTAACTAATCATCTATTTCTGCACAACATGTGTGTTTCTAAACAGATTCTAGACATACACTCCAAGCTCACACCAGAAGTAATGAATATATCAAGAAAACCATGATCAATAGATAACAATTTCCTGTGTTTGATGTCAGTAGTTAAAAAAATAAGTCATAATAAAATAGACCAATGGGCTCTCCAGCAATAATAAAAACAAAAAAGATGACCTACATGAAGTAAAATCAGAAGAACATCATAAAAGAATTACAAATTTAGCTAGAGCAGACCTATAAAATATACAGAAGAACAAGAATCTCTGGGGAAGAGGTTTGAGTTATGAAACACTGAGCAACCCCATGGAAAAATAACATAAAATGCATAGATTCCATACAATGTTTCGTCAGCAATCTACCCTTCATAATTAGAGGGCAAAGGTGATAGATATGGCTCAATCCCATGTCTTTGTTTAAAAAACAAGTAGGATCTTAGTGAAGGCTTAGAAAGTTCTAACCTATCACTCCAACATACACAATACAAGGTAAATTATTTTTTGACCCAACGTTTATATTAATAATCTACGTATGAGTGAATAAATCAGGCCTTCCCAGTTCGTTACATAAATTGTTCAAGTACATAAATTGTTCAAGTAACTGAGCCATGGAATCAAGATCCATAGCAAAAGTGGAGGCAATTTAACTTGATCTGTGAAATATTTAAGGTCCACTGTTTGTAGCAAAAAACCTTTAAGTAAGTTGAGGTAGGCCCAATAATTTCTTACTGAATTTGCTTTGCTCAACCTGTAGGAGAGTAACATCAATGTATCCTCATATTCCAACCCCATTCTGTAAATGTCAGCTCAACTGTCACGGTTGTCAAAAACAATCCCCAAATAAGTAGAAGCAGAAACATCTAAATTGAACAGTTATGTATATAAAAATGTCTCGGTTTTTGTCTGTGATCAATGTTCATAGTAAAAGATTTTGCGAGGCTGGCTTTTAAATCATGGCCCTCCATCAATTTAACATGCCCTTCAAGAAGCCTATGAAGACCATTGCCGTCCTTGTCATGATGCTGCCTCATCTTCATGGAGGACAAGTATGTTGATTGAGCAACATCCCACCCTAATTGCTATAAATAGCTCTCTAATCCATTTTCTCACAACATAAATATGAGAGGAGCGATGAAGCATTCCTGCCACACATCTAAGCTAAAATTATTACTTGTGCACTCCCCATTCAGGCCAACTCTAACCTTGGTGGACAAGATAGAGGAGTAGTCGTAGAAAATCATAGATGTTTTCCTAGGTACCCATTAAAGCTAGTTTGGATCACAACTTGGCCCAACTGGCAAATTAAACAGGGTGAGCTAAGGTAAAAAAAAGCTAGATGATGAGTGCCTCTACTAATCGTGAGTTCTAAATTAAGATATTGCTTAATGGTGTCTAGTCCACTTCTAAACCCAAAGGTCCTTCTTGTGTCAGCTTCTACAATATGCTATCTCATCTTTAAGCATTAGATTGAGATGCAATTCAGAACAAGTATTAGAACTTGCACAATCCAGCCACCTATGCTGTTTTCTCAGATATTGGGCCTCTCCTTTTTTAATTTAACTGGCTCTTTACTGTGGTACCAATGGTGAGGAAGGAGTTCAAAATGCTACAATCAGTCCTGCCCTCATACAGACACAATACAACTTTGTTAAATCTGTGTCTCAATAGATATAACACCAAGTTATTATGACTAACTAATTCCCATTGTATGCATCTGCCATTTTCCTCCAGATTGCCGTGAGTAATATGTTGGCCTCATTAAACAAAATTCAGGAAACCAACCAATTTCAAAATTAAAGCATTATGGTCACTAAGAGGATTACACTGAACATAACAATAACAAATGTTGTCCCATGAATTTATTGAAACAAAAATGTAATCAATTATACTTTAATGTTCCCTTGCCTTAAATGTGGGAATATTACAAGAGCCCATTTCATTTTGTTCAAAAGCTTTACACATGTCATACGAGCCAACTACTCTAGCAAGGTTTCCTCTTTCTTGGTCTTCCTTTGAGAGATATCATTCTACCTGGTGTGAAGCATATCAATAGGCAATCAATTGAACTTACTTTGATATGAAAATGTCCATAAATAATTAGATATAAATTCTTACCAGTCAAGGATAACTAGAGGAGGTCATATTTTTCAACACACTAGAGAGATTGTTGATATTAGAACATGAATGGTTAAAATTGTCATTCTATTAAAAATCACACGCCTACTAGATCCCCCACTCCTCAGAAAAGTGAGAAAAATAGTTTGGAGGTTACAAAAATTGTTAGAATAATCCATGATGGAACAGGTCAGGGCAGAGAAATCCACACATTTAACAAAACGTCTGTTCTGCCTGAAATAGATGGTGTAGCTGGTATAGCATAAGAGACATATACATCTAGGAATGGAGTAGCCAGTGTCCACATTTCCAGAAATCACAAGATATCATATGACTTTATAAATGTAAGCCAATCAGGATTAGTTAACTTGAAAGCAATACCAATGACATTACAAGATATCAGACTTATACCGCCTATTGAATTAGCCTTCTGAGAGGACCATCTAGGTTACAATTTGCGTCTATGCCAGACATGGTGGGCGAGTGATGATCTCTATATCAAATTTTTTAAGATTTCTAGACAGTTGATACTATTAGAGCTAACTCTTTCAGGTGGAAGAAAATCATTCACATGCAATGAGGATAAAGGAGAAAATGTATTTGAGGTAAGACATTGAAATCCACAAATACATTATGAGAATTAGGCACCTTCTTGGATGTTTGCTGCATAGCAAGTTTGTAAAAATAACCTAAGGGAATGGTGTAAACACTGAATTAAAAAACTATTATCATCAGTAGCTGAAAACAATGTAACAAGAAGATTCCTGTTCCTAAAATTGATAATAATACAGTCACCAACACAGTTTTTCTCGGATATCCGTACCCAACTCACCTGTCGAACCATGATAATAAGGGATGCCTGTTCTACCTGTCTGCCTGCCTCAGTGCCAGGCGGAGAGGACTCCATTGTCCAGACTCCCCAGCCCGCTGACACTGCCGCTGCAACCGGAGGTGCATAAATTACCTACGCGGCTCCGGCGACGCAGGAAGCCTGTTCTGCCTGTCTGCTACCAGCCTGCCTCAGCGCCAGGGGGAGAGGACTCCATTGTCCAGCCCCCCAGCCCCGCTGACACGCCCGCTGCGCCCGGAGGTGCATAAATTACCTACCCGGCGCGGGACGCACACGGGCCGTGCCCAGGCAAAGCCCGGGCCAATGGCGGGCACGTCCTTGCCCATCATTGCCAGGAAGAGGCTGGGCAGGGCCTCCCCCCTTTCGTCTACACTCCAGAACTCGTCTGGGTCCTGCTGCCCTAAATGCAAGGTGCTGTGTTCATGTGTTCACTTCTATCTCATCGCAAATCTTGAGACTGGTTTGCATCACTTCCGCACCTGAAGCTTGCCTGCCTGGACACTTACAGATTCTTAATTGTTTTTTTACATGCTCATTTGCCCAGCCCCTCTGATGTTTTTGCCTACAAGCCCATAGAACCTCTAGGGCTACTCTTTGACATTGATACTATCTGCCCTCAATCACCAGTCGAATAAAATACTATTAGCAATTTGATATAGAGTGAGGGTGTGAGCATAAGGCGACATCAGTCGGGGCGGGTGCCCTAGGCAGTAAGGGTCTATTCGCTCTTTCACGCGCTAAGGGCCAATAGACCCCCCACAAGCCTAGTTCCACTTTTCCTGGAAAAGTTACCTATGGGGAAAAGAAAATCTGTGGGGGGGGAGGAGCCTCAAGTAAAAATGAGCAAAGCTAAGCTCCCCCGTAAGACTGCTGTGAACAACTGCGTGTTGGATCGTATTGATGACCTTTTGGTCGAGTGCAAGGAGATACTAATCTCTTCCAGGATCGCTCCAGTTCGCACACCAGAGGTCATTCCGACTGGCTCCAAACACGAGGCCCACAAACATATTCCTTCAATGTTTAAGAAGCCCGCCACATGTAGCACCAAACAGACCCAACCAACCCCTACTGTCACCGCCACGGATGTTGATAGCGAGTCCAACCACCCAGTTTTGCTCGAATTCCAAACAGTCCCCGATACTCGGGCCACTAACCTTATTCTGAGTAATAGGTTCTTACCACTATTGGACCTAAGTAAAGATCAAGAGGGCAGCGACAAACCTGAGAGATCAAGATGGGGAGTGGAAGACCCGATAGGAGGGGGGGCAATAGGTGAAGACAATAATGACAGACAAATTGAAGGCTCATCACTGACTAACTTATCCATTTTCAAAACTATTACTGATCTAAGGTCTGAAGTTAACTTGCTGAAATCAACAATCAAAGACCTTACCGATCAGGTCAATCTACTTGTAGCTAGTAGTGCAAGTAGAATTCAGCCCCCTACCCCGCCTTGCAGGCACTGTGTCACTTCACCTTTCCTAGTGCATACTATCTCGACTCAAACCCCTATGAGCATTGTTTCTGTCACCTCCAAGTCAAATTTAATTGCTGCACTCAGGCAAAACAACCTTCTTGGGCCAAATAGAATCAATCTTCAACCCATGCAGGGCCCACCCCCAAAATGGGGCTCCCAGTCTAACTTCAAATACCTGCCCAGACGTCATACGAATGCTTATTTACCTAACAATCCATAAGGGCAGTGTACTCGCCCCATCTCACTCCCTAAATCTATCTTTATGACCAATGTCCCTAAACTCTTGCCAGACCAAAAATACAAGGGGAAGAATCTCTCATAAACAAAATGGTACATTGGACTCGCCACGTGAGGGGCTGCCGCTCAGTAAGCAGAGATGACATTATAGGAGCCAGAAGGCTCATCCGTTTCAGCAACCATATGGATTGCATCGAAGTGCGCTTGGCTGATGAGATGATGGCCCATAACTTGATAGCCTTGGAAGCCAGATTTAGCACTCCTATATCCTCTTCCATCCAATTCAAGTACAGATTACCACAGAACCCCCTGCCTGTCAAAGCCCAACCTTCAGCTACTTACCTAGATACCGATTCCAATCTGGCTGCCAACGACTGACTCGCACTTCCCAGCAATCATTTGCGATCAAAGCCTTCGCTACCACATCCCCGAAATCCCCAGCATTCACATATACATATAAGTTTACCTACCTATAACTGTCACACGTGCTTCGAACAATGTTACCTGGCAACCCATCGAGCTCTTGAATCCCTGTAGAAGGGTGACCACTGGAGTGCCTGGCCCTACTAATGTACTGTTACTTGCGCATACATGGAATTCTTTTGCTATACCACAACTAAACTCCACCAGCAGGCAGGAAGTATGCAGTAAGCTCAATGTGGTATCATGGAATGTACCTGGGGTAAGACTGAAATTGACCCTCCCACATTGGATACAATTTATTGAATCTTTTGATATATGCATACTACAGGAGACATGGAGTACCACCCCTGCGTATGTCCTTGGCTATGTAACATTCTATTGCCCAGCAACTTCCAACAAGCCGGGACGTCCTGTGGGGGGCTGATAATTTGGATTAAGATTGCACTCCATTGCACAGCTCGTGAGCTGCGGTCCGATAGCTTGGACATTCTAGCCGTGCAACTCAAAGTCCCGTGCAACTCAAAGGCAACTCAAAGGCCCGACATCTACAATGTCTATGCTAGAGGAACTAAGGCGAGAAAGAGGTCAGCCACGTTAGATGAGTTGGAGGCTCTTTTGGACGATAGGGCTCCTTCACCTCCGCTGATTGTGGCTGGCGACTTTAACATCACCTTTAAACACCTGGATAGGAAGGACATCTGTGAGGCCAGCGAGGAGGACAAGCTCTGACATGTCCCCCATCTTGATCTCCCCCCCATAAAAAAATTGACCCAAGTGGCTCTCCAACTAAAAGTGCTCACCCTGGAGTTTGGGCTAAGGGCAGCACCGCTCAGATTTAAGGGGGGCTAATACATTTAACAGGACCAACAACTTAAGTCGCATTGACTATCATTTGGTGGACCTCAGACTATGGTCCAGAGTGTCTGACATGAGTGTCGGTTCCACTGTTGATAGCAACCATAATCCCCTACAACTCTCGCTGAGGTCACTCAAGGTGAGTCCGTTTAATTCTCCAAACCAAGCCCTGTCTTCAAAGGAGATAGTTCCCTCCAATGACGATCGTTGCCTCAAGTGGCCCCAGGTGCCTATGAATGAAGACAAGCTGGAATTCATGAAACAGAACTTGCTGAGCTCCAAAGTTTGTCTGATCA
This sequence comes from Calotriton arnoldi, assembly GCA_963921515.1. NCBI lineage: Eukaryota > Metazoa > Chordata > Amphibia > Caudata > Salamandridae > Calotriton > Calotriton arnoldi. The sequence continues at coordinate 355,852 of CAWUFW010000795.1, forward strand.
ATCGGGAGGGCTGGGCAAGATTAGGGATTGCCACACTCATCTCTTTGAGCAGTTAGCCATGCTCTTCCACAAATCAGTGCGCCCATTTAAATTTGCCCTGAACCCAAGACCCCAGATGGCCTGGTACAACAAGGAATGTAGAGTCATTAGACGACAACTAGCCCAGGCAATCAGAGAGAACAATCTGGCTCTAGTGAGGGATCTTAGGAAAGGGTACAAGTTAGCACAAAAGAGGGCCAAAAGGGTGTGGGACGAAGGTAGATGGGCTCCGATCAGGGAGTCCTGTGATAGCAAAGACTCGCAGAATTTCTGGTGCATTGTAGCTAGGGGGTTGTCAACAGGCCTCCACCCCCCACCAATAAATATCTCTACCACCGCGTGGCACGATCACGTCTCACTGCTATATTCTGGCCAGAGTCAACCAGAAATAGAGGAAGCCTTCTACAGCCATGCCCCTGCTCCAGCAAATGAATTTTTCTTTCCCAACAAAATCATGACTTGCATTAACTCCATCGCCAAGGCTAAAGCTGCTGGGCCGGATGGCATTCCGAGTGATGTGTTCAAATATGACAGCAAGAACTGGGAAATCTACATCTTGGCCTTGGCCAATGCCATAGCCGCGGGGGCCAAAATACCCATTTCTTGGAAGGGAGCAGAGGTGATCCCAGTGTATAAGAAATGCGACAGATCCCTACCTGGCAACTATAGGTTAATCAGTTTGATAGATTGTATCCAAAAGGTCTTTGCCCGGACACTCCTCCTTAAGGTCCAGGATTGGATGAGCGTACACAACATCCTCTCCCCATTCCAGGCTGGTTTCAGACAGAAGACGAGCACCATTGATCAGGTGTTTCGTTTTATGCTTCTTACCTGGAAGATCGTGGTCTTGGGTCGCGGGAGTCTCTATGCAGCCTTCATTGACCTAAAGACCGCCTTCGATCTTGTCCCCAGGAATAAACTCTGGCAAGTTCTAAATCACATGGGCCTCCCCAAGGAAATTTTATCACTCATCATCCAACTCCACTAGGCAAATTTCGCTAGGGTGCACTAGGGCTGTCAAGGCCAGCCCACTGACCCGAAAGCAATCAATAGGGGGGTACACCAGGGCTGTGTCCTGGCTCCAACACTTTTCTCCCTCTTGGTGAATGGTGTAGTCCAGCATCTTTCAGAGGTTCCAGTGGATGCCCCAATCATAGGGGGAGAAAAAGTGGTAACTCTATCATTCGCTGATGATACTCTGTTAGTATCAAAAACACCAAGTGGGCTCCAATTGCATTTGAAGAGTTTTAAAACCTTTTACGATTTACGGGGTCTAGAGTTTAACACCCTAAAGACGAAGCTTCTTCTCCTCAACCCCCATAAGTCATTTAGAGGTAATCTACCAATAGGAGGGGGTCCACCTGGAGAAGGTGAATATCTTTGACTACTTGGAAATTACCATCTCCAAAGATATGTCATGGAAACCCCATGTAGATACGCAGACACTCAAGCACAGACAAATTGTATGGGCCTTGCTCAAGGAACATAGCACCTCCTATACCAAACCAGTGGCAGCCCCATTCCAGATCTATGAGGCTAAAGCTGTGGGCTCCGCACTTTATGGAGCAGAATTATGGGGATGTGAAAGGATAGATGCTCTACTGAACTCGGAGAACACGTGTTCTTTGTTTGTCCCAAGTACTCTTGCCCAAGACGCAAATGGCTGAAACTAATCTGTAAGCAGCTGGGCACGCGCCGCCATGTTGAGGCACTTCGTATCTTAAGATCAGATCCTAGCCCGGCAATTGTTTGCGGCGTTGCCAAGTTCTTGGGTCACATGTGGGCAATAAGTAGGCATCATCAATCGAAAGTGTGAAACATTTACAGAGATTACTAACCTTTTATCTACTGTATCCATATGGTTTTAATTTACCCCAGCCTCATTGTTTTGGGTCCACTGGGTAACCTCTTATCGGTCTTGAGTGTGTAAAAAGCATAGAAACCAGCCAGCATAGCGGGCCTTGTCGCCCAAGTGGTTTAGGCAAAGGCTTTTGTTGTCATGGTTCTTACCCCACACCTGTGCCCACCCAAATTACAAAGGACTTATTCTCTGTCTTAGCCTACTGCGTTTTTTAATTTCCTATTTGTTACCAATGTACTAATGTTCAATGTACTGTATTTCATGTCGTATACTCCTCCATTTGGTTGTCAGTGTGTTGCTCTGGTTTTAAAAATTGTTTGTATGTTGTACTCTGCACTTGCACTTTTATGGTCTAAGACCGAAATAAAGTTGAATGGTGATGATGATAATGTCAATAAATAATTTAGTGAAGCCTCTAAAGCGGGTTTAAAGCCAATGCAGAATTCTGTTTCTAAGCTGAATTAAGGACTCTTTCAGTATGTCCACTACTGCAGCAACATTCTTTAATACCATGACATATGCATGTAGGGATTGTTGGATAACAAGATCTGTGGACTCCTTCTGCTGTGAATTTTCTCAGGCTCAACAAAACAGACAGGAATCAGTAGCGTAGTGTGAGAAGCAACAGAGTCTGCATTATTTTTGTCATTGGATTGATAAATGCTTAATGGCATCCGGATAGCTGCTGGTAGCATAACATTTTGCTCCTCATCACTCATTACTGCACTTGGAAAAGATGACAAAATCTCAGGTTCGGTCATCATGGATATGTCCAGAGTGGTAACATTATTCGCAACGTTCAAAGAAGAGGGTATGCAGTTCCTATGTAGAGTAAGAGACAAGGATAGAGAGATACACCTGATTAACTCAAGGGGGTAGGAATAACCCACAGAGGAAGTGGGGAAGGGGGAATTCCTCTCTTCAGAACTGAGGTCCTCACACACCCAGCCAGCTAGGTGTCATGCTTCATCATTGGGCCTGCTCCTCGTCAGGTCGGCGCTGCAATACCCGACGGGCACCCAATGAGGGGCTCTTTAGCGGAGATCTTTTGATCCTGCCGTTTGGTGCAGTGGGGATGAGGGGCCTAGCTCGTGTAGATGTAGTGCAAGGGTGAAGGAAGTGGTTAAAACAGGTCAGTTAGTCCTGGAACAAATTTTATTCTGGTAGGTAAACTGCCTGATTAAAAACTAAGGAGTAGGGGATATCTAGGGACTATGTGTCTAGATGTCTGCACACTACTCTCAATAGGTCGACATGTTTCTTGCCTTTGGTGTCAGGAGGATCAGTGGCAATTCTTCAGGACCAAAAAAAAAATTATAAAACTATCTACACACCGTGGTGAGGGAAACCTACCTCCCGCGTTGTTCGCTGTAGGTAAATACCCACAAAGGTTGAGGAACCTAAATAAAAGGAAGAACAGTAACAAATAATAAGAGCGGTGTACTCATGATCACATTGTATCTAATTTTCTCTCAGCTATTATACACATGAGTGACACAGTTGTGCAAAGTCGTGGTGGATTCATCCCACATTAGGTGTCAGAGTGCAACACCCAGAGTGATTAAAAACATGCACACTGAATATCTTGTGTGCTTCTAATAAAAGCAGTATCCAAGTGTAATGTAATCTATGCTCACCTAAATGTCTAACAAGTTATGCCTCATCAGTATCCGGCAGGAAATGGACAATACAAATTGGTGTCCTGTAATGAGTAAGTGACAGCATGGTTCAGAGTTTAGCCCACAGAATGGTGTATCTTACTACCCAGTGGACAGTGGCGAGCTGTAGGTGCAGGATAGACGTTACAGTGTTATGGGTATCGTACACGCAATCCCCACTTGTGTGGGGAGTGGTATCTCGTAGGTCCGAGCTGCTAAATTATACGACTACCCTTCGCCGCATGCCAGAGAGGTAAGCAGTAATTACTGGCAAATGCGGGCGAAACCGGGTCGCGCCAATGTGCTCACAGCCGGACTGGACGAAACACTGGCTCACAGTGGAGCGCGTGTAACAACCCCCCAAGAAACACCAGGCGCCTCGCAGCCCACAGTTAGACCTACGGCGTGGCACTGGACGCCGAGGGATACCACATCTTTGGGGAAAATTACTCACCAGCAATCCATTGAATGCGCGTCTTGTGACCTACCCCTGCCGCCGGAACCGGGTGTTACTCTGCTGATCCGAGGAGCTGCAGATATACACACCGGTTCACGGACGGCTAGGGGCGGGCACTCAATCGTGCGTCAGCTGGGGCCAATCAGCAAGCCGGAAGTGGCGACCCAAAACCTATGGCGGCCATCTTGGAAGGTGCAAATTTATTATGGAGAGCTTAATAAACGGGCGTGTGGGAAGCCTAAAAAGTCAGAGGCGCAGGTGGCACATCAATATTGGTTAAGTAAAAGGTCGTACAGTGATGGAAGGGAGTCATTGGGTTCGAGAGTAGATGGCGTGAGGCTATGGACATGTGGCCGCTTCTATCCTCGTTCGTTGAATGGTGACCATATTGGCGTATGTAATAGACACCCTCAGTAGGGGTGAACCATGGTGACGGCCAAATGATATTGTGCAGGATGCCAGAAGTACTGTAAGGCACCAAACAGAAACTAAAAGATGTGGTTTACAGTGTATCTAATATATTGCTACAGTTGTTTTAGCATAGGCTTAGACTATCATGTGTGCGGACCATCGGGTCCGTGATACTAGGTCTTGCTAGCCAGAGTCACTAGGAGAGGCTCACTTAGAGGGAAAAGTCATGTATTAACAAGAGCTCCCCACGGTATGTCATCATTGAGTCCCTGTCGGTCAGTGGACAACCTATGGACCCATCTTTGCTCAATCCTGAACAGTGCACCCTGTGTGATCTGTGGGTGTGCTTCTAAGACCAACCAGCGAAGTGAATCAGGAGAGTGGTTAGATTCTCTGAAGTGTGTGTACATTTTTGTTGTAACCCTTTGGCAGCAGATGTTGCTTTTATGCTCAGTTATGCGGGTCTTAACCATCCACATGGTCATTCCTATGTATTTCATGCCACAGGGACAGGTGACCATGTAAATGCAGTGTGTTGTATTGCAGTTGGTGTGTTTGGTTAATGTCCACTTGAAAGTCTCTGATAGGGTTACTTCTTTAACAGTGCCAGTAAGCCGGCATACAGTGCATGAGCCACAGGGGTAGTGGCCAGTGACTGGTGGAAGGTCCCAGAGTAGCCTTTGCTCAGTGGTTTTGCTAGATTTTGGTCTGGTGTGTACCAAGATATCTTTCAAATTACGGGTCCGTTTGTAGGCGAACTTGGGTATGGGGATCTGTAGTTGACCAGTCCCTAGGATGGTCCAGTGTTTCTTGACGATATTCTTGATACGGTTTGAGTCAGGAGTAAATGATGTAACACATGTTAGGATATCAGAAGTTGGTTTAGTGTTAACTTCCAAAAGAGCTTCACGGGGATTGTTCCTCGCTCTTGTCATAGTCAGTGATCTGTCATTCAGGGTAGCCCCGTTGTCTGAAATTAGAGGCCAAAACTTGTGCTTCTGTTTTGTAATCAGCTACTGAACTACAATTCCGTCTGATACGCAGGAACTGACCCACAGGCAAATTTCCTTTAAGTGCTCTAGGGTGGTGGCTACTATACAATAACAGGCTATTCTGGTCCGTTGGTTTTTTGTACAGGGTGGTACTCAGTGAGCCATCACTTAGTCTAATGTTCAAATCTAGAAACGGTATGGTGGTATCTGAAATGGTGTGGGTGAATGTGAGGTATTCAGTTTGATTATTGATCCACCCCACAAACTCTTCACAGGTTGAAAGATCACCCTTCCAGAAAATGAGGATGTCATCGATGAAGCGCTTCCATAACCTTAAGTTGGTGGTGTATGGATTATTGGTGTTCCTTATGATCTCCTCCTCAAAGGCTGCCATGTACAGGCAGGCCACACTCGGGGCGAAGGTGCTGCCCATTGAAGTGCCCTGGGTTTGATGGTACAGTTGTTTTTTGAACTCAAAGAAGTTCCCTGTCAGGGCCAGGGTCGCGCACTCCATGATAAATGAGACAGGTGTAGGTGAGGTCCATTCTGTCTTTCCAAGGGCTGTTTCGATAACTGCCAAGGTAGCCTGTTGGGGAATATTGGTATACAAGGCCTCCACGTCTAACGTGACGAGGAGGTCAATTGTGCCACTGCCCTGTACTTCCTCAATAATGCGGAGGATGTCTGTTGTATCTCGTACAAAGGATAGTGTTTGTCGCACTAAAGGTTGGAGGAAGTAATCGCAGAATTTTGACAAAGGCTCAAGTAGTGAGCCAATGCAAGAGACAATTGGGCGGCCAGGAACAGGAGTAGTGCCTTTGTGTTTTTTGGGCAATGTGTAAAAATAAGGTGTCTTAGGTTCCTTAGTAATCAGAAAATCTGCCTCTTTTTTATTTATCCAATCATTAGTTTCAGCTTTGTGAATCATAATGGAGATCTTGGTAGCCAGTCATGCAGTCAGGTTCTCTGCAATGGGGGTGTAGTACCTAGCATTCTGTAGTTGCCGGTGGAATTCCATGACATAGTCCTTGGTAGACTGGATTACAGTGGCCCCACCTTTATCAGCCTGCTTGATGGTTATGGTAGTATCATCAGCAAGGGATCAAGCAGCAGCCAGCTCGATTGTAGAGAGATTGTGGAACAGGGTTTTACTTGGAGGAAGTGCCAAGTCTTTCAGTACCGCCTGTTCAAAAGCAAGCACTTCAACCGGGACCATGCTGTTGCTGGGAGTGAAGGTGGAAGGGTTGCGTAACCCTGTGTCTCCTTGGTCTATCATAGGTTTATCTTGAAAGTAGGACTTAAGGCGAATGTTTCTGAAAAGGTTCTGTAATTCACAGTTGTCTCTGAATCTGCCCACCCTAGGGGTGGGGACATAGCCCAGGCCTTTCTCTAGGACTGCCCTTTCTTTCTCAGTGAGTGACCTGTGCGAAAGGTTCACTACTAATTCCTTTTCCCTTTTGTCTTGCTCCTTGTCTCTATGTTGCGAGGTGGTTGGTCTTGCCACTGCACCTGTTTCTGCATTCCTCTTCTTCGCCCTCTTCCTCTGCCCCAACGTCTGTCTAAAAAAGAGGGGTTGCTATTGTGGAAGAAGTTCAGTTGTCCCTGCTGGTAGACAGGGAACTGCCAGAACGGAGGTGGGGGGCCTGGGTAGGCTGGCATATTGTAATATTGGTTAGGGCGTGTCATCCTTCTGGAGTTATTACTCACCCAGCTATCTGCGCTGGAGTCACTGTTGGTGGATCCTCTTCTGTTGTTATCAGAGCTGTCATCGGATGAATAGCTTGTCCTTGCTGATGTGTAATCAGCTTTCAAGTTTGGATATACCTTTTCTTTTTCAAACTTCTGTATGTCCTTCTGAAGCTTTGTTACTTTCTGCTTCATCAAATAATCCTTGTTTTCAGCAATCTCTGTATTGATCTCTGCCAGTTTGGATTTAAATGCGGTGATCTGTATGGTTGTTTTAAGGGCTCCTTCCGCAATCTGTATCCTCCCCAGGAGAGCCTCCGCAATCCTCTTGGCAGTGTTGATAATCAACACTAGCCAGTCCCTAGTGCATTTCCATGCTACTAGGGACCACTCCTGTTTAAATGTCACGTCTTCCAGGAATAATCTGGGAAAATTATTAACAATCAGCCCGTTGGGGGCGATGTTAGCCCGCAAGTATTCTGTCATCATTGCACCATGGAGAGTGACTTTCAACCACTCCCTTTTCATGGCTGTCAGGGAAGTCCAGTCTTCTGATTGAGTGCCTGAGGCTGAACTACCATCAACCCCTAAGATTGAGGGGGTCCTTAGGATTTTGGCTACAGCTTCGTCACCGAAGCTTAGTCCCTGGTTATTCTCCATCATGGTAGGGGACACAGGTGGCTGTCTTGTAAGTCACCAGCAAGTAGGTAGGCCAGAGGAGGCAAGTAGTCTCCCTGGTAGCCTGTAATTGAAGTCCCACGGGAGAACCCGTGCTAACAATGTATCAAAAGAGGGGACAAGAGGGCTTTTGTCAGGTCCAGCATACATGCCCGGGACAACGTTCAAAGAAGAGGGTATGCAGTTCCTATGTAGAGTAAGAGACAAGGATAGAGAGATACATCTGATTAACTCAAGGGGGTAGGAATAACCCACAGAGGAAGTGGGGAAGGGGGAATTCCTCCCTTCGGAACTGAGGTCCTCACACACCCAGCCAGCTAGGTGTCATGCTTCATCATTGGGCCTGCTCCTCGTCGGGTCGGCGCTGCAATACCCGACGGGCACCCAATGAGGGGCTCTTTAGCGGAGATCTTTTGTTCCTGCCGTTTGGTGCAGTGGGGGTGAGGGGCCTAGCTCGTGTAGATGTAGTGCAAGGGTGAAGGAAGTGGTTAAAACAGGTCAGTTAGTCCTGGAACAAATTTTATTCTGGTAGGTAAACTGCCTCATTAAAAACTAAGGAGTAGGTGATATCTAGGGACTATGGGGCCGATTCCGATCTTGGTCGGAGGCGCACCTAACACCATTCGGTCGGGAAAAAAGCCATGCGAATGCCTGTTTCCCGACCGATCCGCACATTATTCCGAATGAGCAAGTACGATGCGCACAACAGCATAGATTCCGACCCAGTCGTACTCACCCAATCCAGGTCCTGTTCCCCGACCGAGCCGGATCCGGAATCGTAGAATCGAGCCGCACGGAAGCAAAAGCGCAGCCCCGTCCGGCCGGACAAGTACGATGCGCTTCCCGTACGCGCCGAACCCGTCGCTACGCACGGCACGTCAAAGCATCCGGGCGGGCGCACATAAGCTCCGATTCGCGCCACAACACGATCCACGGCTACGAGGCGAACACGCCAGCGACGAGGACGAGGCGAAGCAAAGAGAAAGACGAGCGAGGCGAACCAACCATGAATCCCTTCGTGCCGATCCTACCAATATTCTACCTCTATTACCGGAACAGGCACGGACGCGTACGGCGCAGAAGGTAAGTCAGACACCAACAACAAAAACAAACTACACGTACCCGACACATCACACACAGAGGGATGCAGAAATACCTGCAACAGCAGCACCATAGGGGCGGGATGGCCCTCACCAATGCCACATATACACATAGGGGCCTGGATGCCAACCACTAACACCACCCCTACCCAGGGGGTGCTAGATGCCTGTCACTACTACCACCTCTACCCATGGGGGGCTGGATGCCTACCACTACTACCACCCTTACCCAGGGGTGCCAGATGCCTACCACTACTACCACCTCTACCCATGGGGGCCTGTATGCCTACCACTACTGCCACCCCTACCCATGGGGTGCTGGATGCCTGTCACCACTACCACCCTTACCCAGGGGGTGCCAGATGCCTACCACTACTACCACCCTTACCCAGGGGGTGCCAGATGCCTACCACAACTACCACCTCTACCCATGGGGGGCTGGATGCCTACCACTACTACCACCCTTACCCAGGGGGTGCCAGATGCCTGTCACTACTACCACCCTCACCGAGGGGGTACCAGATGCCTGTCACTACTACCACCTCTACCCATGGGGGGCTGGATGTCTGTCACTACTACCACCCTTACCCAGGGGGTGCCAGATGCCTACCACTACTACCACCTCTACCCATGGGGGGCTGGATGCCTGTCACTACTACCACCCTTACCCAGGGGGTGCCACATGCCTACCACTACTACCACCTCTACCCATGGGGGGCTGTATGCCTGTCACTACTACCACCCTTACCCAGGGGGAGCCAGATGCCTGTCACTACTACCACCCTTACCCAGGGGGTGCCAGATGCCTGTCACTACTACCACCTCTACCCATGGGGGGCTGGATGCCTGTCACTACTACCACCCTGACCCAGGGGGTGCCAGATGCCAACCACTACTACCACCTCTACCCATGGGGGGCTGGATGCCTACCAATACTACCACCCTTACTCAGGGGGTGCCAGATGCCTACCACTACTACCACCTCTACCCATGGGGGCCTGTACGCCTACCACTACTGCCACCCCTACCCATGGGGTGCTGGATGCCTGTCACTACTACCACCCTTACCCAGGGGGTGCCAGATGCCTACCACTACTACCACCCTTACCCAGGGGTGCCAGATGCCTAATACAACTACCACCTCTACCCATGGGGGGCTGGATGCCTACCACTACTACCACCCTTACCCAGGGGTGCCAGATGCCTGTCACTACTACCACCCTCACCCAGGGGGTGCCAGATGCCTGTCACTACTACCACCTCTACCCATGGGGGCTGGATGCCTGTCACTACTACCACCCTTACCCAGGGGTGCCAGATGCCTACCACTACTTCCACCTCTACCCATGGGGGGCTGGATGCCTGTCACTACTACCACCCTTACCCAGGGGTGCCAGATGCCTACCACTACTACCACCTCTACCCATGGGGGGCTGGATGCCTGTCACTACTACCACCCTTACCCACGGGGTGCCAGATGCCTGTCACTACTACCACCTCAACCCATGGGGGGCTGGATGCCTGTCACTACTACCACCCTTACCCAGGGGGTGCCAGATGCCTGTCACTACTACCACCCTTACCCAGGGGGTGCCAGATGCCTGTCACTACTACCACCTCTACCCATGGGGGGCTGGATGCCTGTCACTACTACCACCCTTACCCAGGGGGTGCCAGATGCCTGTCACTACTACCACCCTCACCCAGGGGGTGCCAGATGCCTACCACTACTACCACCCTTACCCAGGGGGTGCCAGATGCCTACCACTACTACCACCTCTACCCATGGGGGCCTGTATGCCTACCACTACTGCCACCCCTACCCATGGGGTGCTGGATGCCTGTCACTACTAACACCCTTACCCAGGGGGTGCCAGATGCCAACCACTACTACCACCTCTACCCATGGGGGCTGGATGCCTGTCACTACTACCACCCTTACCCAGGGGGTGCCAGATGCCTGTCACTACTACCACCTCTACCCATGGGGGGCTGGATGCCTGTCACTACTACCACCCTTACCCAGGGGGTGCCAGATGCCTACCACTACTACCACCCTTACCCAGGGGGTGCCAGATGCCTACCACCAACACCACCCCCACTCATATGATGGACAATGCATGACACAACCAGCACACCACAACCTAGGGAATGCAAGAAAAAGACATCCCCCCAACACCATGACAAGCGTGTGTACAACACTGAACATGACTTTGAACATACAATGTGACCTCCTATCACATGTGCCACACATATATGTGTGTGGCCCCCACAATGCAAGCAGGCCATGACCATTGTGGAAATGGGGTCCAAAACCCCATCATCACAGTGACCAAAATGTTAGTGTGGGGTCCATAGCTGAAGCACATTCAGAACATTGTGGCAATGGGGTCTAAACCCCCATCATCACAGTGACCAAAAGGTAAGTGTGGGGTCCATAGCTGAAGCACATTTTGAACATTGTGGCAATGGGGCCTAAACCCCCATCATCACAGTGACCAAAAGGTAAGTGTGGGTTCCATAGCTGAAGCACATTTTGAACATTGTGGCAATGGGGCCTAAACCCCCATCATCACAGTGACCAAAATGCAAGTGTTGACAAAGAAAAAGCTGCAACTGCCAAACTGCATGGATGATTCCTGGTCACAGAACATAAAACACATCAGTGGCAAAGTAGTGCATGTGTCCCATTGCAACATAGATTGGGGAGGCAAATACTGCAGTGCAAATAAGACATACCTTTGGCCATGTGCAGACAAACAACACCCATGGGGGCTGACACTGTCAACATTCATCAATGACACAATGACAGAAGTGACCATCAGAATGCAGACCCACATATTTGCACCAATGGGCACACAAATGCAGATACCCTGTGGAGACTGTAGATGTGAGGTGAACAGATACCATACCATGGCAGCAATGGGACACACAAACCATGTTCATTGTGCTGACCGATGACCTAGGAATCCCAGGGACAGCAGGGGAAACCCACCAAACAACATACAGCCAATGGCACACCAAAGATATGCCAATGCAGTGGTGCAGATGCACAAACACAAACAGGCAGACCCACACTGCACATCAAACACAACAGGTGAGGGGGGTGCCAGTGTCCCCAGGCAACCACACAACACATGAGGAGGCCTGAATACCAATTACACAGATGTGCATACAGTGCCACACAAAGGTAACTCATGGATCCAAATCCCCTATGTGGGCAATCATGCATTGTCAGATGAGAGGGAGCACAAATCACACATGTCACACAAGCATGTAGGAACAGCAACTGACACAGCAAGACACAGACACACCACAGCACTACCCCCAGGGCCCCCACAATGTGGTGACCCTGGGCTGCATTACAAACCCACTGTGATGACAAAGCCAAATGTCGTTCACACTGTGAACCACAGTCGTGTGTCCTGAGCAACAAACTACCATCACACCTACACAAGCACAAATCAATCAGCACAGCCAGTAAGCCAAGGCCAACATGGAGGCAGGGGTCTAGCCGGGCAACAACTCTCATCTGCACACACTCAACACCACACACCTCGACCTCCAACAATGTGCAGCAGTGAAGCACACATGCACTGGTGACATTGCACATGCACCCATGACAATCCCAGGCTGGTGGGTGGGAACCAAGGTGCAGAAACACATCACACATGGCCACTCAACAAGACTCCTGAATGTCTGACACACTGCACACTACGCTGTACATGGACATGACAGCAATACCACACCAACCAATGGGATCCCAGCCACAGTCACACACCAATGTCGAAGCCAAGGACACCCACAAAGAACACACATAGACAACTGCCAACATTGCAGCCCGGACCCTTAGGAGTGCCAGCAGTCACACACACAACGTGTCACAATCACTGAAAGATAACACAAACTGGAAATCACATGACAGGTGTAAACAACAAGTGCCAAGGGAAATCCTGACTGTGACCCATCTGCGTCTGCACACAAACTCAGCCCTGACAGCAAACACACCTATGGGTGACACCCTGATGACCAGTAATGTGCCATGCACCCACATCACAGAGAATCCAGGGAGAAGACTTGGGGGAACATAGGTCAACTCAGCAAGCATCACAAACAGGTACAACACTAGGGATCCCAGCATGCACAGCAAAACGGAAGTGAACACACAGACATGCTCATATAACACACACCTTGGGCGCAGGCAATGTCACAGGAGTACACACTGCCAAGAGGGGACTCCACTCCTGTGTGAGGAAAGCTGTGCCATATGTTGCCTCAGTAGGGCTCCATCATGTCAGCTGAGCACTTGGTCACACAGTCAACAATTAGCACCAAATGAATGCTCCCGTCACATCTGCCTGGTCATGGGAGTGCCAACGAAATCATCAGCACAGATCCAACACACTTGTATAGCAATGTTGCACTGACAACACAGATGAGTCCTTCCCCATTGATGCCCAAACCTGCATGTCCAGTGGAGATGGCCACACGGTCAGGGAAGTAGACGAATTGAACAATAGCAGGCACAACAGATGTGCAGGGGTGGAAGCCACAGATGTGAAATTGCTAATGTAAGTAGGAAATCCCATTGCCAAATATTGAACACATGACACCCTCAGATGCTGCTAAGGATGACATGGATACACCACAGGATAGGACACATTCCCCCTGGACCACATGTGTACCTGCACAGTAACACTTCATTATCATGAGACCAAATATCACCATCACTGCAGCAAGGGCATGGTTAGCATCATCAACAACATGTACATCAGAAGCAAAAGCACTAGAGAACAGAAAGGTGCTTTATTCAGCATATGTGGGTCTAACAGTTGATGTCCAGCAAAAAATTAACAAAGGCCAATGGCCAGTCCAACTTGAAAGTCAAAACAGGGTGACAGTGGCAGATGTCACCCTACGCATGCCTGCACTGATGAAAGCCAGGGACAATCCCCTCGGAGGGGCATACGGGGGGCAGGCCAGGCACCGCAGGGACAGGATCATGGCTCACCAGAAGGAGGCAGGGAAGGGGTGGTGGGTGCTGGAGAGCCACTGACAACTGCAGTGGAGGTGTCTGACATGGTGTGTGCCGGCACAACTGGGGGGCATGACTCTGATGGTGTGGGTGCCGGCAAGACTGCAGGGGACTGTGCAGATGGAGTGGACAGGTTCCCCACTGCAGTGCCCAAGTCAGACAGGGTGGTAGTGGACTCCACTGCAGTGCCTACCTCCAGGGGAGGAGAATGGGGATCAGGTAAGGTGGGCAGGACAGAGGGGAGGACACCGTCTCCACACCAGTGGCACAGACAAGCGCAGCGGGGGTGTGGGGCCGGAAGAGCAAGTGGCAGGGGGAGAAGGCCTGATCCTTTTGGGGATGGTGTATCTGTGGGTGGGGGAACCTGGGGCAGGGTGTGGTGGGGGCACCTGTGGAGTGGGGGCCTGAGGGATGGAGGAAGGAGACTTGGTGCCTGAGCTGCAGGGCGGCGGTGGGGTCTTGCTCTTCCGGGTCCGGGGGACTTGCAGATGGGGGCGTCAGTCGGTCTGCGCCTGGGGGAGGTGTCCGGTGGCGAGGGGCACTCCGCTCCATGTGGGTGGGCTTCCTCTTCCCCCTGAATGCTGTATCAGCTGGATCGGAGGGAAGAGGCCGAGGTCACTGAGGAAGAGCCGCTGGGTCTTTGGGGTTGCAGGTGAGGCAACGGAGGGGGCTTTGGAGGGAGAGGCAACTGTGGACTGCGCAGTGCTCGTGGATGCGTGTGTGTGTGACTGGGCCCCATCCCCTGTGAGTGTGGTTTCAGTCCCCTGACTGTGCGTGCGTGTGCGTCTTGTCTGTGGCGTGTGTGTGTGTGTGCTGCTCGTGTCTGTGCTGGTGTGTGCCTGTGCCGGTGTGTGTGTGCTTGGGACAGGTAAGGTGCTGGGGAGTGTGGATGGGGCAGAGACAGGAGGGGTGAGGGACTGTTGGAGGAGGGACACTGCTGCCGTCAGGGAGGAGTCCATGGACCTATTGCCCCTCTGTAGGGCAGACATGCCCGATGAGATGCCCTCCATGAACGACACCAGCTGAGTCAACAGAGTGGTGTGTGCATGGAGGACACTCAGCATCGCTGTCTGCCCTACATGGAGCTGCCGAAGGAGGTACACAGACTCCTCACTCAGGGCAGCAGGGGACACAGGGGCAGGGGGTGCGGTGCCTGGCCCGAAGGAGACACGCTCCCGTACATGGGAGCCTCCACGGACCTCGGGAATGGGAGCCGATGGGAGGGCGGTGGTGGTGGTGGTGGCGGGGACAGCAACACTAGCTGGGGTGTGGTGGCTGCTGACACCCGCCTCCATAAGGGAGTCATCCTCCGAGCTGCTGTGGTACTCAGCTGAGGTGGATGGTGCTGGTGCTGAGGACTCCTCGGTGTGGCTCCCCTCGCCCTCCGTGCGACTGGGTCCCTCCGACCACTCCTCGGCTGTTGACCCAGTCTGTCTCTGCGGCTCCTCCTGGTCCGTGGAGCTGTCCCCTCCTGTGGCCGTGGATGTATCTGCAAACAATAGGGAGACAGACAGACATCAGTCACCTGCACCGAACGCACACACCACAGTAAGTACAGCACAATACAGAGCAAGGCCTGGCATCCTTAGTTGAACATTGCTAAAATTGCCCAAACAGAATAGGAGAAGCCAATTGTCAGTCTGATCGTCAACCATGGCACTCACATCACACCTGGCCTTGCACCCATCTGTCTGGCGTCCGTTGGCTGGCAATACCCCAGTGTGGACACATGCACCACCTACACAGTAGTTGGACGGTGCAGAGAACACGGTGAAGCATGTGAACATGCACACATCACATCTCTTGCCACTGAGTCAGTACAGGTGCCCGGATGAAAGTGATGCCCAGAGTCAGATATATGAAATGCATGTGATGCATACCAGCGACAGACACCACGATGCACCCATGTGCAGATAGCCATTGCCACTATGGTGTGCATGTAGCACATGTCACTCCCCTGCAGGATCACTCATAGGAAGTCACATGCCATGGCACAGGCATGCCTGCTAAGTCATACATCACTGTCTCCAGTCACATGGGCAGGGCAGCCACACAACAACAGTCTGCACTGTGTCACAATAGTAGGTCATGGGGAATGCAAGTCCTGGAGCTGAACAAGTGCACATGTACATCCCCCACACACCACATCATCTGAACCCTTATCTGTCCAGGTCATACTGATTGGACATATGGGTGACCTGTAACACAAGCCTCTGAACCTGAGCACCTCACAATCTGCTGTGAATGGGAAACAGCTGCATGGACCTCACATTCGCATACCCCAGTCTGCACGGTCAGGTGTTCAAACACCTATGTGTCACACAAGTATCGTCTCCTATGGTCACATCTCCGGTGGCATGCTGAGCCCCAACCGATAAACACCCCAGCAGTCCTGACATCGAAGCCACAGCACACTGACACAGAGGCTGACACCTGAGGGGACATATCACTGAGCACAACGTGTCAGCTGATACACGGGAGTGGGAGTACAGAGTGCATTGCATGGCCTGGAGTAGGCATGACTGTCCTGCCCCACATGAATGAGGGATGAACCCTGGACAGTAGGCAGCTGGCTGAGTATGTGTGACACACGTAATATACACACTCCTGGGGCCCAAACATTGTTCCCACCCGCAGTTGGGTGTGTGCCAGTTACCCCAGGCACATGTGGTGGATCAGCTCAGCAATTGGACCACAGATCAAAGTAACACGCAGATTACATGTCAGAACACAGGCATTGTGTAAGCAATGGACCCACCCATGATGCCCACCACAGTTAGGGGAACAGATGCTGTCCCCCACCTTGAGTCAAGCAAACTGCAAGGACACAGTACCCAAGTGACACAATTCCCTGACTGCAAGGGCCACACCTGGGTATCAGATGAGGAGTGGGCAGTGCACAATCGAGGGACATGGGTCCTGGACCACATGACTGATGTGCTGTGGAAGTTTAACCAGGCCAGAGGAGGGCACATAGCATGGCAGACAGAGTACACAATGCAGTCATGGACTCACCCCCTCCGTGCTGCTCCCTGGCCTTCAGCTGCCCATCCAGATCAGGGAAGACCACCGCCAGGATCCTGAGCATGTGGGGGTCAGGGTCCGGTGTCCGCCCCTCCTGCGAGGAGGCGACAGCTTCAGCTGGACCCGTGCGATCCTCCGGGTCCAGCCCCGAAGGTCCTGCCACCTCTTCTGGCAGTTGCGGATCCGGCGCTTGTAGTCCCCCACGGATCTCACTGCCCGGACGATGGTCAGCCATATCTTCTGCTTCTGGTGGGCATCAACCTGTGAGGATGACAAAGTGAGAATGCTATTACTACACATGCAACATATCCGTGCATTACACAGTTGTGTATACATGTCTCAATCACAGGGGCACATGATGTACACAGGCAGTGCAACGATGGCCATGGACAGTATGCCAGCAGTAACTACATGGTATCATTGCCTGGGAAGTAAAACCTTGTTTAAATGCACTGTCACTGCACTATACCTGTCCAGTGCATGTGACTACACACTATGGGGGTGACAACTACTCAGTGAGCCTGCTAGCCAGTGGCGTGCAGACTGTTAGCCTTGCTAGTCAGACAACATGCACATTTAGGAAGGCAGTGGACAGAACACTCACCTGCTCCCCTGCTTTCCCATACAGCTTGCTGTACTGTGGAAGGAGGCTGTCCAGCAGGGCCTGGTTCTCCTCAGTGCTGAAGGCTGGGGCTCTCTCCACAGTACGTGCCATTGCAGGGTCCAGAGGGTGCAGATACAGCAGCAGTGGTGGTGGCAGATGTCGTCCTGGAGCATGTAGTGCAGGCAAGTGAGCTCTCAGGGGAACAGCCAGCATTATATGTGTGCTGCAGAGGCAGTTACTGTCCCATGTGTCCAAAGTGATAGGTCCAAGTCGTTAGCATCTTCTGAATCTGGCCAATCCATGGAATTGCACCACTTACACACGCCCACAGCATCCTTCAAATGTTCAACTTCATGACACCCATGAATTTGCAACATTGTTGTGGATGAACAACTGAATTTCCAGCATCAGACTCGTTCAAAATTTGAAAACGCGTCCGGTGCCAGGCCAGGCCATAGCCAATGGGTGCACACCGATCGGTCCATTGCTGTTCAACGCGTACCTAGGATACAATGCGTGCCCGCACACATTGAATGCAATGGGCCGGCCGGGCACACCGATCGGTCCATTGCTGTTCAACGCGTACCTAGGATACAACGCGTACCCGCACACATTGAATGCAATGGGCCGGCCGGGCACACCGATCGGTCCATTGCTGTTCAACGCGTACCCGGGATACAACGCGTACCCGCACACATTGAATGCAATGGGCCGGCCGGGCACACCGATCGGTCCATTGCTGTTCAACGCGTACCCGGGATACAACGCGTACCCGCACACATTGAATGCAATGGGCCGGCCGGGCACACCGATCGGTCCATTGCTGTTCAACGCGTACCCGGGATACAACGCGTACCCGCACACATTGAATGCAATGGGCCGGCCGGGCACACCGATCGGTCCATTGCTGTTCAACGCGTACCCGGGATACAACGCGTACCCGCACACATTGAATGCAATGGCCAATGTGTGCGCACCGATCGGTCCATTGCTGTCCAACGTGTACCCAGGATACAACGCGTACCCGCACACATTGAATGCAATGGCCAATGTGTGCGCACCGATCGGTCCATTGCTGTCCAACGCGTACCTGCGGATACAACGCGTACCAGCACACATTGAATGCAATGGCCAATGTGTGCGCACCGATCGGTCCATTGCTGTCCAACGCGTCCCTGTACATGTCACTGGCATATGTCACCATGCCTGTCACAGGTGAACATATGCCAGCCACATATACTTCCCAGGGAGTGAGGGGCACACCTACAACACCACAGCCTGTCCAAACTGTATCCTAAGGCATGTAAGGCTGCATTACCTATTCCGTGTATGGGGGTGAACATGTTGTTCTGTGGGTGTCACTTGGGGCAGCCACCCCCAGGCTGTGCACGTGTTCATGGGGACAGTATCCTTGGTGTTTCGTGTACATGACCACTGTGATGTGCAACTGTTCATATCTGAGCATGTGGCATGGTCACATTTCATGGTGGTGTATGTGTATGTCATGTCACATGCCCCCTGAGTCCCATGTGGGACGGTATGTTTAACCCAGGGTGACCCATTGGCACAATAGTGATGATCCTCCACAGTCTGTGTGCATGTTGTGTTTACAATGGCTCTGATTTCATGTGCACAATGGGAGACAGTCTCCACACCCACGTTGTTTGTGCATGGACTTTGATGTTGTGCGTGTGTGTGTCACAGACGTCCATGTCTGTCCTGCCGAGGCAACAGGGACCACTACCTGTGGGGGTCATGGTTGTTTTGCTGTGGTGTATACATGATACGCCATGTCATGCCAGTGTCCATGTGGCAATACAGGGTCCCTGGAAATCTACCTGTTGTTGAGCTGTGATGCCTGGGGCACATCTGTCCTCACATGTCACTGTGGGGTGTGTTTGTAACGTGGCAGCAGGAGATGGGAAATGTGACACGTCCTCATGATACCCAATGGCACAACCTGGGACTTATTGATGCCACTTGTTGAACTGTGATGTTGGATGTTGGCCATGTATGTGCCATACATGTCCTTACGGAACTGCACACATCATGTACTTGTGCCTCATAATGATGTATCGTGTGATATTGAGTGTGTACAATGCCACATATGTGGGGTGAGTGACAATCTTTCTTTCTTCACCTATGCACTGCAGGGCACCAGCTGTCCATAGACCATTCCCTGACCTGGCAACGATGGTGGAACGTGACAGCATCCGACGGTACCGCTTCACCAGGCAGCTGATTGATGATTTGGCAGTGCGCTTGGCACCACACCTGCAACCTGGCCGGCCGTACCCTACAGCGCTGACCCCCAAGGTGAAGGTGATGGCAGCCCTACACTTCTTTGCCACCGGTACCTTTCAACACACTCTGGCGACTGCTGGTGGGATGTCACAGACCATGTTCAGCCGTGTGCTCCGCGATGTATTGGAGGCTATGTTGATATACCTGAACCAGTACATCTATTTCCCAAGACTCCAGCAACTCACTGACGTGAAGAGTGACTTCTATGCCCTGGGGAGGATGCTGCATGTCATTGGCTCCATTGATGGGACACATGTGTCTTTGGTACCACCACAGGCCCAGGAGCAGGCATACAGGAACAGCAAGCACTACCACTCGGTCAATGCACTGGTGGTCTGTCTTGCAGATATGACCATCACACACGTGTGTGCCCGTTTTCCCGGTTCTGCACACGATGCCTACGTGATGAGGAGTAGTCGCATCCCGAGGATGATGTCACAGATGCGGAACCAGCGTGCCTGGCTTGTTGGTGTGTACTGACTTTGTACCATTGTGTGTGTTCTGCAATGTAGTGTTCCACCCTCTTTTCCAACTCAGCTAATGTGCAATTGTCTGTATGTAGGTGACTCCGGATATCCCAACATGCCATGGTTGCTGACGCCCCTCAGGAACCCTGTGACACCAGCCCAGATGCGCTACAATGAGGCACATGGTCGGACGAGGAGAGTGATTGAGCGGACATTTGGTCTCCTGAAGAGCCGCTTCCGCTGCCTGGACAAGACAGGAGGGTCCCTCCCATATGCCCCGGCAAAGGTGTGCAAGATTGTCATCGTCTGCTGCATGCTACACAACCTGGCAGTGCGGAAGGAGTTGCCTCTCATCCTGGATGACGATGACCAACGTCCGCCACCTGTGGAGGATCCTGGCCTGGACCACGATGCCAGTGATGATGATGATGATGATGGTGATGTCCGCACACAGCTCATCACCAACTTCTTCAGCTGAATGTAAGTATCCAGAGATGTCATGTAACTGATGTGAGTTTGCATGATATGTGTTGGTGGTGCTCTGGTGCTGTTTGAGTGTGTCCATGTGCTACATGACTGTATGCGTGTAGCGATGTGTCCTTACAGGTAGTCTGTACTCCCCAACAGTGTTGACATGCTAACTTGGTTCTGGGTGGGTATCTTGTGACATGTATTGGGCATGAGTATTGCAGTTCTGTCCTGTTCTTCAGTGCTTTTGACTGTGTGTCATTTCTGTCCTTCACAGGGTACTTTCTGAGTCGTTTGGTCAACTGTGATCCCCAACACCGTGATTCGACTTCCAGGGTGGTAGCTGTCGTGTCCCTACAGGTGATGTGCACCACACCCATGGACTTCCTTCCTTCTACACTTGTTGACTGTGTGCCCGCTGCCAGGTGGGATTACCTTGCATCTGTGGTGGTTACAACATGTTGCAAATGTGTAATAAACCTGTGCTTCACTTTGGGATGTGCGTTGTCTGTGGTCACACATCTGACTGACATTTGCTTACTGCACCAGTGGGCTAGTTGACACAGACTGTGAATAGGTGTTGGGTCTGTGCAATGCAACGTATTTCCTGGCAACATCAGTGTAGGCGATGAGTCAGATGGCCATGGTGTGTATGTGTTGTGTAGCCCTGGTGGTGTGCCTCCCTCATATGTGTGACGTCGCCATGACTCACATGCCGGTGTTGTACTTGCTGTAGCAGTTAGCATGCACAGTGTCATTTCCCAGATCATCATCGCCACTTCAGAGACAACGTAGGAATCACAACAGAGGCAAGTATGGTGTATTAGTGAGTTTATTGACATACATGTGTGAGTATAGTGCACAGGATGGTGGGTGCTGTACATTGTGATTGTAATCCAAAGTTCCTAGATGATTTGGAAGTCCTGGTAGCAGAAATGTCCAGAGTAGAGTCCACAGTCATCTGAGACATTGGTCCAACTTGAGCTCCCCATGTCATGTGGGAGAGTTGTGTTGCAGTCAACAGGGTGAACAGTTTGCGCACAAAGGTGATTATCCAGAACAGGTTTTGGCTTCCTGGGGGTTGCACATGGCCATCGGCCTCTCACTTGCCCCTCCTCGGACGACCCCTCTTCTTTGGGGGGGACCCTCAAGTGCAGGCTGCTGCGGTGCAGGGGACTCTCCGCCAGAGTCATCCTCCCTCCCTGTGGCAGTTGCAGTTGTTTCAGCAGCAGATGTTGTGGGCACACAGGGAGGTGTTGACTGGTTGCTGCTCATCTGGCGGAGGCATTGTAATATGTCCCTATGCACCGCCGTCATCTCTTGCAGTGTGTCCCACTTGGACTCCACGCGGGACATGTGTGAGTCCAAGCGGGCATGATGGGCAGCCTGCTGCTGTTTAATGTCCCTGAGGAGCCCCACTACCTGGCTGAGCTCTCCGGTGCTGGACTGGTACGCATCGGCTATGCGTGCCAGTTGTGGGTCATCATGCAGTCCAGACCCCTCTGCAAGCAGCGACCTTTGTCTCCCACCCCTCCCACCACCCCTGGCGACACGTGCAGTACCTGAGGTGGCACGCACAGGTGACCCTGGGCCCCCTTGGGGGTTGTTGGTGGTGTTGGTGTCCATGGCCCCACGTTGGTCCAGGGTCCCTGTGCTGGTGGTGGTGGTGCTCCTTGGTCTTTCCATGTCGGCAGGGGTGGTATGTGTGTTGACAGTCGTTGGAGGGGTGGGTGCAGGGGGTGCAGCTGGTGGTCCTGCTGGTGCTGCATGATGACTTGCTCCGGAGGTGCCAGGTTGGTCTTCTTCATCCGAGGAGGGCAGAGGCTGTTC
Source organism: Calotriton arnoldi (assembly GCA_963921515.1). Lineage (NCBI taxonomy): Eukaryota > Metazoa > Chordata > Amphibia > Caudata > Salamandridae > Calotriton > Calotriton arnoldi. Next base: position 378,466 of record CAWUFW010000795.1, read on the forward strand.
CACACCAGTGAGCTCCGTATCCTCTTGAGCCTGGGTCGGGGACTCCTCAGCGTCTGCTGCTGTGTCCCCATCATCACCTGTTTTTGGGAGACACACACAATGTATGTTATGTTTCTGCAGGCATCAATGTTTGACACACCTGACAGTTGTGACTGTGCCTCTGGATGCGGGCCTGTACATTGCATTGTCCTAAGTTGTCACAGTCAGGGGTTGATATTGGTGTAGCACATTGTCCTGCATTATTTGGGCATTTCTATGTGAATGTTGGGGTGTGTACATGGTCTGCATTGGTTGTATTTGGTTGACATCCGGCCCTCCTTCCCACCCAGCCAGATATCCCACCATGGAACGTGCTTCCATTGCAGGGAGTGCAATTTGTCTTTCAGGATGTCAGTCAGTGGTGTCCTGCTGTTGGTTGGTGCACAGTTGCCAGCAGGGCCTTGTGCTCCCCACAGCAGTAGCCAGTGTCAGCCATCTTGTCAGTTCTTGTCCACTCCCTGTGATGTGCGCATGGTTCAGGGTGGTGTTGATGGGACAGTTGTGGGGGTGAGCAATATCTGTGACTACCACTCCCATCATGCTATTGCCTCCACCCCACTTCCCAGCATGCCCATACTTACTTGCTTTTGGGTGGACTTAACTGTGTGTGACTGTGAGAGCAATGGCAAGATGGCTGACAGTGGTATCCTGCTGTTGCTTGGTGCCCAGTTCCAGCAGGGCCATGTGCTCCCCACAGCAGTAGCCAGTGTCAGCCATCTTGTCAGTTGTTTTCCACTCCCTGTGATGTGCGCATGGTTCAGGGTGGTGTTGATGGGACAGTTGTGGGGGTGACCAATATCTGTGACTACCACTCCCATCATTCTATTGCCTCCACCCCACTTCCCAGCATGCCCATACTTACTTGCTTTTGGGTGGACTTCACTGTGTGTGAGTGTGAGAGCAATGGCAAGATGGCTGACAGTGGTGTCCTGCTGTTGGTTGGTACACAGTTGCCAGCAGGGCCTTGTGCTCCCCACAGCAGTAGCCAGTGTCAGCCATCTTGTCAGTTGTTTTCCACTCCCTGTGATGTGGGCATGGTTCAGGGTGGTGTTGATGGGCCAATTGTGAGGCTGACCAATGTCTGTGACTACCACTCCCATCATGCTATTGCCTCCACCCCCCTTCCCAGCATGCCCATACTTACTTGCTTTTGGGTGGACTTCACTGTGTGTGAGTGTGAGAGCAATGGCAAGATGGCTGACAGTGGTGTCCTGCTGTTGCTTGCTGCCCAGTTCCCAGCAGGGCCATGTGCTCCCCACAGCAGTAGCCAGTGTCAGCCATCTTGTCAGTTGTTTTCCACTCCCTGTGATGTGCGCATGGTTCAGGGTGGTGTTGATGGGACAGTTGTGGGGGTGACCAATATCTGTGACTACCACTCCCATCATTCTATTGCCTCCACCCCACTTCCCAGCATGCCCATACTTACTTGCTTTTGGGTGGACTTCACTGTGTGTGAGTGAGAGCAATGGCAAGATGGCTGACACTGGTGTCCTGCTGTTGCTTGGTGCCCAGTTCCCAGCAGGGCCATGTGCTCCCCACAGCAGTAGCCAGTGTCAGCCATCTTGTCAGTTGTTTTCCACTCCCTGTGATGTGCGCATGGTTCAGGGTGGTGTTGATGGGACAGTTGTGGGGGTGACCAATATCTGTGACTACCACTCCCATCATTCTATTGCCTCCAGCCCACTTCCCAGCATGCCCATACTTACTTGCTTTTGGGTGGACTTCACTGTGTGTGAGTGTGAGAGCAATGGCAAGATGGCTGACAGTGGTGTCCTGCTGTTGCTTGGTGCCCAGTTCCCAGCAGGGCCATGTGCTCCCCACAGCAGTACCCAGTGTCAGCCATCTTGTCAGTTGTTTTCCACTCCCTGTGATGTGCGCATGGTTCAGGGTGGTGTTGATGGGACAGTTGTGGGGGTGACCAATATCTGTGACTACCACTCCCATCATGCTATTGCCTCCACCCCCCTTCCCAGCATGCCCATACTTCCTTCCTTTTAAGTGTACTTCACTGTGTGTGGGTGTGACAGCAATGGCAAGATGGCTGACAGTGGTGTCCTGCTGTTGGTTGGTGCCCAGTTCCCAGCATGGCCTTGTGCTCCCCACAAAGAGCACCAGTGTCAGACATCTTTGAAGTGGCTTTTGACTCCCTGTGAGGTGTGCATGCTTGGGTGTGTTCTTGCTGGGCCATGTGGGTGGGGGATGTTGGGCTGTGACTACCACTCCCATCATGCTTTTGCCTCCACCCCCTTCCCAGCATGGCCATGCTTCCTTCCTTTTGACTCTGCTTCCCTGTGGGGTTGTGTGCCTGTGCTGACAAGATGGCTGACAGTGTTATCCTGGGGTTTGTTTTGCTACAAGTCCCATGTGTGTCCCTGTGCTTCACACTGCATGACCCAGGGTTGTGGTTCTTTGTGGGATATTTGATTGGTGTGTGAGGCAATGCTTTCTCCCAGGTGAGTTGTGTGTAGTTTGTGTTAGGGGGGTTTGTGGGTGGAGCTGCTGGTGACTATGGTCAGTGCTGTGAGTCCTCCTTCCCACCCAGCCAGATATCCCACCATGGAACGTGCTTCCGTTGCAGGGAGTGCAAGTTGTCTTTCAGGATGTCAGTCAGTGGTGTCCTGCTGTTGGTTGGTGCACAGTTGCCAGCAGGGCCTTGTGCTCCCCACAGCAGTGGCCAGTGTCAGCCATCTTGTCAGTTGTTTTCCACTCCCTGTGATGTGAGCATGGTTCATGGTGGTGTTGATGTGCGCATTGTGAGGGTGGGCAATATCTGTGACTACGACTCCCATGATGCTATTGGCTACACTGACTTGCCCAGCATACACAGGATTCCTTCCTTTGAGTGGGCTTCACTGTGAGGTGGTGTTGTAGTGGTGGCTACATGTCTGGATGTGTTTGTTAGTTATATTTGTGCCACTGCCTAGCTGTAGTTGTAGTTGTGTTTGTACATGTGATGACACAGTTACATATCACTATGAGATGGCATGTGTTGTGTTTATCTGACTGACATACTCATTTTGGGATGATTCTGTTCTGGTTGGTGTGTATTTGCTTAGGGTGCATGGTTTGACTCTCCCCTTGACAGTGATGAGTGTGTATTGTGGCACAATATTGTGTACATTTGTTGTGTACTCACCAGGCTCTGGGATGTTTTCTAGTCCATAGACGCTCACTGGTGGTAGGATGGCCCGCACCTTCTCCTCCCAGGGCCTGAGGTATACTGGTTTGGCAGGAGGGCCACTGCCGGTGTGTTGGCTCAAGAGGTAGTCCTTCTTCAATAGCTCCTTGACCCTCCTGCGCACGTCATACCACCTGTTCTGGATGTCTTCCTTTGTGCGCAAACATGGTGATTGTGCGTTCACCCTGTCAACGTTCCTCGCCCACATCTTGGTTTTCTGCGACATGGGGGTCTGTTGGACCAGTGTACCAAACAGCTGTGGCTCTACCCTGAGGATCTCATCTACCAGGACTTCCAATTCACTATCTAGGAACTTTGGATTCTTCTTGGGGGGCATGGTGATGGGTGGTGGTGGTGAGTGATGTGTGTGTTGGTGTGCAAGTGAGGGTGTGTGAGTGTGTGTTTTGCTGGGTGTATGTGAGGGTGCTATTTGTTGAGGTGCTGATGGTGTGTGGCTTGTGTGATGGATGAGCTGTGAGTGTGTGTGGTTGCTGTCTGTTGGTGTTGAGTGCTGGCAGGTAATTAGAATTTGCAAAGGATCATGGTAGGGATTTGTGTCCTTTATATGGGTGGAGTTGTGGGTGTGTCTTTGTTCCCTGTTTCCCCACCCAGTATTTATTTGCTTTGTGATTGCTTGTTTGGCCTTTTTTTGTGTTTTTTTTTCCTTGGTTCTTTTTGTGCATGTAGGAGACGTTCTTCTGACCGAGTCGGACCCCCCAGTTGTCTCGTGCGAGCCTCTCCGATTTGTTCACGCTGTGTTTGTGCTGTTTTCTGTGCTGCGTACGCGTCGGTCGCGGGGTTTTGGGTTGCTTCGGCTCGCAGTTTTGAATGCGTGTCGGTCATGCGGCTTGGGCTCCGTGCGACTCGGTCGTGTTTCCCACGCGGTGCATCGTACTTGGCGGGTCGGAGTTCGCGGGTACGTTTCGTTCGGGATTCTTCCTGGTGCGTGTCGGTCGGTTCGATTCGCGTGGTTTTCCGGCTGGATGGCTGGTTTCTGCGCGGCTCGGTCGTTCGGCTTGTGTTCCGTACGAGTCGGTCGGATTTAGCACGCATTTCATCGTACTTTGCGGGTCGGGCTGCACCGGTACGTGTCGGTCGGTATTTATTCCGGCTCTGAGTCGGTCGGTACGTTTTCCGGCCCGAATCGGAATCGACCCCTTAGTGTCTAGATGTCTGCAAACTACTCTCAATAGGTCGACATGTTTCTTGCCTTCGGTGTCAGGAGGATCAGTGGCAATTCTTCAGGACCCAAAAAATTATTATAAAACTATCTACACACAGTGGTGAGGGAAACCTACATTCCCACATTGTAACGCTGTAGGTAAATACCCACAAAGGTTGAGGAACCTAAATAAAAGGAAGAACAGTAACAAATAATAAGAGCGGTGTACTCACGATCACACTGTATCTCATTTTCTCTCAGTTATTATACACATGAGTGACACAGTTGTGCAAAGTCATGGTGGAATCATCCCACATTAGGTATCAGAGTGCAACACCCAGAGTGATTAAAAACATGCACACTGAATATCTTGTGTGCTTCTAATAAAAGCAGTAGCCAAGTGTAATGTCATCTATGCTCACCTAAATGTCTAACAAGTTATGCCTCATCAGTATCCGGCGGGAAATGGACAATACAAATTGGTGTCCTGTAATGAGTAAGTGACAGCACGGTTCAGAGTTTAGCCCACAGAATGGTGTATCTTACTACCCAGTGGACAGTGGCGAGCTGTAGGTGCAGGATAGACGTTACGGTGTTATGGGTATCGTACACGCAATCCCCACTTGTGTGGGGAGTGGTATCTCGTAGGTCCGAGCTGCTAAATTATACGACTACCCTTCGCCGCATGCCAGAGAGGTAAGCGGTAATTACTAGCAAATGCGGGCGAAACGGGGTCGCGCCAATGTGCTCACAGCCGGACTGGACGAAGCACTGGCTCACAGTGGAGCGTGTGTAACAACCCCCCTAGAAACACCAGGAGCCTCGCAGCCCACAGTTAGACCTACGGCGTGGCACTGGACGCCGAGGGATACCCCATCTTTGGGGAAAATTACTCACCAGCAATCCATTGAATGCGCGTCTTGTGACCTACCCCTGCCGCCGGAACCGGGTGGTACTCTGCTGATCCGAGGAGCTGCAGATATACACACCGGTTCACAGATGGCAAGGGGCGGGCACTCAATCACGCGTCAGCTGGGGCCAATTAGCAAGCCGGAAGTGGAGACCCAAAACCTATGGCGGCCATCTTGGTAGGTGCAAATTTATTATGGAGAGCTTAATAAATGGGCGTCTGGGAAGCCTAAAAAGTCAGAGGCGCAGGTGGCACATCAATATTGGTTAACTAAAAGGTCGTACAGTGATGGAAGGGAGTCATTGGGTTCGAGAGTAGACGGTGTGAGGCTATGGACATGTGGCCGCTTCTATCCTCGTTCGTTGAATGGTGGCCATATTGGCATATGTAATAGACACCCTCAGTAGGGGTGAACCATGGTGACGGCCAAATGATATTGTGTAGAATGCCAGAAGTACTGTAAGGCACCAAACAGAAACTAAAAGATGTGGTTTACAGTGTATCTAATATATCGCTACAGTTGTTTTAGCATAGGCTTAGACTATCACAGTCCAGACCGAAGTGCCAGGCCAGGTCCTCCCTGGACCGGAAACAAGCATCCTGGGACCGGTTTCAGGGTATGTCACCCTTCTTCAGCCAGGCTAGCTTGAATCCAGTGGAACAGTGAGCAAGGGACCCACGTCTGGGCATACCCATCCCACTTAGAGCGAAAAGTGTTACAGCAAACAAATGATGGACGGAATGCTGACAATGCAAACATTCTCCCCCAGTCAAAAGATCTGGGTTAAATCCATCGTTCTTTTGGCCACTACGCCACCCCAGTTTGGACCCAGCCATATGCAAATCAGTCTTGACCCTGTGCCCCATGGGAACAGTCCAGACCGAACTGCCAGGCCAGGTCCTCCCTGGACCGGAAACAAGCATCCTTGGACCGGTTTCAGGGTATGTCACCCTTCTTCAGCCAGGCTAGCTTGAATCCAGTGGCACAGTGAGCAAGGGACCCACGATGACATACCGTGGGGAGCTCTTGTTAATACATGACTTTTCCCTCTAAGTGAGCCTCTCCTAGTGACTCTGGCTAGCAAGACCTAGTATCACGGACCCGATGGTCCGCACACATGATAGTCTAAGCCTACGCTAAAACAACTGTAGCGATATATTAGATACACTGTAAACCACATCTTTTAGTTTCTGTTTGGTGCCTTACAGTACTTCTGGTATCCTACACAATATCATTTGGCCGTCACCATGGTTCACCCCTACTGAGGGTGTCTATTACATACGCCAATATGGCCACCATTCAACGAACGAGGATAGAAGCGGCCACATGTCCATAGCCTCACGCCGTCTACTCTTGAACCCAATGACTCCCTTCCATCACTGTACGACCTTTTAGTTAACCAAAATTGATGTGCCACCTGCGCCTCTGACTTTTTAGGCTTCCCAGACGCCCGTTTATTAAGCTCTCCATAGTAAATTTGCACCTTCCAAGATGGCCGCCATAGGTTTTGGGTCGCCACTTCCGGCTTGCTAATTGGCCCCAGCTGACGCGCGATTGAGAGCCCGCCCCTAGCCGTCCGTGAACCGGTGTGTATATCTGCAGCTCCTCGGATCAGCAGAGTACCACCCGGTTCCGGCGGCAGGGGTAGGTCACAAGACGCGCATTCAATGGATTGCTGGTGAGTAATTTTCCCCAAAGATGTGGTATCCTTCGGCGTCCAGTGTCATGCCGTAGGTCTAACTGTGGGCTGCGAGGCTCCTGGTGTTTCTTGGGGGGTTGTTACACGCGCTCCACTGTGAGCCAGTGTTTCGTCCAATCCGGCTGTGAGCACATTGGCGCGACCCGTTTCGCCCGCATTTGTCAGTAATTACCGCTTACCTCTCTGGCATGCGGCGAAGGGTAGTCGTATAATTTAGCAGCTCGGACCTACGAGATACCACTCCCCACACAAGTGGGGATTGCGTGTACGATACCCATAACACCGTAACGTCTATCCTGCACCTACAGCTCACCACTTTCCACTGGGTAGTAAGATACACCATTCTGTGGGCTAAACTCTGAACCATGCTGTCACTTACTCACTACAGGACACCAATTTGTATTGTCCATTTCCCGCCGGATACTGATGAGGCATAACTTGTTAGACATTTACGTGAGCATAGATGACATTACACTTGGCTACTGCTTTTATTAGAAGCACACAAGATATTCAGTGTGCATGTTTTTAATCACTCTGGGTGTTGCACTCTGACACCTAATGTGGGAGGATTCCACCACGACTTTACACAACTGTGTCACTCATGTGTATAATAACTGAGAGAAAATGAGATACACTGTGATCGTGAGTACACCGCTCTTATTATTTGTTACTGTTCTTCCTTTTATTTAGGTTCCTCAACCTTTGTGGGTATTTACCTACAGCGTTACAACGTGGGAGGTAGGTTTCCCTCACCACGGTGTGTAGATAGTTTTATAATTATTTTTTTGGTCCTGAAGAATTGCCACTGATCCTCCTGACACCGAAGGCAAGAAACATGTCGACCTATTGAGAGTAGTGTGCAGACATCTAGACACATAGTCCCTAGATATCCCCTACTCCTTAGTTTTTAATCAGGCAGTTTACCTACCAGAATAAAATTTGTTCCAGGAGTAACTGACCTGTTTTAACCACTTCCTTCACCCTTGCACTACATCTACACGAGCTAGGCCCCTCACCCCCACTGCACCAAATGGCAGGAACAAAAGATCTCCGCTAAAGAGACCCTCATTGGGTGCCCATCGGGTATTGCAGCGCCGACCCGACGAGGAGCAGGCCCAATGATGAAGCATGACAACTAGCTGGCTGGGTGTGTGAGGACCTCAGTTCCAAAGGGAGGAATTCCCCCTTCCCCACTTCCTCTGTGGGTTATTCCTACCCCCTTGAGTTAATCAGGTATATCTCTCTATCCTTGTCTCTTACTCTACATAGGAACTGCATACCCTCTTCTTTGAACGTTGTCCCGGGCATGTATGCTGGACCTGACAAAAGCCCTCTTGTCCCCTCTTTTGATACACATTATTCGCAAAGCATGATTCAATCACAATAATTCAATTCTCTAATGATTTCAGTTTGGGTACCATTACATTCTTACATTCCTCAATCAGTTTTTCCATCAAAATGTTTCAGAAATATAATGGGTCTGCCTTAGAGGCAGGAGAAATACCACCTGATGGGCTGGTTTGTACACTCTGTTCCATCCCCAGCTGAGGTTTAAGGACAGTGGGGGAAATTATGAGATCAGAGTTACAATCAGAGTTATATTCCATTTGTACCCCTGCTACAGCCTCCAGGTATTCCCCTGCTATGTCGGGAGAGTTACACTCCACATAAATACGTTGCTCAGTTTTATCAATTAGTTCATTCAGTGCCTCAACTGCATACAGCAAAAAGTTATCAAGGAAAGGAGAAGACCTTTGGGCCAGATGTGCAAAGTTTGGGCATAGCAATTTCCAAATTACGATTTTCTGTGAATTGCAATTAGGAAATCGCTATTCCTAATGTATGAAACCTTTCTACTTTTAATTAGTGATTCCTAGTGGGTCACAAATGGACCTACCTCAGGAATATTAATGAGGTGGGTTGCAGTTTGCAACCCATTAGGAATAATAGCCATCAAAGGGATGGTGGTCTGCTGGGGTCAGCAGACCACCATGTCTGTGATCATTTTTAAATAAAGCAATCTTTTTTTCTTTTTTTAAAAATGCAGCCCTTTTCCTTAAAGGAAAATGTGTTGTGTTTCAAAAACAAAAAATGAAACGTTTAACTTTAATTTTAGAGTAGGCTGTGGTTCGTGGAGCCACTGCCTGCTTTCCCAATTTTTTTTTTTAACATTCTCAAAGGGGAAGGGGTTACCACCTCCTTTGAAGAGGTGATAAAATATTAATGTTTTGCTACCGGAATTCAGTGGCAAAACATTAATACATAGTGTAGGAGAGTAGGATCTGCTTCACATGGGTACCCCCACTTTTTGCTGATGCTTCACTGTTTTTCGACATTAGTCTGGCTGGGGCCCTGCTAATCAGAACCCCAGCCTAGCTGCTTCCTCTCTAAAATGGTTTCCATGTGCCTTAGGCACATCACTGATTGGGATCTGGAGTGCCCTTATAAGTCCCTAGTATATGGTATACTATGTACCAAGGGCATAGGTACCTCAGAGGCCTGCCAGGGGCTGCAGCATGTATTATGCCACCCCTGGAAGGCCATCCAAACTGACACCACAGGTCTGCTACTGCAGCCTGGGTAAGGTGGTGCATGCACCCCTTACTGTGATATAGGTTACCTATATCACTAAATACATACACACATATAAACCTATAAGTCACTCCTAAGGCAGGCCTTATCAATCCTAAAGGCAGAGTGCATGGTTCCTATGTGAGAGGGTGCCCCTGCATGAGCAGGGCCCCTCTGCAGCGTTCGGAGACCATCTCTGATGCTGTTTGTAGTGCAGCCTGACCATATACTCTTAAGCGCATTATATCCTCGCGGTAAAATGCTAACTATGGAATGGCTGCACCTAAACATGTCGTGTTTGGTGTCAAACATCTTGGAATACTACCCCCCCGCCAATCCTGGCGGCGGGGGTAGCATTCCACCCTTCTAGAGGGAAAGACATGTTAACTCTGACTAGTCCGGTAACTTCTTTCCAGAGCCCTGGCATCACAAAATGGATGCTGCTGCCACAGACACGAGTCTGGCCTCCTGCTGCTGGACGAAACTCCAGCAGGGGAGGCCTGGACAATAGGTTTCCTGTCCCAGGGAGGTGTGACCACCTCCCCAGACAGGATAATGTGTATTGGGGCTGGGCGGGAGCACTTTCGGGTGCTTTGAAGTCCTGCACTGGGGGCACATTTGGTGTCCCTGTGCATACCCCAGTTCAAACCGGATCAGGGGCTTGCAGCCCCTGCTTTGGCGCGAACTGGACAAAGGGAAAGGGGTGTAGCCACCCCTCTGCCCTGACCCACCCATAGGTGGGGCCACAGAGTAGTCCAACCCCTATCTTTAGTATAAAGGTAGGAACCCAGTCCTTAGGACTTTAGATTATCCCTGGACGAAACTCTGAAACTGAATCCTGGACCTTCGACGCTCTACTCACGATTAGAGGACAGAAGAATCTCCCTTGGGGTCAAGGAGTGACTCCCCTGCTTGGCAGGCACCAAAGAAGCATCTGTCCAGTTTGCATTTCTGAACCTCCCGTCGGACGCCGAAGTTATCGCATCACCAGAGGTGGATTTTCAGACTTCCCCGAGGCTACCCTGAGTCCCCAGCAAAGCTGAGGCCCGTGGCTATCGTGGGTGACTTGAGACCATGACCCCTGGACACCAAGCACATTTGCAAGTGCATCCTCTTCTGGGTCTCCCAAGAAGTCGTGCTTTGGGCTCTGAGTAGCCCTAGCCTCCAGCACCACCTGCACCGAAGATCACTGGCCCCCACTCCACGAGTGTCCTGTAAGCCAGATCCACTTGCGGCGTCACGAGGCTCCTTTGCGGTCGCTAGCCCATTGGCTAGTAGCCCTTAACGAAGGCCAATCTTGTCCTAACTTGGCATCCTGGTTGCTCCAGGCCTGCCCTCACTTACTCTCGCTGGGTGAGTTCCACAGACCTTGCTGGTCTGCACCATCGACGATCTACATCTTCACCGAGACTTGCCGTTGCCAAGGCTTGTTGCGTCTAATCCGGTCGCCGACACCTCAGCACTCGACAGACATCGTGTACCAGCCCGAATCCTGCTCCTGGTCACCGACAACACCTCTTGGACCTCGTGGCTGAAGAGTCAAGATGACCGTCAACGCACCTGAAGCACTCGACATCGGTGGGCATCTGTCCATCGCCTTCCTGGTCACTGGCTAGTGACCCAGACTCTGTCCCCTCTGCTTTCAGGTTCTTCAGAACTCCGATCCACTCTTGGATCCACCTGGACACTTTTCTCTTGGCCGCCAGCAGCACTTTGCAGCAGATCGCCATTCGAATCGACGACGAAACCCGACCCCGAAAGGCACCTATGCACCCGGCTTCCCTGGGTGAGGTAACACGAGTACTCCGGTGCTCCCGTGGGTAGAGACTCTTCAAAGTCCTAGATCTCAAAGGGTTTTGTCCTAGTCCTCTTTTAAGTGTCCCTTTTCTCGAATTTCCCGATCCCGACTTTCTCCATAGAAGTCAACGGCGTATCGCGGTTGTGTATTTACAATGCACGCGTCTCTCGTGGGTCCCCTGTGTCACTACCTTGGGTGGTTCCTTGTGGTCCAAGCACTTCTAGAGGCTCTAGGCCTAGTGTCTAGTTCAGTCGTGGTTCGCATACCACTTTATTGGTATATGGTTTGGTACGCCCCTAGGGCCCAAACGTGTATTTGTGCTATTACTGTGATTTAATAACTTCTAACTTATGTACTTCGAACTCTAGCCTCATAAAGAGACTAGAGGGGTGTGTTTAGCAATAAATACATATATTTTTAATATATACCTGGTGTGGTGCTCTTTCATTTGATCACTCAAGAGATTATAGACTGGTAAAACAAGCTGCTTTACATTCCTTCAAGACTTAGCCTGAAGGCTGCTCTCCATAGCTACCACTAGGATAGCTTTCAATAAGGTTGTCTTTAACCTATCTCCAATAAGGGGTTGTTTGGACTGGTGCAAGGTGCCCACTATAATTAGTGGACAGCATATGCCAGGCCAACTTCTCACATTGGTGTGCAGCGTGTGGGATTCCAGCTTGCTATTGTTTTACCAGATAATCTCAATTGAATTGATCAACTGAAAACCACTAAAGGTACCTAAGGTACATATAATTTAAGCTTAGAATACAGTAAGTTCTACTGAACTTAGAGTTGTGTGTTAAGGGATAGCACAACCCTTTCTACAACTCAAGAGAGTTTAGTAGGCCACACTAGAGTAGGTAGTGCATACACCACACCACACTAGTAATGTCTTTAAGGGTAGGATCTAAAGAATCCTTGCAGGAAGCCATTGAGCTTCCACCCTCCAAGTATGATACACTCCCATTCTTGGAATTGAGAGCTTTATGTAACTTGAGAAAATTAAGGACAGGCCAAAGCCCCACCACCCAACACCTCAAGGAGTTGTTGGTGGCTTATGACCTTAGTAAGCCCTTGGGGACTGAAGGGGTAGGAGCTGAAGGTGGGGCAGAGGAAGAGGACGAGGCCAGGGGTACCAATACCCCCAGCCCCCCTCTGAAACTGGCCAGGAGGGTGACAATGACCCTGACCTGGATAACCCAATCCCTCCTGTGGAAGATGATGAGGATGATCAGAATGATGCCCTCTTTGTCCCCCAGGAAGGATTAAGAGTGTGCCCAGGAAGTCTAGATCTCCTTCTCAGGAGTCTAACCACTCTGGCACCTCCATAGGGAGCTCTATCTCCTCTCACAGGAGGGAATCCTCTCATGAGAGAAGAGACAGACTGGTCCAGTATGAGGAAACTCAGCTGGAAATCAGAAAAAAGCAATTGGCTTTAGATAGGGAATCCCTAGATCTCCTTAGAGAGAGAAGAAAGTTGGGACTAGAGTCCCATGGTGGCAGCCATGTCCCTAGAGACAGGGAAAGGTCCTATGACCATAGGAACCTGAGCAAGATTGTCCCTCCCTACCAGAGTGGGGATGATATCCACAAATGGATAACTGCATTAGAGAGGGCCTGTAAGGTACAGAAGGTCCCTCAGGAGCAGTGGGCAGCAATCGTGTGGCTCTCCCTTGCTGACAAAGGTAGAGATAAGCTCCTCACTGTTAGAGAGGAGGATGCTGATAATTACAAGGTCTTGAAGAGTGCTCTTATTGATGGGTTTGGCCTAACCACTGAACAGTACAGGTTGAATTTCAGAGACACCCAAAAAGCACAGACTCAAGACTGGGTAGACTATGTGGATTGTTCTGCCAAGGCTCTGGAAGGCTGGTTGATGGGCAGTAAGGTGTGTGACTTCTCAGGATTGTACAATCTGATAATGAGGGAGCAGATTCTTAATAACTGTCAAAATCAGCTGTTGCATCAATACCTGGTAGACTCTGATCTGACCTCTCCCCAAGAATTGGGAAAGAAGGCAGACAAATGGGTCAGAACCAGGGTGAAGCAGAAGGTACAGAACCAAGGTGGGGAAACCAAGAAGCAAGATGCTAAGAACTCTGAAAAGGGTGGGGAGAAGGGTAAAGATCAAAAGTCTTCATCAGGCACCCAAAAATCTTCTTCTGGTGGGGATTCACAGTCTACCAAAGGGAAAGGCCAAAGAAAACCATGGTGCAAGGTCTGTAAGCAAAAGACCCACTGGACCAGTGATTGCACCAAGTCCAAAGACTCCAGTCCAGCACCCACCAATGCCCCTAAGGCACCTGTTCCCCCTAGTACAGTTGGTGGGAGTGCTCCAGCCAAGGGTTTAGTAGGGTTCACCCTGGGAACTGAGTTGGGCTCTGACCTAGTCAGAGAACTGACTCAGGCTGTGTTAGTCTGTGATGGAGGCATGGGTGTGACCTCCACTGTGAGTCCCAGTAATCTGGGCAAGTACAGACAACAGCCTTTAATTAATGGACATGAGGCTTTGGCATTTAGGGACACAGGGGCAAGTGTCACAATGGTGAGACAAGACCTTGTGCATCCTGGGCAAGTTATGCTTGGTGAGATGTACCAAGTGACCAATGCTAGCAATGTCAGAACAGACCATACTCTGGCAGTTGTTAACTTCTCCTGGGGAGGGGTAACTGGCCTTAAGAAGGTTGTGGTAAGTGCAAACCTACCAGTCGAATGCTTGCTTGGCAATGACTTAGAGACTTCTGCTTGGGCATAAGTGGAGCTCAGGACCCATGCAGAAATGCTGGGGATCCCTGCAGATGTGTTTGCTGTGACCAGGTCACAAGCCAAAATGTCTAAAACTGAACAGGCCTTGTATTCTGGAAGAATGGACCAAGTGCCTTCCAAGAGGAGGAGTAGTAGGGTTAAGGCAGTGCCTTCCCCCTTGGCTCAGGAGGAAGATCAGTCCCTTGAGGGGGATGATCTCAGCCCTGAAGAAGGAACTGTCCCAGAGGAACTGGAACCTGACCAAGTTGAGTTCTTGGGGACAGGGGGACCTTCTAGGGCAGATCTGAGCCAGGAGCAGCAGAGCTGCCCCTCCCTTGAACCCCTCAGACAGCAAGCTGCTGCTGAGGCTGCTGGGAAAGCTAGTGGTCCCCATACAGTGTATTGGGATGATGGACTCCTGTACTCAGAGAGTAGAGACCCCAAGCCTGGTGCTACCAGGAGGTTGGTAATACCTCTGAAGTTCAGGGGCTTCCTATTGACCCTAGCCCATGATATTCCCTTAGCAGGTCACCTGGGCCAGAACAAGACTTGGGACAGAATTGTCCCTCACTTTCACTGGCCCCACATGTCTGAAGACAGTAAGGAGTTTTGTCGCTCCTGTGTAACCTGCCAAGCCAGTGGCAAGGCAGGTGGCACTACAAAGGCCCCCCTGATACCACTACCTGTGGTGGGGGTGCCCTTTGAGAGGGTAGGGATTGACATTGTTGGTCCCATGGATCCCCAAACAGCCTCTGGGCACAGGTTTATCCAGGTACCCAGAAGCTATTCCCCTCAGGACCACTACAGCACCTGTGGTGGCAAGGGCCCTCCTGGGAATCTTCTCAAGAGTGGGCTTTCCTAAGGAGGTAGTATCAGACAGGGATGCTAACTTCATGTCTGGGTACTTAAAAGCAATGTGGAAGGAGTGTGGAGTGACTTATAAGTTCACCACACCCTATCACCCACAATGCAATGGTTTAGTTGAGAGATTCAACAAAACCTTGAAGGGCATGATTAAAGGGCTCCCAGAAAAGCTTAGGCGTAGATGGGACATACTCTTGCCCTGCCTTTTATTCGCATATAGGGAGGTGCCTCAGAAGGGGGTTGGTTACAGCCCTTTTGAACTTCTGTTTGGCCACCCTGTGAGGGGTCCACTGTGCTTGGTGAAGGAAGGATGGGAGTTACCTCTCAAGCCCCCAAAGCAAGATATAGTGGACTATGTACTTGGTCTCCGCTCCAGGATGGCTGAGTACATGAAAAAGGCAACCAAAAACCTTGAGGCTAGCCAGGAACTTCAAAAGGCCTAGCATGACCAAAAGGCTGTTCTGACTGTTTACCAGCCAGGACAGAAGGTGTGGGAGTTGGAGCCAGTGGCCCCAGCAGCTCTCCAAGATAAATGGAGTGGACCCCACACTATTGTTGAGCAGAAGGGTGAGGTCACTTATTTAGTAGTCCTAGGAACACCCAGGAGTCCCCACAGGGTTCTCCATGTCAACAGGTTAAAACCATATGTGGACAGGGCAGACATGGGCTTGCTCATGGCTACTGATGAAGGGCAGGAGGAAGAGAGTGACCCACTCCCTGACCTGCTCTCACAGAACCCTGACGATGGGTCAGTTGATGGTGTAGCCTTGGCAGGCAGCCTCACTACCCAGCAACAAACTGATTGCAGGCAAGTCCTCAATCAGTTTAGACATATGTTTTCACTGACACCCAGTCAGACCACCTGGTGCACTCATGAAGTGGACACTGGGGACAGTCTGCCTATTAAAAACAAGATTTATAGGCAACCTGACCATGTCAGGGACTGTATCAGGACTGAAGTCCAGAAAATGTTGGAATTGGGAGTTATTGAACCCTCAGATAGCCCTTGGGCTAGTCCAGTGGTCCTTGTACCGAAACCTCACACCAGTGGTGGAAAAAGAGAGATGAGGTTTTGTGTGGACTACAGGGGTCTCAATGCAGTCACTAGGACTGATGCCCATCCAATACCCAGGGCAGATGAGCTCATAGATACTTTGGCCTCTGCCAAATATCTCAGCACATTTGACCTAACAGCTGGCTACTGGTAGATCAGACTAGCTGATACTGCAAAGCCCAAAACAGCATTCTCAACCCCTAGTGGGCATTACCAATTTGTGGTGATGCCCTTTGGTCTGAAGAATGTACCTGCCACTTTCCAGAGGTTGGTGAATACAGTTCTCACAGAACTGGAAGCCTATAGTGCAGCATATCTAGATGATATTGCTGTCTTTAGCTCCACCTGGGAGGATCACCTGGTCCACCTCAGGAATGTTTTGCAGGCCCTGCAAAAGGCAGGCCTGACTATCAAGGCCACTAAGTGCCAGATAGGGCAGAGTCAGGTTGTGTACCTGGGCCACCTTGTGGGTGGAGGCCAGGTTCAACCTTTGCAGAGCAAGATCCAGACCATCATGGACTGGACTGCTCCCACTACCCAGACTCAGGTGAGAGCCTTCTTAGGCCTGACTGGGTACTATAGGAGATTTGTCAAGGGGTATGGATCAATAGTGACACCCCTGAATGACTTAACTTCTAAGAAAATGCCCAAAAAGGTTCAGTGGACAGTTAACTGTCAAAAGGCATTTGATGACCTGAAGCAGGCCACGTGCACTGCTCCAATTCTGCAGAGTCCTGATTACTCCAAGAAGTTCATTGTTCAAACTGATGCATCTGAATTGGGGGTAGGGGCTGTACTGTCACAATTGAAGAAGAAGGTCAGGATCAGCCAGTAGCTTTCATTAGCAGAAGGCTGACCCCTAGAGAGAAACGTTGGTCAGCCATAGAGAGGGAGGCCTTTGCTGTGGTCTGGGCTCTGAAGAAGTTGAGGCCATACTTGTTTGGTACACACTTCCTGGTTCAGACAGACCATAAGCCCCTCTTATGGCTAAAACAAATGAAGGGTGAAAACCCCAAACTGCTTAGGTGGTCCATTTCCCTACAGGGGATGGACTTTACAGTGGAACATAGGCCTGGGAGTAACCATGCGAATGCAGATGGACTCTCTAGGTATTTCCACTTAGAACATGAAGACTTAACTGGGAAAGGTTAGTTTAATGTCCCTACGTTTGGGGGGGTTGTGTAGGAGAGTAGGATCTGCTTCACATGGGTACCCCCACTTTTGCTGATGCTTCACTGTTTTTCGACATTAGTCTGGCTGGGGCCCTGCTAATCAGAACCCCAGCCTAGCTGCTTCCTCTCTAAAATGGTTTCCATGTGCCTTAGGCACATCACTGATTGGGATCTGGAGTGCCCTTATAAGTCCCTAGTATATGGTATACTATGTACCAAGGGCATAGGTACCTCAGAGGCCTGCCAGGGGCTGCAGCATGTATTATGCCACCCCTGGAAGGCCATCCAAACTGACACCACAGGTCTGCTACTGCAGCCTGGGTAAGGTGGTGCATGCACCCCTTACTGTGATATAGGTTACCTATATCACTAAATACATACACACATATAAACCTATAAGTCACTCCTAAGGCAGGCCTTATCAATCCTAAAGGCAGAGTGCATGGTTCCTATGTGAGAGGGTGCCCCTGCATGAGCAGGGCCCCTCTGCAGCGTTCGGAGACCATCTCTGATGCTGTTTGTAGTGCAGCCTGACCATATACTCTTAAACGCATTATATCCTCGCGGTAAAATGCTAACTATGGAATGGCTGCACCTAAACATGTCGTGTTTGGTGTCAAACATCTTGGAATACTACCCCCACCAATCCTGGCGGCAGGGGTAGCATTCCACCCTTCTAGAGGAAAGACATGTTAACTCTGACTAGTCCGGTAACTTCTTTCCAGAGCCCTGGCATCACAAAATGGATGCTGCTGCCACAGACACGAGTCTGGCCTCCTGCTGCTGGACGAAACTCCGGCAGGGGAGGCCTGGACAATAGGTTTCCTGTCCCAGGGAGGTGTGACCACCTCCCCAGACAGGATAATGTGTATTGGGGCTGGGCGGGAGCACTTTCGGGTGCTTTGAAGTCCTGCACTGGGGGCACATTTGGTGTCCCTGTGCATACCCCAGTTCAAACCGGATCAGGGGCTTGCAGCCCCTGCTTTGGCGCGAACTGGACAAGGGAAAGGGGTGTAGCCACCCCTCTGCCCTGACCCACCCATAGGTGGGGCCACAGAGTAGTCCAACCCCTATCTTTAGTATAAAGGTAGGAACCCAGTCCTTAGGACTTTAGATTATCCCTGGACGAAACTCTGAAACTGAATCCTGGACCTTCGACGCTCTACTCACGATTAGAGGACAGAAGAATCTCCCTTGGGGTCAAGGAGTGACTCCCCTGCTTGGCAGGCACCAAAGAAGCATCTGTCCAGTTCGCATTTCTGAAGCTCCCGTCGGACGCCGAAGTCATCGCATCACCAGAGGTGGATTCTCAGACTTCCCCGAGGCTACCCTGAGTCCCCAGCAAAGCTGAGGCCCGTGGCTATCGTGGGTGACTTGAGACCGTGACCCCTGGACACCGAGCACATTTGCAAGTGCATCCTCTTCTGGGTCTCCCAAGAAGTCGTGCTTTGGGCTCCGAGTAGCCCTAGCCTCCATCACCACCTGCACCGAAGATCACTGGCCCCCACTCCACGAGTGTCCTGTAAGCCAGATCCACGTGCGGTGTCACGAGGCTCCTTCGCGGTCGCTAGCCCGTTGGCTAGTAGCCCTTAACGAAGGCCAATCTTTTCTTAACTTGGCATCCTGGTTTCCCCAGGCCTGTCCTCACTTACCCTCGCTGGGTGAGTTCCACAGACCTTGCTGGTCTGCACCATCGACGATCTACATCTTCACCAAGACTTGTAGTTGCCAAGGCTTGTTGGGTCCAATCCGGTCGCCGACACCTCAGCACTCGACAGACATCGTGTACCAGCCCGAATCCTGCTCCTGGTCGCTGACAACGCCTCCTGGACCTCGTGGCTGAAGAGTTAAGACGACTGTCAACGCACCTGAAGCACTCGACATCGGTGGGCATCTGTCCATCGCCTTCCTGGTCACTGGCTAGTGACCCAGACTCTGTCCCCTCTGCTTTCAGGTTCTTCAGAACTCCGATCCACTCTTGGATCCACCCGGACACTTTTCTCTTGGCCGCCAGCAGCACTTTGCAGCAGATCGCCATTCGAATCGACGACGAAACCCGACCCCGAAAGGCACCTATGCACCCGGCTTCCCTGGGTGAGGTAACACGAGTACTCCGGTGCTCCCGTGGGTAGAGACTCTTCAAAGTCCTAGATCTCAAAGGGTTTTGTCCTAGTCCTCTTTTAAGTGTCCCTTTTCTCGAATTTCCCGATCCCGACTTTCTCCATAGAAGTCAACGGCGTATCGCGGTTGTGTATTTACACTGCACGCGTCTCCCGTGGGTCCCCTGTGTCACTACCTTGGGTGGTTCCTTGTGGTCCAAGCACTTCTAGAGGCTCTAGGCCTAGTGTCTAGTTCAGTCGTGGTTCGCATACCACTTTATTGGTATATGGTTTGAGTACGCCCCTAGGGCCCAAACGTGTATTTGTGCTATTACTGTGATTTAATAACTTCTAACTTATGTACTTCGAACTCTAGCCTCATAAAGAGACTAGAGGGGTGTGTTTAGCAATAAATACATATATTTTTAATATATACCTGGTGTGGTGCTCTTTCATTTGATCACTCAAGAGATTATAGACTGGTAAAACAATGCTTTACATTCCTTCAAGACTTAGCCTGAAGGCTGCTCTCCATAGCTACCACTAGGATAGCTTTCAATAAGGTTGTCTTTAACCTATCTCCAATAAGGGGTTGTTTGGACTGGTGCAAGGTGCCCAATATAATTAGTGGACAGCATATGCCAGGCCAACTTCTCACACATAGCACTACCGTTCAGTATTTGGAAGGGGCGCCCAAAACACACCCGTTCCAAATACTGAATTTGTTTTAGGTTGCAAACCCAAATTGTGATTCGGTAGCTTGTAATTTGATGTTTGTACATTTCAAAAAGCATTTCTGAGGTCGCAAATGACTCAGTTCTGTGAATCGGGCTGTTTGCAACCTCAAAAATGCTTTGGACATCTGGCCCTTAGTATCTTATTAATAATGCCTGTTATGTTTGGAGGAACAGCAGCCTTTCTTTACCATATGGCAGCCAAATTGACAAGGTTGTAAAACTAAAGAGAGTTGGCCCGACTCAGCTTCTTCTGGTCTCTGATTGACCTCAGACAGGCCTGCCCTTGGCCCTTTGCCAGGCATTGACCGGATGTATCACGCTAATGACTCGTACATCAGGATTATGTGATAACGTAGTCTCGACCCACAACAGCACTCACTAGTCACAGGTATCCTATGCAGTGGGACTAGGTGCCACATTTTAAAGAGCTTGCAGCATCAGTTTGGCCTTCTCATAAACCTCCTTTCAGTGACAAGAGAATTTGGGTAACACATTTTCGACCCCCCACAGCACTCAGTAGTCACAGGCATCTGGCAAAGCAGGATTAGGTGTTGCTTTAGGGAGAGCTTGCAGCAAATGTCTGGCATTACCACCAAACCCCTTTCAGCTACAAGAGATTCTGGGTAAGGTAGCCTTGATTCACCTCAGCACTCATTGGTCACAGGCGTCTCACAAAGCAGGACTAGGTGTTGTTTTTTGCAGCATGGGTGTGGTCTTCCCACCAATCTCCTTCCAGCCACAAGAAATTCTTGATAATTTAGTCTTGACTCATCAGAGCACCCACTAGTTACAGGTATCCCATGGAGGAGAGTAGGTGTCCCGTTTTGAAGAGCCTGCAGGCATTGGTATGACTTTCCCCCCAACCTCCTTTTAGCCACAAGAGATTTTAGGTAACCTAGTCTTGACCCACCACAGCAGTCAATAGTCACAGGAATCCTGTGCAGTGGAATAAGGTATCGCTTTTTGAAGAGCTTGCAGGGTGGGTGTGGCCTTTCCACCACCCTCGTTTCAGCTACAAGGGATTCTGGGTAACATAGTCTCAACCCACCACTGCTCTCAGCAACCACAGGCATCCCCTTTGCGTAAATAATAAATATTGGCAAGTAACTAAATTAATACTGTGGGCCAGATTTATCAATGCTTTGCACCGGAGCAGTGTCACAAAAAGTGATGCACACCAGTGCAAAGTCTTGACATGGGATCAAGGGGCAGATTTATCATCATTTGGTGCAAAGCAACACAGCAAGACAACTTGCTGAGCTGTGTCAAATAGAGAGAGCAGGAATGTTCCCTATTACTTACATATGGCGCATTCCTGCTCTCTCTCTGGGCTGACACACTTATGGCTGCCAAAAGGCAACACAGGCACCATTTTCCCATGGTGCAAGGGTGCCTGTGCTACAGGCAGGATTGTTTTTGTGAAGCAAGGAATACGTTACTTCATAGAAGCAATCCTTAGAGGCATATTCATCTTTCTATGCGTGTTGCAGAATGCTAAGAGGAAGTAATGAGAATAAATAAACACATTTCTCCTTGTTACACCTCGTTACGCCTCTTTTGGGAAGACATACCATTTTAACGCATTTCCAGGTTTACTAGTCTTATCTGGGAGTGCACCAAACACCATGGGTGGATTCCTTGGCACACCCACGCTTCCCCCGTGAAATGCCTTCCCAATGCAGAGTAACACAAGACTTGTGCTGCCTAGATCTACTAAGCCACACAGAGCCATGCAGGGTGGCTTTGCGTGGCTTAGTAAATCTCACTGAAGCCCTTGTGTTGCCTTGCGCTGCTTTGCAAGACACAAAGCAGCTCAAGGGCTTCATAAATCTGGGCCTTAATGTCTAACACAAATCTTGATTTGCACTAGAAAGTAGCCCTAAATTCACACAATGTAGCTCTTTGGGCTACTTTGCATTAAGCGGGTGTCTGTCGCATGGTACATGGGTGCTCCCCTGCAACCACCCAGAGTTTTTGATGCAAAACCCTATCTATCATAAATAGGACTCCCGGTTTTATGGTAGTTATTTCTTTAAAATTTCGGGCTGTATTCATCCATATTTATTTTTTGTCCATTTTATTGGTATTTATCCATATTAATTTTGTGTTTTGAGAATAGAGTTGTAAAATGGTAAATTTCAATTTTTAACTCTTAGATATGCACTCATACATGGGTGCCTGTTGCATTTTAGCAAATTGAGCAGTCACATATAACAAATCACTAAACCCACAGGTATATATTAGCATTGTACTACAAATATATGCTAACATATGCGTGTATTTAAGGAAATCTAATCCTGTGTTTTTACCTCCCCATTCGATCTGCTCAGCTTTTTCCTGGAAACACATTGTTTCCTGTCTATATTTCTTCTTAAAAGTCAGTAAAAACGGAAAACTGGGAGCCTTTGTTATAAAAAGTAATCAGGGTTTTGTGCCAAAAATGTATGCCTCCTCGAGGCACGCATAATGTTTGAGAAAGGTTTTCTTTTCTCAAATTGTTTTAAGTTTGCATGTGTGCAGCAATGTACAGCATATATATAGAGTTATAAAAGTTTAAAGCTATGTCTAAGTATAGTATTTTGTACAGGAAGAGTACCCCTCCAGTACAAATCTTGCGCCATGGTGCAAGGGTGCCTGCGTTGCAGGGATGATTCCCTGCAACACTGACACCGTTGCACCATGGTGCAAGGGTGTCTGTGTTGCAGGGATGATTGTTTTTGTGCAGGAAGAAACACCTTCCTGCACATAAACAACCATTGTAATTTGCTCCTTCTTTGTGTGCTGCAGAAAGCAGCACACATAGAAAGAGCAAAAATGAGGAGAAATAAAAGTATTTCTCCTTGTTGCACCAATCTAACGCCAGCTTTTCAGTTGCGTTCTTTTTTGGAGCTGCCTCAGATTTACACATCCTTGTAAATCTGGGGCTGCGTCAAAAAGCAATGGGTGTTGCGGTGGAACGCCCACAGCAACACCCATTGCACGCCCCTTTCATGCAGATACCTGTAAGAAAGGGTATGATATTTACAAAGTGGCGTTAAGCCAAGCAAAGTGGCTTAACGTCGCTTTGTAAATATGGAGCAGGGCATTGCACCAACGGAGCGTTCTTAAAAGTGACGCTCCTGTGGCGCACTGCCCTTGCAAATATGCCCCATAGGGTTGTAAACATTGGGAGACAGGAATATTAAAAAAAAATATTATGATAAAAAAATATTGTGATGCAGAAATATCGTTGTCGAGAACATCGCTTTTTTTACCTAAGTAATATCGTTGTTAAGAATATGATTGTTGTTTTCAATAATATAGTTGTAAAAAATTTCGTTTTTTAATTGTCTTAATGTGTTTTAGTTCATATATTAATTGTATGTGTTATTATTGTTTGTGTATTTGTTAATAATATTTCTAAATATCGTTTGTAATTTTAAGTGATTTTAAATTGTTAATTTAATTTCAAATAATAATTTATAGTGTTGTAGCAGGTTGCTAGGTTTGTAGGGTCATTGGTTGGGAAGCAACAATTAATTAACAATTCATTATGAATTTATTAATAATGTACTTGATTATTAATTATGTACATTTTGTAATAATTAGATGTTTTAGTAATATTTTAGGTGCTGGCTACTGGAGCTGTATGGGTATAGGGTGGGAAGTTAATTAGGTAATCATTAATTAACAATTATTTATTAATTTATTATTAATTATTGTGTAATAATTATATTTATGAGATACATTTTACGTGTGGGCTGCTGGGTTTCTAGGCATATAAGGTGGGAAGTTAACAGTTATTTATTAATTTAGTATTAATTATTTAATTGAGTATTAATTATGTAAATTGTGTAATAACTTTATATTGTAGTGATATTCTAGGTGTGCTATGCTGGGATTGTAGGGATGTAGGGTAGGATGTTCAGTAATAATTCATTAACAATTAATTATTGATTTATTATTCATTATTCATTTGAAAATTAATTATCTACTTTATGTAATACTGATTTATTTTAGTAGTATTTTAGTTGCGGGTTGCCAGGTTTGTAGTGGTATAGAGTGGGACATTAATTAAGTAACAATTAATTAAGAAATATTTATTAATTGTTAATTAGTTAGTTATTTGATTATCAATTATTTAAATTGTGTTATACTTATTTATTTTCAATGACAATTTATTTTAATTGATAATTCATTATTAAATTGTTTAATAATAATGTAAATTGTTTAATTGCTTTTTATATTATGTATATATATTTTTTTGGGGGGGTTACTTTCACTACTGTTACACAGACTGGAGTGGGACTAGTAAATATAACTCCTCCAAAGTTCAACGCTTTCAACACTGTTGCACAGACTGGAGTGGGAATAATAAATGTAATCTCTCCGAAGTCCAACGCTTTCCCTAATGTTGCACAGACTGGAGAGGGAATAGTAAATCTTACCCCTCATAAATCCAACACTTTCCCTACTGTTGCACAGACTGGAGTGGGAATAGTAAATCTTACCCCTCCTAAGTCCAACACTTTCTCTACTGTTGCACAAACTGGAGGTGGAGTAGTAAATGATACCCCTTCTAACTCCAATACTTTCCCTACTGTTGACCTGTTGGGAGTGGGAATAGTAAATGTAATCCCTGTGAAAGCCTACGCTTTCCCTATTGTTGCATAAACTGGAGTGGGCATAGTGTATCTATTGTTCCCAGACTCCAATACTTTTCCTAATATTGTTTGAATAGGTCTGTTTTTATTATTTGTTTATTTTCCAATTTTATGTTATGTGTATATATATATATATATATATATATATATATATATATATATATATATATTATCTACTGGCGGTCGCCAGTAGATAGTTATAGTTACAACCTATTATCCATAGGAAATCCGCGACATTCTATTTGAAATAACTCTCTTGCCGGTTGACGTATCTTCGCAAAATTTTCAAACTTTATGGCCCGCTCCGGTCCGCTCCTACCCTGAAAGTCTCGGGGGATTCGTCAAGCGGGGGCCGAGAAAAAGGGGTCCCAAAACGCGTTTTCCCCATGCAATTTTCCATAGGAAACTTTAGACACGGCTACAGCCCGAACTGCTGAACGGAATTACACCAAATTTGGCAAAGAGGTAGTTCTTGGTTCAGAAAGAACCCTTTTTGTTAAATGGTGTAAATCCGTTCAGTAGTTGCTGAGAAAATCAAAAGTAAAAAGATAGTGATATCTAGGGCCGCGGATCCTCCCGAGCACGAGCTTTATGTTAATTGGCTGTCAACACTCCAAACCAGGAAGTGTTGGCAGCCATTTTATCCCTCGGTAGAACCGAGGGACAGAAACTAAGTGCGCAAAGCGCACAAAGGGGGCAGGGTAGAAACACCCTGACCCCTAGGTCTGCTCAGGGGTCCCACAAGGACCCCTGGGCAAAAAAAATTTTTTTTTTTTTAAAAATCGGCAGGATGCGCTCAGGGAGCCGCGAACACTCCCGCGCTTCGATGTTAATTGGCCCCCGGGTGGGCCAAGTCCCGGGGGCATGCTGGGGGGGTTAATTTTATGTGTGGGGGGCCTCTAAGGGCCCCCAAGCCCCGGGGACCACCACCCCCGGGGCTTTATGTATAATGGTGCGGGAGGGCTCTGAGCCCTCCCGCAGCCCCGGGGACCGCCACCTCCCCGGGGCTTCTTTTTTATTTAAAAAAACCTGTGTGGGGGGCTCCAGCCCCCACACGCCCAGGGACCACCACCTCCCCGGGGCACTAAGAAAAATTTTAATGGGGGTCCGTTTTGGACCCCCAGAGCCCAGGGACCACCACCTCCCCGGGGCTTTCAAAATGTAGGGAGGGGGCCGCGCGGCCCCCTCCTGGAGCCCTTGATGGCCCTGGGGACCACCACCCCCCAGGGCCGGCTCCTGCAGTGTCCCGGGGTGCCTACCCCCGGGACACTGCTGTTTGCAATGACAGGAGGGAGCCTCGCGGCTCCCGTCCTGTCATTGCAAACTTGCTTTGGATATTGGAAGAGAGGCAGGAAACCTGCTCTCTCTTCCAATATCCAAAGCCGACTGCTTTCCACATGGGG
The DNA here is from genome assembly GCA_963921515.1 of Calotriton arnoldi. Lineage (NCBI taxonomy): Eukaryota > Metazoa > Chordata > Amphibia > Caudata > Salamandridae > Calotriton > Calotriton arnoldi. The sequence continues at coordinate 404,544 of CAWUFW010000795.1, forward strand.
AGCAGCATGTTAGCTGCTCCCCATGTGTCAAGCTAATGCCGGCTCCTGTAGGACACGGGGAGCCGGCGGGACTGTGGGGAGTTTGGGGACCCCCCACAGTCCCCAACGAGAGGCCAGGCCCCGGGGGATGGGGTCTCCGGGGCCATAAGAGGCCACGGAGGGGGGCCACGCAGCCCCCCTCCCCAAAGTAACAAAAATTTAAAAAAAAAAAAAAAAAGTGCAAGGCCGGCCCCGGGGGATGGGGTCCCCGGGGCCTTAAATGGCCTGAGGAGGGGGGCCACGCAGCCCCCCTCCAAATAAAAAAAAAAGAGGCCATGCCCCGGGGGATGGGGTCCCCGGGGCCAATACAGGCCCAGGGAAGGGGGCCCACGCGGCCCCCTTCCCGTTTTTTTTTTTTATTTTAATTTTTAAAAAAAGGGGAAAGGCCCTGGGGGATGGGGTCCCCAGGGCCTAAAAATAGGAAAAAGGAAGGGGGGCCACACAGCCCCCCTTCAGGGAAAAAAAAACAACAAAAAAAAACGATCGGGCCCGTAGGCCCCGCCCCCTTCCTTCACCACTCTGCAAACGCGCCCCCTGGCGCGTTTGCAGAGAGAACAATTCCCCTTGAATACTGGGGGTCCCTGGGGGCCAACTAGCCCACCAGGAACCTCCAGTATGCGCCAGGGAGCTGCCTTGCAGAGAGGTGTACAGAGGCCACGCCCCTTTTACACCTCTCTGCAACGCAGCTCTATGGCGCTTTTGAGGTATATGGTGGGCTAGTTGCACCCCAGGGACCCTCAGGATTCAAGGGGAGTTAATCCCCGACTTAAAACGCGCCACGGGGCGCGTTTGCACAGTGGTGAAGGGAGGGGGCGGGGCTTCAGGTGACATGTGTGCAAACAGGCCCCGTGGCGCGTTTTAAGATGGGGAATTAAATCCTCTTCAATCCTGAGGGTCCCTGGGGGCCAACTAGCCCAACAGGTACGTCCAGAATGCGCCACAGAGCTGCGTTGCAGAGAGGTGTAAAAGGGGTGTGGCCTCTGTAAATGTCTCTGCAACGCAGCCCCTGGCGCATACTGGAGGTTCCTGGTGGGCTAGTTGGCCCGTAGGGACCCTCATGATTCAAGGGGACTTAATCCCCCAACTTAAAACGCGCCACGGGCGCGTTTGCACAGATGTCACCTCAGGCCCCGCCCCTCCCTTCACCATTGTGCAAATATTCCTCTAAAATCAGCCGAAATACAAATTCTGATTTACTCACCTGTTATCAGGAGAGACCTCAGTGCTGCATCTTTCAGCCCAGTACTAATCCTGAAAAGTAATTTTAACCGTACTTACCGGTAACTTGAATTTCCTTCATAGGCTAACATTGACTGGTTTCACTTGGAAATTCTTCTAAGTGTGGAGTTTTGGAACTTTAAAATATTCCTCTAAAATCAGCCGAAATACGAATTCCGATTTACTCACCTGTTATCAGGAGAGACCTCAGTGCTGCATCTTTCAGCCCAGTACTGATCCTCAAAAGTAATTTTAACCGTACTTACCGGTAACTTGAATTTCCTTCATAGGCTAACATTGACTGGTTTCACTTGGAAATTCTTCTAAGTGTGGAGTTTTGGAACTTTAAAATATTCCTCTAAAATCAGCCGAAATACGAATTCCGATTTACTCACCTGTTATCAGGAGAGACCTCAGTGCTGCATCTTTCAGCCCAGTACTGATCCTCAAAAGTAATTTTAACCGTACTTACCGGTAACTTGAATTTCCTTCATAGGCTAACATTGACTGGTTTCACTTGGAAATTCTTCTAAGTGTGGAGTTTTGGAACTTTAAAATATTCCTCTAAAATCAGCCGAAATACGAATTCCGATTTACTCACCTGTTATCAGGAGAGACCTCAGTGCTGCATCTTTCAGCCCAGTACTGATCCTCAAAAGTAATTTTAACCGTACTTACCAGTAACTTGAATTTCCTTCCATAGGATATCATTGCCTGCTTTTTGCTGAAAAAGTTTCTAAGTGTTGATTTTTGAAACATACAAATATTCCTCTAAAATCAGCCGAAATCCGAATTCTGATTTACTCACCTGTTATCAGGAGAGACCTCAGTGCTGCATCTTTCAGCCCAGTACTGGTCCTGAAAAGTAATTTTAACCGTACTTACCAGTAACTTGAATTTCCTTCCATAGGCTAACATTGACTGGTTTCACTTGGAAATTCTTCTAAGTGTGGAGTTTTGGAACTTTAAAATATTCCTCTAAAATCAGCCAAAATACGAATTCCGATTTACTCACCTGTTATCAGGAGAGACCTCAGTGCTGCATCTTTCAGCCCAGTACTGATCCTCAAAAGTAATTTTAACCGTACTTACCAGTAACTTGAATTTCCTTCCATAGGATATCATTGCCTGCTTTTTGCTGAAAAAGTTTCTAAGTGTTGATTTTTGAAACATACAAATATTCCTCTAAAATCAGCCGAAATCCGAATTCTGATTTACTCACCTGTTATCAGGAGAGACCTCAGTGATGCATCTTTCAGCCCAGTACTGGTCCTGAAAAGTAATTTTAACCGTACTTACCAGTAACTTGAATTTCCTTCCATAGGCTAACATTGACTGGTTTCACTTGGAAATTCTTCTAAGTGTGGAGTTTTGGAACTTTAAAATATTCCTCTAAAATCAGCCGAAATACGAATTCCGATTTACTCACCTGTTATCAGGAGAGACCTCAGTGCTGCATCTTTCAGCCCAGTACTGATCCTGAAAAGTAATTTTAACCGTACTTACCAGTAACTTGAATTTCCTTCCATAGGAATCCATTGTCTGGTTTTCAGCAGAAAAGTTTCAAAGTGTCGATTTTCACAAACTACAAATATTCCTAAAAAATCGCCTGTATGACTTAAACGCATTCTTTCAACTGTTTACAGGAGATGCACCAGTGCTGGATCCAGGATCCAACACTGAGTAAGAAAAAAGTAACGATAACAGTTTTTAACTTCTAAGTGAATTTCCTTCCATAGGATAACATTGGTGATTCTATGAGAAAAAGTTTCTAAGTGTGAACTTTTAAAGTACAATAATATTCCTTAAAAATCACGACTGTAACCAAAACGCTTTTACTCAACTGTTTACAGGAGATGTCCCAGGACTGAATCTAGGATCCAGTAATGTGGTTAGAAAAGTAATCCATAAAGTAACTAATTGCATTTAACTAGAAATTCACATTGAGCTGAATGTTGCATTGTGTTTGAAAATGTGTTGCCCATTGCAACAACTGTAACTACTGTACTTAAAAGTCTATTGCCTATGTGCAAAGTAATTAAACTAAAGTAATTCATTCTGAGAAAGTATTTTTTGTAATGTAATGTATAATGTAATTACAATGTAATTTAAAAAATAAAATATGTAAAAAAAAATTGTTTCTAAAAAATTTGGAAATCAGTATGAAAAAAATTTATATAACAATTAATACATTTAAAAATTGTCATTTACAAAACCTTTGAAATTCACTGAAAAAACTGTAGGTTTCAGACATGTTATAGTTACAAATTAGCATTTAAAAAACCTTTGAAATTCACTGAAAAAACCATAGGTTTCAGGGACGTTATAGTTACAAATTAGCATTTAAAAAACCTTTGAAATTCACTGAAAAAACCATAGGTTTTAGGGACAGTTATAGTTAGTTGGACATTGCACTCGTACAAAACCCGTGAAATTCCCCGTTATAGTTAGTCCAGCTAACTATAACTCGCGCCCCGCAATGCACTGCTGATGACGTCACATATTACATCACTCATGACATGGTCAGTGACATCACTGATGACATCACTGATGACATCTCAAATGACATCACTGATGACATCATCCACGTGATAATCTGATGCACCTCCTCACACCCTAATATAACCTTTGATACACCCACTCTAAATTACAGACTGCCATTCGCAAAACCATAGACACTCCAACACCAATAACTACATACCGACTCACTGATTCTTAGGTCTACGCACACATCCACTCACTCACCCGTACAGTCACTCATACTTACGGTCACTCAGTACAGGACTATCATATGCACTCATACTCCTATATAGACACTCAAACACCGCCACTCATCCATAGAGGTACTCACACACCTAGTCAGTCATGCAAATAATTAAACACACTACCATTTACTCACCTATACAGTTATACACACACCAGCTCACTTACTCATACAAATAGTAGCACATTCTTACGCTCTTATACAATCACTGATACAAGCACACACTCATCCATACAGCCACTATCACAATCACTCACTCTCGCTTATAGCTATTTATATACTCCAACACACATATATACTGCCTTTCACATATTTAGTTACTCACACATGTACCACTGGGACATACATTCACTCACTAACACACTCTTACACACACTTACCCACCCATACAGTCTATCACAGTTGCACTCTTGAAACCATCCACCCAGTGAATCACCCACTCACACATCTATGCACAGAGTTGCACACACCCCTCCCACACAAACACTCAGGCACCCATACAGATACTCAGACAAGCATTCAATAACTCATATAGACACTCATGTAGCTATTCACAAACACATGCAGCCACTTACACAGCAACAGACAGACGGATACAGACATTCACCCAGTTTAGTCACTAACCCATGCATTCAGTAAGATACGTTAAATCACTCACTTATAGAGTCAGTCACGCACCTACTAAATCATCCATACAGACACTTACACACCCACTCATTCTTCAATACGTCTTTTCCTATATATATTAAAAATATATAAACTTTACAGAAACACACAGTCACTGGATGATGTCATCAGTGATGTCATCAGTGATGTCATTTGAGATGTCATCAGTGATGTCATCAGTGATGTCACTGACCATGTCATGAGTGATGTAATATGTGACGTCATCAGCAGTGCATTGCGGGGCGCGAGTTATAGTTAGCTGGACTAACTATAACGGGGGAATTTCACGGGTTTTGTACGAGTGCAATGTCCAACTAACTATAACTGTCCCTAAAACCTATGGTTTTTTCAGTGAATATATATATATATATATATATATATATCACCAGCTTTGCCTCCTGACATCCAGTTTCCCTGGAACAGACGAACGCGGACCCAAAGATATGTTGCAAAATAAATTTATTTACTGCCCTGCACCACCGCCATAACACGTTTTGGCCTCCCAAAGGCCTTGATCACATGACGCGTTGCGAAGTGCCTTTGAATATTTAAAGTGCCAGTGCAAAAACTCGTGATCACACAGGTGACTGGATCATAGACATAGAAGAGTCATGAGAAAATTCCAGCAGAATGCAAAGCAGTTGCAATATAGGTGAAAATACGGATATTGGCTTAAAATCAATTAATATTTCATAATTAAAAATATTAAAATAGATAAAATACCAAAGCCTTTGACAACTTAATTTCTGTCATATCAATGCAACAATCCGCTATGACCTGCATAGTAAAAACCAGTGTGGAAAAATTTGTTATACGAGTGTTAAAATATTGATGTGGTAAAAACATAGCTCAATGTCAGTACATAATCTTGTTTTCCTTAAATATCATACACTCTTTCGCTGTTTCTTGATATTATGCTCTATAATCACACTAAGCTGGTGCCTGTTATTATGCCCTAAGTGGGATTGGAATCTCCTCCATGTCTTACTGTGATAGAGTGTAAGTGCATTTTGGTGTCACCATATTGAATCCACAAGGATTCTGACAAAGTGCTATTTATATGAAGACAAAGAAGGGCTGAGTAGTTTAAACAGGATGTTAAAACCAGAATGTGGAAATTGGCTGAAGGAGAAACTAATCACAGGCAAGTGAAGAAATCTTCACTTGCGTTGAGCCCAAATGGAGTTTTTCTGTCAAGCTCCAGAATGTACCTTGTTTCCAGTAGGCGTAGTTGGGCCTCGCGGTTGCCTCCCCTCCTAAGTGGTAGAATTGTGTCTATGACAAAGTATTTGAGGTGTTCCGGGCTACCGCCATGAGTTTCCCCAAAGTGTCTAGCCACTGGGTATGCTGGATCGCTGTTAGAAATAGCCCTTATGTGCTGGAGTATCCTCTTATGTACCGGCAGTTTGGTACTGTCTATGTAGCGTAGGCCACAAGGACACTCCAGCACATAAACCGCAAATTCTGTCTTACAGGTAAGCCTTTTTTTTGATAGGTACAGGGTCTGGTTTAAATGGGCTAGTATAGCATGATTTGTTGTTGGCAAATCTACATGCTTTACATGTGGGACATTTAACAAACCCCTTACATGAGTTGAGCCAATTCTTAGTTATTCTCAATTCAGGGCTGCTCTTTACCAGGCTATTGCTCATGGATCTTGCCTTTCTAAAGGTTAGGTCAGGTTTCTTGGGTAACCAATCTCCCAAAATTGGATCACTTCGTACAAGTCCCCAATTTCTGTTCAATATTTTATGCAAAGCTTGATGCTGTCGGTTGTAAGTGAGAATCATTCTTGTGGGTTGAGATGGTTGATCAGAGATTGTCGGTTGTTGACTAGGTTTGTATGAAAGAGCCTCTTCTCTGACAATAGCCTTGGTTTTACTGATAGCTTTGTCAATAATGTTAGCAGCATAGCCCCTATCCAGGAACCTATCTCTGCTTTCTAGCTGCGCGATGTTACAGTCTTCCTCAGTGCTACAAATGCGTTTAATACGCAGCATTTCCCCGTACGGAATGCTTTGTATTAAGTGTCTGGGTTGATGACTCTTCGCGTGGAGCACTGTGTTTCCTGCAGTAGGCTTCCTATACATCCTAGTCTCAAGTTTATCTTGTTTTATAAATACCTCAACATCAAGAAAACATACTGCTGCTCTGCTGATGTTTGCAGTAAAGTGGAGATTGAGATCCTTGTTATTGATCTGTTCTATGAATTGGGCCTGTTCCTCTGGGCCTCTTCAAATCAAGAACAGATCATCAATATAACGAAACCAGTAAGACACATGTTGTTTCATTATGTCTGCAAATTGGATCTTAAGGACCTGCTCTTCCTATAGACCCATATGCAGACAAGCATAACTAGGGGAAAAGCAGGCCCCCATTGCAACACCCCTGGTTTGCTGGTATACTTGATTTTCAAAGAGAAAAAAGTTTTGTTCCAGACATGTTGACACCATACTGACAAGCATTCTGTTGTGCATGTACAAACACATTGGTCTTTTGTTTAAGTAGTGTTCAATAGCCTTAATACCATCATGATGGCGAATGGAGGTATAGAGCGACGTTACGTCCAAAGTTATTAATAGTGAATCTGGGTCCCATGTGACCTCACTGATCTTCCTCAGGAAGTCACTGGTGTCCTGCAGATACGAAGGTACGTTTTTTACGTGTTCTTGAAGAAAATAATCCACGTATCATGACGTATTCTCCATAAGGTTGTTGCATGCAGAAATTATTGGCCTGCCAGGAGGTTTGATTGCGTTTTTGTGGATCTTAGGTATGAAGGAAATTGCAGGAATGACTGGGTGCTCTTTTTTAAGGAAACAAAATTCTTCCTCACTCAAAAGCCCTCCACTATTCCAAGCAAGTAGTTTAGAGTAATGTTCATTCCATGCCAACTTGACACTGTGCATATTACTCCTCTTGTAGCACTCAATGTCATTCAGTTGGGTTTGCTCTTCTTCCATGTATAAGTTACGAGGCCACAACACCACATTGCCCCCTTTGTCCGATTGTCTCACAATGATGTTATTATTGCTTTGTAGCTTTTTCATCAATTGTACATAGCAGTTGTTCTGACGATTACGAGTATGCCGGGCACATGTGGTGGATCTATAAAGTCGTTTAAGTTCCGCCGTGACTTGCTCATGATATACATCCAGATTATCATGTAGCATCACCGGTTGAAAAGTGGACTTTGGTTTGAACGGTGTCCTTATTGTTCCACTGATGTCAAATGTGGACATGCTTATTCCTGTTTCACCAGTTGTTTGATCATTTTGCAGATGATACAGATCCTGTAATAAGTCCACATCCCCTGCTACTAATAAAGATGGACTTTGAATAATGGTCATAGGTGGTCCTGGCTGTTTTTTGGCCTGCAAGAGATGAAACTTGCGCAATTTCAACTTCCGTATGAATCTATAAACATCCATACGAGTTTCTGCATAATTAAAACTGCTCTCTGGGCTGTATGATAGTCCAAGTGCCAAGATCTGTTTTTCAGCCATACTTAAGTTGGTATCAGTCAAATTGATTACGGTGTTGGAATCAAATTTTTGTCCCGGCTTGTTTATTTTCGATTCCATCTGCCCCTGGTCGGTTTTCTGGTGGTCTGTTTTTCGCTGTTGGCTGCATTTGCGTCTTTTCCGGCGTTTCTTGTTGTCTCTTTGGCGTTTTGTCCAACCTGCGCCCGAGGTCGCAGTGTTTGCCTCCTGTCTTGGCGCAGGCAATCCACCTCCTGCGCGAGGGAAAGTTTGGTAAACCCCAATCCTGGAGTCGCTCGTGATGTTTCGCCCTCGGATTCACTCTCCAGGGCGGAGCTTAATTCTGATGCTGATGTTGATGCAGTTATAGTGCCACTTGTACTTGCTTGATTTAATGGCGAATTATCTTTGCTAGTTCTTGCCTTTACAGCATCATATTTCCGGGCAAATGTAAATACCTGGCCGTTCTGATAATCCAATTTATCTCTTTGAAACTTATACGCTTTGCGTTTTTTGATTACTTCTTCATCTTTTTGTAAGCGCATTAGCATGTCTTCACGGAATTTTTTGATGGCAGCAGTAATATCCAATTTACCAATTTCCTCATTTAATTCATCAATTTTCAACTGTAGCGCTGCGCGATCACTTTCCGCATATTTTACGAGAATCTGTACCAATTTACGTGAAGATTCTAGGTTACAGTTTGCCCATTCCGCAAGCATGTTTGGGTCTGGGTTCTCATAACTCGGCGCCAGCATTATACGCAGCCCTCTAGGGATTCTGCCCACCTCCAAGTAGCGTGACAGAGATTTATGCTCCCACCATTTAGATTGCTCTGTCCGCATTAGTTTCTCCAGTTTTTCTGAACAAGTCTCTTGCATTGGAGCTCCCTGTTTGTATTGAACTCGTTTGCACATTGGTTACCGATTCCCCAGCCGGGGCGTCGTTAAACATCTCATTCGCCGCCTCCTCATGGTTCCGCAACGCATCTGCGGACATGGTGCGCGTGTATGGGCAAAGTTAGTCTTTAAACAACCACGGACACAACGATAAGTATCTATGTCCGGATTGTGCACACTCCTCAACTGGACTTTCCGAAGGTCCCTACCTTCACGAGTTGCCTGACGTCGATCTGGTCCTTCGACTCGGGTTACACCGACCTCGTCCTGCAGGCAGGGAAATTGACAGCGTCCAGGGGCAGCCGCGGCTTGCTCCTCGCTGGAGTAAATGATTCCTGTTCCAGTCAACGCCAGAACCTGCTGCTTCCTGCCGCACTGCCCAACTCGGAGTAGGGGTTACCGCTAGTACCGAAGAAGCAACTCGGTACAATTCATATCACCAGCTTTGCCTCCTGACATCCAGTTTCCCTGGAACAGACGAACGCGGACCCAAAGATATGGTGCAAAATAAATTTATTTACTGCCCTGCACCACCGCCATAACGCGTTTCGGCCTCCAAAAGGCCTTGATCACATGACGCGTTGCGAAGTGCCTTCGAATATTTAAAGTGCCAGTGCAAAAACTCATGATCACACAGGTGACTGGATCATAGACATAGAAGAAAATTCCAGCAGAATGCAAAGCAGTTGCAATATGCAGGTGAATATACGGATATTGGCTTAAAATCAATTAATATTTCATAATTAAAAATATTAAAATAGATAAAATACCAATGCTTTTGACAACTTAATTTCTGTCGTATCAATGCAACAATCCGCTATGACCTGCATAGTAAAAACCAGTGTGGAAAAATTTGTTATACGAGTGTTAAAATATTGATGTGGTAAAAACATAGCTCAATGTCAGTACATAATCTTGTTTACCTTAAATATCATACACTCTTTCGCTGTTTCTTGATATTCTGCTCTATAATCACACTAAGCTATATATATATATATATATATACACATTTTTGTTATAGTTTTAAAAAATTTCTTTTTTTGATTTGAACTCTTTTTTATTTTATTTGGTAATTTTTTAACTGATTTGTAAATATCTTTTAGGTTTGTACCTAGGCTGGTGGGAGGAACAGGTAGTGCATAACATCCATCTTTTTGATGATCATGCAGTGCTCTGGGTACGTTACAGTGACTATATATTTGTCATCTGGGATGGTTCCAATGAACAAACAGAGAGTTTGTAAAGATTCTAAACAATTACATACTCAATTTGAGATTTACTTGTCAAATAGATAAACGCTCATTAACTTTTTTGGACCTACAAGTCAAAGCTAGGGAGGGTACTTTATTTACTACACTGTATAGAAAAGAGACAGCAGGTACCAGCCTCCTGCATGCACGAAGTCACCCTCCTAGGAATTTAAGACAGAGCGTCCCCTTTGGGGAGTTGTTATGTGCAAAAAGAAACTGCAGTACTACCCCTGCTTTCAGCGTTGAAAAATATGTAATCATCAAAATATTTTTAAAATGAGGCTATACCCCAAAGACCATTCAGAATGCAGTCACTAGAGTTGATGGCATGGAAAGAGAGACCACCATGACCAGGGTAGTGAAAACTAGAGAAGAGAAGACCACCCATTAGGTTCATCACCACTTACAGCATAAAGGTGCCAAGAATAAGACAGATATTTAAAAAAATATTCACACACCCTTCAGACAGATGACATAATGGCCAAATATCTGTATGATCCTCCTAAGTTGACATTCAAGAAACATAAATCACTCAGTGATATGCTTTGTAAAAACATGATAACTCTGACGAAACCCCGAAAAAGTACACTTCCTAAAGGTTTTTACAGATGTACAAAGTGCAAAGCATGCAGGCACAGCATGAATGTCAAGCAAATAGTTTTTCCGGAAATGGACACAGTTTTCACCATTCAAAAACATCTCACTTGCAATACAGATCATTGTGTGTATAGCTTAAGATGTAGGTGCAATACATTTTGCAAGGGAAGCACAATTCACCAAGCAAAAAAATGTGTGCTTGAACACATCAGGGTTATTACGCACTATGATAGGCAATATCCAGTGGCCCGTCATTCCCAACAACAACACTCTAGTGACTTCACACAATTGCAGATGCTGGTCATTGATGCCATAGCCCCCATTATCAGGCAATAGAGTTCAAAATCTGCGACGTTTGGAATCAAGGTACAGTATTCAGTTTAATACTATGATCCCAGTGGGCTTGAATTCAGATGAGGAATTAGCGATACTTCTGGGTTAATCCAACTTGTAGAGATATAGTTATGATGCAGGTGTTTTCCTCACTTTTGGAATGTTATATTTACTTACATTTTTCATGTTTTCCACATTTCTGATGAAATGAATTTGCTTTGTTTTGTAATGATAAGAAGTGTGAGCACTTCAGTTTTAATTGCTTTTAATGTGTTATTGTTACAGGTGCTAGAAATGGGTGCACACCACCAAGGTGAAATTGATGTCAAGGTCCATGCATCATTTTCTTTAGCATGTTTTCTATTTTATTTTATTTTTACAAAATATTTGGAAAAGCTAAGGTAATGTTTATGTAAGTCCCATATGGACTCAATTAATTAATTAGTTAATTAATAAATTGTGTCAAAAAGACTTTTGATACAATGTCAATTATCCTACAACATAATCTAGATTCAGATGTGAAAATATAAAAAGTATTTGGCTCAAAAGGAGTAGTGACCTTCCTTTGTTTGTACATGTTTAGGCTTGTTAAGCCCACTTGGGCATTACTGAGCCATGTACCCTTTATGAATCGCAACTTTGAATCAGGTGGCTATTAAGCTCACATAGGCTTTATTTTGCAATTGTGATCCTTCTGATTTTCGATGGTAATAGACATAATGCTATGTCTAAAATGTATTTATTTATTTAGAAGCTTATAAAGCGCGCAGCTACCCCCAACGGGGGTGTCCCGGCACTTGGACAGGCGAAGGATGTGAGTACACTCAGCAGGTTAAGCATTCCAGAAGAGCCAGGTCTTCAGGTCACGTCGGAAGATAGATTCGGATTTGGTCAGCCACAAGGGCAGAGGCAGGCTGTTCCAAGTCTTGGCTGCGAACACCGCAAAGGCTCTACCGCCCATTCTGGCGCGGCGGAAACGGGGGGTGACAAGGAGACGAAGATGGTTGGATCTAAGTGCGCGGCTCGACTGTGCATGCTTAAGCCGAGCTCTGAGGTAGGCCGGGCCCATACCCTGCAGTGCTATAAAAACCAGAACCATTGACTTGAATTGGATGCGTTTGGTCACTGGGAGCCAGTGAAGCTTCTTCAGATATGGGGATATCGAGTGGCGATAAGGAATGTTAAATATCAGCCTAGCTGCTGCATTCTGAACAGTCTGTAAGCGTCTGATCACGTACGCAGGGGCCCCTGCGTACAGACTATTAGCGTAGTCCAGATGTGAGGTGATCAGTGCGTGGACAATTGTCCTGCGAGATTCCCGAGGGAGAAAGGGGAACATTTTTCGGATCATATGAAGTTTTCCGAAACAGGCCGCAGATACCTGATCGATTTGATTTTTGCATGAAAGTTCATTATTGATCCGGAATCCCAGGTTCCTGGCTGATATCACTGGTTCCGGAGGGGGTTCAGTTCTGATGGCCACCAGAGTGGAGGAGGGGGAGGGCTTGTTTGATTGAAGAATAGCACCTCAGTTTTATCCGAGTTGAGCTTAAGTGTGTTTAGGGCCATCCAGGAGGAAATATTGAGCAAGCAGCGTCTAAAATTAGAGAAGGTAGCTTCCGAGTGGTCCCTGAATGAGAACACCAATTGGGTGTCGTCAGTGTAGGAGACCGCTCTGACTCCACAGGATTCTACTACAGTGGCCAAAGGGAGAGATATATATTAAAAAACAGTGGGCTTAATGCGGAGCCTTGAGGGACACCGCAGTTCAGTGGTTTCTCCTCGGACCCAAAAGGCTGAAGGAAGACCTGTTGAGTGCGATTTATTAAAAAAGATCTGATCCAGGATAGAGGGGTGCCCTGGATCCCGAGGCTGAGTAGTCTCTCAATTAAAATAGCATGAGAGACCGTATCGAATGCCGCGGACAAGTCGAGGAGCACTAACATTGCCGCTTCGCCTTTGTCCACACATTCACGGATAGTTTCAGAAACCTCCAGAAGTGCAGTCTCCGTGCTATAGCCGGATCTGAACCCGGATTGTGAGTCGTGTAGGAGGCGGCCTGATTCAAAATAGGTGGATAATTGCTCCTGTACTATTTTTTCAAGAACTTTGGCTGGTTTTGGTAGTAGGGAGATGGGCCGATAGTTTTTAAAAACCGAAGGGTCAGCATCTGGTTTTTTTTAGGATAGGTATCAGCAAGGCCTGTTTCCAGGCCGAAGGGAAGACCCAGACTGCAATGAGGAGTTCCATATGGAGTTCAGGGGCGAGATAATGAGGGGGGCCACAGAACTAAAAAGTGATGCCGGGCAAAGGTCCTTAGCGGAGCCAGATTTACAGGCAAGCCATTTTTGAAGAGCAAGTTTGGTAGGGATTTGGGAAAAGGAGGTAAACAGGCCACGATTAGAAACCACAGGGTTTTGGACCAGGTGTTCCTGGGTGGGGCCAAACGTGGAGAAGATGTCAAGAATTTTATCGTAAAAAAAGTCTGATAAACCATCGCAGAGTTCCTGAGTAGGGGGAATCATACTGGACAGAGCGGCAGGTTTAGTAAAATCTTTGACAATTTAAAAAAAGGTTTTGGAAGAATTACCGGCATAAAATCACTATGATGCTTGATTAATTGTGGTTCAGCTGAATATTAAGCTGAATCAGCTTGGGTTTACCATTGAAAGATGGCTACCTTCACAACCTCCAGTGACTCGTCTTTATATTGCACTGCAAAAATGCCTTTGATGGCATTTATAAGCCGTGTTTACATTTATTTTATTTACTTTATGGAAATAATGTTCCTTTTATTGCATGTTCTGCATGAGTTACAAATGCGTAAATTAATTATAAAAGACGGGTATGATTTGAAACGCAAGTATAATGCTGCATGTTATTTGTGTGCATGGATCTAAAGAGTTGTATTAATCATTGAAATGTAATGGGTTGGCTTCTTACAAAAAAAGAATTATTGCAGTCTTGTTTCATTTAATCAAATTGAGTATTATTCATGCAAAGTAGAACATTGCATAATCACTTCAAAATGGCAGCGCTGTAAAATAACCTTTTCTACGCCACAATGTAGTCCGTTGTTATTGTCTATGCATACTGCTTTTGGTGGCGGTCCCCAGGGCCATCTTTGGCTCCAGGAGGGGAGCTGCATGCCCCCCTCCTTTTTTAGAATTTGCCCTGGGGATGTTGTGGTCCCCTGGACTTCTGGGAGGTGCATGCGGCCCCCACTTCAATGTCACAAAAGCCCTAGGGAGGTGGCGGTCCCCAGGGATTGGGGCTCTGTGCAGCCCCCCCATTAATTAAAGTTAAAGTCCCGGGGAGGTGGCAGCCCCCAGGGCTAAGGGGGTCAGCGCACCCACTGCTTTTGCTCTTGTAAAGCCCTGGGGAGGTGGCAGACCCCGGGGCTTGGGGTGGTCCGATAAACCCCTCATTTAATAAGTTCCCTGAGGATTTAACCCACCAGGGGGCTTCCTGTAAAAGAGCTGCAGGAGCCAACACTGTTTTATTTTTCAATTTTGCCGCAAATCCACCCGCAAATTCATGGCAAAGCTGAAAAAATAAATCTCTTCTTAATGCCCTGCATTGTCCCTGTGGGAACACCCCCACAATATCTGGGGATCAGGGTATTCCTACCCCACCCCTTTTTCTCTATTTTTTACTTTTTTGTGGGACTCAGCTTCAAGCAGAGTCCCAAGATGGCTGCCAACATTTCCTGGTTGAAGTTTTGGCAGTCAATCAAATTTCAGTAGGATCCAGGAGTCCACTGCAAGGACTCGAGTCCCCAGATATTGATATTTTTAAACTTAAAAAACTGCTGAATCGATTTACACCAAATCACAAAAAGCAGGCTTTCTGCCAAATTTGGAGTAATTCCGTTTAGTGGTTCGGGCTGTAGTCTTTTTCAAAATCCCTATGAGAAAATGCATGGGAAAAATGAGTTTGGGGACCCCCTTTTTTTCTCAGTTCTCAGCTACCGCTTGACGGATCACCCTGAAACTTTCAACACAGCAGCTGAATCTAAAAAGGGAAACGTTTGGAAAATTTTGTGAAGATTCACTGAGCAGCGCCAAAATTATTGACAAAACAGAAAACGCTTTTTCTATGGAAACATGGTCCTAACAATAACTAACTACTGCCAATCACCAGTAGGATACATATATATATATATTCACTGAAAAAACCATAGGTTTTAGGGACAGTTATAGTTAGTTGGACATTTCACTCATACAAAACCCGTGAAATTCCCCCGTTATAGTTAGTTCAGCTAACTATAACTCGCGCCCCCGCAATGCACTGCTGATGACGTCACATATTACATCACTCATGAAATGGTCAGTGACATCACTGATGACATCACTGATGACATCTCAAATGACATCACTGATGACATCATGCAGTGACTGTGTTTCTGTAAAGTTTAAATATTTTTAATATATATAGGAAAAGACGTATTTAAGAATGAGTGGGTGTATAAGTGTCTGTATGGATGATTTAGTAGGTGCGTGACTGACTCTATAAGTGAGTGATTTAACGTATCTTACTGAATACATGGGTTAGTGACTAAACTGGGTGAATGTCTGTATCCGTCTGTCTGTTGCTGTGTAAGTGGCTGCATGTGTTTGTGAATAGCTACATGAGTGTTTATATGAGTTATTGAATGGTTGTCTGAGTATCTGTATGGGTGCCTGAGTGTTTGTGTGGGAGGGGTGTGTGCGACTCTGTGCAATAATGTGTGAGTGGGTGATTCACTGGGTGGATGGTTTCGAGAGTGCATCTGTGATAGACTGTATGGGTGGGTAAGTGTGTGTAAGAGTGTGTTAGTGAGTGAATGTATGTCCCAGTGGTACATGTGTGACTAACTACATATGTGAAAGGCAGTATATATGTGTGTTGGAGTATATAAATAGCTGTAAGCGAGAGTGAGTGATTGTGATAGTGGCTGTATGGATGAGTGTGTGCTTGTATCAGTGATTGTATAAGAGCGTAACAATGTGCTAGTATTTGTATGATTAAGTGAGCTGGTGTGTGTATAACTGTATAGGTGAGTAAATGGCAGTGTGTTTAATTATTTGCATGACTGACTAGGTGTGTGAGTACCTCTATGGATGAGTGGCGGTGTTTGAGTGTCTATATAGGAGTAAGAGTGCATATGATAGTCCTGTACTGAGTGATCATAAGTATGAGTGAATGTACGGGTGAGTGAGTGGATGTGTGTGTGTAGACCTAAGAATCAGTGAGTGGGTATGTAGTTATTGGTGTTGGAGTGTCTATGGTTTTGCGAATGGCAGTCTGTAATTTAGAGTGGGTGTATCAAAGGTTATATTAGGGTGTGAGGAGGTGCATCAGATTATCACATGGATGATGTCATCAGTGATGTCATCAGTGATGTCATTTGAGATGTCATCAGTGATGTCATCAGTGATGTCACTGACCATGTCATGAGTGATGTAATATGTGACGTCATCAGCAGTGCATTGCGGGGCGCGAGTTATAGTTAGCTGAACTAACTATAACGGGGAATTTCACGGGTTTTGTACGAGTGAAATGTCCAACTAACTATAACTGTCCCTAAAACCTATGGTTTTTCAGTGAATTTCAAAGGTTTTTTAAATGCTAATTTCTAACTATAACGTGCCTGAAACCTATGGTTTTTTCAGTGAATTTCAAAGGTTTTTAAATGCTAATTTCTAACTATAATGCCCCTAAAACCTATGGTTTTTCAGTGAATTTCAAAGGTTTTGTAAATGACAATTTTTAAATGTATTAATTGTTATATTTATTTTTTTGATACTGATTTACTACATTTTTAAAACTATTTATTTTTAGATATTTTATTTATTAAATTACATTGTAATTACATTATACATTACATTACAAAATATACTTTCTCAGAATGAATTACTTTAGTTTAAATACTTTGCAAATAGGCAATAGAGTTTTAAGTACAGTAGTTACAGTTGTTGCAATGGGCAACACAATTTCAAACACAATGCAACATTGAGCTCAATGTGAATTTCTAGTTAAATGCAATTAGTTACTTTATGGATTACTTTTCTAACCACAGGACTGGATCCTAGATTCAGTCCTGGGACATCTCCTGTAAACAGTTGAGTAAAAGCGTTTTGGTTACAGTAGTGATTTTTAAGGAATATTATTGTATTTTAAAAGTTGACACTTAGAAACTTTTTCACATAGAATCACCAATGTTATCCTATGGGAGGAAATTCACTTAGCAGGTAAGTAGTGTTATCGTTACTTTTTCTTACTCAGTGTTGGATCCTGGATCCAGCACTGGTGCATCTCCTGTAAACAGTTGAAAGAATGCGTTTAAGTCATACAGGCGATTTTTAAGGAATATTTGTAGTTTGTGAAAATCGACACTTTGAAACTTTTCTGCTGAAAACCAGACAATGGATTCCTATGGAAGGAAATATAAGTTACTGGTAAGTACGGTTAAAATTACTTTTCAGGATCAGTACTGGGCTGAAAGATGCAGCACTGAGGTCTCTCCTGATAACAGGTGAGTAAATCGGAATTCGTATTTCGGCTGATTTTAGAGGAATATTATAAAGTTCCAAAACTCCACACTTAGAAGAATTTCCAAGTGAAACCAGTCAATGTTAGCCTATGGAAGGAAATTCAAGTTGCTGGTAAGTACGGTTAAAATTACTTTTCAGGATCAGTACTGGGCTGAAAGATGCAGCACTGAGGTCTCTCCTGATAACAGGTGAGTAAATCGGAATTCGTATTTCGGCTGATTTTAGAGGAATATTTGTATGTTTCAAAAATCGACACTTAGAAACTTTTTCAGCAAAAAGCAGGCAATGATATCCTACGGAAGGAAATTCAAGTTACTGGTAAGTACGGTTAAAATTACTTTTCAGGATCAGTACTGGGCTGAAAGATGCAGCACTGAGGTCTCTCCTGATAACAGGTGAGTAAATCCGAATTCGTATTTCGGCTGATTTTAGAGGAATATTATAAAGTTCCAAAACTCCACACTTAGAAGAATTTCCAAGTGAAACCAGTCAATGTTAGCCTATGGAAGGAAATTCAAGTTACTGGTAAGTACGGTTAAAATTACTTTTCAGGATCAGTACTGGGCTCAAAGATGCAGCACTGAGGTCTCTCCTGATAACAGGTGAGTAAATCGGAATTCGGAGTTCGGCTGATTTTAGAGGAATATTTGCACAATGGTGAAGGAAGGGGGTGGGGCCTGAGGTGACATGTCTGCAAACACGCACTGTGGCACATTTTAAGTTGGAGAATTAATTCCTCCTCAATCCCGAGGGTCCCTAGGGGCCAACTGGCCCACCAGATACCTCCAGTATGCGCCAGAGAGCTGCGTTGCAGAGAGGTGTTCAGAGGCCACGCCCCTTTTACAACACTCTGCAACGCAGCTCCGTGGCGCTTACTGGAGGTACCTGGTGGGCTAGTTGGCCCCCAGGGACCCTCAGGATTGAAGAGATTTAATTCCCCATCTTAAAACGCGCCATGGGGCCTGTTTGCACACATGTCACCTGAAGCCCCGCCCTCCCTTCACCACTGTGCAAACGCGCCCTGTGGCGCGTTTTAAGTTGGGGGATTAAGTCCCCTTGAATCCTGACGGACCCTGGGGTCCGACTATCACACCAGGTACCTCCAGTAAGCGCCACAGAGCTGCATTGCAGAGAGGTGTAAAAAGGGGCGTGGCCTCTGTACACCTCTCTGCAATGCAGCCCTAACGCATACTGGAGGTTCCTGGTGGGCTAGTTGGCCCCCAGGGACCCCCAGTATTCAAGGGAGTCGTTCCCCCTCTGCAAACGCGCCAGGGGGCGCGTTTGCAGAGTGGTAAAGGAAGGGGGAGGGGCCTGCGGCACGATAGTTTTTAAAAAAAATTTAATTTTTTTTCCTCGAAGGGGGGCTGTGTGGCCCCCCTTCCTTTTTCCTTTTTTTGGGCCCTGGGGACCCCATCCCCCAGGGCCTTACCCCTTTTTTTCATTTTTTTTTTTTTAAACGGGAAGGGGGCCGCGTGGCCCCCCTCCCATGGCCGATTCTGGCCCCGGGGACCCCATCCCCCGGGGCATGGCCACTCTTTTTATTATTTTTTTAAGGAGGGGGGCTGCGTGGCCCCCCTCCTCAGGCCTCCTTTTGCCCCGGGGACCCCATCCCCCGGGGCAGGCCTTTATTTTTTTATTTTTTATTATTATTTTTTGGGGGGAGGGGGCCGCGTGGCCCCCATCCCGAGCCACTACTTGCCCTAGGGACCCCATCCCCGGGGCTGGCCCTCTCCGTTGGGGACGGTGGGGGTCCCCAATCCCCCCACCGTCCCGGCATTGCTTTTCCACATGGAGAGCTGCTGACATGCAGCTCCCCATGTGGAAAAGTAATCTGCTTTGCTTCATTGAAGCGAGAGCAGGTTTCCCTGCTCTCCCTTCAATGAAGCAAAGCAGACTTGCAATGGCAGGACGGGAGCCGCGAGGCTCCTGTCCTGCCATTGCAAACTACAGTGTCCCGGGCGTAGGCACCCGGGACACTGCAGGAGCCGGCCCTGGGAGGTGGCGGTCCCCAGGGCCACCACAGGCTCCAGGAGGGGCCGCGCGGCCCCCCTCCCATGTCTTTAAAGCCCCGGGGAGGTGGTGATCCCCGGGGCTCGAGAGTCCGTTACGGACCCCCGCATTTATTATTAGTGCCCCGGGAGGTGGCGGTCCCAGGGGCGTCTGGGGGCTCGAGCCCCCCACACAGGAACTGTTTTTTTTTTTTAAAAAGAAGCCCCGGGAGGTGGTGGTCCCCGGGGCTGCGGGAGGGCCAAGTGCCCTCCCGCAACATTTTATTAGAAAGCCCCGGGGTGGCGGTCCCCGAGGCTTGGGGCCTTAGAGGCCCCCATTAACTATAAACCCACCCCCCGCATGCCCCCGGGACTTGGGCCACCCGGGGGCAAAATAACATCGAAGCGCGGGAGACCGCGCTTTGATTTTTTTTTTTACGGCAAGATTCGCGCACCCTGAGCGCATCCCGCCCGATTTTTTTTTTTTTAATGCTTTTTTCTGCCCAGGGGGTCCTTGTGGGACCCCTGAGCAGACCTAGGGGTCAGGGTGTTTCTACTCTGCCCCCTTTGTGCGTTTTGCGCACTTGTTTCTTCTGGGTTTTTTTCTAATCGGCAGGATCCGCGCACCCTGAGCGCATCCTGCCGATTTAAAAAAATAAAAATGCTTTTCTGCCCAGGGGGTCCTTGTGGGACCCCTGAGCAGACCCTAGGGGTCAGGGTGTTTCTACCCTGCCCCCTTTTTGCGCTTTGCGCACTTGTTTCTGTCCCTCGGTTCTACCGAGGGACAAAATAACTGCCAACACTTCCTGATTTGGAGTGTTGACAGCCACTTGACAACCAATTAGCATGCAGCTCATGGTCGGGAGGGTACGCGGACCCTACTCGGCCATAGATATATATGTGACTTAACTTTTGATTTTCTCAGGAACTACTGAACGGATTTACACCATTTAACAAAAAGGGTTCTTTCTGAACCAAGAACTACCTCTTTGCTAAATTTGGTGTAATTCCGTTCAGCAGTTCGGGCTGTAGCCGTGTCTAAAGTTTCCTATGGGAAAACACGTTTTGGGACCCCCCTTTTTTCTCGGCCCCCGCTTGACGAATCACCCTGAGACTTTCAGGGTAGGAGCGGACCGGAGCGGGCCATAAAGTTTGAAAATTTCGCGAAGATTCGTCAACCGATGCAAGAGTTATTTCAAATAGAATGTCGCGGATTTCCTATGGAAAATAGGTCCTAACTATAACTATCTACTGGCGACCGCCAGTAGATAATATATATATATATATATATATATATATATATATATATATATATATATATATGCTTTTTATAGTAGTGCATTTACAAAAAGAACCCACAAAATTTAATATAATGTAAAATATATACTTTTAATAATAGCACTACATTTTGTAAATGTTTATATAAACATACACACACACATATATAATATGTCTGCGTATTTATATAAGTTTATATTTATATATAGTATTCAATATAGTTTAAATTTATTTAATTTACATTACATTAATGTTATATAATAAAATATTTAAGATTTACTATTTTAAACTATATATATATGTGTTAAAAAACGATTTTTGTATGTTTCTAATGATATTAGTGTGAACCTATATTTTTTTCAATATCTTTGTACTTACCAATATAAGTATATGGAGATCTTTTTTTGTAAAATATATTTTTGACACAATATTTCTGTTACACGGTATTATTGTAGTCAATATTGAGTCAGTGATCCAAATATCCTTTTGTGAATAGCCTGCACTTATAAATCCAGCAGTCACAATGTAGATTTATGAGGGCGAATGCCTTTGTGAATCAGCCCTTTACACTTGGGCAGCAAGGAAAATATTACATTACCCTCTTCACCACTTCAAACTTACACAAGAATGAATATATCTTATTCTTGACATAACTCAAATTCTGTTAGTTAATTCTGATTTTGTGGCACATATCACCATCAGAAGTCACACAGTTTCTCCTATGGCAGCCCCCCTTGTTATCTGACTACCAACAAGGCGTTTTGATGCTCATTTAGCCCTCTTCGGTCCTCTTTACTAAAACCGGCAGCGCCATTCATGTCTGTTGCTCTCCAACACCACCAATAGCTGATGGATGGTCCTTTCCTTGCTTCCTATCCAGTGGAAATGTAAATCTCTTTTGGTCATTCTACCAATGCTACTGACATCTATACCTGGAAAAATTCAGCCCTGCCTTTGGAAAGTGAAAACTTAGACAGACACTTGACCTTCAATGAATTATCTGGAATATTTTGGTCTCATATAATCACTAATAAAATGATGTGGAGACAGACCTTTGTTGCCTCCAATCAATGTATTTCACACTGAATTTGAGACCATTTCAACTGTATTCCAATATAGGTTGAAATAGTAATGGCACTGGTGTTATCAACACAAATGTTTGGTTATAATTAAAACTAGAACCATACTTGCACAACTATTTATCATTTAGTTCACGTGCTTGCTCCCTGCCACCTGTTTTTGATACCATGTACAAACCTTTGGTTTCTCTGCTTCCCTTAATGTTATATGTTTTATCAAGTGTAAAAGCCACTTTTAGCAGAGGATGGATTATAGTCCATTCATGTGATGGAGAACTAAACCCTCACCAAAACAGTAAGGTAAACACCAACTATATGTACCTTTATCACGTTATCCAGAGTAACACCAACTAGACCAAGTGGTTGTTCACATCAACGCATTCATCAGTGATTGGACACAAAACCTTACATACGAACAGAGAAGAGGTCCAGATGGAAGACTCCAGAAAACCACACCCAGTGTCCAAAAAGTTGGGTATGTAGTCTATCTGCTTGAGGTAAACTACATTTTGAACAGTAAGTGGGGTTTGTAACTTGGACCACTTTGCAGATTCAAAGATACTTACCAGATGTCTGACATCTCTGACAACTGGAACCACTTCTTCTAACGTTTCCATGATGGCCCATCTGGTTATTTTCCAGTTCCATTCAACATGCATTTATTTTGGACGACTCCTTTCTGTGTCTTGAACATGTTCATGTTGATTTATATCACTCCCATAGGGATTCTGACTCAGTCTCAAGATTGGGGCGTTAATCCATGAGATTTAAATGTAGTTAAATCTCGATGAATATTGAACTGTCTCTGCTCAAACATCCTCCAGTAACTCAGAAAATTTCTCTGTAGATCCAGGAAGTCTACCAGAGTGTTATTCCTGCACCTCCCAGTGGGAATGCTCAGGCTATTCAGGAGATGAGTAATGTTAATGCAGACATTCGAAGTGTGAATGCTAAAACAGGTAATATCTCCATATCTTCATATCACAGTGTGGGAACATTGTAAACTAAAGTAGACATGCTTAATGCAATCTTGGTTTGTTATAAACAAAACAATCGGACTTCCTAGGCTTAATCACAGCTTCATTGAACACATACATCTTTAAATTTCCCTGTTGATCCGATAAGAAAGAATTTTTCATAATTTAGCTGAATGACCCAGCAATATAAAAAAAAAAATCAGGCAAAGCTGTTGTGTAGTTCCCCAAATCTATATAGGATCTGCGCGTTTAGACAACATAAACTAAGGGATTGGTGTCCAGAATGATTCCAGGCACCCCCAAAGGATATGTTAGTCTGTAGACCAGCTACCTCACAGTGCCACTATGAGCCCCTCTTACCAAGGTGCAAATAGTTTCTGGCAACTATTGAACATGACAACCCTGACCCCTCAGGGATCGTGGAAACAGTACTGTACTTTTCACTCCGTCACTTGTGCTTAATTTGTCTCAGAGATATAAACAGAATAAACGGTGGGGACATTTTCAATAAGTATTTATTGAACCAGCATCGTTCTAGTTTAAAATACGTGTGCTGCAACAACCATGAGACATAAACATATATATACTATTATGAGCACCAGTAGAGTGAAGAAAAGGTAGAATTCTACCATAGTGCTAAAACAATGAATATATGCAGGCATATATATACATAACAGTAATAAAGCGTACTCCTATGATGCAAACCCTAACTAGATGTACCTAAATGTACCTAGCATGTATGTAGGTGTATAGCCAAGAATACCCTTAGGATAGAGCCAACACCATTACCTGATGTGGGAGAGCGAAGGACACCGTCTTGGTCTCGAGATGGACACCCCTTAAGTTAAGGGATGTCAGACCACTGCGTGCTGGAGTGTCTGCGTGCAGGGACCTCAGGGAGTCAGCATGGAAGTCTTTCTCCTCTGGTTTGCCAAGCAAAGATGTAGTGCTTATATATCCGAAAGGTACCCTCAGGGGTTCTACCTATAAGTGTACTGTGGGCATGTCGGGCAAGCATGACGATAGAGGTGACCCTTATACAGAGTTATTATGCAGACGATGGTAATCCTGCTGTGATACTGAGAATCCTCATGCATAATACATGAGGCTAGTTTCCGAGAAAACCACATAACAGTCATGTAGCACCTAACTAGGTAAAAGGTCAGCGCCAACCCGTTATGTAGAACAATGGTAGGACAGATGTAGGTAAAAGGTCGTGTAACTACCTAGGCCTATATTGGGGTACATCAGGGTTCATAACAAAGCCCGACCTCCATTAAAAAACACAGTCTAAGCCTTTTTTTCAGAATATCCTAATTCCTTTAAATGTCTGGATGAACTTGGGCAGTAATAACAGCATCATTAGGAGCTAGTCCACTGGGCCATAGTGGGTGGAGCCCCACCACTTTTGAGTTGCCCCTGAGGAAATCAATAGAAAAGCTCAAGGCCTGAACAAAGACTACGTGCTTAGCCAGTGATTACCAATAACTTTCACCTGCACACTGCATTTAGGAAGGCAACTGAACAGTCACTCTTCATTAACATGCAGTGTGCCTGTAAAATAAATACACTACAGGTTGGCCTATGTGAGGGGCAGTGCAAACATCAGCCTTTGCTTAGACAAAATCCTATCCTGATCCCTTCATCTTCTGCCCTGAAGAAAGTGACTTGGGCAAGACAATCATGCAGTTTCTGCTTGTCCCTGTTGGTGCAGTGTTTCCGCTGTTACTAAGCTGCATCGCAGACCAGGAGGTGGGCCAGAGGAATTCTTGCAGATAAATTGGAAGGAGAATGAAGAAGAGACTGCCTGCATGCATTTATGTCCATGACTGTGTATGCCTGTGTATCTGTGTAAGTTTATGAATGCATGAAGGGATGTGAGTGCATGCTTGTATGCGTTAGTGGCGAGTGAAGTGAGGGCAAAGTCTCACACAGGCCTATTCGGGCTATACCTACCATAACAGAGAATATTTTAATCCATGCTATATATTGGAGGCATATTCAATGTAACTATGGCTATCCCTGGCATAATAGAAGCTCACCCTTCGTATATGGTGGGCACTGGATGACATTCTGGCTACTCATATAGTGGGCATTCCTTGAGAAATTCTGTCTATACGTGACATAATATAGGCGCATCCTTGACACAGTGAGAGCACTTTTGACAACATTGTCGCTTGCATAATAGTAGCCCATCCCTGACATATGGTGAGCATTTTTGATGGCCTTCTGACTTTCCCCGACATAATATTGTCCAACATTGACTTTGGCATTACAAGGCCATGTTAATGGCATAAGGCACGCTAAATATCTCTAACATAATGTATTTTAGGCATTCATGGCAACCTTCTGCTGCTCCTGAAATAATAGAAGGGCATCCTTGAAATATAGTGGGTGTACCCAATGATATTTGTTTTTCTCCAATCTAATAGAGGCCCACCGTTAACATATAGTAGGCATTCGTGGTAACGTTCTGGCTATCTCTGACAAAATAAATACATACCCTTAACATATAGTAGACTTTCTTGATGGCATTTGGGTTATCCTTTGTATAATAAACGTACAACCTTGACATATTGTAGGCATTCTATGCTGCATTCTGCTTAACCCTGGCATGATTAAGGCCCATGCATGTAATGTAATGGGCGCTATTGGTAACATGCTGGCTGTCCTTGGTATAATGCAGATCCAGCCATAAAATGGAGAAGGCATTATTGAAGACACTGATTATCGGTGGAATATTACTAAGCTGTCTTTGGCATATTATGGGCATTCTTGGCATACTTTTGTCTATCTGTTGTGTAATGCAGGTGCTATCAAATTGTTGCCAATCTTTGACTTATTTTGGCAATTCTGGGCATTACTCAGGCTATTCCTAACATGATTGAGGTGTAAATCCCTGGCATATGATGGAGAACCTTGGTGTTTAGTTATATTAAATGGGTTTGAAAGGCACAAACTGTCTATGCATGGCAGTAATATGAGGGAGTTTTTGGCGAAAATGAAAAGCTCATCTTTGGGGGCCAAACGTTTATTTACTAAAAATATCATCTTTACATTTTCTAAACCATTACAGTTTTTCCCATGAAAATAACAAGATTCTGTTTGTGGGAATTGAGCTTATTAACCCAAAATAAACATTCTGGGGCAAATTATCTAACATTTCAGGCAAAGCAGTGCAGCAAGGTAAGTTGCTGCACTGTGTTGTTGGCAAGGAAGATAGCAGAACTACGCCATATTTACAAAGATATGGTGCAATGCTGCTCTCTCCTAGCACTAGCGCACTTGTGGCAGACAAGCGCCAATGCAGGCACCCTTGTGTCATGTTGCAAGTGTGCCTGCCTTGTGTTCAGGGTAGTTTGTGTGCATAAAGGGACCATTTGAGGCTATTTCCTCTTTGCCTGTGTGCCCTATCTTTACCACCAACATAATGGCCGGCTCGTCCAATTTAAATGTGGTCAGTCCTTAGGTGTAACCACGGCAGACGCTACTCCTTCTCAGCCATGGTTATACCCCTCTGATGGCCTGATGGAGTAAGGGTCGTCAGAGGTTGACCTCTATGTCCACCTACCTAATTTAGATAGACAGGCATACTGGTCCTTTTTCACTGTCCATCACTGCCAGAAATACCTGGGTGGTAAGAGGCAGTGAAAACGTTCTAAAGTCTCCCACGCCATGGGAGATAACTCACATTCTGAGAGGGGCAATTTTTTTTATTTAAAAAAGAAAAGCTCACTTTGGGTTTTTCTTTTTTAAAATAATAAAAAAATAAGTTTGACAGACGGCTCCATCATGTTGACAGAGCTGTGTGTCAAACTTAAAAAAGCATTGACAAGAACCACTGTGATGGCGATTTCTGCCAATGCTTCAGAAATGACCGCTGGCTTAGCGGTCATTTTAAATTTTGTCAGCTGGTTACTCCGTCAGGGAGATGGAATAATTTACTCCTTTGTCCTGACGAAGTAAACTCCATCCACTAACTATTAAATGTGACCCTAAATCTAGCTAGAGGGGGATATTTACACCCCACCACTTAATAATTTCAACAGCCACCACTAGGCTGTGTACCATACCCTGTTTATAACACTTATAAAACTAAAAGGGGATGAATGGAATAGAAAAGGTATGCAACCTTCAGAAGGATAATCTTTTTGGTCAACATTCATTTTCCCTATGACTATGAATGGGAGTTGGATCCAGGAGGTGAAACGCTATTAAATGTGAGACAAGGTATTACTAAAATTGGCTTTCACCTGCCCTTCCATATACAAAATGACTATCAATACATAATGTCCATTACAACCTATGGCGAGTAGCTAGGAGCTTTGGAGAATAGGACCACTTAAAAATGTTTATAAATTCAGGCTGATTTATGTTGGGTTCACCATAAAATTTTGATTTGCTCTTCCAGTTCACCCATTTTTATTGCAGTACAAGGCTATCACCCTCTTTCGCAACATTTTATGTCAAGAGCATTCTGCTCCAAGTAGAAGCAGTCTGACGTAGGGAATCATTTACCCTCTCACCCTTTTATCTGCTCACTAATACATTCATCCACCCACCCACTCACCCATTCAACCACCAGTCTCATTCATCCATCCACCAATTAATACGCCTTAATCCCACATTCCGGTCACGGACCCTTCCATTTATTCACCTTCCTGGCCATCCAGTCACCAACTCACCCAGCCATGTACCCACACTGACCCAAACTTATTCACTCACCCATTTACCCATTCATCTAAATACTTACTTATCAGCATAATCCCACACACAGTCTACACCACCCAACAATAAACACAGACGCACTTTTACACAAAACATCAGCCATCCACACCACATCCTCAATCCACTCACTCATCCATTCACATCCGCTTCTACTCACCATCCACTAACACCCTCATCCATTCATTCAATCATTTACCTATCTACTCAGTCATAACAAATCTATTTATTCAGCCATCCATTCAATCATACTTTCTCTCACTATTCCATCCATACAACCATGCAACCACAAACCAATTTCTTCATCCACCAATTTATACAATCATACAAACTCAGCTGTCATTTCGCAAAGACTTGTACACAACTCTTCACATCTGACCTTCAAAACTGGAAACAACATTCAACAGGCTGAACCCAGAAATGGACATCATTTTCTATAAATAGCCCCTTGGATGCCCCCAAACATACATTCAACATTCCAGATGCGGCTTTCAGAGATGAACACCACAGTCGGATGTGGACTCTGGAAATTGACACAATACTCGAAGTGAGTCCTATGGAACTGGTCACAATATTCCAGACAAAGTCTCCAAAACTGGGCAAAATACTTATTTTGTACCCATCAACATGAGACCCAATGTGGCAGAGGTGATTCTGAGACCATGACAGTGTATGCTAGAGGTTGCCTTTCAGAACTTGGTACCAGAGGTGGCCTGCACTTGGTCTTGAATGAATTAGATGTTTTTGAGAATAACATAAGTTAGAATAAGTGACTCATTGTAATGTTTAGAAATTGAGGCTATCACTTCACAAAGGCTCACCATAGGATTTGACTGTTGCTAGAGAGCACATTGTCAACGGCTTGAAAATTGCTGCCTGCTGAGCACACTAGTGCATATATTCATATTTGCACTCATCATTTCATCCCACACTCATTCATTTCTCCACCAACGCATCAATTCATTACCCTCTGTCTCTATCTTCAATTCACCCACCCATCCTCCGCTTAAACGAACTTTCCATGCACACACACACACATAACCATATTCATTCATCTACTAACACATCCATCTATATGCTCATTCATGAATCCATTACACAATCAACTATTCATGCATCCACTTACTCATCAACAAAACCTAACACATAGAAATTCTCATACAACAGACAAACACTTTTTTTTAGAAACGTTCAACCACCCACACACCCACACACCCACAAAGTATCACACCTGCACCAACTCACCTATCTGCATCTACACTTACCCATTCATTAGCTAACTAACAGTCCATACACCCGCTCATTTATACACACTTTGATTGACTCACTGATCCATCAATTCTCAGCCTTCAACTCACTGCTACATTTACTCCCCCACACCTACACCCAATCACTGATCAGCTCTCAGTTGATGGAGCGAGGTTTGCAAAAATACTCATGAAATTAAGTAAGCCCATAATGTATTGACTGCATGGACTAACCAACCCTGAATGCACACATTCACATATGGGGCAAACGCATTTTACTTAATATACTAAACCATGATGGCATGAGCACGTATTAACTGTTTGCGCTTCGAAAAATTGTACTAATGCATGTTTATGCTATGTTGTACATTGCACATTAATAGCTTTCGCTAGGAATTAATTAATACAGGGTTTTAGTATGGTGGGAGGTAACCATAATGGGTTTTATTTCATGAATTAATATTCTTTTGTGTTTATTTACTTTTGTACGAGGTTGGGCCTGCATGGAAATGGCCTCTTGTCCGAACCAGCATGTGGTTGTCTTGGTCTGTACGGAGGACGCATGCGCCGAAATGTTTTGCCTGCTTACGAACTGCAGAGTGCACCAGCTGATGTAATCCGTGTGAAGGCCATGTTGACCTGTGTCCTATTGTTTATGTGCCAAGACGCGACTGTGGGAACTGCCATCGCTACGTGCAATTTGAATGTGAAGCGAATGTCATAATATGAGAATGTTGCAAAATGTATAACTATTGATATTAGTAGTATACGAATGTATTTATCCTTAATACTTCCTTTGTTAAAATCGGTATGGGATGGATTTGCGAGGAGGACTGGATGAGGAGACCCTAACATGATTCGTGACAACCAATCACAGGCCGAGTTTCCACTGATACTGCAACATTGTAAGATAGTGAGCTAGACAGTAGGGTATAATTGATATCCCAATTAGGGGTGTGTCAGAGAGAGCATTGAGAGAGAGATCACAGAGAACATCTAGAACGTCGAGAGGGAAGCGCACCAAGACAGAGAGAGCGGACCAGCACTGAGTCAGAGAGCATCTTAGGTACGAGAACGTTGCGGGAGTGCTTGGGAGGAGACTGTGTCCGAGGAGAACTAGATCAAGGTAGATAGAATTGGGAGATTATATTTGTTTGCCAGTTTATTGTAAGACTTAGCTGCATCTGTCCTGTTAACTTTGTCCTCTGAGCCTATCTCTTTGGACCCCTTGCCACAACCTCGGCCAAGGAAGTGGTTTTCCTGATTCTTTGGTGGGTATCACCCTCCTGAAATGCTTTAATTTTGCAATATATTTCTGCAAGTATTTATGCTGTACCTTCTCTTCCCCAATTCCTACGCACGCTTTGATGTCGATGCAAATGATTCATTTTGATTAAATTGCTTGATAATTTGTTCTCTTATATGTGGTCTTGTGTGTGCACTGACAAGTTGAATTATGAGCATTTAATTTAATGAGATAAAATTATTAACCGAATAAACGACTCTGTGGTTATTTAGTTCAAAGTATTAAACTGTTTAGTTAATCATAGTCACCATCAACGCGTCAACTAATGGTCCATCGACCAAAAGAGGACAGTTGAAATTAAGAATAGCTAGGAATATATAAATGTTATTAGTGTGAAGTATAGTATTGTATATAATAAAACTGACAAATTAAACCCCCCAAATCTAGCGCCCGTCTTCAGGGATCATTTATAGGTAATATGTGATGAGCCCCGTTGTTTGGTAAGTAATTTATGTGTGAAGAGATTTCCCTTGGTCCCTGGTTCATGAATTAGGGGTGCGCTGGATCACAGTCATAGTTCCACACACTCTAAAATGCATACACATTCTTCACTTAGCATCCCATTACCTTCATCCACTAACGGGATCCACCTTTACAATTACACAAACCTACCACTATTCTCTCATAAAAAACAAAGACTTTCTCACAACACATCAGGATTGGTCTTCAATACTAAATATACTATGCAACAGGTTGCCTCCAGAGTAGGACATGATATGTAATACATGGCTTCCACATTAAGAAACCATATGCCCAAGTTTGCCCCCCAGGACTGGACACTATCACTATATGAGAGATGTGCATGCAGTAAGGCACACAACATTCTTGATGTGACATCCAGAACTGGACCGAAAGCACTACAGCTAGTCTCCATATCTGGAATCAATACTACCCTGGGGGCTTTCAGAAGCAGTCACTCAACTACATGCAGTAACCATATAATTGGATACAATACTTTAGCTGGGGCCTCTGCAACTGGACACACTTCTTAAATGTGGGATATAGAAAATTATACTGCACTCAATGCGAAATATTCATAACTGGACAAGACATGCTGACACATTCATCAGACCTGGACAAAAACTTCATTTGTGATCCCCAGAATGGGACATAGTATGCCAGAGGTGACCTCTAAATCTTGTCACAGTATGCCAAAGGTGTGTGCAGACCTCAGTACTCGTGAGATGAGTTTCAGAACTGGACATAATATACAAGTGTTTAGAATCACACAACACTGTAGCTTTGACTTTCACAACTGACATTCCAGGTGACATTTCTAAAACTGGTTAAAATACTGCACATGAGGCTTCTGTAACTGAATGAATGTTCTTAATGAGGACACCATAATGAGACAAATTATGGCAGAGGTGTCCCTCAGAGCTTGCCTCAATAGTACAAATAGACACCACTATTCAGTCATGGGAGTGTGTACGTTTGTGTGTGGGGGGGTGAGCTGAGGTGGTGGGTGTGTGTGAGGAGAGAGGGATAACGAGAAAGATGTACTGAATTAGACATATTACTTCAGAGAGTCACTTTAATTACAGGACACAATAACAGAGTTGAACTGAGCACAGAAATCAACAGGAAACTTTCAGAAATTGATGCAAGACTCCATGTGTGCCCTCCAAAGATAAACACCATATGCTAAGTGAGACCTGCAGAATGATACAAAATTGGGGTCCTTCAGCAAATTGGACACATTACTCTAGATGTGGCTTCCAGAACTGGGCCTCCCCAGAGATGAGTCATCCAGAACTTGACAGTATACGCCAAAGTTGTATCCAGAGGCTTGATGCAATAACCCTCAAAGCCATGAAGACCTGATAAAATGCATCAAATATGCAATACTCCACATAATGGCTTAGAACTGAATGCAGTGATCTAGAGGTAGTATCCAGAACTGGACACAAGAATGTAGCTCAGCCTCTGGTGGATTGTGTGTTGTGTGCAATGCACAAGAAAACATCTGATCTAGATAGAGTTCTCAATTGAAGTTTCTAGAACTAAGAATGATAATCCACATGAAGACTCCAGAAGTGTCCAAAATATGCCAGAGTGGCCTTCAGAACTGATTAACATAAATGAAACTGACAAACACAGTGTGCAAGATATAGTCTTCATAACGAGCCCTAACAAGCATTTGCAATGCAATAGGTCTCGCATTTGGGAGAGTTAGAGCTATTGGCATTGTATACGATAATGTCTTTTATCTGTATGTTTGCCTTTGGGACCTTATAAAGGATTAGCCATCCAGAAAATTATCCATAACTTCTGCACACACCCACCGATCCGGAGGAGCACTGCAGACGGAGTATTGCTTAACATACTGGAGCAGACGAAGCGTGCTCAGTATACAAAGATGTCCCTTCAAAGAGGCTGCAATGGCACCAATGCACCATTAGATATCGCTTCTGAAAGCTGTAAGGGAGACCCTTTGGTGCTAGGTGTCCCTTCTGGATGAAGTAAACCACACTGCAATACCACTGCTGGTCCCTAGATGGAGTGTTAAGTGGAACACATGAGCCGCAAATTTTCAATACATTTCACCTTCGGACCATAAATTGTAGGTAAAGGGGTAGGATAGAGTTGGAGTCACCAAGAGTGGAGTTTTACAGTTTAAAGTAGCAGTTTGAAATGGCAACGCAACAGCTTCTGGAGATGGAGGTAGCGTGTTCCAACAGTTTTAAGAGCATAGTCTGAATTGTGGACGCATGAAACATTCACAGTACAGGTGCGGAATACGACAATTTGGCCAACTTAAAAGCAAAATATGCAGTGAGGGGTAGGAAACACTTTAAAAAATGCAGTTAGTGATACTAATTTGCGCTCATGGCCTGCTGTAGTCTACGAAGACACTGCACATTTTTGATCCATCGATGAGCTGGTTGTCAGGGTGTTTGAGAAGCTGATTAACGCAAAAGGTTGTGAAGACCACAAGATGGCTGGATGTATTTGCTGATTGTAGCTGGAAACACACTATGTTACGTAGCATGTATCCTCTGAAGTCACCGGGATTAAGTTAAAGCAGCCTGAAAAGCAAGTTACCCAAGCTCCAAACATAAAGAGGCAGAATTGGAGGCCAGACGGCAGTGAGAGCATGCACGCATATCCCTTGCAGTCTGTTGGTGCGTGCTGCGTGTACCGTAAGCTGGGCGGTTGGGGTTTGGATAAATAGTGCCCTACGGTTGCCATCTTTGTACTCCTCGCACAGATAAGGAAGATCACAGTGTTTGGATCTGGAACAAGCTGCCTATGACACGCCTAGCAGTAATGGAATACTACGCCCCATCTTCTGCTGCAGGAGTTGTAGACTGCTCCCACCCAAACAAGCAGTGGAAACTGTTGAACAAGCTATGTGGATTGCATATGTGATGGCTAGCAACAAGGGAAGTGATTCCTGTCACAAGGACTTGAGGGGTACAGAGGAGTGCTTGAAAAACATACACACGAACAGTGGGACTCCCAGTGAAGAAGGCAGCCATTAGCTAAGCGCAAGCGCTTAGCGAGCATGGACAAAAAACTCACTTGATGCACACGAAAAGGGTGGGGGAGGGAAATGCTGTGTTTGTGCTGGGAGGGTGGGGGGAGGGGTTTTAATGTAAACCCGAGGGGGGAAAGCAATAGAGCATGAGAGCGGCCGACTTTGAAGCTCAGAGGGGAGCGCACTGAAGAAAGGAAAGGCAGCCATCAGCTGTGCGGAGTGCTGCTCGAGGACAGCAAAAAAAAAGTGTTCACACGTTTAATAAATAACATGCAGCTTAAGAGCCCATGTAACAGGGGCAGTCCTTATGGAAGGTTATAAAATATGAAAAAGAGAGACTAGAACGCTATTTCATCATTCAAAAGCCGGTATTTACGACAGTAAGAGGAGCCAATTGACAAGATGGGAGGGGCTTCAACCTATATTCTAGTTACAGCATGTCTCGAAGAGATAAAGCATGCCCTGCCATGCAAGACCTAAATACGCAGTCAATGCTAACAGCAATTAGAGCAGTTAACAATTGTCTATTCCAGGCCCATTGGACGCATGCAGTGGATTGTGTGCCTATTATTTTTTATCATACTGGTCTTTTGCTGATTTTGTAGATAAACGTAGCCCCACTTTTAGTACATATGTCACTGTGTGGTCATGTGAGTGCTACACTCTTCTTTATAACATCTCTGGGAAGCAGATCCAATTTATTTGTATACAATTTATACTGATCTCTTTTAAAATAAAATGTTGCAAGGCATTGTTGTTATTTGTTTTTCTTATTTAAGGAAATAACTTAACATTCAGTGTCCTTTGTTGCTACGAGTGTAACCTATTTAATGTTGCGCTTACTGAATGTATTGAATATACCTCTATCAGCAACTGTTGTCATTATATGCTTATTACCCAGGCTCCTGCTTGTTCACAGGGTAGCTCCTGCTTTAGTAGCCCTTCATAATGCAAGGGCACCTCCAATGACCCTCATAAGCAGTAGGCCAGCTTTAAAGCCAGGTCAAGCAGCCTCCCTGGCACGTTTATGGAACTCCTCTGGCTTCTAAATCCCAAACCGTGCATGGGGATTGGTGATAAATACCCCAACCATGGGGCACAGAGCTTCTTGATCACCAATGGTGTGGGACCCTAGATTCCAATGGAGAAATCTTGGCACCCTAGCTGGAAGTTTATGCCACATCTTTCTACTAAAGCTGTGGATAACATTTGTGTATTCCAATAGTCAGTTCTGAGAACAGTTTTGACCAGATCTTGCCTTTTGCATATTCTTCTCATACTAGTATGATGATGTCCTTTGTGTTCATGTGTCATCAGAAAGGTGAGGTTGGGTTGGAAATCACAAAAGAGGGAGAGGGTGTCAAACGTAACTACTGGGTAACCTGTGAGAGTAACATTTCCAGTGAACAATGGGTCAGGGAACTTCAAGGAAAACTAAGTGTAATAAAGCAAGATCCTGGTACACTGGATCAGGTTGATAGAAGGGTCTTTATTGAATAACAGCAGGTATCTTCATATGAACGTCCTACCCACACTGCTCCAGCAGCAACTGAACTCTTAGAGTTCTAGAGTAGCTCAAACCAGATGCAGGCTCTAGAATGAGGAACCCTAGAGACCAAGTGGGAAATAGAACATCGTGACACCCAGGTCATTACACAAAGCTTCATAGGGACCCCATGTCTCCTCTCTTTCACACTCAAACATTTGAACCACTACAAAGGATCTCCGGAATGATCTGGAGTAGCCCTGCAATTCAAGCTGGTATCTGGGATGTTCTCCACCCTCGATCTTAAGTACTAAAACAAAATAGATTTCAATGTGGTTCAGCTAAATCTGACCTACATGGTCCACACACATTCTCTAGACGCAGGCGTAACATATATACATGTGCCATTCATGCCCCACGTGGAATTGGGAAGGAACAAATTTCAGTTGATTTGTAGACTCATTTAAAAAGTATCAGAGAAACCAGAGAAATGTTAAATAGCCTGCCTTTCTAACAAAATCTAATTGCCACCGTCAGTGTGTGCCCGTCCAGACCAAAGAGGGCTGCTCTGGGCTGCAATTTGTCTCACAGAAAAGGTCCTTAGCCAATGCACAATTGTCGTGCGTGCTGAGGCATGAGGCAAAGCTCAAAATCTACAGAGCTTGCTATGATGAACTAGAGACAGGGGTGCACACTCTCCAGATTCATATAGGAGATCTTTCTGCGTCCCAACATGCACAAATTATTGAAGTTTTACAGTGCTACAATAAATATGTGTCCAACGCAAATTCATTCCTTGCATGTGGCACAAGGCTCAATGCATGGTATGCATAGCCCTTCATTGAGCACTTTATATGCCTTTATGCACTTTCTTGCACCAAGCACTTCCTTTGTTCTTTTGTATTCCCTTAGACCGCCACACATTTTAGTAGACTATTCCAGAGAGGAACTTTTGGGAAAAAAATCATTTTAACTTGGATGATATTACCATAATTCTATCAGGCACATAATACTTTTTGTGGAAATTATGTGACTATAGATTAGATTTCATAGGCTCCAAAGGGTGGAAAGAAACTCCTGCAGTTATCCCATTTTGGCCTTCATTTCGAGTTTGCTAGAGCGGTATCCACAGGGAATATTTCAACAGCCAATTGTGAGTAGCGTGGTGTTTCTGCACCTGAGATTACCGGGTGCTGGAACACCAGGTCCAGTTTTAAATGGTGCAGAAGTACATATGTTAAAACCATTGAGACTACAGAACTGAGACAGAGTACAAAAGTACTACTTATACCCCAACTCCCACAGCAGCATGGGAACAGTCTACACTTCCCAAGTAGCTCCTTTTTCTACCCTACCCACAAATACTGCAGATATTTTCTGGTAATTTCTGCCCAGGGTTGTGATGTAGAGCGAGCTCATATGGAATTAGACATTCCAGCCTCTGTATCTCCTCCCTTAAGTCTGGACAATTTGTAATGAGGTAATGTATCTTTTCAAGCTCACATGATTATAGGAGGGACAAAAGGCAAATGCTTAAAATGTGCAAGAATTGAGAAAATCAGATTTGTTTTTCTTTGAATTCACTACATATAGGACCTGAACCACAAGGCCATTTGCAAACGTAAGTTCAACTTCCATGTGGAAATTGGTCGTGTTACAAGTGTAAGTCATTATTAAAAACTGACTTTGCACCCGTAAATCCATTTACTCGCACAATATTACACCAATAACATGTAATATTCACGTCACGTTGACACTACAAAACCTACTGTGTTGCTTCCAGATCTTGGAGTACTT
Organism: Calotriton arnoldi; assembly: GCA_963921515.1. NCBI lineage: Eukaryota > Metazoa > Chordata > Amphibia > Caudata > Salamandridae > Calotriton > Calotriton arnoldi. Next base: position 441,692 of record CAWUFW010000795.1, read on the forward strand.
CAGTTATAACGGTGTTCCTGCCTTTTGGTTTACTCAACTGCATTTTGACCAATGCACAAGAAAAGTACCTGCGTATTCTTTTAACATATAAACTCGTGTTTATATTTCTTCCTATGACTGCAAAGTGAGAGGATTTTGTAAAGTGAACTATGTGACAATCTTGCAGATCTGCAGGAAGTGTGAAAGGAAAGTACGACATAATTTTTCTTTCTAACACCCAACAACATTTAATTACCTAATGAACTGTACAAATTATTCAGCATTTAGGAAAGCACACATGGGGCATTCTTTGTAAGTCTGAAGTATGATGGAAAAAAGGTTTTAATACCAACAAAAGAAATCAAGGTATTTTACATGGTGACGTGCAAATGATAAATATTCAGGAAACTCGATTTCCACACATTTCCGTTTATGTGCAACATAGTTTTTTTCAGTAAAACTGCACATCTTAGCAAATTTAGGAACCGATTACGATTGCGGAAGGCCCGTCACCGCCAGCCATGCGGTGGCGGTCCTTCCGCAATCGGACCGCGATATTCCCTCCGCCACATTACGATGGCGGAGGATGTTATGGCACTGACCGTGGCGGACGCAAAGACCGTCTGCCACGGGACCGCCAAAAGCAATCTCACAGATTGCCTGGCGGATGGACCACATAGCCTTAAATGGTGGCAGTGCCTAGCAGGCACCGTTCACCAAATTAGGATGCTGGCTATTGCTGGCCTTTCCATGGCGGCGATGCCGCCATGGAAAGGCTGGTGGGTATTAGTGATGGGGGCCCGATGCGGGCCCCCCTTGTGTTGGGGGGAGGTGAGGGTGCACTTGGGGGGTACCCATGGTACCCCCCTACATTTCACAGCACTACGTGGCAGGCACCGTGTGGTGCCTGCCACGTAGTGCTGTGAAATGCACAACATGGCATTTTCACATCGCGGCGGGTGCTGCTGTCAGCAGCACCGGCCGCAATGTTAAAATTCAAGATCCGACCGCCATGGTGGCGGTCGCATCCTGATGGGTGTGTGGGACCGCCGCATGCATGGCGAACGGTCCCGGTTCCCACCAGGATGGCGGACGGACTCCAGTCCGTCCACCATCCTAATGACCCCCTAAGTGCCCATTTCAATTAATTATGTGGTGTCTTTAAAATGACAGTGCACTACCACACCATGATCTAGCAATATATGTACGGCAATATGCTCCAAAATACATCACTGGCTCTGTGCCATATTCTTACCACTCTCCTGTTGAATGGGCGTGGCTCATTTGCAACACTTGTTTAAGTGTGTCATTTTGATTGTCTCTATAGAACACTGATGGCAGCACCCCCGGTCTGAAAATTATTCCAGCACCACCGGTCGGGCAGAGGAGTAAGTCCAATGTCAATGGGAAAGAAATACAAAGCAACTTTTTTGGCGTGTAGGGAAAGTACTTTCTGCACAGAGAAAAATATTATACACATGAAGAAAAACTATTCGTACAAAAAATTAAAGTGCCATTTCTTGAATGCAGTGCCCTTTATCTGAGGGCATTTCCTCGTGGAAATCTTTGCAAAGTCCCAATATTTGTAAATCTACACGCATGCAAGGAAATATACGAATGGGTGTAGACGTACATATTTTTGCTGAATTGGGGCTGCTTCAAAGTGTAGGCTAAATTATGATTGTCATGAAAGATTGATCAATAAAAATATAATAGACTTCAAAATATTAGGTTAGGTAAGAATATATTTCAGAGAATGAGGTATGGTATGGGAATCTTATACTTAGGGGCCGATTCCGATCTCGGTCGGAGGCGCACCCAATACTATTCGGCCGGGAAATAAGCCATGCGAAAGCCTGTTTCCCGACCGATCCGTACAGCACACCGAACGAGCAAGTACGATGCGCACAACAGCAAAAATTCCGGCCGAGCCGTACTCACCCAAACCAGGTCCTGTTCTCCGACCGAGGCGAATCCGGAAACGCCGAATCGAGTCGCACGGAAGGAAAAATGCAGCCCCGTCCGGCCGGACAAGTACGATGCGCTTCCCGTACGCGCCGAACCCGTCGCTACGCACGGCACGTCAAAGCATCCGGGAGAGACGCACATAAGCTCCGATTCGCGCCACAACACAATCCACGGCTACGAGACGAACACGGCACCGATGAGGACGACGCGAAGCGACGAGGACGAAGCGAAGCGACGAGGACGACGCCAAGCAACGAGAAGGACGAACGACACGAACCAACCATGAATCCCTTCGTCCCGATCATACCAATATTCTACATCTACTACCGGAACAGGCACGGACGCGTACGGCGCAGAAGGTAAGCCAGACACCAACCACAAAACACATACAACACGTACACGACACATCACACACATACACGGGGAATCTGAATATACTTACACCAGCAACAGCAGCACCATAGGGGCAGGATGCCCATCACCAATGCCACATATGCACACAGGGGCCTGAATGCGCACCACCACCCCAACCCAGGGGGCTGGATGCCTACCACTACTACCACCCTTAGCCAGGGGGCTGGATGCCCACCACTACTACCACCCTTAGCCAGGGGGCAGGATGCCCACCACTACTACCACCCTCACCCAGGGGGCAGGATGCCTACCACTACTACCACCCTCACCCAGGGGGCAGGATGCCCACCACTACTACCACCCTCACCCAGGGGGGCAGGATGCCTACCACAACTACCACCCTCACCCAGGGGGGCAGGATGCCCACTACTACTACCACCCTCACCCAGGGGGCAGGATGCCTACCACTACTACCACCCTCACCCAGGGGGCAGGATGCCTACCACTACTACCACCCTCACCCAGGGGGCAGGATGCCTACCACTACTACCACCCTTAGCCAGGGGGGCTGGATGCCCACCACTACTACCACCCTTAGCCAGGGGGGCAGGATGCCCACCACTACTACCACCCTCACCCACGGGGGCAGGATGCCTACCACTACTACCACCCTTAGCCAGGGGGCTGGATGCCCACCACTACTACCACCCTTAGCCAGGGGGCAGGATGCCCACCACTACTACCACCCTCACCCAGGGGGCAGGATGCCCACCACTACTACCACCCTCACCCAGGGGGGCAGGATGCCTACCACTACTACCACCCTCACCCAGGGGGGCAGGATGCCTACCACTACTACCACCCTCACCCAGGGGGCAGGATGCCCACCACTACTACCACCCTCACCCAGGGGGCAGGATGCCCACCACTACTACCACCCTCACCCAGGGGGCAGGATGCCTACCACTACTACCACCCTTAGCCAGGGGGCTGGATGCCCACCACTACTACCACCCTTAGCCAGGGGGCAGGATGCCCACCACTACTACCACCCTCACCCACGGGGGGCAGGATGCCTACCACTACTACCACCCTTAGCCAGGGGGCTGGATGCCCACCACTACTACCACCCTTAGCCAGGGGGCAGGATGCCCACCACTACTACCACCCTCACCCAGGGGGCAGGATGCCTACCACTACTACCACCCTCACCCAGGGGGCAGGATGCCCACCACTACTACCACCCTTAGCCAGGGGGCTGGATGCCCACCACTACTACCACCCTTAGCCAGGGGGCAGGATGCCCACCACTACTACCACCCTCACCCAGGGGGGCAGGATGCCTACCACTACTACCACCCTCACCCAGGGGGCAGGATGCCCACCACTACTACCACCCTCACCCAGGGGGGCAGGATGCCTACCACTACTACCACCCTCACCCAGGGGGCAGGATGCCCACCACTACTACCACCCTCACCCAGGGGGCAGGATGCCCACCACTACTACCACCCTCACCCAGGGGGGCAGGATGCCTACCACTACTACCACCCTCACCCAGGGGGCAGGATGCCCACCACTACTACCACCCTCACCCAGGGGGGCAGGATGCCCACCACTACTACCACCCTCACCCAGGGGGGCAGGATGCCTACCACTACTACCACCCTCACCCAGGGGGCAGGATGCCTACCACTACTACCACCCTTAGCCAGGGGGCTGGATGCCCACCACTACTACCACCCTTAGCCAGGGGGGCAGGATGCCCACCACTACTACCACCCTCACCCACGGGGGGCAGGATGCCCACCACTACTACCACCCTTAGCCAGGGGGGCTGGATGCCTACCACTACTACCACCCCCACTCATAGGATGGACAATGCATGACACAACAAGCACACCACAACCTAGGGAATGCAAGATTAAGACATCCCCCCACCACCATGACAAGCGTGTGTAGGCTGTGTCAAATGCCTACAACACCGAACATGACTTTGAACATACAATGTGACCCCCTAGCACATGTGCCACACATATATGTGTGTGGCACCCACAATGCAAGCAGCCCATGACCATTGTGGCAATGGGGCCTAAACCCCCATCATCACAGTGACCAAAAGGCAAGTGTGGGGTCCATAGCTGAAGCACATTTTGACCATTGTGGCAATGGGGTCTAAACCCCCATCATCACAGTGACCAAAAGGCAAGTGTGGGGTCCATAGCTGAAGCACATTTTGACCATTGTGGCAATGGGGTCTAAACCCCATCATCACAGTGACCAAAAGGCAAGTGTGGGGTCCATAGCTGAAGCACATTTTGACCATTGTGGCAATGGGGTCTACACCCTCATCATCACAGTGACCAAAAGGTAATTGTTGACAAAGAAAGAGCTGCAACTGCCAAACTGCATGGATCATTCCTGGTCACAGAACCAAAAACTCATCTGTGGCAAAGTAGTGTATGTGTCCCATTGCAACATAAATTGGGGGAGCCAAATACTGCAGTGCAAATGAAACATTCCTTTGGCCATGTGCAGACAAACAACACCCATGGGGGCTGAGACCGTCAACAGTCATCAATGACACAATGACAGAAGTGACCATCAGAATGCAGAACCACATATTTGCACCAATGGGCACACAAATGCAGATATCCTGTGGAGACAGCAGATGTGAGGTGAACAGATACCATACCATGGCAGCAATGGGACACACAAACCATGATCACTGTGCTGACCGATGACCTAGGAGTCCCAGGGACAGCAGGGGAAACACACCAAACAACATACAGCCAATGGCACACCCAAGATATGCCAATGCAGTGGTGCAGATGCACAAACACAAACAGGAAGACCAACACTGTCATCATACACAGCAGGTGAGGGGTGGGGGTGCCAGTGTCCCCAGGCAACCACACAACACATGAGGAGAGCTGAATACCAATCATACAGATGTGCATACACTGCCACACTAAGGTAACTCATGGATCCAAATCCCCTATGTGGGCAAGCAGGCATTGTCAGGTGAGAGGGAGCACAAAACACACATGTCACACAGGCACGTAGGAACAACAACTGACACAGCAAGACACAGACACACCACAGCACCACCCCCAGGGCACCCACAATGTGGTGACCCTGGGCTGAATAAAAATACCACTGTGATGACAAAGCTAAATGTCGTTCACACTGTGAACCACAGTCAGGTGTCCTGAGCAACTAACTACCATCACACCTACACAAGCACAAATCAATCAGCATGGCCAGTAAGCCAAGGCCAACATGGAGGCAGGGGCCTAGCCGGGCAACAACTCTCATCTGCACACACTCAACACCACACCCCTCGACCTCTGACAATGTGCAGCAGTGAAGTACACATGCACTGGTGACATTGCACATGCACCCATGACTATTCCAGGGTGGTGGGTGGGAACCAAGGTGTAGAAACACATCACACATGGACACTCAACAAGACTCCTGAATGTCTGACACACGGCACACTACGCTGTACATGGACATGACGGCAATACCACACCGACCAATGGGATCCCAGCCACAGTCACACACCAATGAAGAAGCCAAGGTCACCCACAAAGAACACACATAGACAACAACCAACATTGCAGCCCGGACCCTGAGGAGTGCCAGCAGTCACACACACAACGTGTCACAATCACTGAAAGATAACACAAACTGGAAATCACATGACAGGGGCAAACAACAAGTGCCAAGGGGAAACCTGACTGTGACCCATCTGCGTCTGCACACAAACTCAGCCCTGACCGAAAACACACCTATGGGTGACACCCTGATGACCAGTAATGTGCCATGCACCCACATCACAGAGAACACAGGGAGAAGACTTTGGGGGAACATAGCTCAAGTCAGCAAGCATCACAAACAGGTACAACACTAGGGATCACAGCATGCGCAGATGAATGGAAGTGAACACACAGACATGCACATACAACACACACCTTGGGCGCAGGCAATGTCACACGTGTACACACTGCCATGAGGGGACTCCACTCCTGTGTGAGGAAAGCTGTGCCATATGTTGCCTCAGTAGGGCCCCATCATGTCAGCTGAGCACTTGGTCACACAATCAACAATTAGCACCAAATGAGGGCTCCCATCACATCAGCCTGGTCATGGATGTGCCAACGGAATCATCAGCACAGATCCAACACACTTGTATAGCAATGTTGCACTGACTACACGGATGAGTCCTTCCCCATTGATGCCCAAACCTGCATGTCCACTGGAGATGGCAACACGGTCAGGGAAGTAGACAAATGCAACGATGGCAGGCACAACAGATGTGCAGGGGTGGAAGCCACAGATATGAAATTGCCAATGTAAGTAGGAAACCCATTGCCAAATACTGAACACATGACACCCTCAGATGCTGCTATTGATGACATGGATACACCACATGATAGGACACATTCCCCCTGGACCACATGGGTTCCTGCACAGTAACACTTCATGATCATGAGACCAGATATCACCATCACTGCAGCAAGGGCATGGTTAGCAGCACCAACAACATGTACATCTGAAGCATGAGCACTAGAGAAAAGAAAGTTGCTTTATTCAGCATATGTGTTGTTTGATAACGACGTTCAGAAAAAATAGAGCAAAGGCCAATGGCCAGTCCATTGTCAAAGTTCAAACAGGGTGACACTGGCAGATGTCACCCTACGCATGCCTGCACAAAACCAGGGACAATCCACTAGGAGGGGCAACCGGGGGGGCAGGCCAGGCACCGCAGGGACAGGATCAGGGCTCACCAGGGGGAGTCAGGGAAGGGGTGGTGGGTGCTGGAGAGCCACTGACAACTGCAGTGGAGGTGTCTGACAAGGTGTGTGCCGGCACAACTGGGGGGCATGACTCAGATGTCGTGGGTGCCGGCACAACTGCAGTGGACCCTGCAGATGGGGTGGACAGGTCCGCCACTGCAGTGCCCAAGTCAGACAGGGCGGTAGTGGACTCCACTGCAGTGCCTACCTCCAGGGGAGGAGAATGGGGAACAGGCAAGGTGGGTTGGACAGAGGGGGAGGACACCCTCACCACATCAGTGGCACAGACAAGCGCAGCGGGGGTGTGGTGCTGGGAGAGCAAGTGGCAGGGGGAGAAGGCCTGATCCTCTTGGGGATGGTATATCTGTGGGTGGGGGAACCTGGGGCAGGGTGTGGTGGGGGCACCTGTGCAGTGGGGGCCTGAGGGATGGAGGACGGAGACCTTGTGCCTGAGCTGCAGGGCGGTGGCGGGGTCTTTGTCTTACCACTCCGGGGGGACTTGCGGGTGGGGGCCTCAGTCCGTCTGCGCCTGGGGGAGGGTGTCCGGGGGCGAGGGGCACTCTGCTCCGTGTGGGTGGGCTTCCTCTTCCCCGGGATGCTGGAGCAGCTTCATCGGTGGGGAAGAGGCCGAGGTCACAGAGGAAGAGCTGCTGTGACTTTGGGGTTGCATGTGAGGCAAGGGAGGGTGCTTTGGAGGGAGAGGGAACTGAGGACTGCGCAGTGCATGTGGATGCGTGTGTGTGTTCCAGGGCCCCATCCCCTGTGAGTCTGGCTTCAGTCCCCTGAATGTGCGTGCGTGTGCGTTTTGTCATTGGCGTGTGTGTCAGTGTGCTGGATGTGTGTGTGCTGGTGTGTGCCTGTGCCGGTGTGTGTGTGCTTGGGACGGGTAAGGTGCTGGGGAGTGTGGATGGAGCAGAGGCAGGAGGGGTGAGGGACCGTTTGAGGAGGGACACTGCTGCCGTCAGGGAGGAGTCCATGGACCTATTGCCCCTCTGTAGGTCAGACATGCCCGATGAGATGCCCTCCATGAACGACACCAGCTGAGTCAACAGCGCGGTGTGCGCATGGAGGACACTCAGCATGGCTGTCTGCCCTACATGGAGCTGGCGAAGGAGGTACACAGACTCCTCACTCAGGGCAGCAGGGGACACAGGGGCAGGGGTGCGGTGCCTGGCCCAAAGGAAACACGCTCCCGGACATGGGAGCCTCCACGGACCTGGGGAATGGGAGCCGATGGGAGGGCGGTGGTGGTGCTGGTGGTGGCGGGGACAGCAACACTAGCTGGGGTGTGGTGGCTGCTGACACCCGCCTCCACAAGGGAGTCATCCTCCGAGTTGCTCTGGTCCTCAGCTGAGGTGGATGCTGCTGAGGACTCCTCGGTGTGGCTCCCCTCACCCTCCGTGCCACTGGGTCCCTCCGACCACTCCTCGGCTGCTGACCCAGTCTGGCTCTCTGGCTCCTCCTGGTCCGTGGAGCTGTCCCCTTCCGTGGCCGTGGATGTATCTGCAAACAATGGGGATACAGACAGACATCAGTCACCTGCACATAACGCACACACCACTGTGAGCACAGCACATCACAGAGCAAGCCCTGGCATCATCAGTTGTACATTGCTAAAAGTGCCCTAATTGAACAGGAGAAGTCAATTGTCAGTCTGATGCCAAGCATGGCACTCACATCCCACATGGCCTTGCACCCATCTGTCTGGTGTCTGTTGGATTGCAACACCCCAGTGTTGACACATGCACCAAGTACACAGTACTTGGACAGTGCAGAGGACACGGTGTGGCATGTGGACATGCACATCACAGCTCTTGCCACTGAGTCAGTACAGGTTTCCGGATGAAAGGGATGCCCAGAGTCAAATAGGAAATGCATGTGATGCATACCAGCGACAGACACCATGATGCACCCATGTCCTGATAGCCAGCGCCACTATGGTGTGCATGTAGCACATGTCACTCCCCTGCAGGCTCACCAATCAGTAGACACATGCCATGGCGGAGGCATGACTGCAAAGTCATACATCACTGTCTCAGTGATGTATGACTTTGCAGCCAGACAACAACACTCTGCACTGTGTCACAATAGTAGGTCATGGGGAATGCAAGTCCTGGAGCTGCACAAGTGCACATGTACATCCCCCCACAACACATCCTCTTAACCCTCATCTGTCCAGGTCATACCTATTGGACATATGGGAGACCTGTGACACTACCCTCTGAACCTGAGCCCCTCACACTCTGCTGTGCATGGGGAACAGCTGCCTGAACTTCACATTCACATGCCCCAGTCTGCATGGGCAGCTGATCAGACACCTATGTGTCACACAAGTATCGTCTCCTATGGTCACATCTCCAGTGGCATGCTGAGCCCCTACCAAGAAACTCCACAGCAGTCCTGGCGACTAATCCACAGCACACTGACACAGAGGCAGACACCTGAGGGGTCAAATCACTGCGCACAATGTGTCAGCTGATACACGGGAGTGGGAGTACAGAGTGTATTGTATGGCCTGGAGTAGCCATGACTGTCCAGCCCCACATGAATGAGGGATGAGCCCTGGACTGTAGGCAGCTGGCTAAGTATGTGTGACACACGTCATATACATACTCCTGGGGCCCAAACATTGTTCCCACCCGTAGCATGGGTGTGTGCCAGATACCCCAGCCACATGTGGTGGATCAGCTCAGCAATTGGACCACAGATCAAAGTAACACGCTGAATACATGTCAGAATACAGGCATTGTGTAAGCAATGGACCCACCCATGATGCCCACCATAGAGTCAGGGAAACAGATGCTGTCTCCCACCTTGAGTCAAGCAAACTGCAAGGACACAGTCCTAAGTGACAGAATTCCCTGCATGTAAGGGCCACAACTGGGTATCAGATGAGGAGTGGGCAGTGCACAATAGAGGGACATGGCTCCTGGACAACATGACTGCTGTACTGTGGCAGTTTAACCAGGCCCGAGGAGGGCACATAGCATGTTAGACAGAGTACACAGTGCAGTCTTTGACTCACCCCCTCCTTGCTGCTCTCTGGCCTTCAGCTGCCCATCCAGGTCTGGAAAGACCACCGCCAGGATCCTGAGCATGTGGGGGTCAGGGTCCGTGTTCCGCCCCTCCTGCGAGGAGGCGACAGCTTCAGCTGGACCCGTGCAATCCTCCGGGTCCAGCCCCGAAGGTCCTGCCACCTCTTTTGGCAGTTGCGGATCCGGCGCTTGTAGACCCCCACGGACCGGACAGCCCGGACGATGTCCTTCCATATCTCATGCTTCCGATGGGCAGAAGCTTGTCAGGATGACAAAGTGATAAGGCCATTACTACACATGCAACATATCCGTGCATGACACAGTTGCATATACATGTCGCAATCACAGGGGCACATGGTGTACACAGGCAGTGCACGGCTGCCCATGGACAGATTTCCAGAAGTCACTACATGGTATCATTGCATGGGGAGTAAAACCCTGTTCAGAAGCACTGTCACTGCACCATACCTGTCCAGTGCAAGTCACTACACACTATGGGGGGTGACAACTACTCAGTGAGCCTGCTAGCCAGTGGCGTGCAGACTTTCAGCCTTGCTAGTCAGACAAAATGCACATTCAGAAAGGAGGTGCACAGAACACTCACCTGCTCCCCTGGTGTCCCATACAGCTTGCTGTACTGTGGAAGTAGGCTGTCCAGCAGGGCCTGGTTCTCCTCAAGGCTGAAGGCTGGGGCTCTCTCCACAGTACGTGCCATTGCAGGGTCCAGAGGGGCAGAGACAGCAGCAGTGCAGTGGCAGATGTCGTCCTGGAGCATGTAGTGCAGGCAAGTGGGCTCTCAGGGGAACAGGCAGCAATATATATGTGCTGGAGAGGCAGATACTGTCCCTTGTGTCCAAAGTGATAGGTCCAAGTCGTTTGCATCTTCTGAATCTGGCCAATCCATGGAATAGCAGCACCAAAACACGCCCACAGCATCCTTCAAAACTTCAACTTCATGACATACATGATTTTGCAACATTGTTGTGGGTGACCAACTGATTTTCCAGCAACCGACTCGTTCAAAATTCGAAAACGCGTCCGTTGCCAGGCAAGCCCATTGTCAATGGGTGCGCACCGATCGGTCCATTGCGGTACAACGCGCACAGGGGTACAACGCGTACCCGCACACATTGAAAGCAATGGGCCGGCCGGAGGCACCTATCGGTCCATTGCAGTTCAACGCGCACAGGGGTACAACGCGTACCCGCACACATTGAAGGCAATGGGCCGGCCGGAGGCACCGATCGGTCCATTGCGGTACAACGCGCACAGGGGTACAACGCGTACCCGCACACATTGAAAGCAATGGGCCGGCCGGAGGCACCGATCGGTCCATTGCAGTTCAACGCGCACAGGGGTACAACGCGTGCCCGCACACATTGAAGGCAATGGGCCGGCCGGAGGCACCGATCGGTCCATTGCGGTACAACGCGCACAGGGGTACAACGCGTACCCGCACACATTGAAAGCAATGGGCCGGCCGGAGGCACCGATCGGTCCATTGCAGTTCAACGCGCACAGGGGTACAACGCGTACCCGCACACATTGAAGGCAATGGGCCGGCCGGAGGCACCGATCGGTCCATTGCGGTTCAACGCGCACAGGGGTACAACGCGTACCCGCACACATTGAAAGCAATGGGCCGGCCGGAGGCACCGATCGGTCCATTGCAGTTCAACGCGCACAGGGGTACAACGCGTACCCGCACACATTGAAAGCAACGGGCCGGCCGGAGGCACCGATCGGTCCATTGCAGTTCAACACGCACAGGGGTACAACGCGTACCCGCACACATTGAAAGCAATGGGCCGGCCGGAGGCACCGATCGGTCCATTGCAGTTCAACGCGCACAGGGGTACAACGCGTACCCGCACACATTGAAAGCAATGGGCCGGCCGGAGGCACCGATCGGTCCATTGCGGTTCAACGCATCACTGTACATGTGACTGGCATAGGTCAGCATGCCTGTCTCAGATGGACATATGCCAGCCACAGATAGCTCCCAGGGAGTGAGGGGCACACCTACATCACGACAGCCTGTCCAAACCTTATCATAAGGCATGTAAGGCTGCATTTCCTATTGTGTGTATGTTGGTGTACATGTTGTCCTGTGGGTGTCACCTGTGGGCAGCCACCCCCAGGCTGTGCACGTGTTAATGGGGACAGGATCCTGGGTGTTACGTGTACGTGACCACTGTGATGTGCAACTGTTCATATCTGTGCATGTGTCATGGTCACATTTCACAGTGGTGTTTGTGTATGTCATGTCACATACCCCGTGAGTCCCATGTGGGACGGTATGTTTGAGCCAGGGTGTCCCAGTGGCACAATAGTGATGGCCCTCCACAGTCTTTGTGCATGTAGTGTTTACAATGTCTCTGATTTCATGTGCACAATGGGAGACAGTCTCCACATCCACGTTGTGTGTGCATGGACTCTGATGTTGTGCGTGTGTGTCACAGACGTCCATGTCTGTCCTGCCATGGCAAGTGTGGCCACTACCTGTGGGGGTCATGTTTGTTTTGCTGTGGTGTACACATGATACTCCAGGTGATGCCAGTGTCCATGTGGCATTACAGGGTCCCTGGGAATGTGCCTGTTGTTGAGCTGTGGTGCCTGGGGCACATCTGTCCTCACAAGTCACTGTGGGGGGTGACTGTGACACAGCATCATGATATCCAATGGGCCAACCTGGGACAAATTGATGCCACCTGTAGGACCGTGTTGACAGATGTTGGCCATGTATGTACCATACATGTCGTTCCGGTACTGCACACTTCATGTAGTTGTGCCTCATGATGATGTATGTTGGGATCTTGAGTGTGTTCAATGCCGCACATGTGGGGTGACTGACGATCTTGCTTACTTCTCCTCTGCACTGCAGGGCTCCTGCTGTCCATCGGCCATTCCCAGACCTGGCAACGATGGTGGAACGGGACAGCATCCGACGGTACCGCTTCACCAGGCAGCTGATTGAGGATTTGGCAGTGCAGTTGTCCCCACATTTGCAGCCTGGCCGGCCGTATCCTACAGCGCTGACCCCCAAGGTGAAGGTGATGGCAGCCCTACACTTCTTTGCCACCGGTACCTTCCAACATACTGTGGAGTCTGCTGGTGGGATGTCACAGACCATGTTCAGCCGTGTGCTCCGCGATGTTTTGGCGGCAATGTTGCTCTTCCTGAACCGGTACATCTATTTCCCTAGACTGCGACGACTCACTGACGTGAAGAGTGACTTTTATGCCCTGGGGAGGATGCCGCATGTCATTGGCTCCATTGATGGGACACATGTGGCTTTGGTACCACCACAGGCCCAGGAGCAGGCCTACCGTAACCGCAAGCACTACCACTCGGTCAATGCACTGGTGGTGTGTCTTGCAGACATGACCATCACACACGTGTGTGCCCGTTTCCCTGGTTCAGCACACGATGCCTTTGTGATGAGGAGTAGTCGCATCCCCAGGATGATGGCACAGATGCAGAACCAGCGTGCCTGGCTTGTCGGTGTGTACTGACTTTGTGCCATTGTGTGTGATCTGATCTGTAGTATTCCGCCCACTTTTCCAAGTCAGCTGATGTGCACTTGTCTGTCCGTAGGTGACTCGGGATACCCCAACATGCCGTGGTTGCTGACACCCCTCAGGAACCCTGTGACACCTGCCCAGATGCGCTACAATGAGGCACATGGTCGGACCAGGAGAGTGATTGAGCGGACCTTTGGTCTCCTGAAGAGCCGCTTCCGCTGCCTGGACAAGACCGGAGGGTCCCTCCCATATGCCCCTGCGAAAGTGTGCAAGATTATCATCGTCTGCTGCATGCTACACAACCTGGCAGTGCGGAAGGAGTTGCCTCTCATCCAGGATGACGATGACCAACATCCGCCACCTGTGGAGGATCCTGGCCTGGACCACGATGCCAGTGACGATGATGATGATGATGATGGTGATGGTGATGTCCGCACACAGCTCATCACCAACTTCTTTAGCTGAATGTGAGTATCCTGAGGTGTCATGTGAATGATGTGAGTTGGCATGATGTGTGGGTGGTGCTCTGGTGCTGTTGGAGTGTGTCCATGGGCTACTTGACAGGATGTGTGTTGCGATGTGTGGTGACAGGTGGGCTGTACTCCCCAACAGTGTTGACATGCTAACTTGGTTCTGGGTGGGTATCTTGTAACATGTATTGTGCATGAGTTTTGCTGTTCTGTCCTGTACTGCATTGCTTTTGACTGTGTGTCATTTCTGTCCTTCACAGGGTACTTTCAGATTCGTTTGGTCAACTGTGTCCACCGACGGCATGATTGCACATCCAGGCTGGTAGCTGTTGTGTCCCTACAGGTGATGTGCGCCACACCCATGGACTTCCTTCCGTCTACAGTTGTTGACTGTGTGCCCGCTACCAGGTGGGGTTACCTTGCATCTGTAGTGGTTACGGCATGTTGCTACTGTGTAATAAACCTGTGCTTCACTTAGTGATGTGCGTTGTCTGTGGTCACACATTTGACTGCCATTTGCTTACTGCACCTGTGGGCTACTTGACTACAACTGGGAATGGGTGTGGTGTCTGTGCATTGCACCGTCTTCCCTGGCAACATCAGTGTAGGCAATGAGTCAGATGGCCTAGGTGTGTATGTGTTGTGTACCCCTGGTGGTGTGTCTCCCTCATATGTGTCACGTTGCCTGTACTCACATGCCTGTGTTGTCCTTGCTGTTGCAGTTCGCATACACAGTGTAAATTTGCAGTTCATCATCCCCATAACAGCACCCACGTTGGAATCACGACAGAGGCAAGTATGGTGTATTAGTGTGTTTATTGTGATACATCTGTGTTAATAGTGCATAGGATGGGTTGTGCTGTACATGAATCTTGCAATCCCAAGTTCCTAGGTGAATTGAAAGTCCAGGTAGACAGGATCCCCAGTATCGGGCCACAGTTGTCTGACACATTGTTCCAACTTGTACTCCCCATGCAATGTGTGGGAGTAGTGTTGCCGTCAACAGGGTGAACAGTCTGTGCACAAAGGCGAAAATCCAGAACAGGTTCAGGCTTCCTGGGAGTTGCGCTTGGCCATCAGCCTCTCACTTTCCCCTCCTCGGACGACCCCTCTTCTTGGGGGGGGCCCTCAAGTGCAGGCTGCTGCGGTGCAGGGGACTCTCCGCCAGAGTCCTCCTCCCTCCCTGTGGCAGTTGCAGTTTGTTCAGTACCAGATGTTGTTGGCACACAGGGAGGTGTGGACTGGTTGCTGTTCATCTGGCGGAGGCATTGTAAAATGTCCCTGTGCACCGCCGTCATCTCATGTAGTACATCCCACTTGGACTCCACGCGGGACATGTGGGAGTCCACACGTGACATGTGTGACTCCACGTGGGACATGTGGGAGTCCAAGCAGGCATGATGGGCAGCCTGCTGCTGTTTGATGTCTCTGAGGAGCCCCACTACCTGGCTGAGCTCTCCGGTGCTGGACTGGTACGCATCAGCTATGCGTACCAGTTGTGGGTCTTCATGCACACCAGCAACGTCTGCAAGCAGCGACCTCTGTCTCCCACCCCTCCCACCACCCCTGCTGACATGTGCAGTGTGTGCAGTTGCACGCACAGATAACCCTGGTCCACCTTGGGGGTTGGTGGTGGTGGTGGTGTCCATGGCCCCAGGTTGGTCCAGGGTCACTGCGCTGGTGTTGCTCCTTATTCTGTCCATGTCGGCAGGGATGGTATTCGTGGTGACAGTCGTTGGAGGGGTGGGTGCAGGGGGTGCAGCTGGTGGACCTGCTGGTGCTGCAGCTGGTGGTCCTGCTGGTGCAGCATGTTGACTTGCACCGGATGTGCCAGGTTGTTCATCGTCCGAGGAGGACAGAGGCTGTACGACGCCAGTGAGCTCGGCATCCTCTTGAGCCTGGGACTGGGACTCCTCAGCGTCTGCTGCTGTGTCCCCATCATCACCTGTTTTTGGGAGACACAAACAATGTATGTCATGTTTCTGCAGGCATCAGTGGTTGACACACCTGACAGTTGTGACTGTGCCTCGGGGTGCGGGCCTGTACATTGTATTGTCCTAAGTCGTCACAGTCAGGGGTTGATATTGGTGTGGCACATTGTCCTGCATTATTTGGGCATTTCTATGTATTCTCTGGGGTGTGAACATGGTCTGCATTGCTTGGGTTTGGTTGACAGCCAGACCTCCTTCCCACCCACCCAGCCAGCCAGTCAGTTATCCCACCATGGAACGTGCTTGCATTGCAGGGAGTGGAAGTTGTCTCTCAGGATGTCAGTCAGTGGTGTCCTGCTGTTTGTTGGTGCACAGTTGGCAGCAGGGCCTTGTGCTCCCCACAGCAGTAGCCAGTGTCAGCCATCTTGTGAGTCCTTCTCCACTCCCTGTGATGTGAGCACGGTTCAGGGTGGTGTTGATGGGCCAGTTGTGAGGCTGAGCAATGTCTGTGACTACGACTCCCATCATGCTATTGCCTCCACCCCCTTCCCAGCATGCCCATGCTTCCTTCCTTTTGACTCTGCTTCCCTGTGGGTTGGGCTGGCTGTGCTGACAGGATGGCTGGTAGTGTTGTCCTGGCAGTTGTTTGGCTAAGAGTCCCAAGAGTGTCCCTGTGCTTCACACAACATAACCCAGGGTGGTGGTGCTTTGTGGGATCTTGTGTTAGGATGGAGGGCATTGCATTCTACCAGGTGGGTACTGTGGAGTTTGTGTTGGGGGGGTGTGAGGGGAGGTGCTGGTGACTATAGTCAGTGCTGCAAGTCCCCCTTCCCACCCAGCCAGCCAGATATCCCACCATGGAACGTGCTTGCATTGCAGGGAGTGTAAGTTGTCTCTCAGGATGTCAGTCAGTGGTGTCCTGCTGTTTGTTGGTGCACAGTTGGCAGCAGGGCCTTGTGCTCCCCACAGCAGTAGCCAGTGTCAGCCATCTTGTGAGTCCTTCTCCACTCCCTGTGATGTGAGCATGGTTCAGGAGTGGTGTTGATGGGACAGTTGTGGGGGTGAGCTATGTCTGTGACTACGACTCCCATCATGCCATTGCCTCCACCCCACTTGCCAGCATTCCCATACTTACTTGCTTTTGTGTGGAGTTCAGTGGGTGTGGGTGTGAGGGCAATGGCAAGATGGCTGACAGTGGTGTCCTGCTGTTGGTTGCTGAGCAGTACCCAGCATGCCCTTGTGCTCCCCACGACACAGCAACAGTGTCAGACATCTTTGATGGGCCTTTCCACTCTCTGTGGGATGTGCATGCGTGAGTGTGAGCTTGCTGGGCCATGTGGTGGGGGATGTAGGGCTGTGAGTACGACTCCCATCATGCTATTGCCTCCTCCCCCTTCCCAACATGCCCATGCTTCCTTCCTTTTGACTCTGCTTCCCTGTGGGTTGGGCTGGCTGTGCTGACAGGATGGCTGGGAGTGTTGTCCTGGCAGTTGTTTGGCTAAGAGTCCCAAGAGTGTCCCTGTGCTTCACACAACATAACCCAGGGTGGTGGTGCTTTGTAGGATCTTGTGTTAGGATGGAGGGCATTGCATTCTACCAGGTGGGTACTGTGGAGTTTGTGTTGGGGAGGGTGTGAGGGGAGGTGCTGGTGACTATAGTCAGTGCTGCAAGTCCCCCTTCCCACCCAGCCAGCCAGATATCCCACCATGGAACGTGCTTGCATTGCAGGGAGTGTAAGTTGTCTCTCAGGATGTCAGTCAGTGGTGTCCTGCTGTTTGTTGGTGCACAGTTGGCAGCAGGGCCTTGTGCTCCCCACAGCAGTAGCCAGTGTCAGCCATCTTGTGAGTCCTTCTCCACTCCCTGTGATGTGAGCATGGTTCAGGGTGGTGTTGATGGGACAGTTGTGGGGGTGAGCTATGTCTGTGACTACGACTCCCATCATGCCATTGCCTCCACCCCACTTGCCAGCATTCCCATACTTACTTGCTTTTGTGTGGAGTTCAGTGGGTGTGGGTGTGAGGGCAATGGCAAGATGGCTGACAGTGGTGTCCTGCTGTTGGTTGCTGAGCAGTACCCAGCATGCCCTTGTGCTCCCCACGACACAGCAACAGTGTCAGACATCTTTGATGGGCCTTTCCACTCTCTGTGGGATGTGCATGCGTGAGTGTGAGCTTGCTGGGCCATGTGGTGGGGGATGTAGGGCTGTGAGTACGACTCCCATCATGCTATTGCCTCCTCCCCCCTTCCCAACATGCCCATGCTTCCTTCCTTTTGACTCTGCTTCCCTGTGGGTTGGGCTGGCTGTGCTGACAGGATGGCTGGGAGTGTTGTCCTGGCAGTTGTTTGGCTAAGAGTCCCAAGAGTGTCCCTGTGCTTCACACAACATAACCCAGGGTGGTGGTGCTTTGTGGGATCTTGTGTTAGGATGGAGGGCATTGCATTCTACCAGGTGGGTACTGTGGAGTTTGTGTTGGGGAGGGTGTGAGGGGAGGTGCTGGTGACTATAGTCAGTGCTGCAAGTCCCCCTTCCCACCCAGCCAGCCAGATATCCCACCATGGAACGTGCTTGCATTGCAGGGAGTGTGAGTTGTCTCTCAGGATGTCAGTCAGTGGTGTCCTGCTGTTTGTTGGTGCACAGTTGGCAGCAGGGCCTTGTGCTCCCCACAGCAGTAGCCAGTGTCAGCCATCTTGTGAGTCCTTCTCCACTCCCTGTGATGTGAGCATGGTTCAGGGTGGTGTTGATGGGACAGTTGTGGGGGTGAGCTATGTCTGTGACTACGACTCCCATCATGCTATTGCCTCCTCCCCCTTCCCAACATGCCCATGCTTCCTTCCTTTTGACTCTGCTTCCCTGTGGGTTGGGCTGGCTGTGCTGACAGGATGGCTGGGAGTGTTGTCCTGGCAGTTGTTTGGCTAAGAGTCCCAAGAGTGTCCCTGTGCTTCACACAACATAACCCAGGGTGGTGGTGCTTTGTGGGATCTTGTGTTAGGATGGAGGGCATTGCATTCTACCAGGTGGGTACTGTGGAGTTTGTGTTGGGGGGTGTGAGGGGAGGTGCTGGTGACTATAGTCAGTGCTGCAAGTCCCCCTTCCCACCCAGCCAGCCAGATATCCCACCATGGAACGTGCTTGCATTGCAGGGAGTGGAAGTTGTCTCTCAGGATGTCAGTCAGTGGTGTCCTGCTGTTTGTTGGTGCACAGTTGGCAGCAGGGCCTTGTGCTCCCCACAGCAGTAGCCAGTGTCAGCCATCTTGTGAGTCCTTCTCCACTCCCTGTGATGTGAGCACGGTTCAGGGTGGTGTTGATGGGCCAGTTGTGAGGCTGAGCAATGTCTGTGACTACGACTCCCATCATGCTATTGCCTCCACCCCCTTCCCAGCATGCCCATGCTTCCTTCCTTTTGACTCTGCTTCCCTGTGGGTTGGGCTGGCTGTGCTGACAGGATGGCTGGGAGTGTTGTCCTGGCAGTTGTTTGGCTAAGAGTCCCAAGAGTGTCCCTGTGCTTCACACAACATAACCCAGGGTGGTGGTGCTTTGTGGGATCTTGTGTTAGGATGGAGGGCATTGCATTCTACCAGGTGGGTACTGTGGAGTTTGTGTTGGGGGGGTGTGAGGGGAGGTGCTGGTGACTATAGTCAGTGCTGCAAGTCCCCCTTCCCACCCAGCCAGCCAGATATCCCACCATGGAACGTGCTTGCATTGCAGGGAGTGTAAGTTGTCTCTCAGGATGTCAGTCAGTGGTGTCCTGCTGTTTGTTGGTGCACAGTTGGCAGCAGGGCCTTGTGCTCCCCACAGCAGTAGCCAGTGTCAGCCATCTTGTGAGTCCTTCTCCACTCCCTGTGATGTGAGCATGGTTCAGGGTGGTGTTGATGGGACAGTTGTGGGGGTGAGCTATGTCTGTGACTACGACTCCCATCATGCCATTGCCTCCACCCCACTTGCCAGCATTCCCATACTTACTTGCTTTTGTGTGGAGTTCAGTGGGTGTGGGTGTGAGGGCAATGGCAAGATGGCTGACAGTGGTGTCCTGCTGTTGGTTGCTGAGCAGTACCCAGCATGCCCTTGTGCTCCCCACGACACAGCAACAGTGTCAGACATCTTTGATGGGCCTTTCCACTCTCTGTGGGATGTGCATGCGTGAGTGTGAGCTTGCTGGGCCATGTGGTGGGGGATGTAGGGCTGTGAGTACGACTCCCATCATGCTATTGCCTCCTCCCCCTTCCCAACATGCCCATGCTTCCTTCCTTTTGACTCTGCTTCCCTGTGGGTTGGGCTGGCTGTGCTGACAGGATGGCTGGGAGTGTTGTCCTGGCAGTTGTTTGGCTAAGAGTCCCAAGAGTGTCCCTGTGCTTCACACAACATAACCCAGGGTGGTGGTGCTTTGTGGGATCTTGTGTTAGGATGGAGGGCATTGCATTCTACCAGGTGGGTACTGTGGAGTTTGTGTTGGGGGGGTGTGAGGGGAGGTGCTGGTGACTATAGTCAGTGCTGCAAGTCCCCCTTCCCACCCAGCCAGCCAGATATCCCACCATGGAACGTGCTTGCATTGCAGGGAGTGTAAGTTGTCTCTCAGGATGTCAGTCAGTGGTGTCCTGCTGTTTGTTGGTGCACAGTTGGCAGCAGGGCCTTGTGCTCCCCACAGCAGTAGCCAGTGTCAGCCATCTTGTGAGTCCTTCTCCACTCCCTGTGATGTGAGCATGGTTCAGGGTGGTGTTGATGGGACAGTTGTGGGGGTGAGCTATGTCTGTGACTACGACTCCCATCATGCCATTTCCTCCACCCCACTTGCCAACATTCCCATACTTACTTGCTTTTGTGTGGAGTTCAGTGGGTGTGGGTGTGAGGGCAATGGCAAGATGGCTGACAGTGGTGTCCTGCTGTTGGTTGCTGAGCAGTACCCAGCATGCCCTTGTGCTCCCCACGACACAGCAACAGTGTCAGACATCTTTGATGGGCCTTTCCACTCTCTGTGGGATGTGCATGCGTGAGTGTGAGCTTGCTGGGCCATGTGGTGGGGGATGTAGGGCTGTGAGTACGACTCCCATCATGCTATTGCCTCCTCCCCCTTCCCAACATGCCCATGCTTCCTTCCTTTTGACTCTGCTTCCCTGTGGGTTGGGCTGGCTGTGCTGACAGGATGGCTGGGAGTGTTGTCCTGGCAGTTGTTTGGCTAAGAGTCCCAAGAGTGTCCCTGTGCTTCACACAACATAACCCAGGGTGGTGGTGCTTTGTGGGATCTTGTGTTAGGATGGAGGGCATTGCATTCTACCAGGTGGGTACTGTGGAGTTTGTGTTGGGGGGTGTGAGGGGAGGTGCTGGTGACTATAGTCAGTGCTGCAAGTCCCCCTTCCCACCCAGCCAGCCAGATATCCCACCATGGAACGTGCTTGCATTGCAGGGAGTGTAAGTTGTCTCTCAGGATGTCAGTCAGTGGTGTCCTGCTGTTTGTTGGTGCACAGTTGGCAGCAGGGCCTTGTGCTCCCCACAGCAGTAGCCAGTGTCAGCCATCTTGTGAGTCCTTCTCCACTCCCTGTGATGTGAGCATGGTTCAGGGTGGTGTTGATGGGACAGTTGTGGGGGTGAGCTATGTCTGTGACTACGACTCCCATCATGCCATTGCCTCCACCCCACTTGCCAGCATTCCCATACTTACTTGCTTTTGTGTGGAGTTCAGTGGGTGTGGGTGTGAGGGCAATGGCAAGATGGCTGACAGTGGTGTCCTGCTGTTGGTTGCTGAGCAGTACCCAGCATGCCCTTGTGCTCCCCACGACACAGCAACAGTGTCAGACATCTTTGATGGGCCTTTCCACTCTCTGTGGGATGTGCATGCGTGAGTGTGAGCTTGCTGGGCCATGTGGTGGGGATGTAGGGCTGTGAGTACGACTCCCATCATGCTATTGCCTCCTCCCCCCTTCCCGACATGCCCATGCTTCCTTCCTTTTGACTCTGCTTCCCTGTGGGTTGGGCTGGCTGTGCTGACAGGATGGCTGGGAGTGTTGTCCTGGCAGTTGTTTGGCTAAGAGTCCCAAGAGTGTCCCTGTGCTTCACACAACATAACCCAGGGTGGTGGTGCTTTGTGGGATCTTGTGTTAGGATGGAGGGCATTGCATTCTACCAGGTGGGTACTGTGGAGTTTGTGTTGGGGGGTGTGAGGGGAGGTGCTGGTGACTATAGTCAGTGCTGCAAGTCCCCCTTCCCACCCAGCCAGCCAGATATCCCACCATGGAACGTGCTTGCATTGCAGGGAGTGGAAGTTGTCTCTCAGGATGTCAGTCAGTGGTGTCCTGCTGTTTGTTGGTGCACAGTTGGCAGCAGGGCCTTGTGCTCCCCACAGCAGTAGCCAGTGTCAGCCATCTTGTGAGTCCTTCTCCACTCCCTGTGATGTGAGCATGGTTCAGGGTGGTGTTGATGGGACAGTTGTGGGGGTGAGCTATGTCTGTGACTACGACTCCCATCATGCCATTGCCTCCACCCCACTTGCCAGCATTCCCATACTTACTTGCTTTTGTGTGGAGTTCAGTGGGTGTGGGTGTGAGGGCAATGGCAAGATGGCTGACAGTGGTGTCCTGCTGTTGGTTGCTGAGCAGTACCCAGCATGCCCTTGTGCTCCCCACGACACAGCAACAGTGTCAGACATCTTTGATGGGCCTTTCCACTCTCTGTGGGATGTGCATGCGTGAGTGTGAGCTTGCTGGGCCATGTGGTGGGGGATGTAGGGCTGTGAGTACGACTCCCATCATGCTATTGCCTCCTCCCCCTTCCCAACATGCCCATGCTTCCTTCCTTTTGACTCTGCTTCCCTGTGGGTTGGGCTGGCTGTGCTGACAGGATGGCTGGGAGTGTTGTCCTGGCAGTTGTTTGGCTAAGAGTCCCAAGAGTGTCCCTGTGCTTCACACAACATAACCCAGGGTGGTGGTGCTTTGTGGGATCTTGTGTTAGGATGGAGGGCATTGCATTCTACCAGGTGGGTACTGTGGAGTTTGTGTTGGGAGGGGTGTGAGGGGAGGTGCTGGTGACTATAGTCAGTGCTGCAAGTCCCCCTTCCCACCCAGCCAGCCAGATATCCCACCATGGAACGTGCTTGCATTGCAGGGAGTGTAAGTTGTCTCTCAGGATGTCAGTCAGTGGTGTCCTGCTGTTTGTTGGTGCACAGTTGGCAGCAGGGCCTTGTGCTCCCCACAGCAGTAGCCAGTGTCAGCCATCTTGTGAGTCCTTCTCCACTCCCTGTGATGTGAGCATGGTTCAGGGTGGTGTTGATGGGACAGTTGTGGGGGTGAGCTATGTCTGTGACTACGACTCCCATCATGCCATTGCCTCCACCTCACTTGCCAGCATTCCCATACTTACTTGCTTTTGTGTGGAGTTCAGTGGGTGTGGGTGTGAGGGCAATGGCAAGATGGCTGACAGTGGTGTCCTGCTGTTGGTTGCTGAGCAGTACCCAGCATGCCCTTGTGCTCCCCACGACACAGCAACAGTGTCAGACATCTTTGATGGGCCTTTCCACTCTCTGTGGGATGTGCATGCGTGAGTGTGAGCTTGCTGGGCCATGTGGTGGGGGATGTAGGGCTGTGAGTACGACTCCCATCATGCTATTGCCTCCTCCCCCTTCCCAACATGCCCATGCTTCCTTCCTTTTGACTCTGCTTCCCTGTGGGTTGGGCTGGCTGTGCTGACAGGATGGCTGGGAGTGTTGTCCTGGCAGTTGTTTGGCTAAGAGTCCCAAGAGTGTCCCTGTGCTTCACACAACATAACCCAGGGTGGTGGTGCTTTGTGGGATCTTGTGTTAGGATGGAGGGCATTGCATTCTACCAGGTGGGTACTGTGGAGTTTGTGTTGGGGAGGGTGTGAGGGGAGGTGCTGGTGACTATAGTCAGTGCTGCAAGTCCCCCTTCCCACCCAGCCAGCCAGATATCCCACCATGGAACGTGCTTGCATTGCAGGGAGTGTAAGTTGTCTCTCAGGATGTCAGTCAGTGGTGTCCTGCTGTTTGTTGGTGCACAGTTGGCAGCAGGGCCTTGTGCTCCCCACAGCAGTAGCCAGTGTCAACCATCTTGTGAGTCCTTCTCCACTCCCTGTGATGTGAGCATGGTTCAGGGTGGTGTTGATGGGACAGTTGTGGGGGTGAGCTATGTCTGTGACTACGACTCCCATCATGCTATTGCCTCCTCCCCCTTCCCAACATGCCCATGCTTCCTTCCTTTTGACTCTGCTTCCCTGTGGGTTGGGCTGGCTGTGCTGACAGGATGGCTGGGAGTGTTGTCCTGGCAGTTGTTTGGCTAAGAGTCCCAAGAGTGTCCCTGTGCTTCACACAACATAACCCAGGGTGGTGGTGCTTTGTGGGATCTTGTGTTAGGATGGAGGGCATTGCATTCTACCAGGTGGGTACTGTGGAGTTTGTGTTGGGGGGTGTGAGGGGAGGTGCTGGTGACTATAGTCAGTGGTGCAAGTCCCCCTTCCCACCCAGCCAGCCAGATATCCCACCATGGAACGTGCTTGCATTGCAGGGAGTGGAAGTTGTCTCTCAGGATGTCAGTCAGTGGTGTCCTGCTGTTTGTTGGTGCACAGTTGGCAGCAGGGCCTTGTGCTCCCCACAGCAGTAGCCAGTGTCAGCCATCTTGTGAGTCCTTCTCCACTCCCTGTGATGTGAGCATGGTTCAGGGTGGTGTTGATGGGACAGTTGTGGGGGTGAGCTATGTCTGTGACTACGACTCCCATCATGCCATTGCCTCCACCCCACTTGCCAGCATTCCCATACTTACTTGCTTTTGTGTGGAGTTCAGTGGGTGTGGGTGTGAGGGCAATGGCAAGATGGCTGACAGTGGTGTCCTGCTGTTGGTTGCTGAGCAGTACCCAGCATGCCCTTGTGCTCCCCACGACACAGCAACAGTGTCAGACATCTTTGATGGGCCTTTCCACTCTCTGTGGGATGTGCATGCGTGAGTGTGAGCTTGCTGGGCCATGTGGTGGGGGATGTAGGGCTGTGAGTACGACTCCCATCATGCTATTGCCTCCTCCCCCTTCCCAACATGCCCATGCTTCCTTCCTTTTGACTCTGCTTCCCTGTGGGTTGGGCTGGCTGTGCTGACAGGATGGCTGGGAGTGTTGTCCTGGCAGTTGTTTGGCTAAGAGTCCCAAGAGTGTCCCTGTGCTTCACACAACATAACCCAGGGTGGTGGTGCTTTGTGGGATCTTGTGTTAGGATGGAGGGCATTGCATTCTACCAGGTGGGTACTGTGGAGTTTGTGT
Source organism: Calotriton arnoldi (assembly GCA_963921515.1). Classification (NCBI taxonomy): domain Eukaryota; kingdom Metazoa; phylum Chordata; class Amphibia; order Caudata; family Salamandridae; genus Calotriton; species Calotriton arnoldi. The sequence goes on from CAWUFW010000795.1 coordinate 467,002, forward strand.
TGGGGGGTGTGAGGGGAGGTGCTGGTGACTATAGTCAGTGCTGCAAGTCCCCCTTCCCACCCAGCCAGCCAGATATCCCACCATGGAACGTGCTTGCATTGCAGGGAGTGTAAGTTGTCTCTCAGGATGTCAGTCAGTGGTGTCCTGCTGTTTGTTGGTGCACAGTTGGCAGCAGGGCCTTGTGCTCCCCACAGCAGTAGCCAGTGTCAGCCATCTTGTGAGTCCTTCTCCACTCCCTGTGATGTGAGCATGGTTCAGGGTGGTGTTGATGGGACAGTTGTGGGGGTGAGCTATGTCTGTGACTACGACTCCCATCATGCCATTGCCTCCACCCCACTTGCCAGCATTCCCATACTTACTTGCTTTTGTGTGGAGTTCAGTGGGTGTGGGTGTGAGGGCAATGGCAAGATGGCTGACAGTGGTGTCCTGCTGTTGGTTGCTGAGCAGTACCCAGCATGCCCTTGTGCTCCCCACGACAAAGCAACAGTGTCAGACATCTTTGATGGGCCTTTCCACTCTCTGTAGGATGTGCATGCGTGAGTGTGAGCTTGCTGGGCCATGTGGTGGGGGATGTAGGGCTGTGAGTACGACTCCCATCATGCTATTGCCTCCTCCCCCCTTCCCAACATGCCCATGCTTCCTTCCTTTTGACTCTGCTTCCCTGTGGGTTGGGCTGGCTGTGCTGACAGGATGGCTGGGAGTGTTGTCCTGGCAGTTGTTTGGCTAAGAGTCCCAAGAGTGTCCCTGTGCTTCACACAACATAACCCAGGGTGGTGGTGCTTTGTGGGATCTTGTGTTAGGATGGAGGGCATTGCATTCTACCAGGTGGGTACTGTGGAGTTTGTGTTGGGAGGGGTGTGAGGGGAGGTGCTGGTGACTATAGTCAGTGCTGCAAGTCCCCCTTCCCACCCAGCCAGCCAGATATCCCACCATGGAACGTGCTTGCATTGCAGGGAGTGTAAGTTGTCTCTCAGGATGTCAGTCAGTGGTGTCCTGCTGTTTGTTGGTGCACAGTTGGCAGCAGGGCCTTGTGCTCCCCACAGCAGTAGCCAGTGTCAGCCATCTTGTGAGTCCTTCTCCACTCCCTGTGATGTGAGCATGGTTCAGGGTGGTGTTGATGGGACAGTTGTGGGGGTGAGCTATGTCTGTGACTACGACTCCCATCATGCCATTGCCTCCACCCCACTTGCCAGCATTCCCATACTTACTTGCTTTTGTGTGGAGTTCAGTGGGTGTGGGTGTGAGGGCAATGGCAAGATGGCTGACAGTGGTGTCCTGCTGTTGGTTGCTGAGCAGTACCCAGCATGCCCTTGTGCTCCCCACGACACAGCAACAGTGTCAGACATCTTTGATGGGCCTTTCCACTCTCTGTGGGATGTGCATGCGTGAGTGTGAGCTTGCTGGGCCATGTGGTGGGGGATGTAGGGCTGTGAGTACAACTCCCATCATGCTATTGCCTCCTCCCCCTTCCCAACATGCCCATGCTTCCTTCCTTTTGACTCTGCTTCCCTGTGGGTTGGGCTGGCTGTGCTGACAGGATGGCTGGGAGTGTTGTCCTGGCAGTTGTTTGGCTAAGAGTCCCAAGAGTGTCCCTGTGCTTCACACAACATAACCCAGGGTGGTGGTGCTTTGTGGGATCTTGTGTTAGGATGGAGGGCATTGCATTCTACCAGGTGGGTACTGTGGAGTTTGTGTTGGGGAGGGTGTGAGGGGAGGTGCTGGTGACTATAGTCAGTGCTGCAAGTCCCCCTTCCCACCCAGCCAGCCAGATATCCCACCATGGAACGTGCTTGCATTGCAGGGAGTGTGAGTTGTCTCTCAGGATGTCAGTCAGTGGTGTCCTGCTGTTTGTTGGTGCACAGTTGGCAGCAGGGCCTTGTGCTCCCCACAGCAGTAGCCAGTGTCAGCCATCTTGTGAGTCCTTCTCCACTCCCTGTGATGTGAGCATGGTTCAGGGTGGTGTTGATGGGACAGTTGTGGGGGTGAGCTATGTCTGTGACTACGACTCCCATCATGCTATTGCCTCCTCCCCCTTCCCAACATGCCCATGCTTCCTTCCTTTTGACTCTGCTTCCCTGTGGGTTGGGCTGGCTGTCCTGACAGGATGGCTGGGAGTGTTGTCCTGGCAGTTGTTTGGCTAAGAGTCCCAAGAGTGTCCCTGTGCTTCACACAACATAACCCAGGGTGGTGGTGCTTTGTGGGATCTTGTGTTAGGATGGAGGGCATTGCATTCTACCAGGTGGGTACTGTGGAGTTTGTGTTGGGGGGTGTGAGGGGAGGTGCTGGTGACTATAGTCAGTGCTGCAAGTCCCCCTTCCCACCCAGCCAGCCAGATATCCCACCATGGAACGTGCTTGCATTGCAGGGAGTGTAAGTTGTCTCTCAGGATGTCAGTCAGTGGTGTCCTGCTGTTTGTTGGTGCACAGTTGGCAGCAGGGCCTTGTGCTCCCCACAGCAGTAGCCAGTGTCAGCCATCTTGTGAGTCCTTCTCCACTCCCTGTGATGTGAGCACGGTTCAGGGTGGTGTTGATGGGCCAGTTGTGAGGCTGAGCAATGTCTGTGACTACGACTCCCATCATGCTATTGCCTCCATCCCCCTTCCCAGCATGCCCATGCTTCCTTCCTTTTGACTCTGCTTCCCTGTGGGTTGGGCTGGCTGTGCTGACAGGATGGCTGGGAGTGTTGTCCTGGCAGTTGTTTGGCTAAGAGTCCCAAGAGTGTCCCTGTGCTTCACACAACATAACCCAGGGTGGTGGTGCTTTGTGGGATCTTGTGTTAGGATGGAGGGCATTGCATTCTACCAGGTGGGTACTGTGGAGTTTGTGTTGGGGGGGGTGTGAGGGGAGGTGCTGGTGACTATAGTCAGTGCTGCAAGTCCCCCTTCCCACCCAGCCAGCCAGATATCCCACCATGGAACGTGCTTGCATTGCAGGGAGTGTAAGTTGTCTCTCAGGATGTCAGTCAGTGGTGTCCTGCTGTTTGTTGGTGCACAGTTGGCAGCAGGGCCTTGTGCTCCCCACAGCAGTAGCCAGTGTCAGCCATCTTGTGAGTCCTTCTCCACTCCCTGTGATGTGAGCATGGTTCAGGGTGGTGTTGATGGGACAGTTGTGGGGGTGAGCTATGTCTGTGACTACGACTCCCATCATGCCATTGCCTCCACCCCACTTGCCAGCATTCCCATACTTACTTGCTTTTGTGTGGAGTTCAGTGGGTGTGGGTGTGAGGGCAATGGCAAGATGGCTGACAGTGGTGTCCTGCTGTTGGTTGCTGAGCAGTACCCAGCATGCCCTTGTGCTCCCCACGACACAGCAACAGTGTCAGACATCTTTGATGGGCCTTTCCACTCTCTGTGGGATGTGCATGCGTGAGTGTGAGCTTGCTGGGCCATGTGGTGGGGGATGTAGGGCTGTGAGTACGACTCCCATCATGCTATTGCCTCCTCCCCCTTCCCAACATGCCCATGCTTCCTTCCTTTTGACTCTGCTTCCCTGTGGGTTGGGCTGGCTGTGCTGACAGGATGGCTGGGAGTGTTGTCCTGGCAGTTGTTTGGCTAAGAGTCCCAAGAGTGTCCCTGTGCTTCACACAACATAACCCAGGGTGGTGGTGCTTTGTGGGATCTTGTGTTAGGATGGAGGGCATTGCATTCTACCAGGTGGGTACTGTGGAGTTTGTGTTGGGGAGGGTGTGAGGGGAGGTGCTGGTGACTATAGTCAGTGCTGCAAGTCCCCCTTCCCACCCAGCCAGCCAGATATCCCACCATGGAACGTGCTTGCATTGCAGGGAGTGTAAGTTGTCTCTCAGGATGTCAGTCAGTGGTGTCCTGCTGTTTGTTGGTGCACAGTTGGCAGCAGGGCCTTGTGCTCCCCACAGCAGTAGCCAGTGTCAGCCATCTTGTGAGTCCTTCTCCACTCCCTGTGATGTGAGCATGGTACAGGGTGGTGTTGATGGGACAGTTGTGGGGGTGAGCTATGTCTGTGACTTCGACTCCCATCATGCCATTGCCTCCACCCCACTTGCCAGCATTCCCATACTTACTTGCTTTTGTGTGGAGTTCAGTGGGTGTGGGTGTGAGGGCAATGGCAAGATGGCTGACAGTGGTGTCCTGCTGTTGGTTGCTGAGCAGTACCCAGCATGCCCTTGTGCTCCCCACGACACAGCAACAGTGTCAGACATCTTTGATGGGCCTTTCCACTCTCTGTGGGATGTGCATGCGTGAGTGTGAGCTTGCTGGGCCATGTGGTGGGGGATGTAGGGCTGTGAGTACGACTCCCATCATGCTATTGCCTCCTCCCCCTTCCCAACATGCCCATGCTTCCTTCCTTTTGACTCTGCTTCCCTGTGGGTTGGGCTGGCTGTGCTGACAGGATGGCTGGGAGTGTTGTCCTGGCAGTTGTTTGGCTAAGAGTCCCAAGAGTGTCCCTGTGCTTCACACAACATAACCCAGGGTGGTGGTGCTTTGTGGGATCTTGTGTTAGGATGGAGGGCATTGCATTCTACCAGGTGGGTACTGTGGAGTTTGTGTTGGGGAGGGTGTGAGGGGAGGTGCTGGTGACTATAGTCAGTGTTGCAAGTCCCCCTTCCCACCCAGCCAGCCAGATATCCCACCATGGAACGTGCTTGCATTGCAGGGAGTGTGAGTTGTCTCTCAGGATGTCAGTCAGTGGTGTCCTGCTGTTTGTTGGTGCACAGTTGGCAGCAGGGCCTTGTGCTCCCCACAGCAGTAGCCAGTGTCAGCCATCTTGTGAGTCCTTCTCCACTCCCTGTGATGTGAGCACGGTTCAGGGTGGTGTTGATGGGCCAGTTGTGAGGCTGAGCAATGTCTGTGACTACGACTCCCATCATGCTATTGCCTCCACCCCCTTCCCAGCATGCCCATGCTTCCTTCCTTTTGACTCTGCTTCCCTGTGGGTTGGGCTGGCTGTGCTGACAGGATGGCTGGGAGTGTTGTCCTGGCAGTTGTTTGGCTAAGAGTCCCAAGAGTGTCCCTGTGCTTCACACAACATAACCCAGGGTGGTGGTGCTTTGTGGGATCTTGTGTTAGGATGGAGGGCATTGCATTCTACCAGGTGGGTACTGTGGAGTTTGTGTTGGGGGGGTGTGAGGGGAGGTGCTGGTGACTATAGTCAGTGCTGCAAGTCCCCCTTCCCACCCAGCCAGCCAGATATCCCACCATGGAACGTGCTTGCATTGCAGGGAGTGTAAGTTGTCTCTCAGGATGTCAGTCAGTGGTGTCCTGCTGTTTGTTGGTGCACAGTTGGCAGCAGGGCCTTGTGCTCCCCACAGCAGTAGCCAGTGTCAGCCATCTTGTGAATCCTTCTCCACTCCCTGTGATGTGCGCATGGTTCATGGTGGTGTTGATGGGACAGTTTTGGGGCGGGCAATATGTGTGACTGCAACTCCCATGATGCTATTGGCTACACTGACTTGGCCAGCATACACAGAATTCCTTCCTTTGAGTGGTCTTCACTGTGTGTTGGTGTTGTTGTGGTGGCTACATGTGTGGATGTGTTTGTTGGTTCTATTTGTGCCACTGCCTAGCTGTAGTTGTGGTTGTGTTTGTACATGTGTTGGCACAGTTGGATGTGACTTTTTTGATGGCATGTGTTGTGTTTCTCTGACTGACATACACATTTTGGGATGATTCTGTTCTGGTTGCTGTGTGATTGCTATGAGTGCATGGTTTGACTCTCCCCTTGACAGTGATGTGTGTGTGTTTTGTGGCAGTATATTGTGTACATTTGTTGTGTACTCACCAGGCTCTGGGATGTCCTCTAGTCCATATATGCTCACTGGCGGTAGGATGGCCCGCACCTTCTCCTCCCAGGGCCTGAGGTATATTGGCTTGGCAGGAGGGCCACTGCCGGTGTGTTGGCTGTTGATGTAGTCTTGCTTCAGCAGTTTCCGTACCCTCCTGCGCACGTCATACCACCTGTTCTGGATGTCGGTCTTTGTGCGCCGACATGGTGATTGGGCGTTCACCCTGTTGATGATCCTCTCCCACATCTTGGTTTTCTGCGACATGGGGGTCTGTTGGACCAATGTGCCAAACAGCTGTGGCTCTACCCTGAGGATCTCGTCTACCAGGACTTCCAATTCACAATCTAGGAACTTGTGATTCTTCTTGGGGGGCATGGTGATGGGTGGTGATGGTGAGTGATGTGTGTGTTGGTGTGCAGGTGAGGGTGTGTGAGTGTGTGTTTTGCTGGGTGTATGTGAGGTAGGTATTTGTTGGTGTGCTGATGGTGTGTGGCTTGTGTGAGGGATGAGCTGTGGGTGTGTGGTTGCTTTCTCTTGGGTGCTGGCAGTGGAATGGCATTTGCAAAGGCTCATGGTAGTGATTTGTGTCCTTTATATAGGTGGAGTTGTGGGTGTGTCTTTGTTCTCTGTCCCCACCCCCCCCAGTATTTATTGGCTTGGTAATTGCTTGTTTGGCCTTTTTTGGGTGATTTTTCCTTTGTGTTGTTTGTGTATGTTGGAAACGTTCTTGTGACCGAGTCGGACCCTGCATTGGTCTCGTACGGTGTTTTCCGTTTCGTTCACGCTGTGTTTGTGCAGTTTTCTATGCTGCGTACGCGTCGGTCGCGGTGTATTGTATTGCTTCGGCTCGGTTTTGTATGCGTGTCGGTCGTACGGCTTGTCCTCCGTCCGACTCGGTCGTGTTTTTCGCGCCTTGCATCGTACTTTGCGGTTTGGAGTTGGCGGGTACGTTTCGGTCGGATTTGTTCCGGGTGCGTGTCGGTCGGTTGGATTCGCGTGTTTTTCCGGCCGGATTGCTATTTTCCGTGCGGCTCGGTCGGTCGGCTTGGTTTCCTTACGTGTCGGTCGGATTTATAGCGGCTTGCATCGTACTTGGCGTGTCGGGCGCCACTGGTACGTGTCGGTCGGTAATTTTTCCGGCTCCGAGTCGGTCGGTGCTTTTTCCGGCCCGAATCGGAATCGACCCCTTAGTCGTCAAATTTGGAATGAAGGGACCTAAATTATGCACAAGGCCAAAATGTGTTGTTTCCAAGCGAGTGTGTGTTTTTTATAGGTAGTTTGAAATTTGGTTATCCGCATTTTTATGGACTTTAAGAAATGTGACTAATTTGTCTGCCACCACAGATAGATTAGCTCTTAGAGGCTAGATGTGTGACACCTATATCCCTACCACTCAGCTCTCACTTCACTCATCTATACTGTGCCTAGGGAAATTTTAACATGCTCTGCAAAACTCAGAATACAACAACAAAACATTTGTAGCAATGTCCAAATTATTACGTTGCGGTAGTTCATCCAAATCAGATGTATTTTTAAAGAAAAATAGAAGTCTATTTTTCATGCCTGCTTGTATACCAACCCTTCATTTCTTACTGTGATATCTTTAACTAGTAGAAGGCTTCATTAGTAGGATTTTCTCATCAATCTTCTCGAGCAACCTTTTTAAAACAAAATGGTAGTCGTACCTGAATGTATGGCAGTCCATTTCTAACTAAGATCCTCAACTTGAACACTCATTAGTGAATCTTACCAAGTTGCAATGGCTTTCCTAGTGAAAATGAATATCTGGTGCGTAATTCTAACTCCATAACGCAATGATTGGCAATTTCAAAATATGTGTGATGCCTTTTTAGGGTCAGAAGAAGGGTCATGTTGCAGCTAGTACCAAAGGCCAAAACATTTGCAGATCATCTCTGTTTCAGATTTGGGACAATTCAGTTCCCTGTTTCATGTCTAACTCTGCCAGAGCAGAATATTTAGTGCTATCAATTGTGCATTTTAACTACTAACCCTTCGGAGTCCCACACACGACTTCTTTCACCAAGTTTCCTGTGCCCGCTTTCTTTTCTTATCTTTCTACTGATACAAAATAAAATGCTTATTGTACTATTCTTTAGATGCTTACTTTCTCCTTCTTCTCCATTTTCCCTGTCAAACAGCCTCTTCTGCAGAGTAACTGAACGCATTACTGGTTACCTATAAACAACTATTCCCTATAAAATTACCATCAATTCTAATGCATTATTTAGGCTAACAATTTGCATAAAGCATATGCAGGGAGGCAGTCTTTCGCATGTGTGAACAGTGATGCTATGTTACCTTTCATTTGACTTTCTGGCTGACCATGTGTTTTCCCTCAGTGGTCTTGGCATCTCTCAGCCCAGTGGAGGTGATGAATTTGCTTTTATGTTGCTCACCAGCAAATCATAAGCATCTTATGAAGTTGAGCTGCACATCATATGCATTTCAACCAAAAAGAGAAGGTGGCAACTGATCCTTCAAGTGGCTTTGGTGGGAATGATGTTTGAGGAAATTAATATTGTATTGAGGAACAGAGGTCTTTTTCCCTATAACCCTTGGCCTGTGGTCTATTGGCCCTCTGTGTGTAAAACATGACCAAGCTTGCATAACAAAGGGCCTTCTCTGTCCTATTAGTGTGTATTGAATGTTTGAGTTTAAATTTGGTACATAAGAAGACCAAGTGAGCTATGTATAATGTGCCTTGAAAGGAATATTGCAATCAATACAAGATGGCGGTTTCCTGCGCAAAGTCGATTTCAGCTTTCATATCCTTTGAGCCGCCACTAAGTGCTGCACATCAGAGTCCACGTAGCAGTCCCATACCTGTCTGGCTTCTGTCTTCAATATATAGACAATCTGATCAACGTTGTTACACAGAGGACTGATCGAGGACTGAAAATAAACTGAACTAAGCTCAAGGTGTCTAATTTATGTGAGGCGAAACTCACATCTTGCTGCATCTCTTGCCTCCCACATCATACTTAGTCAAGGACTGTTGGGAAAACACAGAGACAAAACTCACGGAGTCAGGACTCCTTCCCTGTGAATCCACACTGCCTTGACGAATTAGTGCACGGCCTTCCTCTTGTTGGTAAAAAGCGTGGTAAGACACAGCAAATTTGCTGTCCTCTTTGATTGGCTGAGATTATCATCATCATCATCATCATCAAATAAATCTTTAGTTCGGTTTAAAACCAAACAAGACATATTCTCAATGCATCAAAGTGGCAGTAAGGTATTTACCATAAATTTACAGGAATTATGATTTTTGAACCTCTGGCACCAACTTGGTTTGCCTGGGATTCTCTGAAGTGCTGTCAGATTTAAATGAATATTGGCCACCTTGAGCTAGACAACTGTATTTCTCTGGAAATCTGGATACTTTCCGCTGCACCAGCACAGAGGGGCATCTTACCAGTGGGGAAAGGAAGACCTGAGGGACCAGGGGGACTAGAGAGACCAGGGTAACCATAGGGACACTGGAAGATGATGAACATTTTAAGGACAGCCCTCTAGAAAAGGCACTTTTGCTGTGCCCTACCTAGGAGGATGAAGAAGCTACATTGTCTAGGTTGTGGAGAGGACCTGACCTCTGATTTTTGACCCGAAAGACAAAGAGCAAGGCAGCTGGAAATGACCAAAACAAGCATGTAGGTGATCTAGAGGAAGTGAGCTGATCTGCAGCCATGATGAAATTGCAGTGCAACTGGCTAAAACTGAAGTAAAAATTACATCTGCTTTGCAAGAGGGTTGAAGAATTGGTGGAGACATTACAGTATTATGATTGTGGGGATATTGCATCATTCTGACCTGCCTCTTAATGACAGCCCTTTTCATCTCTTTGCCAGTTTGAGGGAAAAATGAGTGTGTACATTTTATTCTAGGTCTTAGAATGGTGTACAGGCGATTGAGGCTGGTTAACCAGATTCTACAAATGTTTCAATCATCTCCCTAGCCCTAACATCTTGAAAGATACTGTGGTGAAAGGATGTGACCAGACTGATACTCTAATGTCCAGCTCAACGTTGCTACAGTGAATCAGTAAAACCAAACAAAGCACTAGTTTCCATGGGTTGAGCTACCACCTGAAGATTTAGGTAATGAATAGCCATTTACAAAATGAGTGCCTATAAAGTTTGTTACCCTTTAGGGATCTATTTTGGATGGTAGCCCATTTCTAGCCCATATATTTTCCATGTTAGTAACTTTTCATTAAAGAGGCCAGTTGGCACAGTATCTGATCTCCTACTGAAGTGTGTCTAGTTCACCCTTGTTTTTGATTACTATGGCTCGCAAAACCCCCATAATTAGACACATTAATTTCGACGTTGAATCAGTTATTTTGCAAATTAAAAACCATACATTTTCTCAACTGTTGGGGATTAAATCCATTGAGGGCATTCACAAATTGCATTTTGTAATAGGCTTTGTAGTACTACAAAACTTACTACAAAATGCTATTCTCAATCCTTTGTGTGGAGTTTCCACCTCCACTTCTCCTGTACATATATGTGCAGAGATCTCTGCCGCAACTTCGGAGTCTCGGCACTCGTAGATATACGTTTTAGTAGTAAATTTGGTAGGAACACTGGGGAGATGCTGTAAAATATGGAAAACTTACTATTACAGTGGAGGGAATTAGGTGGGAGTAAGGAGGGACTAAATGGAGGGTTAGGGAGAAGTTTTGGGAGGGACATCAACCCACCCACAAAAGAGCTATTCACAAACTACACTTCTTTAGATACTACAGCCGAAAAGGGACTCAAAATTATAGTAAAGCACTCCAGCTCAGAGCTGGAGTAGTACGAGCACCACACCTGCCCAACCACTGGAATTGGAATACGCTCCCACAAAAAAGAATGGAGTTAGGGAATTAAATAATACCCCATTGGAAATAAAGTTAAATGAAATTAAATTATTTAAAATAGTTAAATATCTAAATAAATATAATTTAATTTGTAAAAATATAACAATAGTCCATATATTTAAAATAATTATTTTAATATCTTTTTTCCTTGTTTTAAAATGAATTTAACACAAACATTTATTAAATCTACTTATTTAACTTTTATAAAATGCGTTTCCATCACTTTTAATAAATATTAGTGCATAACAAATTACTGAATTGTGTTTCTGAAGTCTTGCATTTTTAATTGTAGCTTGATCAAATTAGTTTTTTTAATGTAAAATATTTAGGACATGCATTCAATTTTGCTGTAGGTTTCTTTATTGTCACCCATATAAAATAATTACGTAAAATTATTTTCATTGATATTTATGAAAAAAATGTTTGTACAGACTTTTTAAAATTTTATTAAAGATATTTACTTTTCCCAGTGCTTTACCACAGGGAGACTATGAAGTCAGAGCAGACATCTCCATATGGCAAAGTATAATGAAAGTAAACAGGTTCATGACACTTGTAAAAATTATTTCTAAAAAATTATATGTTAAATATTATTGGAAAATATGTTCAGCTAATTTTTTTATTTCTTGATCTATTTTTTAAAAATGTTTGAACATGGGGAATGTGTGTTTCAACAGCTTAGCTATTGTTCCTTACAACTAAGGGATCGATTACGATGCCGGTCGGAAAGCATTCCGACCGAATCGGCCTTGGAATGGTTTCCAACTGAATCGGATCCAGGGAGTCCGACTGACCGATTACGATGCTTCCGTATACGATTCGGTCAGACTCCCATTGACCTCAATGGGAGCCTGTGTTCTGACTGAATACATTGAAGAAAGAGGTGGGTGGGGAAAATTGTGCACCCTGTGGCGGGCACCCCATGGTGCCTGCCACACTGTGCATGGTTGCAATGAAGTGTCCCTTGGGTACCCCCATGGGCCCCATTCGGAGGGCTCTGGGTGAAGGGGGGCCTTCTACGGGCCCCCAAAGTCAGATTCTGACAGCCAATCCAATACAGAACAACCGATTCGGAAAGGCTGTCCGAATTTGACATCGTAATTGCTCGGTCGGCAACGTGGTCCGTAGGCCTGTACCAGTCGACTCAGAACGACTCAGTTCCTCCAAATGCCATCCGGAACGAGTCGGAAAGTCTGAACGCTTTCCGAACATCGTAATCGGTTGTTCGGAGACCTTTCCAAATCGGTTGGAAAGACGGGTTCTCAATAGGATTCGGAAGACCCGGATCCGATTCGGAGCCTTTCAGAACGGCATCGCAATCGACCCCTTAATGTGTGGCGTGTATATTACAATGATCACAATACTTGTAATACAACCAGCGATGAATTGAGTGATTGTTCTTAACTACACAATCCACCACACATCTCCAGATGAGAATAATTTCAACAACAACCAATCACAGCCAGGCTGACCAAATAAGATAGAAACACACAAACCAAACGTCTTTTCCTATGTCGGTCAATGTCTGTGTAGGTTTGCCCATTCTTCTGAGGAGGAATTATCTTAGGAGGAAGAGAGAGCGGGTTTACAGACTAAGATTCAGCTTTGTTGGTATGTCAAGTGAAGCTGTCATTGCCTAACACTGCTTCCCACTCATCGAAGGCCCTCTCCCAGGCTAAACCAACCTATGTCAAAATACTGGCTGTGCTCCATTCCAAGGCCTCTGGATCTTTCCAGAGGGCCTCCTCTTGAAGCTTGGCATCTCACAGGCAAGCCAGTCCTGATGCTTGCATCAGGTACTGAGATGCATCAGCAGAAGAGTGTATTGCATTTATTTGGTTGGACAGTCAGTTGTCAATGATGAATGGTGGGCATCTAACACGCTGTCCATACTTACCATCCTGAGACAACTCTGTTAACTGTGCATAATGTTTCTAAATTACCATGCTCTGCTCAAGTGAAGTTACATGTTCCCAAACATTATATCACATTATATTACTTCTCCAGGCCAAAATTCAAACACAATCTCATGTACAACACTCAGGTTTAGGGCAGACATTATTAAATCATAAATAAACACACATATATTAGGTAAAGAAAAAATCTCTGCTTAGATCCTATTAGTTTTTAACCTGTGTTTTGGACAACATGTGTGGAGGCTCCCTCCTGCATGCAGAGTCTCTGTCCTGTGTGCGCACTCAGGGTCAAGACTCCGGACTCGAGTGGAGATCTTCACTTGCCATTAATAAACAAGAAATGGCATACAGGAACAAGAAGTTGGCCATTTTATTTTCATTTTGCAACATCCTCTCCTCTAATAAGCATCCTCCTCCATCCTGCTTCTCCTTGCCACATTCCTTTCACCAACATGGCTGAGGAACTTGAAGGGATGGCATCCCTTGTTCGGAATCTGAATTTAATATCATCACTGAGGGGGATCTTAGACAAGAACCATCAGCTTTATGGGGGACCAGAAGCACTAATGTGCAATGCAGCACAGGTCCAAATCTGGCAGGACATTGACACACGCTGCAGTGCCATGGTTGTCCACACCAGGAGGGGAAAGTTTTGCTGCAAGCACTTAGAAGACCTACATCGCTAGGGCGGTGTTAAGGTCCAGGAACGTATGAGCTTGTCCGCCCAGACAAATACACAGCATGCCAGCACACCCGCATGACACCGCTGTACCTGCCTGGCCAACAAGCCACGCTCAGCTGGAAGAGTCTGAGTAGCAGAGAGACAGTAAGTACATGTATATTAATGTTTTGCACATAGGTATGTATTGGTTTTGAGTGTGCAGGTCATTTTCTCCATGAGCTGTGTCATAACCTTACTAATTCTATTTAATATGTTTTTGTTGTATAAAAGTTTTGAAAGTTCACATTTAATAACATTCATGCTCATTCTTTGTTTTCTTTGGCTTGCATGTTAATCTGTTTTAGACATTATGTTAATGGTGGCATTGTGTACCTTTACCTTATATTCTAGCCACCATTCTTTTGCAATGCTTTATTAAATTCACACAATTAGTGAAAATTGTGTATAACCTTTGATGTCCTAAAATCTAGATAAGTTTCACCTCCTTTAAAATGCTATATAAGCTGGTGGGAAAACTATCTCCGTAAAGCTAACCAATGTGTGTGAATCTAAATTTGCAATAGAGGAAAAATTAGCTTTTGCATAACTCAAGTATTACCTACCCTTTCATTCCCTTTGAATAGATGATACTACAGCTATATTGCAAATTAGCAATTTTAAAGTCTGCAAATTCGCATTTTAATATGAAAGCACTGGATTTTGAGAAGTTTGGTAAAATATCCACATTGTCAGATGCAAATATGCATTTTTGATCCAATAATTTACCAAAGTTTTTGGGGGTTTTTTCACATATTTTTCAGTGGACCTGCTGACCAACCAAAAACAGAGGAGGAGTTCCAGGGGAAGGAAAAAAGACATCCTTGGTTAGGAGGCAGGCATGGCCACTAGATACAACCAGTGAGAAGCAAACAGATAAACAGCCTGATGGTGGGGGAAGAAGGGTTGGAGGTGCAGTCCCCTCTAGGTTACAGGCTTGACAGGAGCAAAAAAGACTGGTTAGAGTGGTGGTGAGTCGTAGAGGAACTGCAAAACAATCCCTTACACAAAATACTAAGAGAAGAGAACACAAACAGATGGATCTAGCACATCTAGTTCTGAGATGGGAATGAATCTGCTGCATGTCACAATAGGCAATTCTGATGATATTTAAAAAAAAATAGCCACAATGTAATTTCAAGAAGTGTTGTGGAAGAATTTTGAGAATATTGGAAAGTATAAATATTGTATTTATAGGAAATGGGTTGGGCAACTATATTCTGAATGTGAAGTCGATGGTGTGAAGGATGGCGGGGAGGCGGGTATGTGGGTTTAACCCCTTATACGTGGTATTGAAAGTGGCAGTTTCTTTAGTTTGGATGGGGAGTGGGTTCCTTCTTGTCCTGGGGTTATGGAGTTTGGTTCGGCATTGGTAGGTTAGGAAGTCCAATGGTCAATTATGCAAAAGAGGGGGGGAAAAGATAAGTAATCTGACATGTTGTACAATTTTATTTGTTGGAATGCACGGGGACTGAACAACATGACTACGTGCTATAAAGTCCATGCATATTTAAAAAGACGGGGAGCGAATGTTGCATTACTGCAATAGACCCATATCTCAGCCTCAGAAAGGGAAGTTGTATGCCACAGTATACTCTGCTTTTGCTAGGGGGGTTTTGATATGGGTTCGACATGGTGGGCCTTTTCATAAAACAGATGAATTAATTGGTCCAGAAGAAAGGTATGTGGTGGTGTCGGGGTGCTTGGCTGGGCGAGACTTGACTAAAAGTGGGGGTCTATGCTCCTCACTCGGATCAGGATGGGTTTCTTCGGGGATAATCGAGGATATTGGCATCATACGTGACACAGAATATCCTCATAGGAGGAGATTTTAATTGTATTGGTGACCCAGGCTGAGATAGATCACACACAGCACTGATGGATTCATCAGTGCATCGGGGGACTAGGCAATTTAGAAATTGGTAACAAAGATGGGGATTAGTGGACTCATGGAGGAGTATGCACGCCGAAAATAGGGATTATTTGTACTTTTCGGGGCTGCATGATCTGCATATGCGATTGGATACATTTTTGTGTCATCGTTCAGTGCATAGTGAAGTTGGAAATGTGGAGTATTTATGCAGAACAATTTCTGACCATAATCCTGTTTTACTATCAGTGGGGTGGAATAGTGAACAGACAGGAATACTATACTGGCATTTGTGCATGGAGGCGTTGGAAGATCCAGTGTTCTGTGATGTTATTGGAAAGGCAGTGGTGAATTATTTTAAGGAAAATGAGGCTACTACTGTTTCCCCTCTACAGAGTGGGATGAATCTAAGGATGTTATACGTGGGCGCTGTATAGCGGAGATAGTGGGGGTTACACATACCCTTGTGAAAGAGATTGATAAACATGAGAAATAGCTGCGAGAGGCAGAGTTGGCAAGACCAGGTAAACCAGAGTTGAAGCAACAGCTTTTGGATGCCAGGAAGCAGGTAACGGTAGATATAGAGAATTTGCGTAGTTTTAATTATAGAGAGTATATGAAAAGGATGCATGCTGAACGTGACAAGGTAGGTACTTTGTTGGCCTGGCTCACAAACCCTAAGAGTAGTGATGCACAGATATTGGAAATAGATTCTGAGGAGGGTACACGATTCTATACACAGGAAGCCATCAACAGAAGATTTAGTAAATTCTATGCAGGCTTATATGCTATGCCATTGAAGCTTCCACAGCATTTTATTAATGAGTTTTTAGAGCCAGTAGAATTGCCTAAGATTACAGTGGAGGAGAAAAAAGAACTGGGTGGGGAGGTAACAATTCAAGGAGTGAAGGCTGCCTTAAAGCATATGGCAAGAGGGAAAGTCCCTGGAATGGATGGGTTCCCTGTGGAATGTTATTTGACATATATGCATATCCCGACGCGGTACAGAGACGGTCTCCGGGACCCCTGGCGTGCTTGGGTGACGGCCGCGAGGGACGCATCGCTGGATGACCTAAGGGTGAGTGCTGCTGCACCTCGCTGCTCCCCCGCAGGTCCTGACGCCGAAGGCTGTGCCCCCCAGTCCAGGGCGTAGTAAGCGGAGCTGGGCACTGCCTTTCTGCCTCCAGGCGCTCTGCAATCATCATTTGCATATGCAGCGGGGACAAAGTAGCTTAGCTTATCCCCAAAAATCCGCCCCCGGCTGATCTCGGTCTCAAAATAACAAATAAAAAAAGAAGAACATCTCTTTCCACTTAATCATTTATCAGCTATCCGGGACATTGCCACATCAAAGACGCAAAAGAAGCTTTCTATTTCTATCTACTTTGTCAACTGTTCCTCAGGGTCTTTTCCACATCACTGTATTAAACATTGAATAAGGACTACACCCCCTGGAGTACAAAAAGCGAAAGAGGACCTCTGCACTGGGACAGTTCTCTGGAAGTAAACAGGGCGGCCATCTTGAAATGATGCCTTCTATATGTTTTGGGCACCTTTGAATCTCTCTTACAACAGCACAAATGGTGGCTACCATAAAATTCAGACAACCCCCTCGTATCCTCATCCAATGAGCACAATGGTGTCTCCAGACAAGAGGGAATATAAATTTAAAAATAATAAATAAATAATAAAGCAAATAAATAAACAAATAAATAAAACAAAATAAATAATTCTATTTATCCCATCGGGGTCATGGCCGGTCCTGGCGCTGCCTTGAGGCTGAGGCGCTAAGGCTAGCCTGGCCGCTCGGGGGAGAACCTCCCCTCCTGCAGTTTAGTGACCCTTTTCCGATCTTTTACTGCCCCATCCTAGCCAGCATGGCAGGACCCGGCCTGACAGCTACTGGGGATAATTATCATACTCTTGCGTATCCTCCCAACATTTCTAAAATGGCTGCCAAACCTCTCAAGCACTCCACCCTGAAAACTCACCCAGAGACCCTGATCTCTAACTCTAGATACTACGCTGACAAGGGCATAGTCATCAATGACCTTATCTTCTACACCAGAAGAACATCCACATGGCGCAAAACCATCGCACACCTCCTCAATGTGCACGGAACCAGGAACATACCGTATGGGACCAAACTCACGATAGTGCCCTCGGCAATCTTGCGAGCTGACCTCACCATCACCGTGTACAAAAACGGCATCGTCCTGATCCAAGCTACATCTAACAACCTCAATAAATTTGCGGACCTGTTCACCCTCCTCAAAAACCATGTGCATGACAGCTGCAGGGCAACAAACACCCGAACCAACGACCCTCCTACTAGCGTGCCCAGCCACCCACAAAGCACCCCCCTAAGGGCGCACAACTCAGACCAATCTAACCCTTCCTTCACCCCACCTAAACCTACCAACAGAACCGTTCCCAGACCTTTGGTCTCCTCCCCGCCAGCCCCTCCCTCTGACCTTGAGACCGAAACGCTCCCATTGGCCTGCGTCACAAGTCGACCCAGCCCCTTGATCCTCCCACCAACGCATGCCAATAGAACCGCTACCAAACCACTGTCCCCTTGCCTCCAAGCGCCCTCTTATACTTCTACTGATACCAAATCTCTATACTACAAAACAGCTCTTCCCTCCGACCCTGAGGCTGAAACCTTTCCACCGACCTACGACACAACGCGACCCTGCCCCCTACCCTACCACCAACGCATGCCAATAGAACTGTCACCAAACCACTGTCCCCCCGCCTTCATGCGCCTTCCTCCTATATTGATATCGAAACTCTGCACTACAGAGCAGCCAAATTAACGCAGAGCATCCATAACTCCATTCTGGATCTAAAGAACCTCCTTCACCTTACTGAACTTTCCTTCTCTAAGTTCAAGCGTCCATGGAGCCCCTCCCCCCTCCCTACCACAGAGCCCCCCACTCACCCACTACCGCTATCTTTGAGACATCTTCGCCCTCGCAAGCAACCATGCCATCTCTCTAAGGAGGAAATTCTATCTATCCTCCTCTCCTACAACTCTACCCTTGTCACCCCAAGTCCGCTGGACCTTACAGAAGAGGAAATTCCAGCCATCCTCCTTTCCCTCAACCCTGCCCCAGTAACCCCCAGTACACTAGACGTGAATGTCGAACATGCCATCCGCACGGTTGCTATCAACCCCAACAGATCAGCTACCATCCGCAACAGAAGTGTGGTTGATAGCAACCTTGCACCAATACCACTGTCTGCCCCACTGCACGACATTCTCTCCGACCCCCCTTTATCTGGCCTCCTAATTAACTGCCGCTCAGCAGTTAAGCATGCCGCCGATATCGCTGACCTCATACTGAGCCAAAACTGTGATTTAACAATCCTGACTGAATCGTGGCTTAACGAATCCTCATCTCCATGCCTGGACCTCCTAGTCCCTCCCAACTACAACATAGCAAGACTGGACAGGCAATCTAGGAAAAAAGGTGGAGGCATTGCCTGCATTTACCGCTCTAACCTCCTCATCACAGAACTCCTGGCAGACACCTCAAACTCCTGTGAATACCTGGCTCTTTCCATATGTAGTAGCACCACCCAACTGTGCAATCTGCACATATTTTACCACCCCCCAGGCACGAATGACGCCTTCACTGACCACCTTATGGAAATTATCACAGCCAAGTCCTCCTCCAACTCTAAAGACATTTTCCTTGGTGACTTCAACCTGCACTGGAACGACCCCAAGGATCCTCATGTCAACGCCATCAAAGATCTCCTGGCCGACCAAGCCCTATCCCAAGCCTGCGCACTCCCTACACATTCGAAAGGCGCCACTCTTGACTTGTTCATCGCTAAGGAAACACTAGTCAAGCTTATCGCTATTGTCCCTTGTGACTGGTCGGACCACCACGCTATCTCCTTCCTTTTAACTAGCACCCACAAGACAAGGGCACCGCAACAGAAGTTTCCCAAATGCTGGGTCAGAGACACCAAAAACCTTGATCCCAGGGAATTGCCAGCTCGCTGTAAGTCTGACCTCCCCCCTTGCCCCCCACATCACATCAGTTAGTGACCTCAATGATCATTACTCTGTGACTCTAACTAACATCCTTGATGACCTTGCCCCGCTAAAGCTAAAAAGAACCCAAACCAAAGACAGAAACCCCTGGTTCAATGGGTCCCTCAACAGCAAGAGGAAATCCCTCCGGCAGTCAGAAAGGATCTGGAGACAGCACCCCTCATCCGCTCATTTAAAACTGCTCCGCCAGGCCAGAAACGCCCACAATAGGAATATCCTCAAATCCCAAAAAGAATTCTTCAGATCTGAACTGGGAAACGCCAAGAACAGACCCTGCAAACTCTTCGAGTTGGTTAAATACCAATCCAACAAACTGGCCAAAACATCGAAAGAAACCCCCAAGTCACTAATATCATCCGAGGAATTCTCTTCCTTTTTCTCAGACAAAATCACAGCCTTAGGAAACAAACTCAGGTCCGCTACCCACTCTCAACCCCTTCCAGTTCTGCCTCCCTCCGAGTCGCCTCCACAGGCTTCACCCACAAACGAAGCGCACTGGACCAACTTCAAAACCTATGATGAACACTCCATCTCGAAAATCCTATCCACCCTAAATCCGAACAACCACTTTAATGACCCACTCCCCTCTAACTGCCTAGCTGCCGCCGCCCAATCCATCATTCCTAGCTGGACTGCAATAATTAACGCCTCCCTTCTACAGGGATCGATACCCGACTCTCTGAAAGCCGGTCAAGTCCTACCCATCCTAAAAAAGCCAACGCTTGACCCTGCCTCCCCTGACAACTTTAGACCCATCTCCAACATCCCACTCCTAGCTAAAGTTCTGGAGAAATGTGTGCAACAGCAGCTGAGCCAACACATCATGAACTTCCACCTACTAGATGACTTCCAATCCGGTTTCAGGCCAGGGCACAGCACGGAAACTGCCATTCTCCACATTGTTGATGATGCCCTCCGAGCCCTTGACCAAGGCAAAACATGTCTCCTAATCCTCCTAGATCTATCCTCGGCCTTCGACACGGTCAACCATGAAAAACTACTCGAACGCCTCAAACTCAGGATGGGAATTGATGGCTCGGTTCTTGAATGGTTTAGGTCCTTCCTCCACAACCGCTCTCAAAGATTCCTAGTTAACGGCAACCTGTCTGCTACCTCACCGGTAACGGTTGGAGTCCCCCAAGGATCAACCTTTTCCCCCACCCTCTTCAATCTCTACCTCGAGCCACTCGCTGAAGTACTACACACCGCAAACATTTCCTACCACATGTACGCTGACGACACCCAGATCTACATCAAAATCTCCTCCCTCGAGGATATTCTTTCCCTTAATGAAGCCCTGAAATTGACTGTCCAATGGCTCTCCTCCAACCAACTGAAACTCAACGCAAATAAGACAGAATTTCTACTAATTTCCCCTCCCAAAAACAATCCTGAGACTCAGGTATGGATTAAGGCCATCACAGCCTTAAATTGTTCTCCGACCATCGTGGACTCGGCCAAATCCCTCGGAATAACCCTTGACTGTAAGCTGAACATGCGGGACCACATCAACTTGATGGCCAAATCAGCCAGATTCCACCTGAGCTACCTAAGGAAACTTAAACCCTTCCTTGATACTCCCAACCTAAAAATGGCAGTCCAGTCACTTGTCATCTCTAGACTCGAATATGGCTGCTCTTCCCTCTCGGGTCTACCCAAGATCTCCCTGGCACCGTTAAAAGCCTGCCTTAACGCGGCCGCTAGACTATTAACTGGCTCTAGGAAATTTGACCACATCTCACCACATCTGAAAGCTCTGAACTGGCTTCCTCTACAGGCCAGAATCCAACTCAAACTGGCTTGTATCACGCACAAGGCACTATACTCAAACTCCTCTGCATATCTTGCCCAGAAACTTGTGCTATCCGGAGGAAACAGAAACTTCCGGTCAACCAGAGACCTCTTGCTCCAACATGCACGTTTTTGGAAAAAGAAAACCTATAATCGGGCTTTCTCCGGAGCCGCACCAAGAATATGGAACTCTCTCCCGCCCGCCATTAGACGAATCCCTTCTCTGGCTCGCTTAAATAAAGATGCCAAAACCTTCCTAATGGGCAAATTCTCGCCTAAACATTACTTTCTAATCAGCCAGAGTCCTTGCTCCACATCAGTCTAAGGCATCCCCCTGGAATACCCACACATCATACACCCGGCTCCTCCGTGCTCCCCTCCATGGTCTCCGGTACCTGCTTCTTGTATATTGTAAATGTAAAATTTAACTATTTCTCATCTTATCCCCTATGTTGCCAGCACCCCCTCCCTCCACCCACCCCAAGTCTTTTGTCTATTACTGCAGATTCCTGTAAAGCGCTCTGATACCCTAACGGGTCAAGTTTGCGCTCTATAAAAACTCTAAATAAATAATAAAATATGGAAGAATTGGCACTGAGACTAGTTAATTTTTACTTGGCAGCCCGGAAGGGAGGACAATTGCCCCAACACAACTGCAGAAGCAGTAGTGGCCCTGTTGTTAAAGCTTGGAAGTGCCTCTGAGGATGTACAGGCTTATCGTCCACTTTCTATGCTATATCTGGATTACAAGATATTGAGTAGAGTATTGGCAATGCGCCTAGCTCCATTAATGCCTAAGTGAATACATACAGTCTGGGTTCATCCCTAGAAGGAATATGGCTCATAATATTAGGAGGGTATTGGGGATCATGGAATCTGATTTTGCAGAGAAGGAAAAAGGGGTCATTGCAACAATTGGCATTGAAAAGGCATTTAATAGTTTATGTTGGGATTTCCTGTATGAAGTGCTCAATAAGATGGGATTGGAAAACCAATTTATTGCATGGGTTAGGCTTCTGTATGCAGCACCTACTGCTCGTGTCAAAACGAGTAGGCATATTTCGGAAAATATGCAGCAAGAAGAGGGGCTAGACAAGGGTGCCCACTCTTGCCATTGTTATTTGCAATTGCTATGGAGTCACTTCCTAGTTGGCTGAGGACAGGAGGGGTTTGCAGGGGTCTGGAGGTACAGGGTGTGCAACATTATTCAGTATTATATGCAGATGATATGTGGTTATTTCTCAAAGATGCTAATGTTGATTTGCCGCATGCCATGAACCTCTTAGATCGTTTTGAGCAAGCCTCAGGGTTATGCATCAACTGTAATAAATCAAATTTGTTCCCATTACAGAAGGATGTACTGCAGCCTGTGGATGTGAGGGGTCTTAATTTGGAGAGAACGTGTCTGAAATATCTGGGGGTAAGATTATACCATACTCCCATTGATTTATTGGAGGGTAACATTGGTGTGGCTATTAGACGTTTACAGAAAAGTGTAGATTTTTGGAGGACTCTGCCACTTTCAGTAGCAGTAGTAAAAATGGTGGCGGTGCTCCGATTACTTTACATCTTCACAACAGTGCCCATGGGGATACTGTGTAGAGTATTTAGGGAAATTGATTCTTTGTTGGTTTCTCCTATAAGGGGAACAGGTAGGCGAAGAGTGGCATTGGCAAAGTTGCAACGGCCTACTAGTAAGGGAGGACTAGCTCCCCAGTTATGGTAAGGTATTACCTAGCAGCACAGTTGCAATGGTACACAATGGATTCATGCGCAAAGATTTCCAGGGCAGATGAATTTGGAGAGAAAACCAGATTTGGATGTGTTGTATGGAATACTCATGGCCCCTGTCATAGGACCAGTGCTGGGAATGGCCACTATGTAAAAGGTTGTGCTGCACTGTTGGTATTGCGCACTTCAACAAATTGATACTCAGAGGCCCTATGCCCCGAGCATTCCGTTGAAAGTTTGGAACAAATCACTCCGGGGGAAAGATTGTGGGGCTTAGCGGAGTGGGAAAACCATGGGCTGTATACGTTAGGAGATTTGTATAGTGATGGCGTGATATTATCATTTGAGGAATTTTCATCCACTTTTAAGATCCAGAGAGGGCAATTTTTGTTGCATCAAGCGGTGATCACTAGATTGTGCAACCATTGGGATATGCGTTTAGTAGATCTGCAAGTACATAGTGCTTGTCAAATATTGTGTACCACAACGGGTCGTATGAAGGCGGTAATGTGCCTTTATCAGGCAATAAGAAGTTATATGATAAGGCCTCTTGTTGGTCTAAGAGAAAAGTGGGAGGAGGATTTGGCACAACCAATACCAGAGTTGGAATGGTCTAAAATTCTTGGAAATTCATACACTGTATCTAGAAATGTGAGACTTAAAGTGATACATTTTTTCTACTTGCATAGAGCATATCTAACTCTGGAAAAAATAGCTCGAATTTGTCAGACAAATGTGGCATGCCCGAGATGTGGTGAATGGGAAACATCGGTTACATCGCGGTGTTTACATCGCAATACCTTGCTGGATGGCGCTCTAGGCTAAGGAATAGTATGATTTACTATTCCAACACCTTCCCTACTGTAACGTAGGCTGGAGTTGGAATAGTAAATCATACTATCCCTAAGTCCAGCGCCCTCCAACGCAAGTCGTTGTAACGACTTGCGTTGTAATGCCTGCGTTGTAAAGGTATCGCGGTGTAAACACCGCGATGTAAGGTCGTATATATAGGGTGCAGAAATGTTGCACATGGTATGGTCATGCACATTGTTAGTGGAATACTGGAGGGAAGTAATATTCTGTAAAAATGAGGCAACAAAGAGATTAATTGAGTGTACTCCTATAAGTTGTCTGCTGGGGGATTTCCAAGATCTACAAAGTGCAACAATACAACAGGATTTATTGATTTAGCTTTGGTACTTGCAAGATGTGAAATAACTATGAACCAGAAGGCGCCCAGGGCCCCTAAGGTAGCAAAATGGAAAGTGGAGTAGGTTCGTTGGGCGGGTTATGAGAGTGCAGTATTGTATAGTGATATGAGGGAAGGAAGAGGATCATCTGTAAAAGTTTGTGCATGGGATCATTTATTAGATTCCCTTAAAGATTTAGAAAAGAGTGATGATTCTTGGGAAGAAAATGGGTAAAAATGTAATTTGCTAAATAAATATGTGTTGTAAAAATACGGTAATGGGGGCTAGACGTACGGGAGGGGGGTGGTAGTGGGGGTAAGTTGTTTAATATTGTTATGCATGTTTTATTATAAATATGAATAAAAATTGTTTTACAAATTTTAAAAAACAGTGAGGGGAGGAAACCATTAACAGCAGGGGTAGTGCGCTCACCTGGAGACTTACTTGTCCTGTCTCCAAGAGACTCTGTGCAGGGGCTCAAGAGACACTTGAGGGGGCAGTGGATGTTTGCACCAACAGCTGGGGGGAGTTGTTGGGTCTTTTTCTTGCCTTGGGATGATCCAACAGTGGTGTCCCCAGAGCAGGCCCCAAAACTGCCTGGGCCTGCCCCAGACCCTCCTTAACTCCTGAGAGCTGCATTCCATCAGAGCCTCCAGTTGCACCCCTGCATCACCTCCATGGGTGTGCGTAACTCGCATAATCCTGTGTAATGTAATTACTCAGAATTACCCAAGAGTTCCTCAAGATTAAGCAGAATTACGCGAGATGTGTCTCGTACATGTTGTGTTGAAAAAATGATGCCAGTTACACAGTTTGCGCTAAAAACAGTGCAAACCACATGTCGTGGTGTGCAAGTGCGCAACCATTTTCTTTTAAGGCCTTCTCCTGCCTAGCTATCCCCTTGTGTTCCAGCTTCCCTAGACCCCATCCAACCCGATCCACCACATTCTGCTTCACCTATAACCTTTTTAAAAAATATATTTGCACTTTTTTATTAGTTTCCTCCTCTTCTGTGAGTTTATTTTAATTTTTTTTCCCCACTTAGTCTTTTTTTTGGTACCCGTCCCATCCAACCCCTAGCTATGGCATAGGCAGGCAGCGCTGCCAGGTCCTACACCCCAGATGGCGGCTTGAGGGGTTGATGCCCACCACATTTTTAGCAAGGCTGAGCTGGTGCACTAGTGTTTATTATGCGCAGTGCCACATCCCCATCATACTGGCAGCAGGCCCAGTCGGGGCAATGGCCTAGCGGAGCATCAGCTTAGGTGGGGGAGCATGCAGCACTGCATGCGCTGCCAGATGAGGGTCTCCAACACCCAGCAGCCATGCACCGTTAGGCCAACATAGTGGACCTGGACCTGGAGCAGGACCTGCTGCACCATCTGGGAGTGGAAGCGGAGTGGCTAGTTAAGTGATGTTCTGTTAAAAATTACAGAAAAAATAACAAGCAAATATATATATGGACACTTCACTATTGCGATGGGAGGAGCTCTATAAACATTTACTAGGACACTCTGAGACGGACTCAGGCATTTGAGAAAGGCTGATTGCCGAAACCGGTCATGCCGAATTCTTTAATAAACGTCCTGTGAAGCCCCGCTGTGTCCTTTTCTTCTGTCCGAAGTGGAACGAAGGTGTTGTCATGTTTTGCGTACAGCCTGTGGTGCGCTAAAAGGGACCCTTCCATCAAGTGGTCGCGATTACACTGGCATTTGGAAACTGTATGTGTCCGAGGAATCGGAATTTCGCGACCCGCCTACTTACCTGAGGTAACTGAGTATCTGCTGCCTTGGTGCGGTCCAACACTGTGTGGAGAGGCACTTTTCACTGCAAATGCGTCTCCAGGCTTGGTGCTACTGTGTGAGGAGGCTGGAAGTAGGGGACACAAGGACGCTTATCCCCAGCAAATCCGCCGGATTTTCCTACTGCTGCTCGAGGTATTGCAGCAGAGTGCATGACGGTACCAGTGGTTCGTGGGATGGAACTACTGACGCGTCGGCACGATTACGAGCTGCAGCTGGGCCCTTCACTATTGCGGTGGGAGGAGCTCTATAAACATTTACTAGGACACTCTGAGACGGACTGTGGCATTTGAGAAAGGCTGATTGCCGAAACCGGTCATGCCGAATTCTTTAATAAACGTCCTGTGAAGCCCCGCTGTGTCCTTTTCTTCTGTCCGAAGTGGAACGAAGGTGTTGTCATGTTTTGCATACAGCCTGTGGTGCGCTAGAAGGGACCCTTCCATCAAGTGGTCGCGATTACACTGGCATTTGGAAACTGTATGTGTCCGAGGGATCAGAATTTCGCGACCCGCCTACTTACCTGAGGTAACTGAGTATCTGCTGCCTTGGTGCGGTCCAACACTGTGTGGAGAGGCACTTTTCACTGCAAATGTGTCTCCAGGCTTGGTGCTACTGTGTGAGGAGGCTGGAAGTAGGGTACACAAGGACGCTTATCCCCAGCAAATCCGCCGGATTTTTCTACTGCGCCTCGAGGTATTCCAGCAGAGTGCATGACGGTACCAGTGGTTCGTGGGATGGAACTAGTGACGCGTTGGCACGATTACGAGCTGCAGCTGGGCCCTTCACTATTGTGGTGGGAGGAGCTCTATAAACATTTACTAGGACACTCTGAGACGAACTCAGGCATTTGAGAAAGGCTGATTGCCGAAACCGGTCATGCCGAATTCTTTAATAAACGTCCTGTGAAGCCCCGCTGTGTCCTTTTCTTCTGTCCAAAGTGGAACGAAGGTGTTGTCATGTTTTGCGTACAGCCTGTGGTGCGCTAAAAGGGACCCTTCCATCAAGTGGTCACGATTACACTGGCATTTGGAAACTGTATGTGTCCGAGGATCGGAATTTTGCGACCCGCCTACTTACCTGAGGTAACTGAGTATCTGCTGGCTTGGTGCGGTCCAACACTGTGTGGAGAGGCTCTTTTCACTGCAAATGTGTCTCCAGGCTTGGTGCTACTGTGTGAGGAGGCTGGAAGTAGGGGACACAAGGACGCTTATCTCCAGCAAATCCCCCGGATTTTCCTACTGCAGCTCGAGGTATTCCAGCAGAGTGCATGACGGTACCAGTGGTTCGTGGGATGGAACTACTGATGCGTCGGCACGATTACGAGCTGCAGCTGGGCCCTTCACTATTGCGGTGGGAGGAGCTCTATAAACATTTACTAGGACACTCTGAGACGGACTCAGGCATTTGAGAAAGGCTGATTGCCGAAACCGGTCATGCCGAATTCTTTAATAAACATCGTGTGAAGCCCCGCTGTGTCCTTTTCTTCTGTCCGAAGTGGAACAAAGGTGTTGTCATGTTTTGCGTACAGCCTGTGGTGTGCTAAAAGGGACCCTTCCATCAAGTGGTCGCGATTACACTGGCATTTGGAAACTGTATGTGTCCGAGGGATCGGAATTTCGCGACCCGCCTACTTACCTGAGGTAACTGAGTATCTGCTGCCTTGGTGCGGTCCAACACTGTGTGGAGAGGCACTTTTCACTGCAAATGTGTCTCCAGGCTTGGTGCTACTGTGTGAGGAGGCTGGAAGTAGGGGACACAAGGACGCTTATCCCCAGCAAATCCGCCGGATTTTCCTACTACAGCTCGAGGTATTCCAGCAGAGTGCATGACGGTACCAGTGGTTCGTGGGATGGAACTCCTGACGCGTTGGCATGATTACGAGCTGCAGCTGGGCCCTTCACTATTGTAGTGGGAGGAGCTCTATAAACATTTACTAGGACACTCTGAGACGGACCTAGGCATTTGAAAAAGGCTGATTGCCGAAACCGGTCATGCCGAATTCTTTAATAAACGTCCTGTGAAGCCCCGCTGTGTCCTTTTCTTCTGTCCGAAGTGGAACGAAGGTGTTGTCATATTATCTACTGGCGGTCGCCAGTAGATAGTTATAGTTAGGACCTATTTTCCATAGGAAATCCGCACCATTCTATTTGAAATAACTTTGGCGCCGGTTGACGAATCTTCGCAAAATTTTCCAACTTGTTGGGGCGCTCCGGTCCGCTCCTATCCTGAAAGTCTTGGGGTGATTCGGCAAGCGGGGGCCGAGAAAAAAGGGGGTCCCAAAACGTGTTTTCCCCATGCAATTTTCCATAGGAACCTTTAGTCGCAGCTACAGCCTGAACTGCTGAACAGAATTACACCAAATTTGCCAAAAAGGTAGCCCTTGGTTCAGGGTCGTACCTTTTGCTTAAATGGTGTAAATCCGTTCAGTAGTTCCTGAGAAATTTGAAAAAGAAAACACATATATATCTGGGCGGAGCCTAAGCACACATGTCATCGTGAGATCTGATTGGCTGTCAGCACTTCATCCTGGAATTGCTGGCAGCCATCTTGGGACCAATATAAATGATAGTACCCCATTGAAATGCATTGTAGTGAATCGAAGATTTTGAGGGTTACCAAAAGGAGAACTATAAAGGGTGATAACAGACTTTAGTTACATTAGAATTCATTTGTTGATGGTACCATACTAATTTCAGGAATTGTGGTGTGTTCTAAGGTGATTTTACACTGTGAAAACCCTTCTGCTGGGATATCATGAATCATGTTTGAGAGAAAACTATTTTCACATGCTTGTCCCATACAGTTTTGGAAGGTGCTCCAGAAGCTAAAATGAGAGCATATTTTCTGTAAATTCACATTATCTTTCTCAGTCATGTGAGAATGAAGTCTGACATTCTCAGTAAAACATGTACATCCAACAAGGGCAGAGACTGTCAGTTGATTCCTTTGTGTTCTACTGCAGCTTCCCAGAGTGTTCTAAAGAACAACTAGAGTGCTAACAGCCTTACTTATGACAAAAGTATGGCACACCTGAAGCCATCTTGATTGGAATAAACCAGTAACACTTAAAACATTTAATTTAAAAAGGAACAAAATGATGGGGTTCATTTTGTCATAGAAATTATGGTTAGTGCTGTAGAAAGAAAAATTAGGACATGTTTCAAGTGTGATCTCAAATATCTTCCTGTTATATTTAAACAGGAGCAGCCTGTCAGTTGATGCCTTTGTGTTCTACTGCAGCTTCCCAGAGTGTTCTAAAGAACAACTAGAGCGCTAACAGTCTTACTTATGACAAAATTAAGGCACACCTGAAGCCATCTTGATTGGAATAAACTGGTAACACTTAAAACATTTAATTTAAAAGGAACAAAATGAGGGGGTTCATTTTGCCATAGAAATTATGGTTAGTGCTGTAGAAAGAAAAATTAGGACATGTTTTAAGTGAGATCTCAAATATTTTCCTGTTATATTTCAACAGGAGCAGAATGTCAGTTGATGCCTTTGTGTTCTACTGCAGCTTCCCAGAGTGTTCTAAAGAACAACTAGAGCGCTAACAGTCTTACTTATGACAAAAGTATGGCACACCTGAAGCCATCTTGATTGGAATAAACTGGTAACACTTAAAACATTTAATTTAAAAAGGAACAAAATGAGGGGGTTCATTTTGCCATAGAAATTATGGTTAGTGCTGTAGAAAGAAAAATAAGTGCTAAAACACTACCCCCAGCACGACACCCTACACTACCCAAACATAACTGCACTACCCTAAACCCTAAAACACTACCACCAGCACGACTCCCTACACTATCCAAACAGCACTGCACTACACTAAACCCTAAATATACCCCCAGCATGACCACCCACACTACACAAACACCACTGCACTACCCTATACCCTAAAACACGACCCTCTACACTAAACAAACACGACTGCACTACCCTAAACCCTAAAACACTACCCACAGCATGACCCCCTTCACTACACAAACGCCACTGCACTGCCCTAAACCCTAAAACACTACCCCAGCACTACCCCCTACACTACCCAAACACCACTGCACTAACATAAACCCTAAAACACTACCCCCAGCACAACCCCCTACACTACACAAACACCACTGCACTACCCTAAACCCTAAAACACTACCCCAGCACGACTCCCTACACTACCCAAACACCACTGCACTACCCTAAACCCTAAATCTACCCCCAGCACGACCCCTACACTACCCAAACACCACTGCACTACCCTAAACCATAAAACACTACCCCCAGCATGACCCCCTACACTACACAAACACCACTGCACTACCCTAAACCCTAAAACACTACCACCAGCATGACCCCCTACACTACTCAAACACCACTGCACTACCCTAAACCCTAAAACACTACCCCAGCACAACCCCCTACACTACCCATACACCACTGCACTACCCTAAACCCTAAAACACTACCACCAGCACGACCCCCTACACTACTGCACTACCCTAAACCCTAAAACACTACCCCCAGCACGACCCCCTACACTACCCAAACACCACTGCACTACCCTAAACCCTAAAACACTACCCCCAGCACGACCCCTACACCACCCAAACACCACTGCACTACCCTAACCCTAGAAAAGAAACCCCCACCCCATGCCCAATCCCCCTTACCTCTCACTCTTCATGGTTCCTCTCTCCTCGTGGTTCCTGCTTCACGTCATCTCTGAGGGGCGGTGCACGTCGTTGTGAGGAAACAGAACAGCCTCTGTTTCCTTACAACGACATGGATCGTCTACATGTTTTTAGAACGCATGGTCATTTACCATACATACCTTTACAACAAAATTCGTTTTAAAGGCATGCGTGGTAAATGACCATGCGTTCTAAAAAATGCGTAGTAATGACTTCGTGATGTACAACGCATGCGTGGTAATGCATGCGTTGTAATGGTATCGCAAAGTAAAAAAGTCGTTGTAACGGCTGTTTACCGATCGAAGCTGGCCCCTGTTCTTCAGTGAGACGTTTATTTGATTAATTAGGAGGAAGGAATGTGGTTTTTTACCGAAAAGTGCATTCCCGGCTGTTGTATTGTGAAAGTGTCCGCGTGGCCTGGTTTCACTTCCGGTGAGAGAGTGGGAGAGTCTGTTTGGATCTAAAGGAGTTCTGTTGTTGGACGGGGCCGGCGCGACATGTCATCAGAAAACATAGCTAATGGAAAGCGTCTTCCCTGAAGTGTGGAGCAGTGCCATGAGAGGTCAACGAGTGTGCGTCCCACCGCAGTATGACCGTACCGCATGACCCATGTGCTGCCTCCAGGGTACGGGAGGCAGAAGCGGCATCGCAGGTCCTCTTGAAGACCGTTGTAGCACTAATTCTACATTTTGGTACTAGGGCATTTTAACTTCGTTGTTCCTGCCAGATACAAAGAGAAGATCCTGTGTTATTCAGTGCCCTCGTTACCTTTTTGTGGGTTGTGGTGCTTGTCACTTCGCTGCCCCGCCGGTGCACACGACTGGGCACCCCACCTCGTGTGCCATCTGCAGGGCCTCTGCCCTCGAATCACTGGTTTCGGTTTCTGGAGTGGCAACATAAACAGTTGCTCCCAAAAGACTAGCCTGAACACTTAGGTGAATATCCCCTGCACCAGCATTCCACGGAAATTCTTTCCTAGCTCTCCCACGTCAACGAGCACGGCTCCGCTCGCAACACCGTATGACGTCATCGGAGCCATAAGAGGACCTCGTCGGCGTGCTGACGTCAGTTCCACCCATTTTTTCCGTGCCACCGAGGCAAACAGGGGACCGAGACATTTTCACATGTATACATAGTATAATAAATATATATATATTCACTGAAAAAACCATAGGTTTCAGGCACGTTATAGTTAGAAATTAGCATTTAAAAACCTTAGAAATTCACTGACAAAACCATAGGTTTCAGGCACGTTATAGTTAGAAATTAGCATTTAAAAAACCTTAGAAATTCACTGAAAAACCATAGGTTTCAGGGACGTTATAGTTAGTTGGACATTTCACTCGTACAAAACCATAGAAATTCCCCCGTTATAGTTAGTTCAGCTAACTATCACTCGGGCGTCCGCAATGCACTGCTGATGACGTCACATATTACATCACTCATGACATGGTCAGTGACATCACTGATGACATCACTGATGACATCATCCAGTGAATGTGTGTTTTTCTGAAAATTAAATATGTTTTATATATGTATATCTCAAGGTCGATGGAAGAATAAATGGGTATATAAGTGTCTAAATGGATGATTTTTTTGTAAAATTGATTGTATAACTGACTAAGTGTATCTTAGTGAATACATGGGTTAGTGAGTAATGTTTAAATATGAAAATATCTGTATCAGTCTCTCACTTTGTGTATAAGTGGCTGCATGGGTTGATGAGTAGCTACATGAGTGTTTATGGGTTATTAGTTGGTTTTTGAGTATCAGTATGAGTGTCTGAGTGTCTGTATGGTTCGGTGGGGTGTATTACTTAGTGCATAGATGCATGAATGAGTGACTCACTGTTTGTATGTGTTGAAGACAGCATGTGTGCAGGACTGTATAGGTGGATGAGTATGTGTATGGGTGTGTTAGTGAGTGAATGACTGTCTCAATAGTGTCTTTATGAGTAACTACATATGTTTTAAACTAGTATATGTGAGTATTGGTGTATATAAGTGAGTATATGTGAGAGTGAGAGATTGGAAGAGTTCCTGTACAAATAAGTAGGTGTTTCTATAAGTGATTGTTTAAGAGAGTAAGTATGTGTAAGTTTCTGTAGAAGTAAGTGTGGTAGTGTGTGTATAACTGTATATGCAAGTAAATGGATGTTTGATACTTTGTTTGCATGTGTGACTATGTGTGTGAGTAACTCTATGGATGAGTGGCGGTGTGTAACAGGATGTATTGGTGTATGAGTACATATGATGAGTGAGTACATGTATGAGTGACTGTATAGGGACTGTTGGTGAATGAGTGGATGTGTGTGTAGATCTTGGAATTAATGAATAGGTGTGTTGTAACTGGTATTGGTATGTCCATTGTTTTGAAAATGTTAGTTTGTATTTTTGAGTGTGTGTATCAAAGGTTATATTAGGGTGAGAGGAGGTCTGCCACTCTATCACAAGGATGATGTCATCAGTGATGTCATTTGAGATGTCATCAGTGATGTCATGAGTGATGTCACTGACCATGTCATGAGTGATGTAATATGTGACATCATCAGCAGTGCATTACGGGCGCTGCGAGTTATAGTTAGCTGAACTAACTATAACGGGGGAATTTCTATGGTTTTGTACGAGTGAAATGTCCAACTAACTATAACGCCCCTGAAACCTATGGTTTTTTCAGTGAATTTCTAAGGTTTTTTAAATGCTAATTTCTAACTGTAACGTGCCTGAAACCTATGGTTTTTCAGTGAATATATATATATATATATATATATATATATATATATATATATATATATATATATATATATATATATATATATATATATATATATATATACATATATACATATACATATGCAGTGGAATCGAAATTACACAGAAAAGTAACGGCAGAAAACTCGATTCTCCACGCAACAAGCTCTCATCCTAGTCATCTTATTCGAAGTATCCCATGTGGGGAATACCTCAGGATTCGTAAGGTTTGTAGCTCTGAAGCTAATCTTGAAATTTGTCAAAATGAGGCAACTGACAGATTCATAGAATGAGGTTGCAACGTAGAAAATCTGAATCAAGCGAAGTTGAAAGCAAATGCACAATCTAGGGAATCTATCCTCTTTAAAGTCCTGGGCAGTATCGAATATATGAGTGTGGGGGCTCCCACAACGCTGAACAAGCCTGACGGTATTAGGCTTGTCACGACATATTGCAAACAGGAAAGGCAAATAAGATCAATTATTAATAATCAATGGCCCATTGTGTTGACAGACATCACATTGGGACAAGTCGTCCCTCATAAACCCTCCCTGACATTTAGACGAGCACCTTCTATGAGAAATTCTTTGGTTAGTATCAGCCCTGAAGTAAGTTCTAGTCAGAATTGGTTGTCCCAGAAAAATGGATTTTATAAATGCAGTTCGTGTCGGGCCTGCAAATTTGGTGTCACTATGAAAAGCTATAAACTGGCTTTTGTGGAAAAACAGGTTAGTATCAGGGGGCACTTCACATGCAGAACTGAGTTCGCTGTTTATGTGCTTGAATGCCCGTGCGGTTTAAGATACGTGGGAAGCACAAAGTTACAGGTGCATAGTAGAATTTTACAGCATATCAGGGCGATAGTGAACTCTGATCCAACGTACCCAGTTGCACTGCATTTTAAATTGGTCCATAACAACAATTTGAAAACTCTTAAATATTTTGTAATTGGGGCAAGGCCTATTTTAAGGAGAGGGGCAACAGGGAAAAGCTATTAAGACAATTGAAATCCAAATTTATTCTGGAGCTCGATACGAAGATACACAATGGGTTCAACACAAGCGAGGATCTCCACAATTTTTTATGATTCCAATATATTATGATTGCAATTATGGGTGATAACTTTCGAACAGGTCATGGCTGTAAATGATTTAGTAATGTTTATCAAGCGAGAGAGAGAGAAAAGGTGTACTAGTTCCCTTCCCCTGGTACTGTAAGTAAATATCAATGAGAACTAGCTATTTGTGTAGAAGTTAGGCGCTCATGTCTGGGAGAAAAAACTCATTTGTTTTTTATGAAGACCCTCACCCACCAACCTAGTTGGTGGCATGCTTCATCATCGGGTCCCACCCAAGGCGCAGAGTGCACCCCGGGATTCCCGGTAGAAGGCCGCAGTAGGTATGGAGAGTGGGCTGGAGACCTTGATGAATGTGTGACTACAGGTACGGCCCCCCTGCGGGATTCATGGAGCTCATTCTGAAAGATTCAGAGTATTGAGCAACTAGAGGAATACCTCCTCTTCCAATTAACGCACCTTAGCGCGTGCAACACATTTTGGTTGACATACACAATTTTTTGACCATCACTAATCCTCCACTCACATAGGTCCTGACGAAAGCCAGCACAACTCTGATATCTGGCTGAAACATGTAGACCACAGAGGATACTGGAGACATAATTTACCTCCACATATATCCACCGCTCTGTTTTTAATACTGCCAAGGGCCCTTCATTACATTTCTCCAATCCTTGGGACTCTTTGAACAGTTTTTAAACCACACTCTTTTCACTTCACTGCACACTCAATGCACAAAACCTGCTCCCCTGTAATCAGGCGTTGAAGCACACCCGAGGTGCACTCTGCGTCTTGGGTGGGACCCGATGATGAAGCATGCCACCAACTAGCTTACTGTAAATGATTTAGGCCTCAAGATGTTTTATCTTAGAAATGTGCAATAATCAATTGAGTTTAAGAAGAATTTTGCAGTTTTTATGTTTCTATAATTCTAACTGATTGGAATGAGCACAAGTCACTTTATCTTTGATATGTATATATTAGCACTTTATATTGGGATAGAATACAACTGGGACTATTCACATTCATCTGGAGTGAGGAGCGATAACTTCAGTAAATGTTTGAAGAGTTATATGCCAATTCACCAGAAAATTAACAGGTATTCAAAAGTAGTCGATGGTTACATGCATTAACATCAAGCTATGAGTTCGTTATAAATTATGCTGCTATTTGGCTTCCAAAATTGAGTAAATATGAGCACTTTAGCACATTGTGAGCACTTTGTTAGCACATTGCACTTTATTACAAGTTATCAGGCTTTAGGACATAAAAAATATATTGAACAATGTTTACATACATTAAATAGGAATAGGACCTATTTATGTATAGTTATTGTTATTAATATTGGGTTTATATTTTATACCACCAACAGCGATATAGATTTGATAGACATAACTGAAAATGAATTTGTGTCTAAAATGATTCTTTGAAAATGATCTACTACAATGGCTATGGGCTATATTGTCTACATAAGCATCAGTCAGGAAGGAATATGCCTCCTTATTACGCATGCCTTCACTCCGCATGCAATTACAACGCATACCATTACCCCGAAAGTCGTAACAACGACTTGCGGAGGGGGGCGCTGGATGTTGGAATAGTATAATTTACTATTCCAACTCCAGTCTGTGCGGACAGTAGGGAAGGTTTTGGATTTTAAATCCAACACCTTCTCCCCCCTCCGCAAGTCGTTGTTACGACTTGCGGGGTATTGGTATGCGTTGTTACAACGCTGTGGTTGTAACAACCGCTTTGTAATTGCATGCGGGGTGACAGATTCGTTGTAAGGGTTGTTTACCGTCAGGAAGTGCTCAACGTCAATATTAATTGATGTGGTTAGACAGTAGACAATATAAGAATACAATGCATCACTTGATGATCAGGAGATATTTAGGCACACGCATCAATGGTTTTTGCGAGCGCAAACGGTGCGATTCGCAAAATCCGCCCGTTTGCACCCGCAAAAAGACCTTTTGCGATGCATCAAAGTAAAAGGCACTCGCAATTTAAGAAATCGCAATTTATTGCGATTTCTTAACTACGATACATTAAGGAATCGCAATTTGCGATTCCTTAAATGCAATGCATGTACCCTTAGAAATAGCTAATTTGCTATTTGGGGCCGCAAAATACAGAGGAATTACTCTGGTCTGTATTTTGCAAAACCTGAAAAATGCACTAAAGTGCATTTTTCAAGGTTTCAGGTTACACACACACATGCCCTTGGGCCATGTGTGTGCGCAA
Source organism: Calotriton arnoldi (assembly GCA_963921515.1). Classification (NCBI taxonomy): domain Eukaryota; kingdom Metazoa; phylum Chordata; class Amphibia; order Caudata; family Salamandridae; genus Calotriton; species Calotriton arnoldi. The sequence goes on from CAWUFW010000795.1 coordinate 503,485, forward strand.
CATGGGTGCACATCACAATTTCAGGGGTGCAACAGGGTGTCACTTTGACACCTTTGCACCCTTGAAATTGCATGCGCAATCTGCGAGTACCTATTGGTACTCGCAAATTGCGCATGTACTATTCCCATTCATTCCTATGGGCCTGTAGGCCCAAAGGAATGAATGGGAAGCCATTCACTTAATTGCAGTCGCAATTTACGAGTCGCAATTAAGGAATGTTTAGAAATCGCTATTTTAATAGCGATTTACGACATGCATAGGATTTTGAGAGTCCCTAATTGCGATTCCTTAATAATCGCAATTAAGGACTCGCAAAAGCATTTCTTGATGCATGTGCCCCATTATTATGATGTTATGGCACAAGGGATATCTAGATCATTCAATGGGTGAAAATTTGATAATCTGAACATTGTATGAAAATTTGAAAGTACTACTTCAAAGGCAAGCAATGTGGAAAAAAAAGAAGTTTATAATTTTTGTTTAGATGTGTCACCTAAATTATTAATGAAATGAAAGGTGGTTCTAGTAGTGGATTTCAAATAACAACACTATGAAACGCTGCGTATGTGAAACAAGGAGTATTAATAATACAAGAGAGTCTGTTGTCCATGCCTATTGGTAACAAATGTACGTGATATTAACTGTTTAAAAGGCTGAGTTATGGCACAGCGCGCTCATGTGATCAAGACCGTAAACTAACGGTCGAAACGCATCATGGACAAGGCATTAGCCTTATGTGTTGATGGGAAATAAATAAATAATATATACTCGCACCTTGAAGGAGTCCGTGCTTGCTTCGCTTTTGGAGTGTGTTGAATAAAAGGACTTGAATCATATAGTCTCCACTTCCCGTCTCTCTCTCTCTGATATCCACAAGGACCAGGCACAGACTCCAACTTCCTTTGCCAAAATTAGTTTACTTTATTCAACACAATGCACTGCCATGACACGTTTAACCATAACACTGGCCTTGATCACATGCTGGCTGCGTCACTCAAATCACATTTAAATAACTCCATGTGGCCACACTCACAGAAAAAAGACTTAATACATCGAATTCATTATACATCGCGATTTCATGGGGTTCAAATTCAAAATCCAAACAAATTTGGAATATAGCACACTATAATTCATGGTTCTCATTAATCATATAGCGCTATATATAAATAATTGAATTTTATAAACAATGTATGCGCCAATCTCCTCATGTTTTTTCGCATTTGTTTCAGAAACCTCACTTTTGATTTTCATCGTTAGTAATTGAATGATTTCCTCAATACATATATATATATATATCCCAAAACAAAAGTCCAATGAAGTACGCTCTCAGGATAAGAAGCAGGACACAAATGTAGTTAATCCAAGTTTATTCCACAACGCGTTTCGGCTGTAAACAGCCTTGATCACGTGAAAAGAACACACAGACTACGGTAGCTGATAAAGTTTTCACGAGTACAAACACTAGAAATCAAAAGAGGACATGTCAGAGGACAGAAACTTGGCGGCCATGATGGAACAGTAAAATAATACAATACCATCTCCTATGCATATCACCAAATGAAGAATATAGCCGCATACAAAAAATTATTATACATTTATAATCAAAACAAAATATGCGCACATATTCATGCAAAGTCACAATCCAAATTAGAAAACGCGTCTATACTCTGGCTGCAGCCTATAGTCACGCTGATGAAAACGACAAATTCGAAGGGGCTATGCCGCTTACCAATTATCCTCAATCTGCCTACATGATCGACATATTAATTTAATATAGTTTTTTAGTCGAACCAAATGAGCTAAAGGGCAAGTGCCCTGGCATAATACAGTGGCTCTTAATAAATCACGTGATGTAATGACGAAGCCACTAAATTCAACATCCATAGGTGGCAAAACAAAATCGTGCATCTGATATTCATCAACTACCGTAACATCTCAAATATACAAAAGTGAACAGTGACAAGGGAAGTATTCAGTGAAAAAGGAGGAGAATGAAAAGGGTAGGTTGCCCGTGTAGGTCTGTACCAGTGAATGGGCCCCTTCCTTTCCGCCTACAACAAAAACAAAAGAAAATTATATAGGTTAAAACCAAGTAACATAATGTTAAACAAACATTATCACATAACAAATATGAAGATCCATTAAAAACATACTTCTAATGCACACTTTGCAAGGAGGAAGCGGCAAAAAATTGCAAGAATCCTCTTGTCAACAAAGCCTATACGGAACAGAGTACACTCATACAGCTCAGCAAATCAGACACAAGGGAGAATTCAGCAGCTTTCCCTAAGATGTATAGATAATTCCTCGTCCATATTCAACCCTCCAGGGGTTTTAGTGTGAAAATCAATAATATACCTAGATTCACGTTGTCTGAGTATAAGCACTCTGTCTCCTCCTCTAGGATTTTTAGGAATTTGTTCGAGAATTAGATAACTTAACTCTGCTATATTAGAAAAATGTTTTTCATAAAAATGACGTGCCACAGGATATTTAGGATCATTATTAGTAATTGCCCTCAGATGCTCGAGGACCCTTTTCTTTGCTGTACATGTGGTGCTCCCAATATACCATAGCTTACAACTGCACTCAATAGCATAGATGACAAAGCTAGTGCTACAGGTTAGAAATTGGGTGATTTTCTTGGTAACACCCCTATACTCTAATGTTCCCCTGAATTTACTATGTCTACACGCTTTGCAATGGCCACACGGGAAAAACCCTATGAGGCCATGGCTAGCGGTAGTGGGGTAGTGGGTGATATCATTCTTAACCACCAAATCACGGATATTTCTATCCCGTCTGTATGTCACGTTAGGTCTGTCTGTCATGGTATTGCCTATGATCCCATCACTTTTCAAAATGTCCCAGTTTTTTGCTAAAATACGTTTGACTTCCTGAGAGTCAGAATTGTAGGTAAGAATCATACGTGTACTGTCCATCTCCTGTTCCCCTTCATCCACTGGTTTATCTCGCAGAGTATGAGATCTCTCTACCCCCGCCACCCTCTCCCTAGCTTTATTCAGGACCCAGTTTGGATAACCCCTGGTTCTAAACCTGCTGATGATGATCTTGCTCTCCTCAGCATAGGCTACAGCATTGTTACAATTCCTTTTCGCCCTCAGCAGTTCTCCATATGGTATACTCCATTTTAGTGCCTCAGGGTGACTGCTGAGGGCATGTAGGATACTGTTACCTGCCGTTGCCTTCCGAAACAGAGAAGTACATACTTTCCCTTCTTTTATTTCAAGGCAAACATCAAGATATTCTGCTTTAGTGGCATCGATGTTCCCAGCGAGGAAGATGTTATACTTGTTAATATTCAGTTTGTTGATGAAAACCTCAGCCTCACCCCTAGAGCCCCTCCAGATGATGAAAAGGTCATCAATGTAACGTAACCACATGATGACTTTCCGGAGGTCCTCTTTGAGGGTGAGGCTGGCAAAGATTTCCTCCTCCCAGTAGCCCATGAACAAATTAGCAAAACTGGGAGCGAAACAAGAACCCATCGCCGTGCCTGTAGTCTGCCTGTAGAGGGCGCCATTGAAGAAAAAAATATTATTTTTAAGACAGAATTCTGTCATCTCAATGATCATACGACTATGCTCACGATACTTCAGTGGTCTATGCTTCAAAAAATGTTCACAGGCCTCCAGACCCTGCTGATGATCAATTATGGTGTAAAGGGAATGTACATCAAGGACAATGATAAAATAGTCCGGATTCCATGTCAGATTTTCCATTTTGCACAGAAAATCCTTCGTGTCCCTTATGTAGCTAGGTAATTGTGTGACAAAATTCCTCAAAAATTATCGACATATTTAGAAATATGTTCGGTGACACTCCCTATAGATGACACAATAGGGCGCCCTGGTGGTCTAGTGCTGTCTTTGTGGAGTTTGGGCAGAAGATACAATATAGGTAGTCTGGGATGGTCATTCTTCAAATAACAGAACTCCTCCCACTCCAGAAGACCTTATATATATGTCGCGACGGGGAATGATGCCAAAGGAACGCCCTTCCAAGTGGGTGGGGGCTCGAACGTGTGGACGCCACTACACCGATAATTGCACAAACACATCTCACCTCGTTTCTGGTGAAAAACGAGCCACTCCGGTTGCAGATTTACCGTTAATCTAATTTATTTCGGCACAAAAACTGACGCATTTCGCCTCCTCTCGGAGTCTTGGTCACCCCCGAGAGGAGTCGAAACGCGTCTGTTTTTGTGCCCAAATAAATTGGATTAACGGTAAATCTGCAACCGGAGTGGGTCGTTTTTCACCAGGAACGAGGTGAGAGGTGTTTGTGCAATATATATATATGTATATATATCGCAAATCTGTGCCGTACGCTAGTCTGCGTTGCAGAGGCGTTTCATGGGTGAAGTGTGGGCGCTCCCCTGCATCCACCCATGGATTTTGGTGCATTCCCAGATTTACAAAGGCTAGTAAACCTGGGAATGCTTCAAACAGCTTTGTCTTTCCTAGTGAGGCTTAAAGAGGAGAAATATGTTTATTTCTCTTCGTTACTTTCTCTTTCTATGCATACTGCATTCTGCAGCACACATAGAAAGAGGAAAATGCCTCAATGGATTGCTTTTTTGTGGAGGAAGATATCCCATCCTGCACAAAAACACTCCTGCCTTTAACACAGACACCCTTGCACCATGGCACAAGGGTCAAGACCGATTTGCATATGGCTAGGTCTGAACAGGGGTGGCGAAGTGAGCGAAAGAAAGTTGATGGACTTAACCCAGATCTGTGACTGGGGGTGAGTGTCTGAAAAGTTTCAGGGCTCCGCCCATCATCTCCTTGTGTTTGCTCTGCATTGGCGCTAGGCAAACCTCAGTGTGCCAGCGCAGGGAATGAGCAGGATGTGTCATATCTCAGTATATATGGTGCATTCACATAAATAAATTCAAGTTTTGCATCAGAGCCTACCTGTATCCACTGTCTTTATTTCAAAGTACTGGGCTTGGTTTTGCTGTACACTTTTGGGTGTAAACTGTGCATGTGCTCCATGTTTCCACTGTGACAACCTGACAGGGAGGGGGTAGGAGTGAAGGATTGGAAGGAATGTAGAGTGGACATCAAGTGAATCATAAAATACAACCTGGATTGTGTTCCAGGATGAGCCAAGTGGTTAGGAAATATCTAAGGGATGTTAGTTACTAGGATAGTCTGATATCAGGGGTGTTGGAAATGTATCCTTTGTGACTTTATGTTGTTAGTACAGTTTCCATTCTCCATGAGGTGCCATACAGGAAGGGAGACAGACTTTGTTCATCAATAGAATTTTTTTTTTAAGTGAGTGGAGCAGCAATACAAATGTAGGAAGCATACCATTTGTAGGAAAGAGAACTGATTTAGGGAGTAGTTTGAAGGGTGAAATAGGATTGGTTTATCAGATGGTACAATGCTGGAATACCCCTTTGTAGAGACTACTATTAATCATTCCCCTCTTTATCTTTCCTTCTTTCAGAAGAACCAAAGAGAGCCAAATCGGACAAGAGGGGGAAGGCTGCCAACAGGAGCTCAGCTGGGACCCAAGAAACAGTCAATGGAACTGGTGATGCCCTGGCTACAGAAAGTGTTCCTGCTGCTGCTGGTAAGTAATGTTTTAAAATTATTTCTTACTTTAACTATTCCCAGCTAGTGTGCATTATCATAATTCTGTATTTTTTATTTTCCCCAATTCCCTTGGTCTTCTTTAATGTTCGTTATGCCCACATATTTCTTTGTGTTGTCCCCTGTTTTAGCAGCTGACTCCCTCCCGTCTCTACCTTTTTCCTTCCACAAATGTTACAGTGACAGAAACCTCTATTTCACCCCTCTTGTACATATCTATGATCCACCTTTCTGCCATGCAGTACACAAAGGGAGACTGACTTTGCTGATGCTTTAGGAGTGCAAAAGTTCAAAACTGTATGAAGGAAGGTGAAGGAGTAATTTAATATTTTATGTTTAGGGTTGAACAGAAGTGAAATAAAAAATTGGTTAGTCAGGCACTAGAATTGATTTCCTCTCAAATACCCTTTTTTAAAGAGTGTCTTGAACTTTTATTTCCTCATTTTAGGACAATGCACCACTGTTGACCCCAACTTCTCCATAGGACTGAAGTAGCTTCCACCCCTGCCGTTCCTGCTGGTGCTGCTGGTAAGTCAGGTTGAACATTTTCTGCCTCTAATCTAGTATGCGTTATGGTCTTCTGTATTTTCTATAACGTCTCCCTATCTTCAGTGTCCACTTTAACCACACAAACCTGCCTTCTTTTGTTTTCTTTTATATTCCCCCAGTTTCCACTGCTGACTTCCTCCTGTCACTTTCTCCCCTGCCTTTTTTGGTAACCTTTCTTTCATTCCTCTTTTACATGTCATGTATAAATAGGAGATTGTTGGAAATATGTAGAGGAACACAGGCCTAAGTATACTATTCTCACACCATATAGGCTGTCAGAAGGCTTTATTGAGCAAACAGTCCATAGTACAGGTACAGGCTAGATATGGATATCATGGCCCTAACAGTATCTCATGCCTTACTAGATTCCATGATGCCATGAGTCATGACAGAGCAGCATGGCAGGAGGCATACAACCATACGTCCTTTCCATTCCCTTCCACCCCGTCATTGTTGGTTTCTCTGATCCTTTCGGACCCATGCCCCAACATTATGTAAAAAAATATATTATATAGCGTTGAATGGTTGACTACTTACTTGGTACATTAAACCTTTCAAAGTGATGCTTTTGGTTAGTATGTATGGGAGAAATGTGCCCTCTGCTTTGACAAAGAATCACATCCAAAAATTGCAATGGACTTAGCGGAACAGCAACGTTGTGACTTCTGTACAATGGGTTGAGTACCATAATTCATGTTTTTTTCTTTGGGTCATCTAGCTACTCTTGTCGGGGGTCTGCCCCGGAGCAACACTCCCTGCTGGACAGAGCAGCTATGCCTCGCCTCCTCAAAATTGAGGTAATTGAGTTGGAGTACTGCTGGCTGGTGGTGCTTGAGGAGGAGGAGGCAGTTGCTGCTGCCTCGCGCCACCATCCTGAGGGACACCTGCAATGACATCACTACCACCACAGGCATCCGAGGTCCCCAGCCACCAAATCCACCCCCAACCACCATCACCATTGATTTTGCCATCCTCGGCAAGATAGTGCAGGATCTGGCATAGTTAAAGTGACCCCAGCAGGAACTTTTGCAGCGGATGGATGCTATAGCGCCCTATTTTTATGAGGGGTGGGACTTGTGGGAGGTGAGGGTGGGAAGGACAGTGGGGATCTGGGTGTTTTTGGGTATGTTGGGTTTGGGTGAGGTGGTGGGCCTGTTGTGGGAGGAGAGGGTGGTACTTTTATACCTTTCATTTTTGTTTAAATAAATCAAAGGGATTTTGTTTATCATGATTATATGTCTTTGCCTTAGTTAGAGGTGCCTCACACACAGTTAAAGAGGAAACACTACCAACATAGTGACAACAGAGGCAGTTCTTCTCTGTACCTGTCCCATCGCACACCAATCTTCCCTCTGTGTCCATTAACTTCCTCTTTCAAGTTTTTAATAACTCCCTACCCAATCTCACAATCCATGTTTTGTTAACTACTCTACGTACCTTACCTCATCCAGATCAGAACCCCCCTGCAAACAGTGTTGTAAAAAAGAATGTGAGTGACCTGACCAGACACAACCTTCCCTTACTTGTTTGAAGCTGAGCAGCATCCACCCTCCCAGCATCAGTCATATGTGTATACTACTACTGCCCTTACTCTACCTGCTGTAACTAGTGGTTGCTAATGATGTCGGTCAACATAAACCAAAAACAACAATCCCTCCTTATTGAGATCTTCTTTTCTTACCTGAGTAGATAAAGCAATGTCTACTACCTCTCCTATAATCAGTCCATACCTTAATGCAGAGTTTTCCAAAGGGCCTTCTTAATGCTAGCAGCAGTGAACCATTGGTGCTAACAGGGACGACATCACAAGAATTGCAATAGGACATTGTAAAGGATCGGGGTGAGGTGAACTAGTGCATCACAGCCACCAACTAGACTAAAAGAAAACAGAATGAGTGGAAAATCTAAGACTCAGACTACGACGATAAAAATACAATTAGCAACTTAGTGTTGAGTTACTTACTAAAGTATGCATTATTTATGAACCCCTCAAATCTCAGCCGGTGCAGGAGGATTCAGTAGAAAGTTACTTCAGCAGAATACAAATACATGGGACGTAGAGTGTGGAAAAGTGCACACTACATATTCTTGGACATACATTGCTGTCATTAAGTCTCTGCACTATGATGTCCCTTTTATGCCTGGGTAGGTGGGGAGGGAGTGGCCAAATGTCAATTTTGATACAACTAGCCACCTTCTGTAACAGTTGGCATCACTTTAACTTCATCTGCCCCACCAAGTGTGAGATCCGTTGATGGTGGAGATTAACACACAACTCAAGTGATCATACAAAGAGGGGGAAGAGGGTTAGGTTTTTTTTTTATGAATTGATGAGTAGAGGGAATTAGGGAAAGGTGAGATAGACAAATACAACATTCATCAAGTCAATGACCCCATCCCATTTGTTGGGGAAGGAAGATGACAGTTTGGTTACCAAAAGCAAAACAGTCCCCAGACTCCAAGGTTAGCTAATCAATTTGTTTCCTATGACTTGAAAAAGGCAAAATAATGAATATCCACAAAGTTAAAAAAAATAGTTGTAGTTGGTTATTAATAGAAAAATGACACTGTATACAAATGGATGGTGCATTTGCATTCTTCTGGCATTAGTGCACCTTCCAGCAGCTGACACACCACTGGACGGTTACCTTAGACCGGGAACAGGACCTGCTCAACCTGCTAGGCGTTGAGAATCCGGGGCTCAGGGAGTATTAATTATTTGTTGTGTTTGTGTTCTACAATGCTAACATTGTTTTTCCAAATAGCATGCTTCCCACACTCAGAGGTAAGTTATGTTTAGTTTCTGATGGAATATTATTATCCAACCCAGTTTCTAGTTTCTGCTAGGGAGGTGCTCAGTGCTACTTAATCGTACTCATCATTGGCACTCTCTTTGGCTGATTAATTAAGAGAGTGTTGCAGACTGTCCTCCGAGTCCTGTCACCATAGTGAATCAGTGATAGCAGTGAGTTTGCGTTCTCTCTGTGACTTTGTTTATGTAGCTCATACAGTTCCAAGCTATTTCACAGCAATGTGCAGTATGCATCTATGCATTGCAAAACAGGGAGACTGAGTTGGTCCATCAAGGGGGTTGAAAAATGAGAATAGAATAAAAGATCATTCACTGCAATGCTATAGTTCCAAATGTAGTCTTTGTTAAGGAAATTCAGAATAGGGACTTTAGGATTAGTACGGGCAACTCATCAATAGTCGATAGACTCAAAACTAGTAATATAGGTGAGGTGATCTGTTTTAGAGAAGTACAATTATGTGACTGCGTTTGCCTGTCATAATACTTTTGTGCAGATTAACTGAATCACTAATCTATTTGTCTTCCCTTCTTCATTTGTTACATCAGCACCCAAGGGCAAGAAGAGGGACGCTACAGAGGGTCCAGCAGTAGCTGGTCATCAGGATGTGCCGACCACTAGCGCCACTGCTGAGGGCTCTGCTAGCCCCAGTAAGTCCTATTATTTATTATTATTATTTCCCGAATGATGGGTTTTATGATTGTTATGGGCTTAGGGTAGAATTTTAGGGTATTGGAATGTAGATGCGAGGTTCCAGGATGGGAGTTGTTGCCTGGAGGCTAGTGACGCTGATGAGAAATAAAGTTGCTCTGACACCCTTACCTGCCGTCTTCCTTCCATATGGCGACGAGGATGGTATTACGAACCCACTTGTGCAAAGCACAATGGATAACATTTTTGTTTCATTCCTGTTATCCCTGTTTTTGTTACAAGAAACTTCAGTGCTAACCGAACTGTAGTGATGCATTGAGGATGTATTTTTTTATTAAAAAAAATTAAGGGGAGGCATATCTGGCATCTAAAACATGTATAATATTTTATTCTAGCCACACAGACCACCAGTGATGCCGGCTCCAGTGCCGCTGCAGGAGGAGAGTCAGTTGGAGTGGGAGAAGTGGCAGCAGGGACGAGCACTGGTAAGTCACATAATTGCTTGCTTATTGACAAATAATATTATACTCACTAGTTAGTACCAGGGCGTCATCAACTCGTGACCGTGAACCCCCCAGCTTTACCAGCTACAGCGGTGGTTGAGTTATGGCCTCTTCTATCTGCAACTCAGCAAAAGCTCACAAAATGAGCATTGATGGCTTGAGGTAAATGCGAAAGAAAGGAAGGTTAAAATAAAGGAAAATGGTATATGAGTGAAAGGGTGGGTGGGGGAAAGGGTGCATGGATGGGTAAAGGGATGGATGGGCGAAAGTATGGTTGGAAGAAAGGGTGGATATTGAATAGATTGATAATGGATTGGAAATTTTGGTGAAAGACTGGGTGAGAGAAAGTAAAGTTAATCATGGTGGTTATGAGTGAATTAGAATGAAAGTATGAATTAATATTTGGATTTCTTAGATGAATAAGCAAGGCAGCTCTTCTCATGGAAAGGGGCATGCTTTTAATTTATGTTCTACTCCCTTGACTCACTGTATTTGTTAAGCGAGCCAGATGCATCCCACCCATCATTCATCACCCCCCCATCCCCACCCATGGCATTTTGTCACCTATGCTATGACCGAAGTACAATATGGTTCAATTTGTGACTGCAGTGTTGACTGTGCAGTGTGCGTCTGCTTCCGTTAATGCAGCATTTACAAAGTTTTCAATGCATTGCAAACCGAACACACAAGGTGTGTTCCCCTATGCCTTGTTAGTCACCTCTTAGTACTTCACTCCTTTATTTTTTCCTAAGTTCTTTCGGCCCAGCCTACCACAAAATTGGAAAATCCATTCTTGGCATGTGCCACATTTGATTTTATAACCATGAAAGTGAAGTGATTCCAGAATATATTTCTTGGTTTCCCATAACAGATTTAGTTCACACCTGTTCAGATTTTTCCCTTTCGACTTCCTACAACTGGTACATTGACTGACTAAGCCAGATGATGAATTGATGATCAGTGTAGTGACCCCTCTATTCTATATGAAAAACTCTACCTTACCCGCTGAATCTCTCTACCCTGCCCTGCAGTAGAGTAAGTCAAGTTTCCTTTCCTTACTTACTGCCCAGCGAATTAATTTGTTGGAAATTATATGTGGTGGTGTGTGAGGCCAGTAAATAAAGAGGGAGGAAGCACATGATTTGGTGCCAAGTTTGGCGCATGGAATACACTGTGACAAACGTGACAAATACAATCTATATAGCCCATTCCTTTCCCTGTAGTGCAGTCCAGCCTGGAGTAGACAAGCATAGGTTAGGTTTTTATGGTTAATCAACACAAGGCCTGAATGATGAGGCTGACGACTGATGTTCTTTGTTTTTATATCTAAAATATGGACCACTTTTTATGCGCGGTGGGTAAATGGGGCCAGTGTGGAATATTGTTTAGAAGATCCTGCAGTGAGTTGGTGTTGCTTTCACCACATCCACCCCACCAAGTGTGTGATCCACATATGGTGTATATTAAGACACACCTCAATAAATCACACAGCCCGGGAGAAGAGGGTTAGGGGTTTGATAAATGGATGGGAAAGGGGATTTGGGGAAAGGTTTGACAAAGACAAACATTTCACAAGGACAACATTCATCTGGGCAATTAGCAACACATAATTTGTCATCAATCTGTTGCGGAAGGAAGCAAAGGAATGAGTATGACATAGTACAGTTAAATGTATTCCAAACAGTCCTTCTGCTCCTGAGACTCAAGTTATCAGACATCAAAAGTTTGTGTCTTCTAGGTTGGGAGTTCTCCAAATATGATTGGTAAAAGAAAAATGACACTGTATTGCAAAATTAGGTGGTGCATCTGCATTCTCCGTGGGAATGTCCATCACTCTTGGGTGCCTGTCTGGACTGATGTGGTAGGTGAGCAGGAATGTTGAGCTCAGCTTTCGCCTTTCACTCGTGCAGGAGACTAGATGGCCTGCTGCAGATTGTAAAACAGAAACTGTATTTTAGAGTCAAGGAGAAGGACAAAAGGAAGGTAAGCTTCCAGAGAAGAGCATCAAGAAGACTCAGAGGCAGAGCAAAAAAATCAAGAGGGGGACTCAGAGTTTCACTTTTGCCACCAGTGCAACACACACAGAGCAGCATTTCACAAATCAGTGCACCTCTCTCCATTCCACATGGCTATTGGGATTGAAGGCCTAACCCTGAAGTGGCTGACCTCCTTTCTAAACAATAGAAGTCAAGAAAAGTGGATTCCTCCATGTTCATCCCCGATTCCTGAATTGGCTGTAGGAGTCCCTCAGGGGTCGGCACTGAGTCCTACATTATTCAGTGCATACCTTACACCCCTATCTGTATTGGCAGAGGCTCTGGAGGCGAAAGTAATATCTTACGCGGATGACACTCAGTTGCTTTTTACTTGTGAAAAGGGGGAGAAATTCGATGGAAGGGTCATTAAGTCTTGTCTTTCTAATGTGTTCAATTGGCTATCATCTAACCAACTAAAATGCAACCCCAATGAAACAGAAATTGTGTTTTTTGGTAACTCCTCACCTGAGGTGTGGAGAACTTGGTGGCACAAGACAATCCTCCCCAGGTACGCAACAAAGCACAGTGAAAAACCTGGGTATTAGAATTGACAGCATCCTGTCTTTCCAACCCCAAATTCAGACACTGGTGGGATCCTGTTTTGGGATCCTACGTTCTCTGAAAAAATGCTTTCCTTTTCTATCACTAGAAATTAGGAAAATGGTGGTCCAAGCCCTGATCACCTCAAGGCTCGACTATGGAAATGCGCTCTATCTAGGCCTCCCAGACTATCTTCTAAGTCGTTTACAGGTAGTCCAGAATGCAGCAGCCAAAATAATTCTCAACCTTGCTCTAAGAAAGCACATGACCACACATTTGAGGGTGCTTTACTGGCTGCCCATTAAAATGAGGGTTCTTATTAAGACATTGGTCCTGGCACATAAAGCACTTCACGAGAAGGGAGCTGTGTACCTGAGGATGAGAAATTGTGTGTATGCCCTTCCCCCCCCCCCAGAGATCTGCGGTCTTCACACAGCTACTTAGATAGGAATGCTAAAATTTGCCAGGCCAGAACTGGTGGAAGATCTTCCTCATTTCTTGGTTCGAAGGCATGGAATATACTCCCTCAGGAACTCTGTGCCATCTCAGAGCTTCCTGTTTTCAGGAAAAAAGATAAAAACTTGGCTGTTCCAACAAACAGAATAAGACAATCACTTTTTTGTGGTTAGCTTGCCAAAGTTCAGCGCTGGGACACTCCCTGGAGTATGCGTTCACTATACAAATTCCATTTCATTTAATTTCCCATAGCTGAGTACAAGGCCTCAGACTCATGGTTTACCTTTGAAGTCGATAAATTATTGCCTCTAGCTGTTGATGAGGTAGTCCCGCGGCACCCATCCTGAGTTCTCCCATCCTCCTCCTGACTCCAAGTAACTCTGTCTCAGACCAGATATGACCCGAGCATAATAGACTTGTAGTGCACTTCTGTTAAAGAACAAGTAGAGAAACAGAATTTCAGTATTTTGCATAGGTTTTTGTTCGTTAACTAAAGTGACTGTTCTGGTCTCTAAAGAACCAGAAATAAGGAGAGGCCCCTGCAAGTAAATCTGGCTAAGAGTAAAAGGGCCAATCACCTCTAGGAAAAAATGAACGCCCATCACTCAGGCCCCAAACAGTGCAAATCATTCATCTCAACAAAAGTTCCCAAATTACAGTTCAACATCCTCCCTCACTGTGTACCACCACATGAAGATAAACAGATCCCTCGTTGGTGCAATGGTTACCTGTTCCAATCCAAGCACGGTGGTAGGTACACTATCTTCCATTTGGTGCAAGCAACAGATTGGAATTTGGACTCTTGTAAATCAGACGATCGTCTGGGGCAGCCCTCCTAGGTGATGAAAAACAGAAGGATCATAGGAGTGGACCGTATAGGTTAATTAATTTTTGCTAAGTAAGTTTGTAAAGGCCAGTCACCTCCAGGGACAAAACGATCACTCATCACTCAGGCCCCAAACATTGCAATTCAATCATCTCAAGCAAGTTCCCAAATTACAGTTCAACTCCCTCCCTCACTGTCTGCTACCACATGAATCATCAATCATCACTCACTTCTTTGGGGCACCTGCGTACTGAATTACTTTTGAATAATATACTGTGCTGAGAACATAATACATTATATGTTCAATACGATTAAAATGCTTTGAAAATGTTCAAGTATTGTCTATAATTAATTTATTAGGTGATGTTGATATTGTTTTGTTTTGTTCCCAATGGGCCCCCAATACTATACCGCACTTTACCCTGGTCCCAGTGACTGTTGGGTTTACCCCATTATTGTATAACAATATATATTTGACAGCATAAGTCTAACCCAAAAATAATAATGTCCCACTAGCTACTTTTTTTTTAGAAGTTCATCAAGAATTAATTAAAAAGTTCTATGGGGGCACTGGAATACTTAGTCCGGAAGTAGAGTTTGTCTTCAAATTCAGGTGGTTCACCCAGAAGCTGGCCAGCTAACACACTTGATTCTGACCAATCATCCTTTTCCTCCTCCTCTGTTGTTTCAGGAACGGCGTAATTGTGTGGTATGAAATGTGTGTTCATTTTGATCATAGTCAATCTATCCACATCTTGAGGCAATAGGCTGGTCCTTCTCATTGTAACAACCGCACTAGCTGCACTGAAAAACATGCTCAGCAGAAACACTGCCCACAGGACAAGCCAGATACATTATTGCCAGCCTGCTGAGCTCTGGCCACTGGTGCATCTTCCCACACCAATACATCAATGGGTATTGATCCGCATAGACCTCTTTTGGATCCTCCAGATACTCCTGGAACATCCTGTCGATGGTCATTGGGGCTGCCACTTGCTCAACCTCTTTTGCCATCACCTCTGCACTGGACTTAAGCCCTGCCAATTGAAACCAATACAATGTAGAGGTTGGGTCAGGTCCTTCTGTTGCTGTTGTTGCCAGTGTTCTGGTTGATGGTGTTGTTGGCTGCTGTGGGACAAGACTGCCCTCTCTAGAAGTTGAAGGCGGCACCCCAGAACTGTGGGGTGGGACTCTAAGTTCAAGCCATTCTTCTTCCAGGTCTCTGTCTTGCACAACAATCGTCCTCTTGTATTTTGAAACTTCCCCTTCAGAAAATGTAATAAAATCAGGCAGAATGTTTTTGTGCCATGGATCAAGTAGTGTGGCACAGATGTGCTCTTTGGACTTGATGATGTTGTGTTGCAGCCTTCTATACAAGCCAAGCGTAGGATTAAGCTCTCAACCAAAGCATGCACTTCTGTGTTTTCATTCACACCTGCGGGGCGAACCTCTCAGACACCTTCTTTACCTGGTCCTGTAGCAAATGTAACAACAGGATAGCTTGGCTTATCGTACAGTCCTCCTTGATAACTTCCCATGTAAAAACCTCAAAAGGAGTAGCATCTGTGTCAGGCATTTGACTAGGCCTCATTTGTCCACATACATGGTCATAGCTTTTCCTAATGCATCCCCTCCTCTTAGAATGATGTTGTCATTGATCTGTTTGTACTGCTCAAACAGATGTTGCAATATAAAATAGGACGAGTTCCAACGTGTTGGCACCTCCTGTATCTGGGCTTTAACTGGTGCTCTCTTAGTACACTGAATAATCCACAACTCTTTCCGGGTTTTAAAAGAATGGCTGAAATGAGTGCAGATTCTTCTGCAGGTGGTCAGTATGTTGCTGACTATGTCTTCTTTTTTGAGAAAGTCTTGCACTACCAGGATGATGCAATGGGCCAAACACAGGACCCTGAAATAGCCTCTGCCTGACATGGCCTTGACTATGTTACTGCCATTGTCTGAGGCAACAAATCCAATTCTGAGACATTTGGGTCACAGCCATTCATACACCTTGCTGTTACATTTGTCCAAGATGTTTACAGCTATATGTGATTTCTTCATGGAGAACATGGCCACTGTTGCATGCCGCCGAATGCTCTTAAAACTTTCTTCAGGGCCAAGACCTGCAGATATCTTTTGCTTTACCCCGCAAAAGAGATCCAGTGTGCAGTGATGCACATGTATTACAAAACACCGAAATCTCGGTTATGGAAACCTAGCCAGTTTTTCAGAAAATTAAATTTACTAATATAAGATTCAGAAAAAATAGTTAGTAAAGGAAAAATGTCCTTTCTTGAGTCCCCTCACTCACCAGGGTTTCCCATGGTGACATGCTTCATCATAGGGGCCATCCCAACCCGCTACGGGCTGAGGCGTGCTACGACTTGCGACACTACGTAGGAGCACTACTTGTGAGTGACTATGTGTGGTGCAGTGATGGGGGTGGAGTGGGTGAGACTAAAAATATCTAGCTAGTGGGCAAAAGAATTTATTCAGGCTCCTAGCCGATATATTAAAAACGGGGTTGGTCGCTAGGGTGTCTGTTTTTAATTAGTCAGGGGTCCCTAGTGAACGTCAACTAGTTTCGAGCTACCCCAGTGCTCTTCTTCCAGGACAAACAGGGTCCAGCCCTGTTTAGTACCACTCCAAAGTGACCTAAGGTTAGGAAAAATGCTGCAAAATACTAGCAGGCAAGAGTTAATACATACAGTACTTTGATCACGTAGTATCTGTAATAGAGAAAGGATAAAAAACATTATCAAGTACAGTCTATGTACTGTATAGGTAGTTATTGAAACCATGTTGATGCTGATCAATTGAATCTAAAACAGAAAACGGCATACAAGACCTACTTCATGCTATGTAGGTAAGTGAAAACGCCATGCTGCACATTAACTATATATAATCAGACACTCACTGCTGGTGTGTGTTGTTAAGAGCTCTCCCATAAGATCCTTGTGTGGTTATGAGAGCTATGGGCATCTCAATAGTCATGTTATACTATAGGGCCAGCTTAGTTTAAACACAAAAACTAAAAACCAAAAAGGAATACCACATGACATTACCCTTAGTGAATAGATTGTCAGTAATCTGAGACATGCCAGGCAATTAGGTGAATGCTTATTTGCCAGGAAATAGAATGAAATGAAAGAGCATAAACCTAGAAAAACATACTAATATGTACAGACAAAACAATACGACAAAGAAAATACAGTGACATAATAAAACACATACTAATTATGGAGCAACAATGTGCTTCATGGTCTGAGAGGGGCTGGAGAGATCATCGCCACTGTAGGAGAAAGGAAAAAACAAAGCGGTAATGAAAGCTTTGTAGCAAAAGGAGGGGGTGCACTGTGAGAGGCTCTGCTGTCGCCCGGTCCGGTGCTGTGGAGAGAATAACTTACTTGAGAATGAAAACTGCTCCGGCTGTTGCCTGCTTCCCTCCCGACCGCATATTAACGAGTGAGTCCCTACTGCTTGTTTTTAAAGGGTGTTTTCCCGCCGATTCATGGTTAGGAGACTAGAGCGGAAACTAAAGAATAGAACAAAATGGCCGCCTTCTATGGCTCAATGTGGCTGCCATTTTGGGAAGGTAAAATACTCATTAGTGCCTATTGGGAAGGGTATAAGGTGATTAGAGGCAATACAAAGGTGATGAACAAATACATACAATGTGCCTCACAATGATATACAAAGAGGTCTAATACGAGTTCCTATCATTATGGGAAGGTAAAATACTCGTTAGTGCCTATTGATAAGAGTATAAGGTGATTAGAGGCTAAACAAGGAAGACGAACAAATACATACAATGAGCCTCACAATGATATACAAAAGAGGTCTAATACGAGTGCCTATTGAGGAATCACTAAGGTGATTAAGACGTACTCATATAAAACAAACATACAGATGAATGCTGTATTTACACTCACTGAAGAAGTGTTTGATTATGAACGGAGAGTAATTGCAACTGATCGGCTGACTCTTAGCGTGTCATATATAGGGTGACTGGTATTTGCTCAGGAGTTTCCCAATAGATGTAATGCCAGAGGAGATTGATAGCTTGACCTCTGGTTAAGAGGGAATTTGATCAGATGACTTTTCTAATTGCAGGGTGACTGGTATTCTTTCAAAAACATACGGAATATTGTCATTCAAGCCTTGAGTGTCTGTACGTAATTTAAAAACCCAGCGTTGTTCTCTCTCTAGAAGTCGCTGTTCGAGGTTGTCATTACATTTGATATGTTCCAGGACTACACGAAAAGTCAGTACTAGGATTGTGGAGCACCGTAGTAACATCAGGTGCAAGCGGGCGACAACAAAAATGTCAACCCATTTTATTGAAAAACAACATACACCTAACGACATGAGGTGGGTGGTCCTGGAACATATCAAATGTAATGACAACCTCGAACAGCGACTTCTAGAGAGAGAACAACGCTGGGTTTTTAAATTACGTACAGACACTCAAGGCTTGAATGACAATATTCCGTGGGGTCAGTTCTCAAAATAACAGTCTCCACATCTAAGGGGTATGTTTTTGAAAGAATACCAGTCACCGTGCAATTAGAAAAGTCATCTGATCAAATTCCCTCTTAACCAGAGGTCAAGCTATCAATCTCCTCTGGCATTACATCTATTGGGAAACTCCTGAGCAAATACCAGTCACCCTATATATGACACGCTAAGAGTCAGCCGATCAGTTGCAATTACTCTCGTTCATAATCAAACACTTCTTCAGTGAGTGTAAATACAGCATTCATCTGTATGTTTGTTTTATATGAGTACGTCTTAATCACCTTAGTGATTCCTCAATAGGCACTCGTATTAGACCTCTTTGTATATCATTGTGAGGCTCATTGTATGTATTTGTTCGTCTTCCTTGTTTAGCCTCTAATCACCTTATACTCTTATCAATAGGCACTAACGAGTATTTTACCTTCCCATAATGATAGGAACTCGTATTAGACCTCTTTTGTATATCATTGTGAGGCACATTGTATGTATTTGTTCATCACCTTTGTATTGCCTCTAATCACCTTATACCCTTCCCAATAGGCACTAATGAGTATTTTACCTTCCCAAAATGGCAGCCACATTGAGCCATAGAAGGCGGCCATTTTGTTCTATTCTTTAGTTTCCGCTCTAGTCTCCTAACCATGAATCGGCGGGAAAACACCCTTTAAAAACAAGCAGTAGGGACTCACTCGTTAATATGCGGTCGGGAGGAAGCAGGCAGCAGCCGGAGCAGTTTTCATTCTCAAGTAAGTTATTCTCTCCACAGCACCGGACCGAGCGACAGCAGAGCCTCTCACAGTGCACCCCCCTTTTGCTGCAAAGCTTTCATTACCGCTTTGTTTTTTCCTTTCTCCTACAGTGGCGATGATCTCTCCAGCCCTCTCAGACCATGAAGCACATTGTTGCTCCATAATTAGTATGTGTTTTATTATGTCACTGTATTTTCTTTGTCGTATTGTTTTGTCTGTACATATTAGTATGTTTTTCTAGGTTTATGCTCTTTCATTTCATTCTATTTCCTGGCAAATAAGCATTCACCTAATTGCCTGGCATGTCTCAGATTACTGACAATCTATTCACTAAGGGTAATGTCATGTGGTATTCCTTTTGGTTTTAGTTTTTTGTGTTTAAACTAAGCTGGCCCTATAGTATAACATGACTATTGAGATGCCCATAGCTCTCATAACCACACAAGGATCTTATGGGAGAGCTCTTAACAACACACACCAGCAGTGAGTGTCTGATTATATATAGTTAATGTGCAGCATGGCGTTTTCACTTACCTACATAGCATGAAGTAGGTCTTGTATGCCGTTTTCTGTTTTAGATTCAATTGATCAGCATCAACATGGTTTCAATAACTACCTATACAGTACATAGACTGTACTTGATAATGTTTTTATCCTTTCTCTATTACAGATACTACGTGATCAAAGTACTGTATGTATTAACTCTTGCCTGCTAGTATTTTGCAGCATTTTTCCTAACCTTAGGTCACTTTGGAGTGGTACTAAACAGGGCTGGACCCTGTTTGTCCTGAAGAAGAGCACTGGGGTAGCTCGAAACTAGTTGACGTTCACTAGGGACCCTGACTAATTAAAAACAGACACCCTAGCGACCAACCCCGTTTTAATATATCGGCTAGGAGCCTGAATAAATTCTTTTGCCCACTAGCTAGATATTTTTAGTCTCACCCACTCCACCCCATCACTGCACCACACATAGTCACTCACAAGTAGTGCTCCTACGTAGTGTCGCAAGTCGTAGCACGCCTCAGCCCGTAGCGGGCTGGGATGGCCCCTATGATGAAGCATGTCACCATGGGAAACCCTGGTGAGTGAGGGGACTCAAGAAAGGACATTTTTCCTTTACTAACTATTTTTCTGAATCTTATATTAGTAAATTTAATTTTCTGAAAAAACTGGCTAGGTTTCCATAACCGAGATTTCGGTGTTTTGTAATTCTTGATCATTTTTGGAGGGTGGACCTAGCATATCCCTCTTTCTCCCCTTATTTTTCTGATTTTGTGATGCACATGTAATCAGTCGCCTGACAACTGGTATACCTGTCTGTCGTCAGGTGAATAGTGTGAACAATACTTTGCTGCAAAGCTTGTCCAACCAACTGCAGCACATCATGATGCAGTACTGGAACAGCAACTCTGGCAAAATAGGTCTGGTTTGGTACCTTGCATTTTGGGCAGATGGCTATCACAAATTCTAAGGATACCACTCCTTCCACAAAAGAAAAAGGGAGGAGGTCCAGCGCTAAAATTTTACCATCTTCCCATTATACAAATGTGCTGTTGGATGGTTCCACTCATAGGGCCCCTCCTGCCTAAAAATGCACGTAATAGTAGCCTGGAATTTTTCCTAGGTCCACTGACACAGGCATCTTTCGAGAAGTAAATGGTGGTGGTAGACTCAATGTGCGTTGTGGTGGGGTAGTCATTGTATGCCCTGGTGTCTCCATCTCATTCCGAGTCTTGTGCCATTGTGAAGTCGCCAAGGAGGGTGATTCTGGTGGTGCACTGCTGGGGACAGGGCTGCTTTGCATGAAGATATTACCCTCTTCTTACTCGTCATCACCTCCCACTGTGATTGGACTTGTAGCTGATGTTCAGGGCCCGAGTGGCCCTAGCGGGCACCGGGCATTTTCCTGGTGAGCTGCCAGGGTGGAGCCAGTTTTGAGCCCCTGGGAGTCCTTTTTTGTTAGGGGGCCGGCAATATCGGCCCCCTGTAACAAAATCAGCCGAAACCAGCCCTAGCAAACAGCTCCCCCCCCCACCGGCCGAGCAGTTTGCCAGGGCCGGTTTTGGTTCCCAGTCCGGCCCTGCTGATGTTCCCCGGTTCTCCTCACCACCACAATCATGTTCAGCAATTTTTTTAAGGTGCTCCTCCCACTCGATTGTGTGGTGTTTTATCATATGGGTTGTTTGGCCTCCAGTACCATAATTTGTACCAGGCTTACCTCAATGAACATTTGTGAAGCCATTGCTGCATACTACAATGTGCTCCCCTATTTGCTAACCATAAAAATGTCCCAGACTGGGGAGAAGTACTTTTTCACTGTGCCACTGCGAATGCCTGAAGAAGAACTGGAGATAGGTGTACGTATCATCAATTGCCTCTCTGCTTCTCCTGAGGTAGGGGTTGATGCAGGTCTTAGCTGTGGCTTTGCAAATATGGGAGCTAGCGGTACTACCTGCGCAACATCCCTTGGAGCAGGTTGAATAGCAATGTTGGATTCTTCTGTGTCACCTTCCACAATGACTGCCTCATTGTCGTCATCCTCATCATCATCATCCCCTTCCATAGGTCTAAGCCTTTCAGGAACTTTTTTTTTTTTTTTGCCTCTCCTGGTGTCTACTCCATGTACCTATTATCATCATCAGAAGTGGTGCTTGGAGAAGATGGTGGAGTAGTACCCTTCCTTTTCCTTGCTGGAGATCTGGGAGCCAATGATTCTAAAAGAGGACTATTGGTGGCTGCGACTGCTGTCCACATTGCTCTGTTTCCTGAAACGATTGGGAACTAGTTTGCAAAAGGGACAAATCTAATTCAACATCACTGCTCGTCGGCGTCGGCATGATTGCAGTGACTGCCTCACTGAAAGACATGGTCCTGGGCTTAGGTTGAGGTGGTGCTGTTGATGCAGGAGTGCTGCTCCCACCTTGCTTCCCAGAGGCTGGTGCGGCAGGCACACATTGTCTGACAAAGGTTTCAACTGGTGGAAAGCTGCTTCTTCTCACTTACCACTTTCTTGGCAGCAACTTTCTTTGGGGCCATCTTAAAGCTCTCAGTTGGCAGTGGCACTAAGCTGCACAAGTGGAAGAGATTGGAGGACTGACATGTGACTGCACAGGCCTTCTGTTTGGCAGTACTGCGGGTGATGTTTCTTTTCTTCTGCACCTAAAAGCAAACAAGCAAGAAAAACATTTAGTGTGAAATGTGGCATTGTTTGCAGTTTGAATTAGTATTAGCAAAGGCAATATCAGTGTGGTTGTTTTGTTTACTTAGGTGATAATAACCACTTTAAAGTCAAACCACACCACCATACCATAATTCCCCAACCCCATCAGAATAGCACAATATCCAGAATAATAGAGGTCTTTCCTTTATGTCCATATATTGTAAAGGAGACACCCGTGGCACTCAGGGAACTGAATGGGTAATGAAATAGCAGTCTTTTAAAAAATGGAGGTTAGTGTGCGCCAATGGCAGGCAATGTGGTCAAGGGGGAATGGAATAATCATCATCATTACACAAATGAATGATGCTAATGTCTACTCTAAAGTGCGCCGCAGTAAGGGTGTCCAGGAGGAAACTGAATTATGTCCCTAAAAAACTGAATACTGTTGCGCGGCTGTGTGCCTATGGTGGATGATGGATCGATTGAGGCAAAACGGAAAAAAAGAATTAAAAATTAATTGAAAAAATTTAAATGTAAAAAAGTTTATAAAATGTTTTTAAAAATGTGCATTTAAAAAAGTAAATTAAAAAAAGTTACAAAAATCAAAATATTTTTTTTAAAAATTAAATAAAAAATTAACATTAAATTAAAATTAAAATTAAAAATACAAATAAATATGTGAAATCATCCGCAAGCACATTATTAACTTGATATCTCATCCTTCCATGCAAGTTCATGGCAAAGGCACACTGGCTGGATGCACAAAAATGCTGCCAGCCAGTGCCACATAGTCAACAACAACACTGAGCAAGAAGGCACGGGGAACAAAGAATACATGGAGGCTTATGGCAAAAGCATGCTGGCTGGCTACACAAAATGGCCGCCAATCACATTGTCACAACAACAACCAGCATGGAGGCATGGCCACAACAAAGAACACATGCAGGCCTATGGCAAAAGCACACTGGCTGCCTATACAAAATGGCAACCAGCCACGTGGTCACAAAAACAACAAGAAGGCATGGCAAACAAAGGACACATGCAGGCCTCTGGCGAAAGCACACTGGCTGCCTACACAAAATGGATGCCAGCCACGTGGTCACAACACCCAGCAAGGAGGCATGGCCAAAACATAGAACACATGCAGGCCTATGGCAAAAGCACTCTGACTGCCTACACAAAATTGCCGCCAGCCACATGGTCACAACAACAAGCAGGAGGCATGGAAAACAAAGAACACATGCAGGCCTATGGACGCTGACTATATAAAAAAATGGCCCCTGGCACATTGCTTGGGGATCAAAGGCAAATGGTGACCTATGGCAAACACGCTCACACAATAGTCAAACAAAGAAAGGAGGCATGGTAATTGGTAACACAGGAGAAAACAGCATTAATTCAGCAATGCCAAAAATCTAATTGGACTAAAAAAATGTACAACAACACACATCCTCTAAAGGCATCATATACGACTCCACCTATACACTGTTTGCAGAATAACGTGAAATACCCCCAAAAAACACATTTTGTAATTTAATTCAATGCCATCCATGGCCCTAAATAATGTTACAATTCAACAGACACAACAGAAACAGTTGTTTCATGCACTCATGACTAATACTGGTTGGAAGACACATTGGCAGACTAGGCCACATACTGAATTAAATGTATATTGCAAATTTATTAAAAAGCATGAAGAAAATTTACTAAACTGTGCAGCATTTTTCCTTTAGAAAAGAAGAAAAATTACATGCAAAAAAATAACTAGGCCCCTACTGAAACTGCAGGCCACCCACCACAATAAATGTAAAAAATCAAATAAAAGTACAAATAAATCCTGGTGCATGCCCCCAATCAAGCAAACAACACTCTTATACACCAGTTGTTTTTGAACTTACTTGTTAAATCTCAAATACAAAGTTCTTAAATCCAATGGTATATGTGCAGCAGACAAGGAGAGTGATGCTTCCAGCTTCAAATCCCATTGAAAAGTGACCAGGCGATGGACAAAGCACCTGGAGGAGCTTGCTGAAGAGGAACAGGAAGTTGGAGTCTCTGGGGCACTTCCATCCTGTTGGAAATTTAAAAAAAAGGCTTCTTACACAAAAAAACAACTTCAATGGCATGTTGGAGAAGAAAATCTACTCTCAGCTGCTTCTCGAGCACAAACGCTGCTCGAGCAGTGCGTTCGTGATCGGCACCACATTAGCCTTGTCGCAGCCGGAAGCCGTGCAAACGAGCGCAATGTATCGCACAAGCTCGCTAGCAGCCTGAGATTATCGCGGGGCTCACAAGTGACAAAACAAATCTCGAGCGCGTGAACGGAAAAAAAAATCTGCTTTGCACCCGGTAAGGCGGAATTCAGGAACTCTATCCACCTCCGCGGAGCACGGAGTGCCCGAATTCTGCAAACTCCACGAGTAGAGCCGAGTTTACCACCCATGCTTATTGTCTGTGAGAGGAAAAACCCAAACATAGTGGCTGACACCAAAAGTTTCCTATCATGTCACAGTTATTTCCTCCCAAACAATATTGAGGCATTCTATAGTGCTCCATCCTTATTGTCATTTTTGTGTTCTTTTTGTTTATTAAATCCAATCAGAAAATATCTCACAAAATATTCATGTGAGGTGGTATGCAGGCCCGGACGAGTCTTTTTCTTTTTTAACAATTTTCAATATAAAAGAATGTAGATGAGTTTACAATATGACCATCCAATTGACGATGCACCTGTACATGCCAGCACATACGTTACACATGACGTCATGCATATAGTCAGACGATACAAAATGGCGGACCAGCAGAAAAACAACAATATTCAGGAGCTGCAGGAATAGAGTAGGCGTGGTTTTCGAGCTCTCCACTCTACAGAATCTGCCTTGATTATGGCGATGGAAGAGATAAGAAAAGTGATGGATGGAGGGGGCAGGTCCATCCTGATACTACTAGATCTAACCGCAGCGTTCGACACCGTAAACCATCAGGTGCTGGTGCAACGACTGAAAGCGGCCGGTATTGAGGAAAAGGCCCTGGCCCTTCTGGCCTCATATTTAGCCAACAGGGTACAGGCAATTCATTGGAATGGTCTTCGGTCAGGAAAGTTTACTCTCCCTTGTGGAGTTCCCCAGGGGTCTGCCCTGTCCCCCACTATGTTCAATGTTTACGTAGCCCCATTGGCCAGACTAATAAAAAGTCATGGTTTTTCTCTAGTGTCATATGCTGACGACACTCAGTTAGTGGTGTCAGTCACACAAGAGGTAGATCTGATGGCGGAAAGGTTCCGGAACTGCTTACTGGCACTGATGGGTTGGATGAACTCTAACTTTTTGAAATTAAACACGGGTAAAACCGAGGTTATAGAGTTCGGCCATAAGCCCTCGGTCTGGAGTGAACTCTGGTGGCCGTCTGAGGCCGGAACTTTCCCTGTCCCGACACCGAAGGCAAGAAATTTGGGGTTTATGGTCGATAAAGAGCTAACGCTTACTTCTCAGATCAACCAAGTGTTTTCGGCCTGCTTCTTTACACTAAAAATTTTACGGAAGATTCTTCCATTTATACCACTTTCATTAAGGAAAACAGTGGTTGGCGCATTGGTGTCTTCTAGAACTGACTATTGTAATGCACTATACTTAGGCGCAGGAGTCAGGCAGCTTTCCAAACTTCAATCCATACAAAACGCGGCTGCAAGAGTATTGTTAAACTTACCCAAACACCACCCCACTTCCGCGAGCCTAAGACTCCTCCATTGGCTACCAGTCCGCCGAAGAATAGACTTCAAAGCGCTTTGTTTAGTGCATAAAGCCATATATGGAGGAGGGGCGGCAGATATTCAACGCTTGTTCCCGCGATATCTGCCTACTCGATGTCTTAGGTCTGCAAACACCGGACTGGTTCTTGTCCCTAGGATAAGAAGAGCCAGATGGGGTGGCAGGGGGTTCTCTCACCAAGCGGCCAAATTGTGGAACTCCCTCCCTACACATTTAAGACTGCAGAATAGTAGGCCCCTTTTCAGAAAGTTGATAAAAACTTGGCTTTTCTCCAGGACCTAGGTCAGTCATTCAGGATGGACTGTCATTATCTCAGCGCCAAGACGCCTCGGCATAAGTGCGCTCTATAAATACCTCAGTCAGTCAGTCAGTGAATGCCGGACTCTGATGTAGTGAGTAGAACTTGGATCCAGCAGCATGAGGATATACGTTTTGAGTCTTCATGTTGAGGGTGTTCCTTTTGATAGGTATTCTCATTTCTTTACAGGGTGTGACACAAGAGCACACCTGTCTGTAATATCCTCGTGGGGCAAGAATAACCCTCCAAAAAGAGTATGGATATATTGGTGCATGATGCATTGGGTAGCAGGGTTGTCCGACCCTAAACATAGGGGGAACGACGTGATAATGGTATCAGTGACAGAATTATACCACAGCTTGGTCCAACCATCTTTATTATTTCAAATATATTCAGGGAGCACAATATGATTACAAATACTTGCTTTATCACTGTATGCAAGAACAGTCAATCGTAGGAAGAATATACGGATTGAAGTAGTGACGTTGTAATTTTATAAATATGGCTATGGAGTAAAGAACTCCACCATGCATAGTCATTTGTGCCCATGTGTGGTACAGTGTGCAGTGTATCACATATTGCACACTGGTGCAGGAAATTGTCTTTCGTATTTTTGTTTTCTGAAATAATAACTATAGGGATGATCTCCTGTTTAAACAATAAACAAATACCAGGAAACCCGAGCCAGACAAAATTGGGTTTTGTATTTACGATTCAGTGAGTGCATAGTATGGATGTAGAGATTATTGAATTGTATGAGACATGGTGAGTCCGGATGAAAGCTGGGTGACCACATTGACAGACCAAAAATAAGCTAAAACATGTTGACTATTTAAGGGATGCTAGAACCATTATTTTTCCAGACACGTTCAATTTTGTTTTTAATCAGCGAAGAGGTTCCCATGAATAAATAGCATAGTTGCATTTGGGATACCTAAAGGGATTTTTTTATTCTTAATTTTCCTCTCCTAATACATGGGAATACGCACAACATTAAAGAGCTCCTCCCAAGAGAAGGGTTGAGCCCACCTGATATAATCATCAATATGGGGTGAGGACTCAATGATGAAGAATGGCACATAGAGATATGCGAGGTAAAACCACGCCGGGTCAAACACGGGCACAGACTCCGTTGAAGATGCAGAAAATGAAATTTATTGCATTAGCATGTCAGGATGACGCGTTTCGACCGCAAGCCTGCGGCCTTGATCACATAGCGCGCTGCAGTAAGTGACAGGGTATATATAGAAGACAGGTAGTGACTCTTCTGTTTCTACAAAGGGTTGACATTTTTACGTTGTGCTCAGGACATGCTGAAAATCAGATGAGTCATATGCAGATGACTATGTAAAAGCCGTGAAACAGCCATGTGGTGGACATAGACAATAGACTGATGTAACATTACTGACACCCACCGTAACAGAACAGTGTGGTTATACAGATTGTAAAATGATACAAATGGATCTATAATCAACCCTGTGGAACCTGTTCAAATTAAACCCATCAATCAAGATAACGGCGAACATTGCTGGATATAGTAGAGAAAGGCATATGTGTGATGCTGGGATTGCGTAATCTTTGCCAGTCCTATGGGAAAAGACTACGATGACCAGGGAATGCCACGTAAAAATGAGTGTCAACAAGAGGATGGGAGTTGAGCCCCTAGAGATGCCTGAGGGTCATATATGCTGGTATTAGGCACACAGGGGAACTACGAGAGAATGAAGAGCCAAGTTCAGCGGTGAGTCAAGGTCAGAGTTAACTACTATCTGCACAAATGCGCAATGTCTAGTCCGCGTTGGCAATACCGAAGTGTCTGCTGTTCAACGTGAAAAATGTAAGCTGCAATGAAAAAAACACTACCCAAAGAGATAACTATAAGTGATGAGAGATGGGATCGGGGAAGTAGGGAAAGTGCTGGAGTGCCGAATGTGTGTAGGGGAAAGTGCTACACATATGGGAGTGGGAATCTGACTTATAAATCCTAATTGCATGTTTGAGTGTATGTCAAGTGTAAAGGTAAGATAAAATGGGATAAAAACAACCGAGAATATTACAGTCCCCTCAAAGCTAAGATTCAACACGTAAATGTGAGAAAAACGCAGCACATAGATTGTGGCAGGGCTCAGGCTGGAACTTCAAAGAACAAGTGTGAACTAAGCAGGGAAAGAAATCAATTATGTCACAATAAAGCTAGGTTAAGCAATTAATGCTGGTACACAAGATAATGTGGCAATTAACACCTGTTGATACCGGCAAGTTGCGGGCAGAATGTTGGTGACATGTCACATGTCCAAATGCCATCATAAAGACAATTAAGTTGTAAAGCGCTAGATAACTATGGAACGTATGGCTGAGCGGTCACACAGATGACTGGAGGAGTGACTGGTGGATGCGACAGTGGAGTGAAACTACAGGAAATTATGAAGATCCTCACTCATGCTGAGCCCTGCGGGAGCCTTGGTATTCAGTTCGAGAATATACCTGGATTCTAGTTGACAAAGTTGTTTCTCTCTATTGCCGCCCCGTCTAAGTGAGGGTAAACAGTCTACCACAAAATGTTTGACGTGTTCTAGGTTGTTGTTGTGGACTTCCTTGAAGTGTCGTGCGACATGGTACGTGGGGTCACTGTTAACTATAGCCCTGAGGTGTTGTAAGATGCGGAGATGTACCTGTAGTTTGGTGCTGCCCACGTACCTAAGGCCACATTTACATTCAAGAACATAGACTGCGTACTCTGTCCTGCATGTAAGTCTATGTTTGATTGTCAAGGGCTCTCCACAGAACGTGGCCGTGATCTGGCTAACATTGACTCCAAATCTGCAGGCCCTGCAACTGATGCATTTAAAGAACCCTTTCATGCCTCATAGCCAGTTTGTTTTGGTGATGACTTCAGGGCTGCTCCTGACTAAAGCATCATGCATAGAGAACGCCCTCCTGAATGTGATATCTGGGCGTTCAGCTACGATAGGTCCAAGGGTAAGATCAGATTTGATAATACCCCAGTACTTGTTAATAATGGACCTGATGGCGCGCTCCTCCATGTTGTGCGTAAT
Source organism: Calotriton arnoldi (assembly GCA_963921515.1). Classification (NCBI taxonomy): domain Eukaryota; kingdom Metazoa; phylum Chordata; class Amphibia; order Caudata; family Salamandridae; genus Calotriton; species Calotriton arnoldi. Next base: position 533,037 of record CAWUFW010000795.1, read on the forward strand.
GATCAGGCGGGTGTTAACAGTGCCTGGTCTAGAGAGCTCAATCTGCGTGTCAGTGTTGTTAGGAATAGTGGTGGGCCTTCCTTGCAAGAGTACCTCCCTGGGTGTTGAGTTGGCCTTGTTGGTGGCAGTAATGTTATCTTTTTCAGTGTACCCCCGTGCCTTGAATCTTATGTGTGCGTCCCTCTGACAGGAAATTAAGTCACTGGTTGAGCTGTAAATCCTGCGCAAGCGCAGCATTTCGCCGTAAGGGATGCTTGCAATAAGGTGTCTGGGGTGAAAGCTGGAGGCGTGTAGAGTGGAATTACCAGCCGTGGACTTTCTATGAAGTGTAGAGTTCAATGTACCATTGGAGACATACAATTTGACATCAAGAAATTCAACAGAAACTGTGCTGATGTTAGCATTAAACTCTAGATTTGATTCATTGGAATTGATCTCTGATATGAAGGCTGTGGCACTCTCCATGTTGCCCCTCCAGATCACAAAGACATCATCAATGTAGAGGAGCCAGCACTTAATGTTGTTATTCCATGCCTCCGAGAGTTTTGCCATGAGAACCCGCTCCTCCCACCAGCCCACATGTAAACATGCGTAGCGTGGGGAAAAGCAGGCCCCCATGGCAACACCCCTAAGCTGCTGGTACACTTTGTTATCAAACATAAAGAAATTATGTTGTAGACACCATTCAATGAGAAACATGATCAGATCATTGTGCTTATAACAAGTGATGGGTCTTTTGGTGAGAAAATGTTGGCAAGCAGCCAAACCATCATGGTGACGTATACTTGTGTACAAAGATGTGATGTCAAGGGACATCAAGACATAATCATCAGACCAAGGAATGTCTTTGATTTTGAGAAGGAAGTCACTGGTGTCCCTGAGAAATGTGGGCAGGTTGATGACAAGGTCCTGAAGAAAGTAGTCCACATATTTGGAGATGTTCTCGCACAAACTTTTGCGGGCCGAGATGATGGGACGTCCTGGCGATGTACATTTATGCACCTTGGGGAGGAAATAGAGCACTGGGAGCACAGGGAATTCATTGTTAAGGAAGTTGAATTCGTCCTTGCTGAGAATGCCTCAGTCCTGTAATGATTTAAGCTTTTTTTCAACTCTTTGCCACTGGCAGTTACTTCTTTCAGATTGGTAATCCTGTAACAGGTGGTATCATCAAGGTGCCTGTGGGCTTCTTCCATGTACAGATTCCTGGGCCAGAGAACGATGTTGCCGCCCTTATCTGATTTGTTGATGAAGATCTCAGTTTTACTATATACATTACTATACATACATTCATGATTGTTTCTCATGATTATGATGAGTAAAAAAGCCAAAAATCGGGAAGGGGCTGAAATAAGGGGGAAATACCCTAAATGAACTATGCGCCCGTACTGGTTCTAGTACTGTCCCTTTACTGTGTCCGTTCTCCTCTAGGAATTGCTTCTTGTCCTCTCATGTGTTAAAGTGGATAGACTTGTATAGTAATGTATATAGGAGAGCAATGTGTGATGCGCACTAATATTGTATATATGCAGCATATCTTTACCATTACAAAATGGATGCCATCTTGACACGACTTTGTTTTACATGTATTGGACTGTCCTATGTTAATTTCTATGACTGTGTATGTAAAACAGGTGCTGTTCCGACACGCCAGTGTGTGAGCAAGACTGCTTTGACAGTCGAAACGCGTTACTGGCAAAAAAATCTAAGATATTGCAACAATCCTGAGAGTGCGATTACTTGGTGTTGGAGAATCGTATGCATATGTCCAGTGGGCTTCGCTGGCAATTCGCACCACCTATCTACGGGTTGAGGAGGCAAGAAGAAGCAAATCGAGAAATCGAATATTTTGGTAATATATATATATATATATATACTCCAGCAATCCTTCAAACTCAAGAAAGAAACGGCACTCTGGGGCGGAGAAAGATCTATATCTGTTTATTTCACCAGGCTTCACTGGACAGGATGCGTTTCGGCTGCGCAGCAGCCTTTGTCACTCAGTGAGCGCCATCTTTTGAGCAATTTTTATACTCATGAATAAAAACATAAAAATACTGCAATGTTTTTTTAAGCAACACGATAGCATAAAATAATCATCATTTAGTTTCTTAGGATAACGCAATAATGCTTGTTAAATACAAATTGCAATTAGAACTGGAATTAAGTAAATCATACAATATCAGCATAATGTCCGGGACTTCGAGCAATTGAGGCACACTTGTGCTCCAAATCAAAAATAGTCTTATGTCTTTGAAATAGACTTCAGTCATCCCTTCGTGTGTTGTGAGTTCACACGCTTTTAAAATATGCTGTTGCATCTCCGAATGGAAAGTCTCAACCCCAGTTCATTTCAATGCGGTTAAGTCAATGTACATCCCGAGAAACAGATTACTCTAATTGTACTGTTGCCGAAAATAAACCACAAGTCAGCTGATAGTAGTAGTACAGCTTAATCAAACACAGTTCAAAATGAAAATCCTCCAAAGTTGTATTGTCAGTAAGCGCGCATACTTTCTTCAAATACGGCTTAGTTACCTCACACTAGAAGCTTACTGATACAGCTGTAATAACCTGCTGCTACTCAACTCCGGTGTCCTAATTCCACTGACATAATTATGATTCTCCGTCCCCCACCGCGTGATGAATTCTGCGGAGGCCAGCTCCGAACTGTAGTAGACATTTAGTGAGGGGGTCGGCCTGCAGGAAGAAAGGCCCTGCTGGGAGCACACGAGGACTCTCCACACCACACCTTTACGCAAACTGACCGGCTTCCACTTCCCCATTGAATTACATCTGTTTGGGGGCTCCCCGCCTGCACACTGCTATCTCCATGGGTTGCGGTTGTTGTCGGCGTGCTCCATACCGCTGGTGGTGCACGAAAAAAGCGCTACAGCTAGCGCTTGTCCGAATGCTCCAGCAATCCTTCAAACTCAAGAAAGAAACGGCACTCTGGGGCGGACAAAAGATCAATATCTGTTTATTTCACCAGGCTTCACCGGACAGGACACGTTTCGGCTGCGCAGTCCTCCACGGCCGGACCGCCGTGATTTTATGAGTGCGTCTTCATGATCAGGACAAACATGGGACTCATAAAATCACGGCGGTCTGGCCATGGAGGACTGCACCACCCTCAAAAGTAACATGGGGTCGCGTGGTTAAGGACTGGTTTTAACCGGATATGCAACACAGTAGTGCTTCGAATTCAACTGTGCGATATGTGTCTTGAGGCCCACTGGAGGGCTTAGACAGTGCATAAAATAACTGCAACTCCGAAAACACCCACTGAAGGGTTTAATTGAAACAAGGAACACTACAGATACCAGAATCCTCTTGGATAATTGAAACTCACCTGTGTAGCCCAATAGAGGGCGAAATTTTGAAAATAAAAGTGACCCTTGAAATTTGTTTCCGTTTGTTGAAGGCAGTCTATGATTAAGGAGCCAGGGGGCTCCGAAACGCGTCAGGCGACAATAATCAAGACACAAATAGCCGGTTTCCCCAAAAGAAAATTCTGATGAATTGCCTGCAGTAGGAGTGAGTCTTCATGATCAGGACAAACATGGGACTCATAAAATCATTGCGGTCCGGCTGTGGAGGACTGCACCACCCTCAAAGGTAACATGGGGTCGCGTGGTTAAGGACTAGTTTTAACCGGATATGCGACACAGCAGTGCTTCGAATTCAACTGTGCGATATGTGTCTTGAGGCCCACTGGAGGGCTTAGACAGTGCATAAAATAACTTCAACTCCGCAAACAACCACTGAAGGGTTTAATTGAAACAAGGAGCACTACAGATACCAGAATCCTCTTGGATAATTGAAACTCACCTGTGTAGCCCACTAGAGGGCGATATTTTGAAAATAAAAGTGACCCTTGAAATTTGTTTCCGTTTGTTGCAGGCAGCCTATGATTAAGGAGCTAGGGGTCTCCGAAACGCGTCTGGCGACAATAATCAAGACACAAATAGCCGGTTTCCCCAAAAGAAAATTCTGATGAATTGCCTGCAGTAGGAGTTCATCTTCATGATCAGGACAAACATGGGACTCATAAAATCACAGCAGTCCGGCCGTGGAAGACTGCACCACCCTCAAAAGTAACATGGGGTTGCATGGTTAAGGACTGGTTTTAACCGGATATGCGACACAGCAGTGCTTCGAAATCAACTGTGCGATATGTGTCTTGAGGCCCACTGGAGGGCTTAGACAGTGCATAAAATAACTGCAACTCCGCAAACACCCACTGAAGGGTTTAATTGAAACAAGGAACACTACGGATACCAGAATCCTCTTGGATAATTGAAACTGACCTGTGTAGCCCACTAGAGGGCGATATTTTGAAAATAAAAGTGACCCTTGAAATTTGTTTCAATTTGTTGCAGGCAGCCTATGATTTAGGAGCCAGGGGGCTCCGAAACGCGCCAGGCGACAATAATCAAGACACAAATAGCCGGTTTCCCCAAAAGATAATTCTAATGAATTGCCTGCAGTAGGAGTGCGTCTTCATGATCAGGACAAACATGGGACTCATATATATATATACTAATCTTGTGAGTACGAAACCCACTCAGGGAAATGCAATGTGGCTCTCATTTTGGACTATTAGTTCCATCATGCACTATGTTATTGCTCTAAAATAAGCGCAGCCCACCAAGGCCTAAGAACCAATAAGAAACATGTATAAATTTGAAAAAATTAGAGCAGTTCGTAACTCACTCGTAATGAAGCTGCCTTTGAAGAAGGGACGGAAAGTCTTGAAACGCGTCGGCAAATGAATCATACCTTAAAGGGAATGCAAGTTATCAGTGAAGGCTGGATGGCAGGCTGGCTGCCGAGTGCGTCCTGTAAAGCTCCAGGGCAATTTGTTTGTAAAATTAACTCACACGGCGGCCCCGTCGTGACAGGACTGCACCATATTTGGACACTAAGAGGCTGTGGTTGGAAACTGTTTTTAAACGATGCAGCGCAGCGAGCCAGACACAATGAATTCGCTATCCCTTCAGGATCCTACTAAGGAGAGATATGCTTTTACTAATCTTGTGAGTACGAAACCCACTCAGGGAAATGCAATGTGGCTCTTATTTTGGACTATAAGTTACATCATGCACTATGTTATTGCTCTAAAATAAGCGCAGCCCACCAAGGGGTAAGAACCAATAAGAAACATGTATAAATTTGAAAAAATGAGAGCAGTTCGTAACTCACTCGTAATGAAGCTGCCTTTGAAGAAGGGACGGAAAGTCTTGAAACGCGTCGGCAAATGAATCATACCTGAAGGGAATGCGAGTTGTCAGTGAAGGCTGGATGGCAGGCTGGCTGCCTAGTGCGTCCTGTAAAGCTCCAGGGCAATTTGTTTGTAAAATTAACTCACACGGTGGCCCCGTCGTGACAGGACTGCACCATATTTGGACACTAAGAGGCTGTGGTTGGAAACTGTTTTTAACCGATGCAGCGCAGCGAGCCAGACACAATGAACTCGCTATCCCTTCAGGATCCTACTAAGGAGAGATATGCTTTTACTAATCTTGTGAGTACGAAACCCACTCAGGGAAATGCAATGTGGCTCTCATTTTGGACTATTAGTTCCGTCATGCACTATGTTATTGCTCTAAACTAAGCGCAGCCCACCAAGGGCTAAGAACCAATAAGAAACATGCATAAATTTGAAAAAATGAGAGCAGTTCGTAACTCACTCGTAATGAAGCTGCCTTTGAAGAAGGGACGGAAAGTCTTGAAACGCGTCGGCAAATGAATCATACCTGAAAGGGAATGCGAGTTGTCAGTGAAGGCTGGATGGCAGGCTGGCTGCCGAGTGCGTCCTGTAAAGCTCCAGGGCAATTTGTTTGTAAAATTAACTCACACGGCGGCCCCGTCGTGACAGGACTGCACCATATTTGGACACTAAGAGGCTGTGGTTGGAAACTGTTTTTAACCGATGCAGCGCAGCGAGCCAGACACAATGAACTCGCTATCCCTTCAGGATCCTACTAAGGAGAGATATGCTTTTACTAATCTTGTGAGTACGAAACCCACTCAGGGAAATGCAATGTGGCTCTCATTTTGGACTATTAGTTCCATCATGCACTAGGTTATTGCTCTAAACTAAGCGTAGCCCACCAAGGGCTAAGAACCAATAAGCAGCATGTATGAATTTGAAAAAATGAGAGCTGTTCGTAACTCACTCGTAATGAAGCTGCCTTTGAAGAAGGGATGGAAAGTCTTGAAACGCGTTGGCAAATGAATCATAGCTGAAAGGGAATGCGAGTTGTCAGTGAAGGCTGGATGGCAGGCTGGCTGCCGAGTGCGTCCTGTAAAGCTCCAGGGCAATTTGTTTGTAAAATTAACTCACACGGCGGCCCCGTCGTGGCAGGACTGCACCATCTTTGGACACTAAGAGGCTGTGGTTGGAAACAGTTTTTAACCGATGCAGGGCAGCGAGCCAGACAGAATGAACTCGCTATCCCTTCAGGATCCTACTAAGGAGAGATATGCTTTTACTAATCCTGTGAGTACGAAACCCACTCAGGGAAATGCAATGTGGCTCTCATTTTGGACTATTAGTTCCATCATGCACTATGTTATTGCTCTAAACTAAGCGCAGCCCACCAAGGGCTAAGAACCAATAATAAACATGTATACATTTGAAAAAATGAGAGCAGTTCGTAACTCACTCGTAATGAAGCTGCCTTTGAAGAAGGGACGGAAAGTCTTGAAACGCGTCGGCAAATGAATCATACCTGAAAAGGAATGCGAGTTGTCAAAGAAGGCTGGATGGCAGGCTGGCTGCCGAGTGCGTCCTGTAAAGCTCCAGGGCAATTTGTTTGTAAAATTAACTCACACGGCGGCCCCGTTGTGACAGGACTGCACCATATTTTGACACTAAGAGGGTGTGGTTGGAAACTGTTTTTAACCGATGCAGCGCAGCGAGACAGACACAATGAACTCGCTATCCCTTCAGGATCCTACTAAGGAGAGATATGCTTTTACTAATCTTGTGAGTACGAAACCCACTCAGGGAAATGCAATGTGGCTCTCATTTTGGACTATTAGTTCCATCATGCACTATGTTATTGCTCTAAACTAAGCGCAGCCCACCAAGGGCTAAGAACCAATAATAAACATGTATACATTTGAAAAAATGAGAGCAGTTCGTAACTCACTCGTAATTAAGCTGCCTTTGAAGAAGGGACGGAAAGTCTTGAAACGCGTCGGCAAATGAATCATACCTGAAAGGGAATGCGAGTTGTCAGTGAAGGGTGGATGGCAGGCTGGCTGCCGATTTTGTCCTGTAAAGCTCCAGGGCAATTTGTTTGTAAAATTAACTCACACGGCGGCCCCGTCGTGACAGGACTGCACCATCTTTGGACACTAAGAGGCTGTGATTGGAAACTGTTTTTAACCGATGCAGCGCAGCGAGCCAGACACAATGAACTCGCTATCTCTTCAGGATCCTACTAAGGAGAGATATGCTTTTACTAATCTTGTGAGTACGAAACCCACTCAGGGAAATGCAATGTGGCTCTCATTTTGGACTATTAGTTCCGTCATGCACTATGTTATTGCTCTAAACTAAGCGCAGCCCACCAATGGCTAAGAACCAATAAGAAACATGCATAAATTTGAAAAAATGAGAGCAGTTCGTAACTCACTCGTAATGAAGTTGCCTTTGAAGAAGGGACGGAAAGTCTTGAAACGCGTCGGCAAATGAATCATACCTGAAAGGGAATGCGAGTTGTCAGTGAAGGCTGGATGGCAGGCTGGCTGCCGAGTGCGTCCTGTAAAGCTCCAGGGCAATTTGTTTGTAAAATTAACTCACACGGCGGCCCCGTCATGACAGGACTGCACCATATTTGGACACTAAGAGGCTGTGGTTGGAAACTGTTTTTAACCGATGCAGCGCAGCGAGCCAGACACAATGAACTCGCTATCCCTTCAGGATCCTACTAAGGAGAGATATGCTTTTACTAATCTTGTGAGTACGAAACCCACTCAGGGAAATGCAATGTGGCTCTCATTTTGGACTATTAGTTCCATCATGCACTAGGTTATTGCTCTAAACTAAGCGTAGCCCACCAAGGGCTAAGAACCAATAAGCAGCATGTATAAATTTGAAAAAATGAGAGCTGTTCGTAACTCACTCGTAATGAAGCTGCCTTTGAAGAAGGGATGGAAAGTCTTGAAACGCGTTGGCAAATGAATCATACCTGAAAGGGAATGCGAGTTGTCAGTGAAGGCTGGATGGCAGGCTGGCTGCCGAGTGCGTCCTGTAAAGCTCCAGGGCAATTTGTTTGTAAAATTAACTCACACGGCAGCCCCGTCGTGGCAGGACTGCGCCATCTTTAGACACTAAGAGGCTGTGGTTGGAAACAGTTTTTAACCAATGCAGCGCAGCGAGCCAGACAGAATGAACTCGCTATCCCTTCAGGATCCTACTAAGGAGAGATATGCTTTTACTAATCCTGTGAGTACGAAACCCACTCAGGGAAATGCAATGTGGCTCTCATTTTGGACTATTAGTTCCATCATGCACTATGTTATTGCTCTAAACTAAGCGCAGCCCACCAAGGGCTAAAAACCAATAATAAACATGTATACATTTGAAAAAATGAGAGCAGTTCGTAACTCACTCGTAATGAAGCTGCCTTTGAAGAAGGGACGGAAAGTCTTGAAACGCGTCGGCAAATGAATCATACCTGAAAGGGAATGCCAGTTGTCAGTGAAGGGTGGATGGCAGGCTGGCTGCCGAGTTTGTCCTGTAAAGCTCCAGGGCAATTTGTTTGTAAAATGAACTCACACGGCGGCCCCGTATTGACAGGACTGCTCCATCTTTGGACACTAAGAGGGTGTGGTTGGAAACTGTTTTTGACCGATGCAGCGCAGCGAGCCAGACAGAATGAACTCGCTATCACTTCAGGATCCTACTAAGGAGAGATATGCTTTTACTAATCTTGTGAGTACGAAACCCACTCAGGGAAATGCAATGTGGCTCTCATTTTGGACTATTAGTTCCATCATGCACTATGTTATTGCTCTAAACTAAGCGCAGCCCACCAAGGGCTAAGAACCAATAATAAACATGTATACATTTGAAAAAATGAGAGCAGTTCGTAACTCACTCGTAATGAAGCTGCCTTTGAAGAGCTGGATGGCAGGCTGGCTGCCGAGTGCGTCCTGTAAAGCTCCAGGGCAATTTGTTTGTAAAATTAACTCACACGGCGGCCCCGTCGTAACAGGACTGCACCATATTTGGACACTAAGAGGCTGTGCTTGGAAACTGTTTTTAACCGATGCAGCGCAGCGAGCCAGACACAATGAGCTCGCTATCCCTTCAGGATCCTACTAAGGAGAGATATGCTTTTACTAATCTTGTGAGTACGAAACCCACTCAGGGAAATGCAATGTGGCTCTCATTTTGGACTATTAGTTCCATCATGCACTATGTTATTGCTCTAAAATAAGCGCAGCCCACCAAGGGCTAAGAACCAATAAGAAACATGTATAAATTTGAAAAATGAGAGCAGTTCGTAACTCACTCGTAATGAAGCTGCCTTTGAAGAAGGGACGGAAAGTCTTGAAACGCGTCGGCAAATGAATCATACCTGAAAGGGAATGAGAGTTGTCAGTGAAGGCTGGATGGTAGGCTGGCTGCCGAGTGCGTCCTGTAAAGCTCCAGGGCAATTTGTTTGTAAAATTAACTCACACGGCGGCCCCGTCGTGGCAGGACTGCACCATCTTTGGACACTAAGAGGCTGTGGTTGGAAACTGTTTTTAACCGATGCAGCGCAGCGAGCCAGACAGAATGAACTCGCTATCCCTTCAGGATCCTACTAAGGAGAGATATGCTTTTACTAATCCTGTGAGTACGAAACCCACTCAGGGAAATGCAATGTGGCTCTCATTTTGGACTATTAGTTCCATCATGCACTATGTTATTGCTCTAAACTAAGCGCAGCCCACCAAGGGCTAAGAACCAATAATAAACATGTATACATTTGAAAAAATGAGAGCAGTTCGTAACTCACTCGTAATGAAGCTGCCTTTGAAGAAGGGACGGAAAGTCTTGAAACGCGTCGGCAAATGAATCATACCTGAAAGGGAATGCGAGTTGTCAAAGAAGGCTGGATGGCAGGCTGGCTGCCGAGTGCGTCCTGTAAAGCTCCAGGGCAATTTGTTTGTAAAATTAACTCACACGGCGGCCCCGTCGTGACAGGACTGCACCATATTTTGACACTAAGAGGGTGTGTTTGGAAACTGTTTCTAACCGATGCAGCGCAGCGAGCCAGACACAATGAACTCGCTATCCCTTCAGGATCCTACTAAGGAGAGATATGCTTTTACTAATCTTGTAAGTACGAAACCCACTCAGGAAATGCAATGTGGCTCTCATTTTGGACTATTAGTTCCATCATGCACTATGTTATTGCTCTAAACTAAGCGCAGCCCACCAAGGGCTAAGAACCAATAATAAACATGTATACATTTGAAAAATGAGAGCAGTTCGTAACTCACTCGTAATGAAGCTGCCTTTGAAGAAGGGACGGAAAGTCTTGAAACGCGTCGGCAAATGAATCATACCTGAAAGGGAATGCGAGTTGTCAGTGAAGGGTGGATGGCAGGCTGGCTGCCGATTTTGTCCTGTAAAGCTCCAGGGCAATTTGTTTGTAAAATTAACTCACACGGCGGCCCCGTCGTGACAGGACTGCACCATCTTTGGACACTAAGAGGCTGTGATTGGAAACTGTTTTTAACCGATGCAGCGCAGCGAGCCAGACACAATGAACTCGCTATCCCTTCAGGATCCTACTAAGGAGAGATATGCTTTTACTAATCTTGTGAGTACGAAACCCACTCAGGGAAATGCAATGTGGCTCTCATTTTGGACTATTAGTTCCGTCATGCACTATGTTATTGCTCTAAACTAAGCGCAGCCCACCAAGGGCTAAGAACCAATAAGAAACATGCATAAATTTGAAAAAATGAGAGCAGTTCGTAACTCACTCGTAATGAAGTTGCCTTTGAAGAAGGGACGGAAAGTCTTGAAACGCGTCGGCAAATGAATCATACCTCAAAGGGAATGCGAGTTGTCAGTGAAGGCTGGATGGCAGGCTGGCTGCCGAGTGCGTCCTGTAAAGCTCCAGGGCAATTTGTTTGTAAAATTAACTCACACGGCGGCCCCGTCGTGACAGGACTGCACCATATTTGGACACTAAGAGGCTGTGGTTGGAAACTGTTTTTAACCGATGCAGCGCAGCGAGCCAGACACAATGAACTCGCTATCCCTTCAGGATCCTACTAAGGAGAGATATGCTTTTACTAATCTTGTGAGTACGAAACCCACTCAGGGAAATGCAATGTGGCTCTCATTTTGGACTATTAGTTCCATCATGCACTAGGTTATTGCTCTAAACTAAGCGTAGCCCACCAAGGGCTAAGAACCAATAAGCAGCATGTATAAATTTGAAAAAATGAGAGCTGTTCGTAACTCACTCGTAATGAAGCTGCCTTTGAAGAAGGGATGGAAAGTCTTGAAACGCGTTGGCAAATGAATCATACCTGAAAGGGAATGCGAGTTGTCAGTGAAGGCTGGATGGCAGGCTGGCTGCCGAGTGCGTCCTGTAAAGCTCCAGGGCAATTTGTTTGTAAAATTAACTCACACGGCAGCCCCGTCGTGGCAGGACTGCGCCATCTTTAGACACTAAGAGGCTGTGGTTGGAAACAGTTTTTAACCAATGCAGCGCAGCGAGCCAGACAGAATGAACTCGCTATCCCTTCAGGATCCTACTAAGGAGAGATATGCTTTTACTAATCCTGTGAGTACGAAACCCACTCAGGGAAATGCAATGTGGCTCTCATTTTGGACTATTAGTTCCATCATGCACTATGTTATTGCTCTAAACTAAGCGCAGCCCACCAAGGGCTAAAACCAATAATAAACATGTATACATTTGAAAAATGAGAGCAGTTCGTAACTCACTCGTAATGAAGCTGCCTTTGAAGAAGGGACGGAAAGTCTTGAAACGCGTCGGCAAATGAATCATACCTGAAAGGGAATGCCAGTTGTCAGTGAAGGGTGGATGGCAGGCTGGCTGCCGAGTTTGTCCTGTAAAGCTCCAGGGCAATTTGTTTGTAAAATGAACTCACACGGCGGCCCCGTATTGACAGGACTGCTCCATCTTTGGACACTAAGAGGGTGTGGTTGGAAACTGTTTTTGACCGATGCAGCGCAGCGAGCCAGACAGAATGAACTCGCTATCACTTCAGGATCCTACTAAGGAGAGATATGCTTTTACTAATCTTGTGAGTACGAAACCCACTCAGGGAAATGCAATGTGGCTCTCATTTTGGACTATTAGTTCCATCATGCACTATGTTATTGCTCTAAACTAAGCGCAGCCCACCAAGGGCTAAGAACCAATAATAAACATGTATACATTTGAAAAAATGAGAGCAGTTCGTAACTCACTCGTAATGAAGCTGCCTTTGAAGAGCTGGATGGCAGGCTGGCTGCCGAGTGCGTCCTGTAAAGCTCCAGGGCAATTTGTTTGTAAAATTAACTCACACGGCGGCCCCGTCGTGGCAGGACTGCACCATCTTTGGACACTAAGAGGCTGTGGTTGGAAACTGTTTTTAACCGATGCAGCGCAGCGAGCCAGACAGAATGAACTCGCTATCCCTTCAGGATCCTACTAAGGAGAGATATGCTTTACTAATCCTGTGAGTACGAAACCCACTCAGGGAAATGCAATGTGGCTCTCATTTTGGACTATTAGTTCCATCATGCACTATGTTATTGCTCTAAACTAAGCGCAGCCCACCAAGGGCTAAGAACCAATAATAAACATGTATACATTTGAAAAATGAGAGCAGTTCAGTAACTCACTCGTAATGAAGCTGCCTTTGAAGAAGGGACGGAAAGTCTTGAAACGCGTCGGCAAATGAATCATACCTGAAAGGGAATGCGAGTTGTCAAAGAAGGCTGGATGGCAGGCTGGCTGCCGAGTGCGTCCTGTAAAGCTCCAGGGCAATTTGTTTGTAAAATTAACTCACACGGCGGCCCCGTCGTGACAGGACTGCACCATATTTTGACACTAAGAGGGTGTGTTTGGAAACTGTTTCTAACCGATGCAGCGCAGCGAGCCAGACACAATGAACTCGCTATCCCTTCAGGATCCTACTAAGGAGAGATATGCTTTTACTAATGTTGTAAGTACGAAACCACTCAGGGAAATGCAATGTGGCTCTCATTTTGGACTATTAGTTCCATCATGCACTATGTTATTGCTCTAAACTAAGCGCAGCCCACCAAGGGCTAAGAACCAATAATAAACATGTATACATTTGAAAAATGAGAGCAGTTCGTAACTCACTCGTAATGAAGCTGCCTTTGAAGAAGGGACGGAAAGTCTTGAAACGCGTCGGCAAATGAATCATACCTGAAAGGGAATGCGAGTTGTCAGTGAAGGGTGGATGGCAGGCTGGCTGCCGATTTTGTCCTGTAAAGCTCCAGGGCAATTTGTTTGTAAAATTAACTCACACGGCGGCCCCGTCGTGACAGGACTGCACCATCTTTGGACACTAAGAGGCTGTGATTGGAAACTGTTTTTAACCGATGCAGCGCAGCGAGCCAGACACAATGAACTCGCTATCCCTTCAGGATCCTACTAAGGAGAGATATGCTTTTACTAATCTTGTGAGTACGAAACCCACTCAGGGAAATGCAATGTGGCTCTCATTTTGGACTATTAGTTCCGTCATGCACTATGTTATTGCTCTAAACTAAGCGCAGCCCACCAAGGGCTAAGAACCAATAAGAAACATGCATAAATTTGAAAAATGAGAGCAGTTCAGTAACTCACTCGTAATGAAGTTGCCTTTGAAGAAGGGACGGAAAGTCTTGAAACGCGTCGGCAAATGAATCATACCTCAAAGGGAATGCGAGTTGTCAGTGAAGGCTGGATGGCAGGCTGGCTGCCGAGTGCGTCCTGTAAAGCTCCAGGGCAATTTGTTTGTAAAATTAACTCACACGGCGGCCCCGTCGTGACAGGACTGCACCATATTTGGACACTAAGAGGCTGTGGTTGGAAACTGTTTTTAACCGATGCAGCGCAGCGAGCCAGACACAATGAACTCGCTATCCCTTCAGGATCCTACTAAGGAGAGATATGCTTTTACTAATCTTGTGAGTACGAAACCCACTCAGGGAAATGCAATGTAGCTCTCATTTTGGACTATTAGTTCCATCATGCACTAGGTTATTGCTCTAAACTAAGCGTAGCCCACCAAGGGCTAAGAACCAATAAGCAGCATGTATAAATTTGAAAAAATGAGAGCTGTTCGTAACTCACTCGTAATGGAGCTGCCTTTGAAGAAGGGATGGAAAGTCTTGAAACGCGTTGGCAAATGAATCATACCTGAAAGGGAATGCGAGTTGTCAGTGAAGGCTGGATGGCAGGCTGGCTGCCGAGTGCGTCCTGTAAAGCTCCAGGGCAATTTGTTTGTAAAATTAACTCACACGGCGGCCCCGTCGTGGCAGGACTGCGCCATCTTTAGACACTAAGAGGCTGTGGTTGGAAACTGTTTTTAACCGATGCAGCGCAGCGAGCCAGACAGAATGAACTCGCTATCCCTTCAGGATCCTACTAAGGAGAGATATGCTTTTACTAATCCTGTGAGTACGAAACCCACTCAGGGAAATGCAATGTGGCTCTCATTTTGGACTATTAGTTCCATCATGCACTATGTTATTGCTCTAAACTAAGCGCAGCCCACCAAGGGCTAAGAACCAATAATAAACATGTATACATTTGAAAAAATGAGAGCAGTTCGTAACTCACTCGTAATGAAGCTGCCTTTGAAGAAGGGATGGAAAGTCTTGAAACGCGTCGGCAAATGAATCATACCTGAAAGGGAATGCCAGTTGTCAGTGAAGGGTGGATGGCAGGCTGGCTGCCGAGTTTGTCCTGTAAAGCTCCAGGGCAATTTGTTTGTAAAATGAACTCACACGGCGGCCCCGTCGTGACAGGACTGCTCCATCTTTGGACACTAAGAGGGTGTGGGAGGGAGCTGTGCACCCTTCTCCCCCTTTACTAGTTGGCCAGGTCCTTGGGATGGGGTCCCCGGGCCGAAATAGGCCCAGCTAGTGGGCCACGTGCCCCCCCTTTACACATTGGCCGGGCTCCAGGGGATGGGTTCCCCAGGGCCGATTTCGGCCTGGGGAGCGGGGGCTGTGTGCCTCCCTCCCCAGTTACAAATGGTGCTGGGCCCCAGGAGATGGGGTCCCCGGGGCTGAAATAAGCCCAGGGAGGGGAGTTGCTTGCCTACCTGCCCTTTACAATATGGCTGGGCCCTGGGTGATGGGGTCTCCAGGGCCAAAATCTGTATGTGGAGGGGGCTGTGGGCCCCCCTCTTGAGTTGGCTGCTGTTGGGGCCTGCAGCCAACCCACTGCTGCAAAGGACTGAAGGCCGTGCGTTGCGTGGGGTTGGCTACATGCATGGGGAAAGGCCACCTTCTTGCTCTGCACTGATAAAAGGCATCTGTGGCATGGGGTTGGCTGCATGTGGAGGTTGGCTGCAGGGCCTGGCCAAATGCCAGGCACCACGGCCAACCTCCCACCACGCACTATAAGTCATGCCATAAGGGACCTATAACACACGCCCTCGCCATAGACTGCTAATTACCCCACATATTACATCACTCATTACATCTTCTGTGATATCATTATATAATATCACTGCAACATTTGCTGTAAAATTATTGATGAGATAACTGGACATTGTGGGGACACAAGTTATAGTTACCTTAAGGCATGAGTTATAGTTACTTGAGCTAGCTCTAACTATAACTGCTGAATGTCTATGGTTTTGTGTGAGTAAAATCTGAACCTAATTATAACGTCCCTGTAACCTTTGGTGTTTTAGTGAATTTCTAAGGTTTTCTTAATTCTATTTCCAAATTATAACGTCCCTGTAACCTTTGGTTCTGTCAGTGAATGCCTACGTTTTTTAATGTTTTTTCCTAACTTTAATGTCCCTGTTCCTTTTGGTTATTTTTAGTGAATTTGTAATGTTTTTTAATCTTTTGTCCTAACTGTAACATCCCTGTAACCTTTGGGGTTTTTTTGTGAATTTATAAGGGTTTTTAAAAAAAAATGTCATGTAACACTAACATGCAATCTAAGAAGATGGGTGGGTTAGTGGCTATAAGTATCGCTGAGTGGGTGTGAGTCGATATAAGAGTGTGCGAGTGGGTGTGTAATTGGCTGTATGGGTGAGTTAATGGGTGTGTGAGTGTCTGAGTGAGTGTGTGAGTGGGTGTGTAAGTGTCTGAGTGGGTCTCTGAGTGGGTGTCTGAGTGTCTGAGTGGGTGCGTGAGTGTCTGAGTGGGTGCGAGAGTATCTGAGTAGGTCTGTGAGTGGGTGTGTGAGTGTCTGTGTGGGTGTGCGAGTGGGTGTGGGTGTGTGAGTGCCTGACTGGGTCTGTGAGTGGGTGTGTTAGTCTTTGAGTGGGTCTATGAGTGGGTGCATTAGTGTTTGAGTTGGTCTGTGAGTGGATGCGTCATCGTCTGAGTGAGTGTGTGAGTGGGTGCATGAGTGTCTGAGTGGGTCTGTGACTGGGTTCATGAGTGTCTGAGTCAGTGTGACAGTGGGCACATGAGTATCTGAGTGGGTCTGTGACTTGGTATGTGAGGTGTCTGAATGGGTCTGTGAGTGGGTACGTGTGCCTCTGAGTGGGTCTCTAAGTGGGCATGTGAGTGTCAGAATGGGTCTGTGAGTGGGTGCATGAGTGTCTAAGTGGGTCTGTAAGTGAGTGCATGAGTGTCTGAGTGCATCTGTGAGTGGGTGTGTCAGTGTCTGAGTGGGTCTGTGAATGGGTACATCAGTGAGTGGGTCTGTGAGTGGGCGCATTAGTATCTGAATGGGTCTGTGAGTGGGTATATTCATGTCTAACTGGCCCTGTGATTGGGTGCATGAGTCTCTGTGTGGGTCTGCGAGTAGGTGCAGGAGTGCCTGAGTGGATCTGAGTGGGTGCATGAGAGTCTGAGTGGGTTTGTGAGTGGGTGCATGAGTCTCTGACTGGGTCTGCGAGTGAGTGTCTGAGTGGGTCTGTGAGTGAGTGCATGAGTCTCTGAGTGGGTGTGTAAGTGGGTGTAACAGTGAGAGGTGCTCTCTGAGTGAACACATTAGTATCTGAGTGAGTATCTGAATTTTGTTGCAATTTTGTCAGCGATATTCGCATATCCTTCGTGACGTTACACGGGGGCCGTGAGGAGTGCCACGACAAATTTGCGAATATCGCACATGGAAATAAATTTTTTTTTGATGTGTTGTAAACATAAGGGGTCACTCAAAGACCCCAATATCACATCAATGGAGATGTGTACCTCTACCCTGACCCCTTATATAACATTCAGTATTCATTTTGCGGCCCTGGGACCGTGTCCCATTATATAAAATGGCGGCTGCAACTTTGTACACAAGTTGCAGCCAGCCGATCACATCTTTTCTGTTGGCACATGGATTTGTGAAGTGTAGCGCACTAATTGCAAGGATTTGCGCCTCTAGAGATACAAATTGGAATTTTCTTTAATACATCCAAAACTACTGAATGGATTTACACCAGATCCCAAAAAGCACACTTTCTGAACCAAGATGCAGCTGTCTGTCAAATTTGGTGTAATTCCAAATGGGCTGTAGTCATATCTAATATCTCTATGGGAATTTACATGGGAAATGTACTTTTTTACCCCCCCCTTTATCTTGGCTCTCATTTGATGGAACACCTCAAAACTTTCCATGCCCAATAAGACCTAGCTGCGCACTTTAAAAAAAAAAAATAGTGAAATTTGAAAGCTATAGGCAAATCCCAAAATGCTTTTCCCATATATATATTTATATACACACAAAAATGTTTCAGTAATGTTACAGTTAGGTGAAAATGTCAGTTAAAATGTAACATTATCAACTTAAAAAACACTGAAATTCACTAGCTATAGTTTACTGAGCTTACTAGAACGTGTGTCCTCACTAAGCCCGGTATTGTCATCAATGATGTCATTTCAGATGTTATCAGTGATATCATCAATGATGTCATTGAACAGGTAATGCATGATGCAATCTGTGAGGTCATAAGCATAGCATGGTGAGGAAAATGTTCTAGTTAGCTCAGTAAACTGTAACTCTAGTGAATTTCAGTGTTTTTTTTACTTTAAAATGTTACGTTTTAACTGACATTTTTACCTAACTGTAAAGTCACTTTAATCTTTGTTCTTTTCTGTGAATTTCTGGCTATTTTTTAATGTACAGTAACTATAATGTCACTTTAACCCTTGGTATTTCAGTGAATTTCAGGGTTTTTTAACTTCAAGTAAGATTTTATTACTTTATTATTGCTATACCTACCCCCCCCCAGCAGGCAGCCAAACTGAGCTGTGTGCAGCCTGTGGCTTGGGGTTCAGCTCAGAGCCAGTCCCTTCACCTAACCTCCCATGAGCGGCCAACCCCACCACAGACACCAACTCTACTATTTTTTTTTTATAAATAATTTTCCTGGTCCCTTGGGAGATCGAGAAGACCCCAATTATTTTTTTAACTTTGAGACCTTAGGGGTTCCTTGGGGTCAGGGTACTCTTACACTGCCCCCTTGTATGGTGTTTTCTAAACATTTTCAGGACACAGCTCACCAATCAGAGAGCTCACTCCCGCGGGACCGAACTAGCTCCAGTGGATTCCAAATGACCAACAAGAGAAAGATCTTGCTCAGCCAATCACTATGCTTTATATTGTATATTCACGGTCCTGCAGGACTTCCGAGGGATTAGCTGTCAATATATCTCCATTTTTTTACCCTTAGTTTCTACAAAACTACCAAAAAGGTTTACACCAAATCACAAAAAGCCCACTTTCTGGGTAAAGATTTAGCTTTCTGGTGTAATTCTGTTCAGCCGTTTTTACTGTATCTTTGTCTAATTTTCTTTATGGAATTTGCGTGGGTAAATTTCATTTTGGGACCCTTGCCTCCTTTTTCTCGGTCCCCGCTTGACGGATCACCCCAAAACATATTTTTTTAAAGTTTTGTGATGATGCGTCAATAGGCGACAAAAAGTAATTAGCTTAAAAAAAACGCTCTTCCTATGGAAAATCTGACCTAACCATAACTGCCTGCACAGGGGCAACCCCCACTGTGTAATAGATATATGATTGCATATGTAGTTTATTCTCTAAAAAAACAAAGGTTAAAGTGAAGTTATTGTTAGGTATGTTATTAAGAGCTTAGCTTGTTAAAAAGAAACAGAAATGCACTGGAAAAACCAAAGGTGGAAGTGGAGTTATAGTTAGGTGCTGAAATTAGATAAGAACTAATGTTTAAAAAACAATAGAACCCAGAAAGTCGCCAGTTATAATTTTGTGAACTAACTATAACTTGATCCCCAGTCAGCCAATGCTTATGATCTCAAATATTACATCCCTTATGAAATGTTAACTGACCCCACCCCTTTGTAAATTAATTGTTACATTCAATGAGTGGGGCACTAACAAGTGTTTTTCTAGTGTTGCTTTTGCTGTACTGTGGTAATAAAGTTGAATGAATTTAACCTTTGCTCTGTAAAAATAAATGTGTGAATACGTGTTTATTTGTACAAGTACAATACACACAAGTATATGTATAAATGTATAAATAAACATATGTAAATTGCAATTAAGCAAACCATTTCTTTATTTTTAAAGCATTTGTGACGGAGGTTAATTATCTTTGCAGTGTCATTTAGGAGTCAATAGAAAACCACACGAAAAACACGTTTCAACTGCAGCCACTGACCTGCTGCGCGATCTTCTACACATTTTCAAATCAAATCTAGCCCACACTCGGTCATGTTTTTTTTTCCAATCATCTAGAAAAAATAAAGCAAAGTTTAAATCTTGTATATACTGTATGTACCCCACACACCATCCCCGCGCCACATTAAAAATAGCATATGCTTCTAATAGTGTAGACTGTCAGTTGCAAAAGGAGTGGAGGAACTCGAATACTGGCCGGAGGCCATAAATAAACATGACATTGGTTATTGCCATGTTTGTGCATGAGGGGTGTTTACTCAGAGTCACTTTGGCCTAGTGCCTCGCCCATCATTCATAGGGAAGGCGGTGTATCAATTAGCAGGTGTTCAATCTGCTTTGTTGTCAATTTTGGTTTCCGCAGTCATTTTATAAACATAACTAGAAAAATGTTATGTTATGTTACAAGTTTTGTAAAGCGCACAGCTGCCCCAGCAAAGGGGCGTCCCAGCGCTAACAGGCAGGAATTGGGAGACTACTAACAGAAGGCAGAGCCTAAAGCAAAGGGAAAAGGTGTGTTTTAATGCCCTTGCGGAATGCCAGGTTGTTGTCCATACTACGGATGTGTACAGGAAGAGAATTCCAAAGTTTAGCAGCCAGGGTGCGGAAGGAGAGTCCTCCTGCACACACCCTCCTCTCCCGGGGAACAACCGCCAGATGCTGGCCCATAGATCGAAGTTGGCAAGTGGGTGTATATGGTGAAAGCAGGTTTGCCAGGATACCTGGAGAGGAGAGAATCATAATTTTATAGGCGATGCGGAGGGACTTGAGCTCGACGAGCCTCGCCACCGGCAACCAATGTAGTCGGCGGATGGCGTTAGTCATAGAACAAGTTCTAGGAAGGCCAAGGAGAGTTCTAGCAGCCGCATTTTGAACACTCTGCAGACGTAGAATTTCAGCCTTGTTAACCCCCAGGTAAAGTGAACTGGCATAATCTAGCCTAGACATGATGGAGGCCTGGATGATGACTTGACGAATAGAAAGGTCGAAGAAAACGCTAGCATTGCTCCTAAGAAGGCTTGTCTATTGTTAACCCTTCACCAATGCATAACATTTTGACGATTCATTTAGTGGCATATGCGGACGATCGTGTCCTATGCAAGAAAGAACCAAAGAGACCCCTCGTTTAGCAGTTAAGAACAAATCGGCAATATTACCACCATACACTACAGTAGTGTATCCGTGGGCGGTCGTCAGTGCGTGTCTGTGATATACAGGATTATTACAAACACAGAGATAGCAGCATTATAAGCACTAGGCCAAACATACCACAGACGTGTGATTTTGTCACGAATGAATGCAAAAATAATATATGTGTATTACAACTACGCATGTGCAGTCAAGAGCTTTGCAAGGATGTGCTCAGGTGCTGCACGTTTTCTAAAAACTGTCCGTGATACCTCAGAGGCCTGTAGCATCGTGGGATAAACAAGGCAAGAGACAATAGTTTCCGATGAAATTCTTAACAAATAGAGGTCCATAGTCAAGGTGAAAGGGGGTTTGTTGCGTCACTTCCTAGTAATAATACATCGTGAGGCTGCAACGTAGGTGACGTCACTTCCACGAATCATGTGATTTTGTAGAGTGACAGAGCATTTTCAACATTCGATCGAGTATGTACTCAGGATGCCAACAGAGCAGCAGTGTATTTCGTCCCCTCTACATTAGATTAAACAAATGCCACCCAATACTGTGTTATGTGGTGCAACATGACTGGTTTTTGATATTGATATTGTGTTGTCCCTGAACGGAACTTGGGAATAATAAAAAGTCTTGGCCTGTATTGAAATTGGGAAATTTATCAACATACAATGGTCATGAAGAATCAGTTTGATTTTGGTAGTCAGTCACGTGTTCAGCGTTACCCGGTTTTAAAAATCAAAATGCAGGTCTAGAGAGTCCAGCAATGACTGATGGGTAAATTTAAACTCAAAAGCTGGTAATAAGTTCAGCCTCATTACCTACTACCCCCCTTTTAACAGCCACACAGATTAAGCCACTTGTGGTTTCCCCACGTCAACGTCTTATTCCGTAAAATATACGTCCTTCCCTGCGGTATTTCTTTCATGCGACACGCGTGTTTTAAATTCTCGTCCCAGCGATGGTGATGTGTGTTCTAATTAGGTGGGCCAGATGGCTCCAGGTCATAGGGGACACGTGACCCAGTTTCTGTAATTAGCTGGCGGATGGTTGCCACGGTGTGTGTGGCACCAGCGCTACTTACACTTTGAACAACAAAGCTGCTTTCGGGTGAATGGTTTAAAGGTAAACTTAGATACGATGACCTGTTTTGTAGGTAGGAGGTAGCATTTGTTAACATGGTTCTAGACACCATATTTCAACAGGCAACAGACTGCGGTACTAAAGGTTTACGTAATCTGGCCAGAGCAGCGCAGTTTACTTAACTAGTTTAAACGTGAGCCTATTCACAGCTTACAAAAAAGATGCTTGTCAACATCTCCACGTTGGCAGGTGATTTTGGCAAAATGGCCGACAGACACATCGCTGTCTTGGAGCTGGGAACTAACTGCCCGCGTCTTTATTCTAAATATTAACCGTGAAGAGCTATATTGTGCTTGAGAAAAAATAATGTGCACCACATGTACTGTAAATTTATCCCGTGCTTTTGTACGTGCTCTAGCCGTTGTTATAGGGGCGTCAGACATCTGGACCAGCTGTTTCACCACATTGAAGAGATGCTACTCGTCCGTGGCGGAACTGAATGGGACGTGAAGGTTGTGTGCAGCGGGCTCCTTGGCAGGTGTTTTTTTTTATTTGCGGCATGCAAGGACCATTAAAAAGAGGGCTGCGCATTTACGCCTTCTGGTGTGATGTTCTTGTCTCCTTGTCTCCCTTGGTTAGCACATTGTGCATGCAGGCCCGCAGTGCGCTTTATGAAGCAGCTGTTCACCAGCTTCCCAGGGGGAAGCGCTGTGGCAGTTCAGGCTTGCTGCAATCAGCCCCTGCCTGACTTAGCACTGTCTTTCTCCACACTTTAGGTGGGAGTGGGAATGCGGAAGTGCTACTGTTAAGCAAGGTTGACACAGGGCACAGGGTGGACAGCGACTCTGGGCAGCTAATGCTTGACTGACCAGTGGGAAAACAAGCATTTGCAATGCAATCGGTCTCGCCTTTGGGACCTTATATGTATTTAGCTATGCAGCACATTAGCCTGGGTGCTGAAACATCTACTGTTCTTTAAAATGGAGGGAAAGTAAGCACCAAACTGTGGAACACACCAGGTATGGGAACACATGGAGAGAAATATTGCCTTTCAGCGGGAAATGGGCTTGCCTGTAGACACTACCTGCTGGGGAAGCTTCTCTCTGCTCGAATTCGGATCCTGGGGCAGGCATGGGAAAGCACGATACCAAACGATCTAAACTCTCCTTTGAGGTAAAACGCTCTACTCTCCACACTGACCAGGAGGCACACTCGGAGACCCAATCTGAATCCTTTCCAAGCGGCGATACACAAGATATTGATATCAAGGAACTGCTAATTGATATTAAAACCAGCCTCAGAGCGAATGACGCGAACTTAGATTCACTCACTAACAAACTAGACCATATGAAGCAAAGAGTCAACAAGCATGACACCAGACTTGACCAATTAGAGAACCGCGTCTCTGTCGCTGAGGATGCTCACATAGAATCTAGGGAACACTTGCTATGGATAGACAAAATCCCAGACCTCATCAGGGCCAAGAACGAAGACCTTGAAGCGAGGTCATGGCGCAACAACCTTCGAATCATGGGCATCCACGAATCCACTTCTATCACCACCATGGAAAACTTAGTGGAGTCACTTCTTCGAGAACTCTTCAGGGAGGCCTTGTCGCTGGTATTTATCATAGAAAGGGCGCCCTGGTTATTGGGGCCGCGGCATCTCCAGGGTCACCGGCATGACCCATAGTGGTGTGCCTGCTGAACTACAAGGATAGAGACAAAAGTCTCTGCCTGGCCCGTGAGAGCCAATCCATAAACCATCAAGTGAACTCCATACCTTCTACCTGGATTTCACTATCACTGTCCAAAACACCAGACGCAAAATCCTCCCTGCTAAAAGATTTCAAAAAGCGGACATTCCTTATGCGCTCCTAAATCCTGCCAAACTCTGCATCATGTAGGATGGCAAACCGCATTTCTTCACGGATGCCAAGTCGGCCCTCAAGTTTGCTAAGCACATCACCAAGAAACAGTCTTCTCCGGTGAGATCGTTGCGATGCTCCTCAGATGATCCACTTAATGAAATGACTGAGTCCGCCCAGGAATGAAGACCTGCCTCCATGGATGTTTCCCGCTGTAGTGTTGAAGGATGAAGGAAGGGATCCAGGGGGTGGGGGAGAGGGGGGGATTCTGAAGCTCAACCATGTTCGGGGGTTGGAGTGGGAAGGGGGTGGGAGAGGGCTCTTCTAAATGTTCTTCCTTCCTTTTCTATCTTTAGACTGTTTTGAATTTTCCAGCGATGTTTTACAACACGGGCGATCCGCCGCATCGTTTGCACCACACGACCATGGCAACAAAGCATCATACTACACAGACCCAACTTAGATGGAAATAAAATGCCTCACCTGGAATATCCGGGGTCTCAATGACTACCGCAAATCTCGCCTCGTACATGCATACATTGTACGCCACTGTATAAATATCTGTTTTCTGCAGGAGTTACATCTTACATCACGCACTGCTACAGGGTTAAAAGCTAGATGGTATGGTGAGGCATATACCTCACTATATTCTAACTATGCTAGAGGAGTGGCCACACTGATCCACAAAGGGCTGCCATGGCGCTCTAAAGATGTCATCATAACAAAGAAGGCACTTATGTTATAGTGACAGGCGCACTGCATATGGAACCCCTAACCCTAGTGCCAGTATATGGGCAGAACACAGATGATCTGGAATTTTCCACTGAGCTATGGAGACTGGTGGTGGGGCTGGACCACAGAGCGACACTCAAGGGAGGAGACTTCAATGTAGTATTGTAATGAATCTGCTTTTGCACTAAAAGAACACACCCAACCACTTCACTCCCTTTCTGGGAGGCAAATATACCACTGCACCTTTACAAATACACTTTGCACAGCACTCCCACTTTGGAGGCAAAAGACAAATTCAGGTGCTTTGAAATAAGACACACAAGTTTATTAATGAACGGTAGGCCAAATATATCAGTAAATGCAGATTCATTAGTATCAAACACTTTTAAATGAACAAGTAAAATAAAATGTAGGGACTCTCTCTCTTTTAGAATAAGGCTTGGGGTTTATTACATAATACTCTCTAAACAAAGGCTGTCTCAGATGCCAAATGCACAAGATTCAAACATATGTAGCAAACTTATAATCTGAAGGCATGAATCAATAACTGAGCAAACTATAATCTAAATGGCATGAATCAATAGTTATACTTATTAATAAACAAGCAATAACTGATATAAGATAAGATACACTGGACGTCCTGCAAGAAATCAGAAAGACATATATATATATACAGTAGAGGATTACTCTGGATGTGCACCTCCCACACCACAAAGAAAACACCTCAAATGATCAAAGCCACTGGCCACACTTCACAATGGCAATAACCACACAACTAAATACATCACCTGGTGCATACACTGCCCACTTCTGACCGGGGGAGTCACAGCCGGGGATCAGAGCTCAGCAAGCCAGGGTTCAATCAGAGATAGACACGTCTGCCCTCGCTCGGAATCCAAACTCCCAGTTTCTCAGCTTGCAACCCTCAGCTTTAAACACATTAGAAGATTCGCGAAAGACCTCCTCCCACCGCCAGAGGAATTTTACCAGAACTGGCCAAGTTCCAAGCAAGCATCTTCATGGCAGTAAGGAGCTCTCAAGTCTCTTCCTCCATTCACACTTCATACAGCCTCTGTCTTGACGAAGCTCTCACAAGGCCTTCCGCAGTACATTAAACAAAAACAATCGCTCAGGAAAACAGCAAGACCTTGAATGTGAATAACCCAAACAACTTGCAAGCACTGCTGTGCACTCAGAGAAACAAGGCAAAGTCACACATGAGGCCCTGTCAAAGCCAATAGTAAGCACCTATAATTCTCATCCACACAACTTACAAGCACCACTGTGCACACAGAAAAGTTTGAAGCAAGGTAAAGTCAGAAAGCAGGATGACATGAGGCCATGTCAAAGCCAATAGTCACATCTCCCACTGAAAGACAGCAAGATTACAGGACAGAAGAGAAGCAGGTATATGCAGGACCATCCTACATTAAGGCTAGGGTAAAATAACACACTAAAATCAGTTAAAATGGTGGTAGTTGGAGGTCATCATAGGGTGCCAGACTACAAGAGTGGCTCTTTCATTACAAGTATTAGACGACAGCTATGACAGGTCTGTTGCGCCGCCCGCACCCTGGCACACAGCATCTGTGCTCAATACTCTCTTGCAAAACAATCACTTACTTGATATATGGAGATGATCTTGGGGGGAACAGCGAGATGGTACCTGTGTCTCCTCTTACCACACCTGGTCGAGAATAGACTATTGGCTTATATCTAGAGAGGTGAAGCTATGGGGAGCTAAGGCCACACACCTGGGAAATAAGGCACCAGGGCTTGATGGCTTAACCACCTCTTTTTTATAAAGAATATGGTGCCCTCCTAGCCCCACATTTATTGGCCATGTTTGAGGACTCCTTAAAAGAGGGGAGCCTTACCCCATCACTCAGAGAGGCTGTAATCATTTCAATCTTCAAGTCCGACAAGCCTGCCTCCAGATGCGACTCGTACAGACCACTATCGCTAATCAATGTTGACAATACGATACTAGCAAAAATGTTGCCAACCCGCGTCTGCTGCCCAACATTGTGAGACCAGACCAGCCGGGATTCATTCCGGGCCGCTCAACCTCGCACAATTTACACACTGTATTTGCGGTGATGCACCACTTTGATCCGCACATACAGGCAGTGGCTACCTTGCTCAACACCACAAAAGCGTTCGACTCGCTAACATGCGACTACCCTTTTCCCCATACTCCAATAGCTGGGAATCAGCCATACCTTTATTCGCCATATACAACTTTTATACAGACTCCACCAGCGCGAGTCTGCCTGAATGGATTTATTTCTGATCCTATACAGATCATGTGAGGTACACGGCAGGGAGGCCCCCGTGTCATTGTTATTTGGCATAGCAATAGAGCCCCTAGCTGCCAGGCTCAGGCAACATCATGCACAGCGCGGTATCAGCTTCTCCTCATGGGGACTGATCATTCCTTTATACACAGAGGATATCACACTGTATATATGTGATCCATGAACAAACCTAGTGCCGATAATACGGGAAGTGATCCGATTTGGGGGTCTCTCAAGCATAAATGTTAACTGGGCGAAATCTACGCATTTCCCCCTCACGGATCACACACGCCTATTCAATACCGAATACCCTTTGAAATTGGCGGAGGGGCCCAGTGAGATATTTTGGTATATGGCTAAGCCACGACACGCAGGAACTATGGACAGCTAATTTCGGCTGCGCAATTGAATGGCTTGAAGACAGGATCCCTATATGGTCAAAACTGCCTCTCTCGCTGCCGGGCCGAATTGCTATCGCCAAAATGGTGGTGCTACCTAAATTCTTATATGTATTTCTGAATGTCCTCTTACCACTCACGAGCGCCTTTCTGTGGCATCTTAGATCTAACCTAATCACCCAGACTTGGGTGGGTGGCCAGCCTCGTATCTCCTGGGAAATACTCACACCACCCCTGCGCAGGGAGGGATGGGGGTGCCGGACATGACCCTTCATGCCTTATGTGCACAGGAACAATTTTTCCATTTCTGGGTACATCAAACCCCCTACCAACCTCACGTTGCAGCAGAAAGAGATTGTGCAGACCCCTGGCCCTTAACCACAGCAATATATGCTCCTTACAAGACACCCTGGGCCTTAATTGTATCAAGTGGGCATGGGACGGCATACGGAAAAGGGCTGGGGTCACTCAGCTATGTGCTCCGTAGATCACACTGTGTGACAACCCAATGATGCCACCGCTACAAGATAAAGAAGCCAAGCAGAGAGCCAGCCGCTTACAAATCCCTTCCTTTTCGGACCTTTACCCTGGGGACAAGTTCCTACAATCAATGCCCACTGATACGGCGCACTCACTCACCGCACTGGACCTCTTCTTAAATTACCGGATTAGAGCCACCTGTCACACCATTCATGACATCTTTCCAACACAGCCTCCAACACTCGAATATATCCTCACTACGCCTTTGCCTCGCAAACTGATACCACCCCTATACTGCGTGATTCAGCAAAGCACTCCAGTGATGCTCCCCCTGGCTAGGGAGTTGTGGGACACGGACATAGGCTCTGATATAATAAACTCCCATTGGATATTTTGCTGTGGGCAACTGGAAATGCTATCACCTTATTATAGACTCCGGCTGATACACATTAAATTCTAACAAGCGATATTTCGCACCTCAATGCAACTACATAAGTTGGGTCTGGCCGGAGACCCCAGTTGCCTTGGATGTGCCGCGTCGCAAGCCTCATTTCTTCACTTGGCATGGGACTGCCCAAGGGTGGCTACTTTCTGGAAGGAAGAATTCCTGGCTATTCAGTCAATAACGGAAGTACGCATTGTTTATACCCCGCTGGTAGGCTTTCTAGAGGGTACGTCAAAGATGTCCTAACAGACACATGCAGGCTCACTACCATGTTGCTCCTCCTAGACAAATGCAGAGTGGCCATGAATTGGGGCAGACAGCTGATACAGAGGGTGGAGGACTAATTATGGGATGCTGCTCACTGTTCTGGCCAACTGTCGCATTTCTGGGACATGATGCCACCGCGGTCCCGTCCTTAAGACATTTGGGAACCCTTACTTTCTTATTTGAGGTCCAGGGACACTGATGCTCCATAAACACTGAGAACTCTCCTCACTCTGCCGCTGTAACAGGTAATACACATAGCTACCTCTCTTCACATGGTGGAGATTATCCTGCTTTCTAGACACCACTCTGCGAAACTTCTTACAGTGCTGCTGGGGAACAGGAAAGATTCATCGGCTACTCAATATACTGGCATGTATTGTGAAATATCAAAATGATCAGTCTACTTGGGGTGGTTGCGCGATTCGGGACCTTAGCCTAATACATAATAAAAGTATACTTGCATATCGCTGTACAGTTTCCCTTCTCTTTGCTGTATATTATTCTATTTCCTCCTAGAGTAGAATGGCATAGAGTGGAGTGGGGTGTTGTAGAGTGCATTGACAGAGTAGCGTAGTGTGTGGTAAAACAGACTGGAGTAAAATGGCATGGAATGGCATAGACAGAGTTGTGTAGAGCGTTGCAGAGTAGAGTGTAATAGTGTCCCAAAGTAGAACAGAGTTTAATGGAGTAGAGTGACAGAGTGGAGTGTAATGTAGTAGAGTGTAGTGTCGTAGAGCAATAAAAAAAGAGTGCAGTGTTATAGGATACAGTGGTGCACAGTAGACCGGCATAGAGGTGAGTGGTGTGGACTGGAGTGGCTTAGACTGGAGTGGTGTAGACTGGAGTGGCATTGACTGGAGTGGTACAAGGTATATTGGAGTGGGACAGGGTAGATTGGATTGGTGTAGAGTAGAGTGGTGCAGATTGGAGTGGCACAGAGTGGTGCAGAGTAGCGTGGCGCAGAGTCCAGTGGCAGAGAGTGAAGTGTTGCAGAGTAGAGTGCCGCAGAGTGCACTGTATAGTAGAGTGGCTTTGAGTGCAGTTGCGCAGAGTAGAGTGGTGTAGAGAGCAGAGGCATAGAGTCCAGGGGTGTAGAGCAATACAGTGGTTTAGAGTGCAGTGTAGATTGGTGTAAAGCGCACTGGTATTGAGTTAAGGTTTGTAAAGCGTAGTGGTCAATCGCGTAGAGTGCAGTGGCGTAGTGTAGAGTGGTGCAGTGTATATTGCAGTGGCATAGAGTGCAGTGGTGTAGCAGAATATGCAGAGTATAGAGTGTAGAGTGCAGCAGCACAGATTAGATTGTTTCAGAATAGAGTGAAGGGGCATGGAGTGGAGCAGGGTAGATTATAGTGGCGTAAAGTGGAAAGATACAGAGTAAAGTAGCATAGAGTACAGTGTTGTGGAGCGCATAGTGTGGAGTGGTGCAGAGTAGACTAGAGGGATGTAGAGCACAGTGGTGCAGAGTAGAGTGGCATCGAGTAGAGTTGAACGGCATAAAGTGCCCCCAAGATGTCTTTAGCAAACCAGACAGCTGTTCTGTCTGGTAGGCTTCGACCTAAAAGGCAACTACAACCAAAACAACGGCGATTAAGGACTGTGCTAGGAAAAGATGTATTTTCGTAAACTAGAATATGTATGTGTGTCTGCGTGGACACAGAATAATTCACGGAGTAACTCTGTATTCCACAAAAACGGAGCTAGTAAATGGCATAACAAACAATTGTTCTGTCAGATTTATTTAAGATGACAAATGTATATTTGATCGGCGGCTAACAATGTCCTCACGCTTCCTCCCTGCCAGGTGAGGCCTATTGTCTATAATAGTTAACAATACTTTATAAACAAAATACAAGGTGCTTCATTGGGGGTGAAAAGAGACACTGTGCTCGTGCAATGTGAAATCAGTACAAAAAAAATACAATTAGATGCAAATCAGATATCGAAGCATGGCTACAGGAGTGCAATCATTTTGAAGCTGGTAGGAATGCATATATCATCACTAGGGGCAATCTAGTTCCCCAATGTCAATCACAACGTTGGGTCAATGAATCGAGTGTCAACTGCACTCTGCTCCATGCTCTTAGCTGACATTGGGAGTACAATATTATTCCTAGTGATTAATATTTTTATGACGTGTTAATCGTGCATTTTTACATTGCCTAAGAATTGTTACTAATCACCGTACGTTTGATGGTACATCCATATTTTGCCCTGATGAAGACCCGGCTAGATGAAATTATAAAATACGTACTTACAGGTTAAAACATCAACAATCTACATTATTGTGCCTGGTCTATATGACCTCAATTAGGCAAAAATTGATTTATGCATTATTGCAGACTTTAAAAATTATTGTACTCCTGTAGCCAGGCCAAGCAAACAAAAAGTTGGGATTAAAAAACATAACCGTGCCCATAGCACTTTCAGCTTCATCTAGTGTGAGATGTGTGGGGCTCGTAAAAGATTTTTTTAGGAAAACTGGCCCACCCTGGTCAGCACCTAGAATTTGGCCAAAATACATTGATCTCAGTAAAACCAAACAGTATGGAGCACATCAGAAAAATACACACTACTATTTTACTACATTGCATCATAAAAGTGCACACAAGTTTGGATTCTGAATCCAACGTAATTGCTAGCAAAACAATCCTCTAAGTTTTCAGTTTCTGTCTTTGTATCAGATTAGATCAGTGGCATGACTCCCTTCAGGAAGTATGTCTTCTTTGGAAAAGCTACTTACATTACATGGCACCTGACACCTCTGGCACGAATACTGATAATATGCTTTCCCATTAAAATTAAACAAAAGACACGCACACATCCATCTGATTTAGCATGATGTTCTGAGGCTCAATGTATATACACGTCAAACATCAGATTGTCTCACTCCATTAGGGACTGGCAAAAAAGATTTAGTAAGCTTAAACATCAACTGCAGTAGGGATCATGCTTAAACACGCCTTTAATTGAAGATGGCAACGAGCAGAAGAGAAATAGATAAGCTTGGCATAAGCAACCCTCTTAACATGCCAGTACCTAATTAGTATCACTCCAGCCTACACAACTATACACAGCTAGCCACAAGATGCTGTCTGCTGAACTTGTGCACAGACAGAACTTCACACCAAGGCATTCGATTCTGTATCCGACGGTTTCTCTAATCCCAAGCTGTTAACATGTATAGAGCCTGATTACTGAAGGCCTTCCTTGAGTTATCTCTAGGGCTACTAATAGAATGACATCGGTTTTGTTGCAAATGATGCTCACTATTGGATAACTGTTAGCCATTTTTACATGCTTGCAATATAACAACACTCTGAAGTGGCCTTATGTGGCACTTCATGTAACACCTAAACAGAGTATGGAAGAAAAGAGAGCCCTGTTCCAAGCAGGAAGGAATGCCTCGCCATCGTGAAAGATAACTTACAAGCTGCAAGACGGCTCAGATGATTAGTGTACTCACTGTGCAAACATCTATGTAATCTTGTAGTTCCTTATAGTTCAAAACCCAATAAGGCAACTGATTCCACAACACTGCCGGGTTAAATAAAGTAAGTACCTCTGAGGAGAATCATCACATAACCTGTGCAGCAGGCAAAACTGTGATATGGGATGGAAATAATTCAGTTTGCACTCTATAAAAGTGCATCAATTATATAACTTCATAACGAAACAAAATGCCCTCGCTTGACACATATCCATCACTGAAAAGTGGCACATACTTATTTGCCCCTTCTCTTACATACTCTCTACCCTTAACGCTCTGCCACAGTTCTCTTGGCACAAGAGCTCGTCCCACCATACCCCCTAAGCACGGGGCCGTTGTCCTTTGTGACAGATGCCCTGCACTAGGCTGCTTCCTCGTTGTACCACTCCTCTGATAAAGGCAGGCACCCTTCAGGTAAGGTCTCGTTCTTATCCCTTTGCCATAGTTACTTGGTGACCCTAAGGCCCATGAAATGTAACCCAACAACCTCTGACAGTGCCTGGTACTCACCTGAACCGCCCCCCGCAGTGCTGGCACCGATCCCCGACCCAGCCGGCCTGTCACAAGCACTGCCCCCTCGCTGGGTTACAGGCCCCATTCACGCAGGGCTTGTCGCACTCCTTGGGTAGCAAGGCGCCGAGCGCAGCAGTGCTGGATACGGCTACCCCCGCCACTGTGGCCCAGGCACCAGGCCCTACCGCCAACAAGAGGCAGAGCAGGAACGAGCAGGGCCACCCAGGGGTCCCCGTGGTGCTGAGCCGCCGGAGGCGCTCTATGCCGCTCTGCTCTGCTACAGCCGCCAAAGGGGATAGCGTCTCCTCACATGGGGGCCTCGGACGGGAGGGTTGGCACAGAGGTGGCAGGTGCGGGCACGAGGGGCAGCTCCAATATGCCCGGCACCTAAGACTCCATCAGAAGCTTCAAAGTCCAGATTATGAAACCGGCACCGCCGCCAGGCCGAGCCTGATGACGTCACTGTATGTCGGCCACACGCTTACGTCACTCCACGACGGGCTCTCACTGACGTTGCCACTTACGGGCGGAGAGGAAAAAACAAGCATTGGCAATGCAATAGGACTCGCATTTAGTAGCCATGGAAGGACACAAATGACGACATGGCCGTCATAAGGAGGGACTAACAAGCCTACAACCAATCGGAAGGCAGCATCTAAGACACAAGCCAATGAAAAAGATGGGCGGAGAGTGGGCGGAGCTTCCACGAAGCTTCCACGCTATACTGAATACTGCATGCCTCGCAAAGCGTGCAGCGCATGCGCTGCAACGCTAGGCTCGACCTAAAAAGATACGCTGACAGGCGAGTGACTCTGAAAGGAAATACAGTTAGGACCGAGTCAGCCATGTCTCAGGCAAAATCTGGCATGAGACCGATTGTATGCTAAGACAGGCTTGCTTCATATACTTGTATTTGGTGACTTTTTCATGTAGTAAATGTTTTGCCTTAACTCGACATTAACATATGAGCATGCAAATGTTATTCATGGAGAAACGTGCATTAACGTTTAGATTGATCATAGCTAGTGTAGTTCTGCAATTTTAAAATGACTAACGTTGGTTGCCACCTTGCTTTGTGACACGTTAACATTTCAATCAATCAATCAGGGTTTGTAAAGCGTGGCGACTCAACTGTGAGGGTCTCAAGGCACTGTGAAGGGGGGGGCAGGCACAGCGGACCAGACTAAGTGCTGAGTTCTTCCGAAGAGCCAGGTCTTGAGGTCCTTCCTGAATTGCGTCAGCAAGGGTGATTTCCTGAGGTTGATGGTGTCAGGATTATAAGCCGGTACACACTACCTGCCCTCCATACGAGGAAACCGTTAGAGGACACCCACGCTATAGAACTGCAATTTCTGGCATGCAACGCGAGTCGCGTACTACGTGACTCGGACGTTACGCCGGAAAAGGAATAAGGGCGGCGACTGCTTGGAAGTGCCGCCGATTATTCTTCCGGGATCGCAGATGTGGATTTCTCCGGCTACTCTACAGATCTAGCCCAGCGGTAAGAGTGCTCTCGCACTATCCTTGACCGCCCACTGCTGCATCAGAACGCTGGTGAGTTCACCGTGTTTTCCAAGGACTCCCCTGTGGGACGAGACACGCAGTTTTGCGGTCTCTTGCAGGGGAGCTTAGGTGCCTATAGTGGCACTTGGGATTGCTCTTTCCCTGTTGGTGAAACCGAGAAACTCGTTCGGTTTCGTGCAGGGAAAAAGTGGCACCCACGATAATTCCGGATATGAAAATAATATCACGGGATTTTATGACACTTTACCTTTGAATAGTTTTGTGTGTAGCTTCAGGACCTTGTAGGAGCCATCACCAAGACATGATTATTTTCACATTTGAACTTCCTTATGGAAACATATTACTTTGCTGATTTGATGTTGGGAGCCCAGTGCTATTTACCTTCTTGGGCCCCTTACACCAATGTGTTACGGAGTCTAGCTACGATTGGTCCAGGGTCCGGAGTAACCCTCTGATTATTCTCATTTGGTTGTTCTTTCTTTCGTTAGCGTCTTCAGGAGAGAGGTCGTTTTGGAGGGGATAGAACTAAGCTAACAGTATGCAGGACATATAGCCTGAGTAGGTGTTCATTCTCTTATTCAATACGAAGATGATACAGTGAGAGCTAGGGGGGGAACAAGAAGCCGTCCCTAATAGTGTGCTCTCTGTTGCTTTCTCTTTCTTGTAGAAGGTGTTCTGACTGTGCCATCACCCTCTGCTCTCTTCTGATGTTCACGCCTCATTTTCCTTTTGTTTCAGGTAGGGGTGTTGTATAGAGGGTCAGGCAGTATAGTAACGGTTGTAGGGAAGAACAAACAGAGGAGGCCTTACATTGGTTTTTTTTCTCTTTTTTTGTCTCATTCACAGATCTCCCTCCCCGCAGTTCCTACCCTTTCCTTCCCCCGCTCAATTACCCCAACAGTCTGTGTACGTATCTCTATTCCAGACTTGGGGTAGTTCAGAGGTGGGCCCCCTTTGAGCATCAGCACGACCCCGAGGACTCGAACGGAGGATCCTGACCGATGGGCAGAGTGTTCCATGTCTTGGAGGCGAGGTAGGAAAAGGACATTCCTCTCATTCTGGTCTTGCGGATTCGTGGGATGGTAGCCAGGGAAAGCTGGGCGGAGCGGAGTTGTCTGTTGGGAACGTGGAATGTGAGGTGGTGATTGAGGTTTGAGGGTCCGTCGTTGTGAAGGGCCTTGCATGCATGGGTGAGGAGTTTGAAGGTTGTTCTTCTGTCGACTGGGAGCCAGTGGAGGTCGCAAATTGGTTGAGTGATGTGGCGGGGACGGGGGATGTTGAGGATTAGTCTTGCTGAGGCGTTCTGGATATTCTGGAGTCTTTGAAGGAGTTTCTGGGTGACGCCGGCGTAGAGTGCGTTGCCATAGTCAAGTTTGCTGCTGATGAGGACATGGGTGACTATCTTCCTGGATTTGGTGGGGATCATCTGAAGGTCTTTCGGAGCAGGCGGAGTGTTTTGAAGCAGGCAGAGGAGACAGTGTTTATCTGGCGGTCCATTGGGAGCAAGGAGTTCAGTACAATGCCAAGGTTTCGTGCATGGTTCGTGGGGGTAGGGGCACTTCCTATAGCAGAGGGCCACCAGGAGTCGCTCCAAGTGGAGAGGGAGGCTCCCAGGATGAGGACTTCTGTTTTGTCCGAGTTGAGCTTCAGGCAGCTGTCTTTCATCCAGGCAGCAATGGCATTCATTCCTTCGTGGAAGTTCTTCTCTTTCATTTCTAGGTGAAGCTGGAGTCCTAATTATTGAATACAATGTCCCTTTGCTTTTTTTCCCCATGAGAATAAATGTTTTCTTTTCTTTGTGATAATCATGGAATGTTTCAATGAGTAGCCCGTTCCTGAAGACACCTTCCGGAAATACCGGCAGAGTACAGGCCGGTCCCTGAATCTCATCTTGAAACATATAATGTACGTTTGAAGGATGATGAGAGAAGCTGTATTGTGAGTCTTGCAAAGCTAATGAGTACATCATTGTATCATCTTGCTTTAAACTGATTGGACTGTTTCATGAGAACAGTGGGTAGGTGTAGCAAATGTTAAAATTATGTGATTTAAGCTAGTGCAAGGTAGAATTAAAGTCAGACTAAGCAGAGTGAGTCAGACTGGTTTCTGATGCAGCTTACAGCAGAGCAGAGTAGGGATCTAGAGCTAGATGTGCGAAGGTACTGATTTGCGATTTTCAAATAGTGATCTTTAGCAAATCACAATTAGGAAATTGCAAATCAGTACGTACGTATGGTTTACGTTGAGAATTTGCCACTCACAACACAGTAGCTTCTTTATTTTGGAAATCGCAATTTACGATTACCAGAATTGGGACCTGGGTCTCAAACTGCGAATGCAACTGCAAACACCAAAAAGCACTTCCTGGTTCTGGGCTGTGACCACAAAACCAGGAAGTGCTTCTCATTTCAAGCTTGGAAAGCAGCCAGAGTGGAGGTACTGAACATCAGCCTGTGCTAATTGCGACTTGGACCAGCACGCCACATCTTTCAAACCCAGTAATGGCCATCCAAGACCCAGAGAAGTAAGCAGGAGGAAGAAAAGGAAAACTAAAGTGTTCTGAAAAAGAACTTGAGATTCTGACTGAGGAGTGCTGCAACAGCCATGACCTCCTGTTTGGAAGGTCATCCATGACTGTCCTGGAGTCTCAGTAAAAGAAAATCTGGCAAGAGATGCAGCAGAAAATCAATACTGTAGGGGTAACCCAGTACTCCATTTATGAAATTAGGAAGAGGTGATATGGCCTGAGGTCGCGTAAAAAGGAGAAGGTTGCGACGCGGTCGAGTGAGTCCCGGGCAACAGGAGGTGGTCCCTCTACTGTCCTCCCACCCACCACACTGAAGTTGATAGTGGAGAAAGGCTATTTTGAAACCAGAGGCAGTGTGGGATTTGTGAGTATTGATACATCAGCACCTGCAACATCTCAAAGAAAGTCTAAAACATTTTGTATTTTAACATCTGATACCCTAAAACTGCCTTTTATGTGCATTAATCAAGTAACGTAATGCATGTTTTTACTAAGGAGTGGCATAAAAACCCCATCATAGTGCATTATGGGACACGTAGTCAAAAAATCACTCACTTTACTAAATGTAAGAAATGTATTAAACAAATGGAAGTAAAATATAAAAAAGTGCTTTTCCTTCATACCAAAATTAATTGTAAGTCCATTTTTTAACAGATCAACCCGATGATGACAATGATGGACCTAATATGAAGGGGCAGGATGGCTCACACATGGTGGTGGAAGATCACATAGAAATAGACAGTCAACCCACCACACCTCATGGCCCCTCTATCAGTGCGTCATACACCCCACAGGCACCATCCGTGGATGAGGATGATGTCCGACGGCCTCACAGTCCAATCCTGCAGCCACTTGTTAGGCCACAAATGCAGTGTGCCCCAGTGTATGCTCACAGTTGGTTCAGGGAGACGTCTCATGGCATCCAAGCATCGTTGTCTGAAGATAGTTGTTTGGTGGCCTTGAGGGTTCCATGCTGCAAATTCAGCGTCTGCAACATATTCAGATGAAAATTGTGAACGAAAAACTGCAGAACATGCAACAATGCATTTCATTTGGCTTCAATAATGTGGCCAATCAATAGGCCAAAAACCAAGGAAAGATGAACACTAAAATGGACAGCCTCACCAATGCCCTTGAAAAATTATATAAACGGATGGTGGGGGATAATGGCAAACAAAGAAAGTGGAGAGAGAAGCACTGCAGCAAGAATGGATGGTTTAACCTGTTCCATTGGGAGATTGGTACATGGCACTTCAACCTTATCAAGGCAGACAGTTATTCTCCAGGTGGAAGTGGGCAACTTTAGTGGTGAAGTTTCAAGGGGCTTATGGCAGATCACTTCTGTAGTCGAGGCACTACAAACTGCCCAAAAAGCTAGTGGGGTAGGAGCTAAACCTCAAGATATAGAGGACATTTCCTGCGTCAGCAGCATCTCTGCCACAAATGCACTCTTACTGTGACGCAGCAGCAGCTGTACTCATGCTGCTCAACCCATTGGGGACACAGCTGCAAGAAGCAGTGAAGGGCACAGTACATGAAGTAGCACTAGTACTGTATATTTGTGTTTTCGGTGATGTAACCAGCATTAGATCTGGACATTATGTAACATTTGCATGCAACAGTTAAAAATTGGTTTATAAAATGTAAAGAAAACCTGACAATAAAGGCTGCTGTACTTTGAAGCATCAAACAAGCTTTGTACATGTTATTTTACTTGTACTTTCAGGTATGACTTACCTTGAAAAGTAATTGTTGACAATGTGGTTCTATCTTCATGTGCCCTCCATTGCTCGCCTCAGCTCTGTATGCTGCTGAACTGGTGGCTCAGGATCTTCATCCTCCGAATCAGAGTCTGAGAAGGTGATATGTAGGCCTCTCCTTGTCACAATATTGTGTAGAATGGCACACGTTGCCACTATCTTGCATGCAGTTTCCAGAGCACCACCACTTTTATGGAGTCACCGGAAATGAGTTTTCAGCAGCTCAAATGTCCTCTCAATCACAGTCCTTGTGTGACAATGTGCTGTGTTGTATCACCTTTCATTTTGGGTTGTGGGTGATAGGTATGGTGCCAAAATTGAGGGCCGTAGGGCATACACACTATCACCTGAAACAAACAAATAACTGTGAGCTTTCAGTCATTTTTCAATTAATTACCACAAACATATGTGTCATTATATTTAATATCATTACCTAATAAATAGCCATCATCATACTCGCCTCTTTCTAGCCGTCTGTATATGCCACTGTGCCTAAACATGAAGGATTCATGGGTTACTAAATAATTGCGTCACACTCCACTTGAGTATTGAGAGAATGTGTGTTTTTTCTGTTTCTAAACAGATATTCCAAATGAGATGGAGGATACATAGGAACATGTGTTCCATCTATACACCCTACGACATGGGGGACATTTAGCAATCCTGTAAAATTTAAATTTTGTGCTTTGAATTTCCTGTGCATTTCTGGGTAGGTAGATGTAGCGGTTGATATAGAGAAGCATGGCATCTAGAAATCTGCACAAAAAAGGAGAAAACACACTTTGAGACACCCTAATAGCTACAGAAATCATACCCTGGTAACTGCCCGAGACCAAAAGGTGTAAAGAGCACAACACCTAAAATGGGTGGGAATAGCATTGCTGCCAGAGTACTGCTTTCTAGATGTGGCTTTAAAAGTGCAACACTCTCCAGTATTACAGAGGTACTTAGCCTGTTCTTGTCAGAAATCTTTTAATTAGTTTGTTGGAAAATGGTCAGATGGACTCTGAAAATCCTCTCCTGTCTCTGACTCCTCCTCTGCTGAGCAGCTAGAATTCGCATCCTCCTCGCAAGCACATATAATGCAGCCATTGTGGAAACCCCATATGCATTCTGGGCCAGCTTTTATAGTTTGCACACAGTTACCACCGGATTTGAATATATGGTAAATTGCATATGCAAACAGGCCTTTTTGCAATTATTTGCTAATTGCGACTGCCTTGAACATATCGTTTGCAGGTCGCCATTATAGATTCCATAATAGCGTTTCACAAAATAGTTGTATCGCAAAAAAAATTGGAATGGCTTTTGTACATCGCAAATAGCTACTTTTTGAGTTGCAAACCCATTTGCAACCAATTTGCGAATCACCAATGCTTCATACATCTAGTCCCTAGAGAACTCTCTTAGTGAGAGAACTGACTTCTTTATCCTTCCTTTTTGAGGCAACTTCATGCAAGTTCGTTCTCTTACTTGTATGACTTTGTTTTGATTTGAACTTCATATTAATTGATGCATTCATATTTTGATTATTGATTGATACTAACTTTTGACTTCTGTAAACCTTTTACCCTTTAATAAGCATTTATGGTTTGAAACTTTAACATTCTCTGTCTTTTTTGTGGAGCCTAATGTGCTTCACAGCTACTAATGTAATGATTTGTTGATCGGCCTCAGTTGTGAAATTTGATTAATCTGATAGTGCTTTATGAGCCCCAACATTTGTACAAAGAAAAGCGCTGACATAATGTACATGTGTAGGCCTGCAACCAATGTAATTCTACCCATGATTTTACCTTTGTTCCTCCTAGAACCTTTCCATTTAACCTCATCACGGTTTCCCTTTGCTAGTACTCTTGCACCAGCAGTGCATTGAGTGGGATGAGAAAAGTGGGGGGTCTCCAAAGGAGGTATGGCCTATATAATTAAGGACGTGGCTTAAACACATAAACTACATTTCTGTGGTTTCCAGAGTGTGCCACCTGCCGAAGAGTTTGGTTCCTCTCTAACCTTTCTGTTATTGCATTCAGATATATAACGCAACTGAAATACACCTAAAACCAGTTAGGACCTATTGGCTTAATCAATTTTCATTAGATGTTTAAGGTAAATGAGTAACAATGATTTTGTTTGAAAACGTTTCAATTCTGAAATTAAGACTATGAATTAAACATCACTGAGGCCTGTAGAAAGGGAAGTGGTTTTCTATGTCTCAATCACTCTGTTATGTTCACTCTATGGTAGACATATATGTATTTTTCTCTCCATATCTCGTCCATCTGCATATTTTACCCTTCATCTCTTTCCTCTTCAGCGCCTTCTTTTAACTCTCTCTTGAATGCCCTTCCTCCCATCTCCTTCACTTCACCACCTTCTAAACACACAAAACATGCAATCACCTGTAAGCACTGTATTTTCTTTTACTTTCACACTGTCAATATTGTGACAACAATGTACCTCCTTCAAAAACATTTGCACAGAATCACAATTGCAACTGGAATACATGACCATTGCTTTGTGCACTCTGCAGCGAGGCCAAGGATTGGATGACCATGTATTCTGAACACCTTTTTCACCCACTGACAGGTACAGTGAGAAATCCTCACTGCCTTTGGTGTCAACTCCAGAGCTCTCAATCGTGGCCTTTTATAAATACCTGGAGGCTACGCCATTCAAAGCATGCACTATACAAGAGCAATATGCGCCACAAAAAAAAATAGAGAAACACAACATCCTGGAAATGGATTAATTAATCTTCAATTCCCTAATACTTGGAACTAAACCTCTGACATGGATTGGCTTAATATGTTTTACATTCATTGTTCAGAAATCGATCAGTGCTTTTGTCAGTAAAGTTAAGGACATGAATATAGGGCCTGTTGGGGACCCATTTCAATGTCCTTTTTAGGTCTCGCCTGAGCCAGCGCATGCGCTGCTCTGGCGAGAGTTTTAGTAAGCGGGTTTTGGAAGTGCAAACAGTGGCTTTTGCAGGCGACTAGCCTGCGTTCACGCGAGCGTGCACGCGCGATCAGGCGCCATATGGCTTCCCTCGCCATCTGGACGCTCGCGTGAACGCAAGCTGGTCGCCAGCAAAAGCCACTTTTGCACTTCGAAAACCCGCTTCCTCACGATTACTTTCACTTTCACGGCTGCGCGGCCGTGTCAGTTTCACGGCCGCGTGGCCAATGCTTGTTCCTTTTATCCTATGCCCCAAGCTCCTCAGTTGCTCCCCTGCTCTCGTTTCCTTATCTTTCTCCTCCGCCATCCACCATACTGTGATGACTTCTCCTTCGACTCACTCCTTCTTTCCTCTCTGCTCCGCCGATCATAGATAAGTTCGTCACTGCTCAAAAATGGCAAAAGGAAACTGTCCCGACTTAGCTGCTCATGGAGCGTGGAGTTTATTGGACAGTGCCTCTTTGCATTTCATAAGTAATGTATCTCTGAAATGGCCTATTTAAATTTTTAAAGACTGTTCTTTTCCCTCGGTATGAGCTGCAGGCATGGTCATGTTTTGTATTTGGCAGTGAGATCGACCTGCCCTTTGTGTTGGACTGCTGTTGGTTGTTTCGCTTCTCGGGTACTTTCAAGCGATGGACTACTCAGCAGGGCTGCCCCTTCCAATGCGGTGGTTGTTTGTAGAGGAGGATAGTTCTGGTAATATCCTGCACTGGATCAGTGGGAAGACACGTTCACAAACTTATCCTGAAAGGCAGTATTTCTAACTGTTCTC
Source organism: Calotriton arnoldi (assembly GCA_963921515.1). Classification (NCBI taxonomy): domain Eukaryota; kingdom Metazoa; phylum Chordata; class Amphibia; order Caudata; family Salamandridae; genus Calotriton; species Calotriton arnoldi. The sequence goes on from CAWUFW010000795.1 coordinate 575,122, forward strand.
GACTCTTCCCATGTATTTTTGCAGACTGAAGGAAATACATGAGTTCTGTTTCAGCAGGGTGGGTCAGACGTTCAGGTTAAACTGTCCAGGTATCCTCTTTTGTGAGTTTTCTTTCCAATTCACCTCCAAAGTTCATGGAAGTTCGAGTCAGCTCTATAGATGTGCCCGGACTGGACCAGAAGCTTGTTTTTTAAAAGCATTCACCCTGATTTGCTCCGAGAGCGCCATCGTAAACAAGGCTGTCCTTATCTTGTCACGTTAGATGGCGCTGTTAGAAGTGGAGCTCGTAAAGTGACTTCAAAGGCAAACCACTTCTCAAAACAGCAGAGATCGTTCCTTCTATCCTTTCTATTGACCCGCATTCGGCATCCCTGTTCTTGGCAGGAAGGAGCTATTGAAGCAATAAACTAACAGCTGAAGCCACAGTTGGCACGGTTTGCTATTTTTAAGTAACGGCGCATTCACTTTTTGAAAATAAACTAGTATGGCAAACTTTTTGAATGTTGACCACACGAAAAAGGTGTTTAATTATTTTGAGGCAAAATGAAGAAACATAGCAAACCTTTCGCCTCATATCGTACTCCTGTTGTTTACAATTGTTTCCTGAGCTAGGAAAGGGGTGGGTCAGGACTGCATATGCGGTTGTTTACTACAGCTCTTGAGTGCAGCCGGGCTCCGCTGCTTCTCTGAAGGCCAGTTATTCATTATTTCCCCTACTGGTTTATTCTGCCAAATGTATGTTCTTCATGTGGGGATGTGTGCCATCGTATGAATGGTACGCACTGTCTCAACAACATTAACATTGCCAATAGATTGCTGAGACATATTGACTTTTTATTTTTAACTTATACCCACGTGTTTCTTCTCATCCTATGCTTCTCCCCTCCCATAAGCCCCCCCGTCCACATTTTTTCCATCCCCCTTCCAGATTTATTCTCCACGCCTAAGGGGAAAATAAAGCACTATGAAGCAGCCAGCACTGGCCGCTTTATAGTGCTTTTTTTTTTTATCATCCCGTTATCCACCCCCACCTCTGCCCTGTACCCACCCACTGGACTTTAAACACTATTGAAGAGTAACTTAGATGTTCAGTAATTCCGTGTCACTTCAGAACAAAACCTACCACGATTCCTTTCCTTCCCACAGGATGCAGCACATATAATAACAAGCATTGGCATAGCCAATAGGTCGCGCCTTTGGGACCTTATAAGTATTTAGTTATGCAGCACAATACCCTTGGTGCAACAACATCAACTGTTGCATGAGTAAACACTTATAAGGTCCCAAAGGCGAGACCTATTGGCTATGCCAATGCTTGTTTAGTTACTACCTGGCCTGAGACCCAGAGAGACCCAGCCCAATTGAAGCCATATGCACCAATGAATGTTCTAAACCGTCACTCCTATCCGCGCCATTCGCGGTCAGCGCTCTAGTCGCTGCACGCTGCACGCCGTTCTCATACAACCCTATTTAATGGCCTCTACTCGGACGCGCCAATGGCGCGCTGAAGGGGCGCCTAAGGCAAGCCCGTCTGCGCCAGTCAGCGCCGAGTCAGCGGCCAGGGCCAGTTATGCTGCCCAAATGGGGCCGTCTGGTCTGCCAGTAATGTACTCCAGTTTTCGGGTGAGCTCCTAAAAACACTTCGGCCTCCCTCTTGCCCTTCACACAGCGGCAACACTATGCTCTCCAATTCGGGTTTTGTTTGCACTGACTGCGGCTGTACTCCGACATTAGAGCCCTTTTCCAGCAAGTTGCCTAATAAATCTTCGAGGGCTTCGTGTATTAGAGCTGCCCTTATTAATGCTAGATCATTGAGGAAGCATCATGCGGATGTGTTCGACCTGGTCTCTGACAACTCATTAGACTTGCTGTTTGTTACAGAGACCTGGCTGGATTCTTCATCCAACCCTACTGTTGCGCTGGTCACACCAGCTGGTTACAAGCTTCGTCGATTGGACCGCCCAGTTGGCAGAGGGGGTGGTTTGGCCATTTTGCATAGGGACAACTGGGTTCTCCATAGCGAAACTGCCAGTCTATGGGGCGAGTGTGAGGTTTTGGATTTCAGCATCCAGTTTTCGGCCCATTTCACATTAGGTGGCTCCCTCATCTACCGTCCCCCTGGTCCGGCTGGCGCCTTTCTTAAATCCTGTGGGGATGCGGTAGCCGAGCGAGCACTGCGTTTCTCCCATTACATGGCTCTGGGAGATGTGAATCTTCATCTTGATCAACCTGAGGCTGGAGACTCGGCTGATTTCTTTGACTCCCTTCAATTGGCTCAACTCTCTCAATGGGTCATTCATCCTACTCATCAAGGGGGTCACATCTTAGATCCCATCTGTTCTAACTTCCCTATTCAGGTGGTCAAGCCCTCTCCTGTTTCTTGGTCGGATCACTTCCTTATTTGCTTTTCCTGGGAAGTTACCCAGCCCGCCCGGCTGGTTTGTTGCCATCGCCCTCCGACATTCAGCAAAATTGACCCTCCCCATTTTATTAGCACTTTGGCTGCCTCTCGGCCCTCCCTTCAGCAAGACCTGGAGGGGAATGTGGCCAGGTTTACTGAATGGATCTCTGACTCGGTGTCCGCTCTATCTTCACCGTGCCAGCCCAAGCTGGCAAGAGATTCCCCTTCCAAACCTTGGTTTTCCCCAGAGTTGAAAGCCCTGAAACACGAGTGTAAAATATTGGAAAGGGCTTGGCGTTCCAGCTGCTATTGTCCTATGGCGAAACACTCACTCAGATCCAAACAAAAAAGCTATTACGCCGCTAAAGCGGTCGCTAAAAGCCGATACTTTGCTTTACGTATCGACCAGGCCAACAATAACTCCAAAGAAATTTTCTCCTTTGGGCAAAGTTTTATGTCCCCCAGTGCTCAGGCTCGCGCCGCCCCAGTCTCGGAGTCTTGGTGTAATACTCTTGCAAAGTTTTTTCTGGACAAAATTTGCACTATACAAGCTAGTTTCTCCTCCTGTGCCACTTTGCTTACGGCTTCCCCTTCTGGCCGGCCTGCAGTTGACCCTGCTAACACGCTGTCAACCTTTGTGCCAATAGATCTGTCTGGCACCCTTAAAATTCTTAAGGCCTTGAACTCGGGCTCTCCAACTGATCCCTGTGCTGCCAGACTCCTGGCCGCTGCTGCGGACATTATTAATCCCGAAGTTAATCAAATTGTTAACATGTCCTTGCGGGAGGCTTCTGTTCCGGTGTCCTGGAAGCAGGCACAAATTCTCCCTCTCCTTAAGAAGCCGTCCCTGGACCCGTTGACCCCTGGTAACTACTGCCCAATCTCGCTTTTGCCAAGTCTGGCTAAGGTCTGTGAGAAGGTGGTTACAAATCAATTTACCAATTACGTCGAGGCATCGGGATTGTTACACCCTGCACAATCTGGCTTTCGGGCCTCGTATAGCACGGAGTCGGCATTGCTAGAGGTGTCAGAAGCGATCCGCGAATGTCTGGAGGCCGGCGTGAGAGCCGCATTGGTCATGCTAGATCTCTCGGCAGCATTCGATACAGTGCCCCACTCCCTGCTCCTCGATCGCCTCTCGGAGATTGGCATATCCGGGTCTGCCTGGGGCTGGATCAGGTCCTTCTTGGAAGGCCGCACGCAGCAGGTCTGGCTTCCACCGTGTGCCTCTGCACCCCAGCAAGTGACCACGGGTGTCCTGCAGGGGTCATTCCTTTGTCCCCTCCTTTTTAACATCTATGTCACCCCGCTGGTTTACCTAGCAGAGACATTAGGGGCTAAGGTGATGGCCTACGCTGATGACACCCAGCTTCTGTTCTCTTGGGGAAGGGACGATGACTCAGTCCTTCCTGCTCAACACTGTCTGTCCTCTGTTTTTCACTGGCTCGCTCAGGCGCAGCTGAAGTGTAATGAAGAGAAGTCAGAGGTTCTATTGTATGGCGTATTTCCTGCTAACTTCAGAGAGAGGCTGTGCCCCTCGGGCTTCCCCCTGCCTAGCGCAAAAGGAAACGTTGCAAAAAATTGGGGGGTCTGGTTCAATGAGAACCTCACTTTTTCTACCCAGGTCAAGACGCTGACTGGGACCTGCTTTGGCACTCTGAAAGCTCTGAGGAAGTTTCTTCCTCTTCTCCCAAGACCTGCTAAAGAAACGGTTGTCTGCGCTTTGATTCTATCCCGCCTGGATTATGCCAACGCACTGTATGCTGGCATCCCCGGCTACCTCTTGAATAAATTGCAGGTGGTTCAGAATTCGGCTGCCAGACTCCTGCTGGGTCTGTCTAGAAGGTGTAGTGTGCGCAGTCATTTGCGCTCTCTGCACTGGCTCCCAGTGGAGTCCCGAATAAAATTTAACATTTTGGCAACTGTCCATAGTGCTCTACATGGCCTGGGACCTATTTACCTACAGAAGAGATTCGCTTTCTACAATCCAGTGAGACAGTTGCGCTCCTCTTCTCAACTTCTGGTGCAGACCCCTAGGTTCAACCGCCAAAGGCTTGGTGGGAGCTCCTTTGTTCGGAAAGCTGCTCTGGCATGGAATGCACTGCATCCAGGATCCTGTAATCTTCAAGAAAAAGCTAAAAACCCTACTCTTTTAGCTTTGCTCTGCTTCTGTTTCCTCTTTTCCAAGTACGCGCCGGGACACTCTCTGGAGTATCTGTGCGCGCAATAAATACATATAACATAACATAACTTAACAGAGTGTGGCACATTGTGCTAGGGTTATGAGAGACTTTTGATGGTGCAGTCAATTTCTAATAAACTAATGTTTTACTTTCCTCCTGTGTGGACAGTTTGTAACACTAATGTTTTCACTTAACAGTAGGACTTAAAATAACTACCTGTAGGCAAGTAAAACCATATACTTAGTGGCATCCTTCATGAGCCCCAGAAGCCTTGGCTGTTGCTTTGAGTAGAAAACGTGAGGCCTACACAACAATGAACTTCACTGCTCAGCATTAACCTAGACCTGTGCATCTGTGTACCCATCTACTCCACACACTGTCCCCCTTGGTCAGATTTTCAAAAGTAGGATGCCTGTTCAGTAGAATAAGACTTTTCTGATGCAAGTACAGAATTGACCTATTTCTCACTTATGTTATGAAGGAGATGTAGCTCATATTTCCTCCCAAGGCTTTGCACAGTACAAGAGCATCTTGGTAATTGGCAGCAGAGGGTGATGGGATCATGCAATGACCCGATTACTCACCAGTAATCTTCATTACTTTGATATGCCTTCCTCGTCCTGGTACTGACATACCTGACCTGTGGTCACATCACCTAGATAGGCAATAAAGACCCCCCCCCATTTAGTGCCTCTCTCCAGGCCTCTCCCCTAACAAGGACACGTTTGACAAATGGGGAAGCACACCCACACAACCTCTGTTTGGATATTTATTATGTTGCTACATGGGTAACTCCTCTACTTCATCATTTACCTGCCTACAATGAAGATAAACTGAGATCCTGATAGCTATGTAGTGTGCGGCTGTCATGCCCAGTTGTCCCGTGCTTTGTGTATCGTTAACTGATAATGCCTACACCATTCTGCTTTCACTTTCTCACACTCTTTTCAGCCAACATGGCCACCCAGACAGAAGTAGATGACGATTCCATTAGGAATCGTGCACCAAAGGTATTTTTGTTAGCTCTTACTAATCTGATTAAAATGTTTACATCTGATGGAGCAAGGACTCATAAATGAGACTTGCTCGTACGCAACCTCCTCATAGTATTAATTTATTAAACTTGTATTGTCTCTACTAATCCTTGCATACACTACACGAATAGAAAGGATGCTTGCCTATGTGTTTTACTAATGAATAACGCTTGTCTGTAATCCAAAATGGCCGCTAAAGCGCGGGAAACCTAATGCGCATGTCCCAACCACATCACGTGTTGTGACGTCTTTCTTTGCTTGGTGGGAAATTTCTGCTTCTGCGCAGTGTGCATTAAAATGGCTGCTTGATGTTTTCACATGCTTCAGCTTGCTCTCATGTCATTATCAAACTGTCGTTTCTTTAATGCTACTAATGCGGGATAGAATTTATAATTAAATGGGAAAAGAGTAGAAAGAGTGGGCATACAGTGAAACATTTTACTTGTGATTTTAATGTTTTCTTCTTTGACTTTTATTAGTTCGCAAACTTGGGCCTGGGTTTTGGTGAACTGAAAGCTCGTGTGACAAAGACTCCACACATGCGCCCTGAGAGGCAGACGAGAAAGAAAGAGATGAAGTCAATTTGGACATCACCCAAGGCCGTGACTTGCTGGCCGACACCACTACATACCAAGATGTTCTCGTTGAAAGCAACATTTTATATGAATAAATTGTCAATTTTGTCGTGAGACGGGTGGGAAATAAAGCAAATGTATTAAATTGAAGGGGTGGTAGTTTAAAAACAATAGGCTTCAGAAATACAAGACAAATCAATATGGTGTGAGAATCCACCCCCTGTCCCTGTCCAATCAGAAGTAGTGGTCCCATATTTTAGCAACATTAAGGGGAGGTACATGGGCGTAGAAGGGTATAATAGATATGGAATTAGCTAATTAGTTAGCTCTTAGCTCCAGACTGCCAAGCTGATCGATTGCAGACTGAATCGCTGTCCAGAGAGGTCCTGAGGAGGGGGCGGCGGAGTCCATTAGAAGGAAGACACGGGCGAATCGAGGAGAAGTCGAGTATCAGAGAGGGAAGCGACGCAGGCGTCGTTGTAGAGAGGTCACCGGTCCTGTCCTGATCCTGGAGGAGGTCTTTGCTCTTCATCCTTCCTGGGTCCTATTCTTTCTAACTCCTTGGCCAAGGGGTTTGGTTCTCGCACTTAGGTAAATATAATGCAACCTTTAGTTGCGCTGCTGTCTCTATCCTCTCCTTCTTTGAGGGACCGTCATTGATTAGCAATAGTTTATTCTATGCTTCATCTTGGGTATTGCGATTAAGTACCGTGTGGTTCTGTATTTTACTCTGCTAAATCTTTAGATAAACATTTTAAAACTTCCTGACTCAGTGGTTATTTCAGGATTATGTACTATAATGAATGTCACTCATTTTAAATTTCCCAATTAGCAAAGGATTCATTGGTAAGTCATTACTCTTCATTCGGAAGGTACTTGGTAGCAGGGATTTTGATAAAGAGTAACAACAGATAAAACCCAGCGTAAGTATTAGCGTAGTATGAATGTATGGGCCCAAGTGAGTATTTGGTGTATGAATGCTGTTTGCTAATATCGCGCTGGATCAGTTTTCTGGTAATCAGAGGATGGTTACTCTTTGTTAATTGGGTAATGAGAATTTTATTTTTATGAACTAACATCCGTGTATTCAAAGTTTGTTTTATGTTGTCCAGAATCCCCAGGATAAAAAGAATAGCGGATGGTAAGTGGAAGCCATACTGCAGTGAGGTTATCTGTCAGGCAGAAATAGTGCTGAAAAGTTAAGCAGGACTATCAGTACTGGTTAGGGAATCTATGCGTGTGAATAATAGCAAAAGGTTATGCTGGTGAAAATTTGATGTTATATCACCTAGATAGGGTAAGATTGAAGAAGTAACAGGTACTCCTGGAGCTTGGGTGAAGAGTAAACGGAAGGGTTTTTACTAAACGGAAAGGTTTTACTAAGAGTGAAAGAAACTATCTTTTCGAATTTAGAGAAACTGGCACGATAGCGAATGTTTTATGTTGTTACTGAAATTCAATTAAGAATTGTAGAGAAAATAAGTTTGCGTAAAATTTTGTAAAGGGAGGGTCAGTTGCCGGAGAGGGAGCTGACGTCACAAAACGCCGCGCTGGGATTGGTTGTAACAGCGAGGGACAGTAGAGAGCAGATTGTAAAGGAGGGGTTGACAGACAAACGTCACCAAAAGGCCGCGCAAGGATTGGTCCGGGAATAAAAGATAGCAGACACTTGATTGGTTGACATTCTAGAAGCAAAAATCTTAGTGGGTAGAGATTTCATGTTAAAGCGTGATCCGACTTTAACAGGAACTCGTCCGGATAGGAGATTCCTAGGCTTTGCAGAATATAATTTTATACATCGATACTCACCTAAGATGTACAGAGAAAAGAGAAAAATGTCCTTTCTGCAAAAGATTAAGAACTATTTTAAAAAGGATAAACCAATCAAAACTAGGGAAGGAATTATCATTCCACCAGCTAAAACGCCCGCTTCATTTATGATGATGGAGAGAGGTTATCATACTTGTGTATGGATAGAGAATTGGATAGAATGTACCAAAAATGATGGAATACTGGCATTTCCCGAGAATGGTACTTTCAATGGAAGAATTCTTCAAAATTTGAGATTGAGGATGAATGACTTAGAACCCAGACCTAGATTAACTCAATACGAAGCCTTAGAGGAATGGGAAACCGAGGCATTTGAGCATGACCGATCTAGGAGTAATAGGGGTTATCGAGGATTTTTTCCCAGGAACCTACATGAATCTAGGGACGGTCAGATGAAACAATGGAGAAGGGCAATGATTACAGAAGGACTATATCCATTGTTAACAGCAGAGGAGAAATTAGGGAGTAAATGTACAGAAAAGACAAAACATTTAATGAGAAGTGATGATTCTGAAGACGAATTTATGGAAGAAATGTTAAGGAACCCCCCACCATATCAGGAAGGGACAAATGGATGCACCCCAAGTGCACCACCGTTAAAAACCCCATTAGTGCCACAGGCAATGCATTAATTCACCCCTAGTAGAATACTGCATGACAAAGAAAGGGAAGCACTAGAGAAGACCAGAGCAGAATTAATACAGAAAATAACACAGATAAAAGTACATCCTGATTCATTGACCATAACTGTAACAATTGGTTCAGTAGTTCCATTATATGGTACTCAGGGAAACTGTCCTCCACCGATACTTGCACCTACTCCTGTAAACGCTACAAACCCTGAAGCAGTAGTAATGGTTGAAGATCACTTTAGTGACAGCGAATCCACAATATCATTGATGGATTTACCCATTCGAGATTCTGTCAATATTACTCCCAAGAGAACTACACCTGGGTGTTCAAAAGATATAAGTCTAGTGACTTCATCAGGAGCGAAAAATGCCACAATAGTCACCCCAGAAGATTTAGAAAGGTGGGCACAAGAATCAGATAAACAGTGCACACCTCCAAAAATAATGGACATTCATAAATTGAAAGTCGAATTAGAAGAAATAATAGCAGGAAATGTAGGACTAGATCGCTTGAATACCTATGATGATGAAGAATTATTATTTATGTGCAGAAGTATCACAAGAAATGTAAGGTTATTCCATGAAAAATTATCCAATCTAGCACTACAGATGGGAATAGAAATAGGGAGATCAAAGGTGTTGCAGAAACCGTATAGAGCAGAATTTTCAGAAAAAGATTTAGAAAACATGAATGCCTCTGGAAGAAAATTACAAGTAAGGGAATTAATGATAGTTTTACAAAAATGGGGAGACCTAGATAAATGGAGAACTAGGTGGGCCAAGAAAAAGGAAGAAGTACGATCAAGTAGATCAGTGTCGGAATATGTGATGAAGGAGACAGGGAAAGCAGACCAAATGTATCCAATGCGAGAAATTGCGGGAGGAGGATATGTACATGTCCCATGGAGCAGACAGGATATTTTATCATTTACGAATGATTTTCCAAAATTGAGAGAAAAACCAATTGAATGGTACAAGCAGGTTGAAAGGTTTGTGAAGGTGTCAAAGGTATTGTTGAAGGACTTAGATGGTTTGTTTGACATAGTGGTACCTGCCGATTTGTGGACAGATTGTAAAATTACAGTTGATTGGCCAAGTGACGAGTATCCTAGAGACCCAAAGACAGGTGCCCCATCGAATGATGTGATGAAAAAGTATCAACAGGTGATAACTTACTTGAAAGGGAAAATACCACCGAAAGAAACAGATTGGGTGAAAATAGGCCGAACTACCCAAGAGGCTAATGAATCGGTACATTCCTACTATGAGCGTTTACTGCAGGTATTTAAACTTAAACAGTATAGTGGATTTAAGGACATTGGAGATAAGAACATGAGTCAGTGTGTGTATCGATTTGTTTTCGGTTTAAAGCCAGAAATGTGTCAGATGATTAAACAGCATATGCTGTGTTGGCAAGGGAAGCCGATTGATGAAATCTTGAAGTATGCAAAATATTGTGGAGACGATATTGAGGATAGACACAAGAAATTGTAGGAAAAAGTGATGTGGGCTCAGGTGAAAATGGCAGAGAAACAGGGAATTAATTTGGAAAATCCGAGTGAAAATCAGGGAAAGGATTCTGGAACGAGTGGTGATACTGGGAATGGTGGGAAAGTGAGAGGACGAATGAGTAGAGAAGAAGCTAAAAAGAAATTTCCTTGTCATGGATGCAGAAAATTGGGGCATTGGAAGGATGAATGTAAAAAGATCCGGAATAATAATGGCCCAAATCAAAATTTAAATCCACAGACGCAGAATGACTCACAGCAGGGGGTAAATCCTCAGAGTCAGCTGCCACCTGCACCTATTCAGGGTAATGTAAGCAGAGCAAAGCACGGTACAGACATCGGATATCAAGGAGGAAGTGGTAAGAATGATTATATAACCTCACAATTTCTTTTACAGGACGATTTCTGTCAATACAGTTCATGACGGTGCCTAAGAGAGGGGGAGAAGGAGTGCGTACTTGGTGCATCCTTATCGGTAGATCAGTCAGGTCCATATGTGGAAGGAAATGTGAAAGGTAATGATATCACTTTTCTGTTGGATACTGGTGCTACCCGGTCTACTGTAAGAACAGCAGACATTCCAGACCTTCCTCTCTCTGGTGAAAATATCCAAGTAGTGGGAGTAGCTAATCAAAGGATTAGAACACCTCTTACCGAACCAATGGAAGTTAAAATCGGAAACTTCAGAGAAATGCATCAATTTGTAGTATGCGATTCTAGCCCAGTAAACTTATTAGGCAGGGATTTATTGTGAAAAATGAACTGCACAATTTTCTGCACACCGGATGGTGTGGCAGTTCAGACACCAGATGAAGACCATGTATATAAAATTATGATTGCAAAACAGGGTACAGAAGTAGATGAGATGTTTTCGGTTTTAACACAAGACGAGTTGCTAGAAGAATTAAAAGGTACAGTAAACCCCATAGTTTGGGATTTCACAGGAAATGAAGTAGGACTTATGGCTAAAATAGACCCAGTTAAAATTACTGTAAAAGAAGGTGTGATTTTCCCAAATACCAGACAGTACAAAATGAGTGCAGAAGTAAAGGCAGGAGTCATTGAAGAAATTAATCGAATGGTTGAACAAAACATACTAAAAGAAGTAATGAGTAGCCCATGTAATTCACCAATCATGGGACTAAAGAAACCTAGTGGAAAATATAAGATTGTTCAGGACCTGCGAAAAATAAATAAAATAGTGGAACCATGTTGTCCCATAGTGCCAAATCCTGCAGTAATTCTATACCAAATTCCTTGGAGTGCAGGATGGTTCACAGTAATTGATCTATGTCAAGCGTACTTCTCAATACCATTGCATCCAGATAGCCAGTATCTTTTCTCATTTAAATTTGAGAATAAAGTCTATGTATGGAATCGTATTCCTCAGGGGTACACGGAAAGTCCTTCCATTTTCAATCAAATACTGAAAAAGTGCCTTGAGAAACTAGTGATGCCATGAAGTTCAGTCCTAGTGCAATATATCGACGACTTATTGGTGGCATCAAACACCAGAGAGGACTGTGTTGTTGATTCCATAGCACTATTAAATCTTTTGGCTGAAGAAGGGCATAAAGTCTCACCTGAAAAGTTGCAGTTTTGTACAACAGCTGTTAAATATCTGGGACACCAAATTGAGAGGGGAAAAAGAAGAATACCCTCTAAAAGAGTAAAATTAATAAAGAAAATGCAAATGCCTGTAACCCAAAGACAAGTGAGAATGTTCCTAGGAATAGTAGGTTACTGTCGACAATGGATACTAGGATTTTCCTTGTTAGCAAAGCCCTTAATTCAAAGAAAGCAAAGGACCCAGTTGATTGGGATGATGAGAGTGCAGGAGCTTTTGTAAAATTGAGAAATGCTCTGTGCTCAGCACCAGCCCTAGGCATGCCGGATTATAAAAGAGAATTCGCATTATTCTGTCATGAAAGAGAAAATTGTGCACTTTCTGTCCTAACCCAGAGACACGGTTTAGACAGACGTCCTATAGCATATTTTTCTGCTACATTGGACCCAGTAGCAGCCGCATTGCCAGGATGCTTAAAAGCAGTGGCAGCTACTTGTTTGAGCTTTGAACAAAGTGAGTCAATTGTGATGGGACATCCTGTAAAAGTGTATGTTCCACATGCGGTTGTGATTCTGTTGACAAGAACACGAACTCAACATCTTACTCCTAGTCGGCTGACTAAATATGAAAGAATAATAATGGGAGCTGAAAATGTGACCATGGTAAGGTGTACTATAATAAATCCAGCGACCTTACTACCAGACCCATATCATGAGAAAATTAAAGATGACGAAGAAAATGAACATGATTGTTTACAGATTACAGAGTTAGGTACGAAACATCGCCCAGATATAGAAGAACAGCCCCTCAGAAAGCCAGATAGGGAGATATTTGTTGATGGTTCATGTCAACGACATGAAGACGGTAAATTAACTGCTGCCTATGCAGTATGTGAATTAACTGGAATAGTCGAAGCATCCTATTTACCAGGAGTCAAATCTGCACAAGTAGCTGAATTGATTGCATTGATAAAAGCCTGCAAAATTGGGAGGAATCAAAAAGTAACTATATTTACAGATAGCCAATATGGTTACGGGGTTGTGCATGATTTTGGCCAACTATGGATGCAGAGGAATTTCCTGACTTCTTCAGGATCCCCCATTAAAAATGGACAGTTCGTAAAGGAATTGCTGGAAGCAATACAATCACCAAAAGAATTGGCTGTGGTGAAATGTGCCGCACACCAGTCAGGAGATGACTGGGTGGTAGTCGGCAACAGATACGCAGATCTGGTGGCTCAACATTCTGCCAAAAATAGATTGTCAGTCAATAAGAGGGTGGAAAGAATGGGAATCAGCTGCCAACTTATGCTGTATATGCCACCTGAAACTTGGAATGATGTAAAGAGATTACAAGATGATGTTGATGAAAATGAAAAGAATTTGTGGATCAAAGTAGGTTGTTCCCAAAGAGGAGATGATGAAGTGTGGATTAGTGCTGATGGCAGACCAGTCATGCCAGACTGTTTACTCTCACAAATGGCCAGAATGTATCATGGAGACACACACATAGGGAGAGATGCAATGATTAGGCTCTTCAGACAAAACTGGTATCCGAAGTTCAGGGTTGTTGCAGAGAGTCTTTGCCAGAGATGTTTAACTTGCCAGATGCATAATCCAGGGCGGAAGACAATAATTGGATTTGGAAAAATTGGAAAGGCAGAGGGCCCTTTTATAAGCCTCCAGTTTGATTTCATACAGTTACCACCATGCAGAGGGTTGAAATATGTACTAGTCATAGTGTGTCTGTTTTCAAAGTGGGTGGAGGCTTACCCTACCAGGAGAAATGATAGCATTACAGTAGCAAAACTGTTGCTAAGAGAGCTCATTCCTAGGTTTGGTTTCCCAGTAACTTTGGAATCAGATAGAGGAAATCATTTTAACAGTGAAGTGATCCAAATTATCTGCGAAGCATTCCAAATTAAACAGAAACTGCACTGTGCATATCGTCCAGAGGCTTCTGGAGTGGTTGAACAATTGAATGGCACTATAAAGTCAAGATTGGGAAAAATGTGTGCATCAACATCATTAGAATGGCCAGATGCATTGCCACTTGTTTTAATGGGACTCAGAAGCATACCTGACAGAAATACAGGATTGAGCCCCCACGAGATAATGATGGGAAGAGCAATGAGACAAACACATGTTCCCACAAACAAACTGCTGAATATATCTGATGATATGGTACTGGACTATTGTAAAGGACTGGCTGACCTAGTGCGTTCTGTCTCTCACCAGGTTGGAGAAGACGCAGTTTCCAGGCAGCCTGAACAAGAACATGATCTGAACCCTGGTGACTGGGTGCTAGTGAAGAATCACACCAGAGAAACGTGTCTATCACCCAGATGGAGCAGTCCTTGTCAAGTCATACTGACTACAAATACAGCAGTGAAGTGTGCAGGATTTCCTAATTGGATTCATGTAAGCCACACCAAAAGAGTACCAGATCCTGAAGAAGAAAATCCTCAAACAGCAACAATCACTGAGGGAGCTGAAGGTTGCCCAGCAGAGGAATCTCAGGCTCGAGATTCAAGAGAAGCTGAAGAAGAACAACCGAGCACAAGTCAGGACTGGATACCAGTGGTAGAAATTCCTGAAGTTTACCACAGAACAAGAAGTCAAACAAGATTTGAGGAAATCGAGGAAGATCAGATAGGTGAAGAAGAAGCAGCTCAGGAAAAAGAAGAAGAGACAATAAGAGAACCTGAGCAAGGTCAGATAAGGAAAGGAAATTGGGCTAAAATTAACGAAGAACTAATACATTTTGAGCAGGGACAGACAGGTTTAGAAGAATCCAGTCAGGCTGCAGAAGTACAAAGTGCAATAAGCCCTGATCAGAATCAGATAGATCAAGAAAAATACACAGAAGAACAAGATCATGAGAAAAATGAACATGAAGAAATAAATCAAGATCAAGGTCAATTATTGGAAACTCACAGTGGAGCTGCTGAAGAAAAACAAATCAGACCTGAAAAAGAGCAAGAAAGAAAAACAGTAATTGCAGAAAACAAAAGGGTGTCAGAAAGTGAAAATAAAAAGATTTCTGAAGACGAAGATAAAGAAACAGTACAAACAAAGAAAACAAGAAAAGGAGATCATTGGCCAAGTGTCATTAAAAGAGTAAAATACCACATAACAACCAGAAGTGAAGATCCAGGCCAAGTAAATGAAGTGACAAGCCAAACTGAACAAGAAAATAAAACTGAGAAAAAAAGAAGTAAAAGACTGAAACTTGTGAATAATAAATTCAAGGGTCCTGATTGGACTTACATCATTCTTGAAGATTACGAAAGTTCAGAGTCAAGTGAAAGTGGTGACGAAGGAACAAGTGCAGAGCTAACGTACGAGAAAGAAACAAGACCACCTTGACTAAGCAAGAAAGTCATATAAAGAAAAGAGGAAATAGATAAGAAGAGCGATCTTCCTTGTCGAAAATGCCTGACGATAGGGTTGCTGGGAGACCAAAACAGAGATGTTGTAGAAGATGCTGTGCAATATGCATATGTAGTCTAGTAATGGTGCTTATAGTATGGTTAGTCCTGATTGTAGCAGTTCCTTACCTTATGATAATGGATAAAAGAAATAATAATGAAACTAAGGAGAGGACAGCAAACATGAAGGGCAATAGAGTAGAACTAATGGCAGAAAATGAACCAGAGTTTCATCATGAAATAGCTGATAACGACACTAGTTTAAACGTTTTTACAAAATTATTGTTTCAGTATGTAGACACAATGGAAGTTAGTAATTGTTATGTCTGTATGAAGTTACCTGAATCAGTAGCAGAAGGATTAACATATCATTACTTACCACTGACATATGGCATATCATGTAGTATTTTGTCTAGTTTATTTTATAGAACAGGGAGACTTCAGTATTATTATTCAAACCTAGATGTGATATTTTCTGAGGTTCCGATTCGAAAGAGTATGAACCCAGTGCTTAGTAGTCAAGACGCACAGTTTATGGGAGAATTTTTCTTAACAATGAAATCAATAGACATAACACATGCACATAGACACAATTTAACATGTTCTTTACACGAAGAAGAAAAGATATTTTTGAATTTAGTAGAAGATAGAAGACAAGATTTCCAAAAGAAAGCTTCTGAGCATAAGGCTCATTTGCCACCTTGGGCTGAGAAAGAAGGGAGTTACACACCTGGCAAGGCTCAAGCTGCTATGGCTCTGGATTTTGTAAAGACAGGGAAAATTGATTATAACAATGTTTTCATCGGTACCAGTGAATGTGAACATAACTTCTTAATTCTTGGAGGATGGGGAATCAAAGGAGGAACAGATACAGTTTTTCCTGGAATCTATTATGTGTGTGGGAATAAGGCTTACTTTAGGCTTCCTGCACGGTGGTATGGAAGTTGTTATTTTGGAATAGTATTTCCAAAGATATACCACGTAATAAGAAACACTGGGAGCAATGAAAACAATAGTGAATTAATACGTAGTAAAAGAGCTAGTTTTTCAGAAATTGTAGGTGATATATTTGGTGCATTGATACCTTCAGTGGGAATAATTCTGAACTCAAGGAAAATATGTAAATTGTCTACAGTGGTTGATCGTTTATCAACGGATACTGCTGGAGGTTTTCTAATGATTAATGCGGAGATGGTTGCGATTAGATCTATGGTGATGCAAAATCGACTTGCTCTTGATATTATATTGGCAAAAGAGGGCGGAGTCTGTAAATTATTAAAGACGAAACATTGTTGCACTTATATTCCTGATAAGAGTGCAGAAATTGGAACGTATATACAGAATATAACTAAACTTGAGAAAGAACTTAAACCACTGGAAGTTGATAGTGTATGGGAAAGATTGACAAGTAGTATTGCGTCAATTGGTACCTGGTTTGCTAACGTAGGAAAAGGACTTATAGGTCAAATATTAGTACCCTTAGCAGGGATAGCAATAATAGCACTGACAATAATAATATGGTGCAAATGTTGTAGAAAGAAGAGAACATATAATGTGACAGGAAAAGGAAAGAAGAGAAAATTAGATGAAATAGAACTTGAAGAATGGAGAAGTGAATTATACAAGAAATTGAAAGGAGATGGTAAAAATAGAAAATGTAAAAATAAGAGTGAAACTATTTGCTAGAAGTTGGCATCTGATTGTGGGTAGTATTTTGATGGCTCAGAAACGCCATCAGAGAGGGGATTGATGGAGCAAGGAATCATAAATGAGACTTGCTCGTACGCAACCTCCTCATAGTATTAATTTATTAAACTTGTATTGTCTCTACTAATCCTTGCATACACTACACAAATAGAAAGGATGCTTGCCTATGTGTTTTACTAATGAATAACGCTTGTCTGTAATCCAAAATGGCCGCTAAAGTGCGGGAAACCTAATGTGCATGTCCCAACCACATCACGTGTTGTGACGTCTTTCTTTGCTTGGTGGGAAATTTCTGCTTCTGCGCAGTGTGCATTAAAATGGCTGCTTGATGTTTTCACATGCTTCAGCTTGCTCTCATGTCATTATAAAACTGTCGTTTCTTTAACGCTACTAATGCGGGATAGAATTTATAATTAAATGGGAATAGAGTAGAAAGAGTGGGCATACAGTGAAACATTTTATTTGTGATTTTAATGTTTTCTTCTTTGACTTTTATTAGTTTGCAAACTTGGGCCTGGGTTTTGGTGAACTGAAAGCTCGTGTGACAAAGATTCCACACATGCGCCCTGAGAGGCAGACGAGAAAGAAAGAGATGAAGTCAATTTGGACATCACCGAAGGCCGTGACCTGCTGGCCGACACCACTATATACCAAGATGTTCTCGTTGAAAGCAACATTTTATATGAATAAATTGTCAATTTTGTCGTGAGACGGGTGGGAAATAAAGCAAATGTATTAAATTGAAGGAGCGGTAGTTTAAAAACAATAGGCTTCAGAAATACAAGACAAATCAATATGGTGTGAGAATCCACCCCCTGTCCCTGTCCAATCAGAAGTAGTGGTCCCATATTTTAGCAACATTAAGGGGAGGTACATGGGCGTAGACGGGTATAATAGATATAGAATTAGCTAATTAGTTAGCTCTTAGCTCCAGACTGCCAAGCTGATCGATTGCAGACTGAATCGCTGTCCAGAGAGGTCCTGAGGAGGGGGTGGCGGAGTCCATTAGAAGGAAGACACAGGCAAATCGAGGAGAAGTCGAGTATCAGAGAGGGAAGCGACGCAGGCGTCGTTGTAGAGAGGTCACCGGTCCTGTCCTGATCCTGGAGGAGGTCTTTGCTCTTCATCCTTCCTGGGTCCTATTCTTTCTAACTCCTTGGCCAAGGGGTTTGGTTCTCGCACTTAGGTAAATATAATGCAACCTTTAGTTGCGCTGCTGTCTCTATCCTCTCCTTCTTTGAGGGACCGTCATTGATTAGCACTAGTTTATTCTATGCTTCATCTTGGGTATTGCGATTAAGTACCGTGTGGTTCTGTATTTTACTCTGCTAAATCTTTAGATAAACATTTTAAAACTTCCTGACTCAGTGGTTATTTCAGGATTATGTACTATAATGAATGTCACTCATTTTAAATTTCCCAATTAGCAAAGGATTCATTAGTAAGTCATTACTCTTCATTCGGAAGGTAATTGGTAGCAGGGATTTTGATAAAGAGTAACAACAGATAAAACCCAGCGTAAGTATTAGCGTAGTATGAATGTATGGGCCCAAGTGAGTATTTGGTGTATGAATGCTGTTTGCTAATATCGCGCTGGATCACATCTATCATTGTTAAAAAACACAGGACCCGCCAGACCTCCAGCAAATGATGGGCATCTAATCTAATTTAAAAACATTTTTCATAACTACCTGAGCAGTATGAAGGGTGCCTCAACCAAATGTTCTCAAATAAGCCTCTCTTTCTTTTGAATACGAACGGGGATATTCGAACAGGACGCTGATAGAGCGGTTCGCGGCACAGGAGCCGTTGATATTTTGGAACTGACCCTGGACCAAATAGGGTGCAGTTGCTAAACAAACTGATACATAGTCTGTATCATTACTTCGAGAGTTTCATATCTGACTGATTATCTTTGCTGACAAACGACATATTTTTAAGCCCTGATGAAGTCCATATATCTGGACGAAACGCGTCGGCTGTCTGGCTGTTGTTTTTTAACGGAAAAAGAAGAATAAAGTTTTCAATCTATAACCAGAAATGGATGGACAGAGACTTTTTGTTTGACTATTTGTGGTGCACTCCATATTGGTTATAAAAATTAACATTGGTCTTGGAGATTGCCCCTTGGGAGCAGCAGGGGCAGTGGAAGTGCACACTATCTGAGTTATTTGGCTCAGGATTTTGGACTTCTTTTTGGGGGATTGTGTGGTTTGGAGGTGCGTCACAAACACATCTTTGGTGTGTAGGGTCGGCTTGCTGTTCCACCTTGGAGATATAAGCCTCAATATTGTGTTTATGTGTATTGGACCTAATCCAAACCTACCCCCACCTGTTCCTAGGTGATCAAAAGAAATGGGAAGCACAAGAACTCGCAAGACGTTCAATTTCTTCTCTTCTTTAACAAAGATGTCTTCCCACCACCTACACTGTCTCAGGGGAACCCATTCCCACAACACAAGTGTCAAGTAGGGTGATGCTTTACTTTGAAGCTTTCCAGTGATGGTCCAATGTTTCCTACCTCATAAACTCATTAGTGGAGAAGATACAATCAAGGTCTTTTCACTGTTTAAGACCCAATTGTCTCAATAAAGTTCTAGAAATAGACCATGAGAGATGGTGTACTACCCTTTCGGACCGAAAGTATGGATGCAGCAAAGTGGCAACTTCCAACCACCTCTCTTTTTGTTGCAACACTTGGTATCAGAGTCTCCAGGGCTAAAGTGTAGGGGTAAGAGATGCTGATACCTTGCAAGCCACTCACAATGTGGGAAAGCCCTCCACCTATTCTAAGGGCAATAGTGGGGTGGGCCTTCTTTGGGGGCACTCAAGTGTTCTTAGAGGACCTTTCATTATGTTCAGTTCCAGCTAACCTTCTCAGCTTTCATAACCCCACTCTTACTTTATCTCTACCTATGCAACACATTTTCCTTTACATTTGCTACTATAATGCACACACATTTCATTTTTTAATATTAACCATATAGAAGTGACAGGAAGAACATTCACATTTTATCTAATGGTGCGGTGAAGTGAAAGCATGACATGGGTTTACGCTCTCATCTACCTGCGGCTATCTCGACCTAAACTCTTTGAGACGCCTTGGTAATCCATACCGGAAAACAATAAACGTACTTTCCCAGAATTTACCTTTTCTTTAGAACATATAGTGCCTTCACTTTGCCTAAACCTAAAACGTGTTGTCTTTTTTAATTCAAGACAGTCAGAGATATCACTGCAAACCTGTGTATACAGTGCCATGCTTGCAACTAAAAAAACAATGTCCTCTCCTACGTGAGTGCAAAGCATTCTGTGTTTGATGTACGAAAGTTCAACACATTTGCAAAATGGTTTGCGACAGTTAAATAGACCTTCTTTTATGTATCACCAGTCTGGAAATGTAGGTCTGCTAAAATTGCATGGTGAACCGAATATTTACCCATTTCTTATTTTGGGATTGCTTTTTGCATTTCTTAAATTGCAAATCTCAATTACTGAATCACAAATTTAATGTACTAAGCATTCACAATGAACGAATGGTCACAAAACAGCAAATTGCCTGTGTTCTTTACCACAAACCTTAACCAGGTGGTAACCAGTCACAAGGTGTACAAGCTCACCCAAAGTGCATTGCAATCTTTCACAGTCGAAGCACTGTATGCTATGGTTAGGAGGAAGCACATTCTAGGTGTCCAGTCGAGAAAGAGGAGGAGAGAGAGGAATTTTAGGGGGAGGGTTGCTTTGTTTGAGCCAACAGATGAGGAGATGTGTAGTAAGTGCACGTTTAGTAAGAAGGTACTTTTAAATGTAATATCTTAGTTGGTACATGTAATAGGAAGGTTCACCAAGTTTATTGTAGGCTATCTCTCCAAATAGTCTACTTTTATGTATTCTTCACTCCTTTGTATATGGGAGTTAACAATGAACAACGGCTGTTGATGTGGAGAATCACAGAGAATTCTTTCTAGAATATTTAGGAACTTTCTAAATGCTATGCTTGATCAATTAAATGTCTGTATTTGTTTTCCTCATACCCCAGCTTAATTACAAGCCACATTGATGTCTTTCTATTCTACTGCTAATTGGCCAAATCTAATTGGGTGTTTTGATTGGTACATATATCCTTCGTTGTTCAACTTCAGAACATATCTGTGGAAATAAATAATGTCACAACATATCCATGTGGTTTGCAATACTTCCTGCCTCAGAAGTAGCATGGTTTCCAGGAAGCACCCATTATTCCAACACTTTTAGGCATTGCGCAGTATGTAACTGGAGATGGATCGTTCCTTGGTAAGGATACCTTTATAATTAGATATTCATTTCTTATCGAAAACATATTAATTTATCTCATTAAATTTATTTATATTTGTTTAGGTGTGACAGTTCATATTCCTTGCAACTTTGGTTTCTTGCAACTTATTTTCAAATAAGAACGGCCAGAGAGAGGAGGTACAATAATGCACATAATCAACCATGATCAGTTATAGAAAGTATATTTCGATTACTGAAAGGGAAGATTTGATGTCTTCATAAGTCTGCTGGTACACTGGTGTACGACCCTTCAACATATTGCAAAACTATTACTACCTATGCAATGCTACACAACATTCCAATTAGGAGAGGCATGCCTTCTGAAATAGTCTCAAGTGATTCTGATGATAACGATGCAAATCTGTTTCTACCTCCACTCCCATGACAGCATACTTCCAGAGCTGCTGAAGGTCGACAATGAATTATTGATGTGACGAACAATTTTTGAGGTAAAAAAAAAATACCAACGCATTATTTATTATTGCAAATCATGTTTTATTTTTTTTAATATTATATATGTAATCAAAATGTAGTTTTACCATAAACCATAACACAATGAGACATTGAAATGGATTGTTTGATTGTGCAATTATTATTTTAATTAATTTTATGACAAATGTAATTACCTAGAAGTTCTAGAAGTAGATTTTTCAACAGGCCCTGATGTTAAACTGGATTCCCCATACAAAATCTGATCTCTAGTTGTGCTAGTCGGGCAAAGCTTGGGGGTAACAGACACACTACTAATACTAGATCCATCTTCAATTTCTCATTAGCCAATATTGGATCTATTAGACATATTGGATGTTTTTACTTCCTCAAGGGTATGTTATTTGTGGCAGACCTCTAGCTTTATCATTGCTCTAAAGTACCATTTTCTCTTCCATATTAGAGGTGCGTCCACATATTGTCATTGTTGCAGATGCCAGTGTTTCAACAGACTTAAAGCCTGTAAAAGCACAACATTATGTCTTTTTCTATGATTGTTTGCCTGTGCCTCTGATATTATTGTATGGCATAGATCCATCATTGCCTCAGTAATATCTGACATACCAGATCAGATTTAGTTATTGCACTCAGACAGGGTTTTGTTAATTTTGTTAATGGTCCACCTAAGCTCATAAATTGTCCTATGATGTTTTTTTTAATTATTCACATCGATGTTTCAATGGCATGAAAATGAGATAAAAATTGGAGTTCCCACATGTATGTTTTCAATTAATGCAGACCCTGCATTAGAGACTCTGGACTATTTTAGTACATACTAGATGTAAATGTAGCACTTTCAACAGATTACCCACCCGCCGACCCCTCCAACACCAACGACGCTGCCTGCAACCTCAGACGATGGATAGACGACTGCGCCAACACCCTCGCCCCGCTGAAAAAACTCATCTACAGAGACACCAGCAAGAGAGCCAGCTGGTTCACCCCAGAACTCCTAGCATCCAAGCGCACCTGCCGGAAACTAGAGAAGAAATGGCACAGTGAAAAGACACCGGACAGCCACGCAGCCCACAAAGACGCCATCCGCAACCACCATCACCTCATCAGATCCGCCAAGAGGATCTCCTTCAAAGACCGCCTCGACAACAACGCACACAACAGCAAGGAGCTCTTCAACATCGTGAAGGAACTCTCCAACCCCAGCTCCAACACCAACGACATCCCGCCGTCGCAAGCCCTGTGCGATTCCCTCGCCACCTTCTTCCACCGCAAGATCACCGACATCCACGACAGCTTCGACACCCAGACTGCCCCAACATACACCGACACACCAGACTCGCCGCACACCATCGACCACGACCCCTTGATAGCCTGGGCCAACGTGAACATCGATGACATCATCAAGACCATGAGCACAATCCACTCCGGCTCCCCGTCAGACCCTTTTCCGCACCACATCTTCAACAAAGCCAGCAGCTCCATCGCACCCCACCTGCGCAACGTCATCAACCTCTCCTTCGAGACCGCGACCTTCCAAGAGAGCTGGAAACACGCCGAGATCAACGCCCTACTCAAAAAACCCAAGGCGGACCCGAGAGACCTCAAGAACTTCCGGCCCATCTCCCTGCTTCCGTTCCCAGCCAAGGTCATCGAGAAGATCGTCAACAGACAGCTAACCCGATACCTCGAAGAAAACAGCATCCTGGACCCATCCCAGTCAGGGTTCCGCAGCAACCACAGCACCGAGACTGCCCTCATCGCCGCCACCGACGACATCAGGACCCTGCTGGACAACAGTGAGACCGCAGCCCTCATCCTGCTGGACCTCTCCGCCGCCTTCGACACTGTCTGCCACCGCACACTACGCGCACGCCTCAACGACGCAGGGATCCGAGAGAAGGCCCTGGAGTGGACCACCTCCTTCCTCTCCGGCAGAACCCAGAGAGTCCGACTCCCCCCATTCCGATCCGAAGCCTCCGAGATCATCTGCGGCGTACCCCAGGGATCATCCCTCAGCCCGACACTGTTCAACATCTACATGGCCCCGCTCGCACGCATCGCCCGAAAGCATGACCTCAGCATCATCTCCTACGCCGACGACACCCAACTGATCCTCTCCCTCACCAAGGACCCCCTCACCGCCAAATCCAACCTCCACGAAGGAATGAAGTCCGTCGCCGATTGGATGAAGAGCAGCCGACTAAAGCTGAACACGGACAAGACGGAGGTCCTCATCCTCGGCTCCAACCCTTCAGCCTGGGATGACTCCTGGTGGCCTACGACACTGGGGGCAGCCCCGACACCCACCGACCACGCACGCAACCTGGGAGTCATCCTCGACTCAACGCTCTCCATGGCCAAGCAAGTCAACGCAGTCTCCTCCTCCTGCTTCAACACCCTCCGCATGCTCCGCAAGATCTACAGGTGGATCCCGACAGATACAAGAAGAACAGTCACCCAAACCCTCATCAGTAGCAGACTCGACTATGGAAACTCCCTCTACGCGGGAGCCCCGGCCAAGCTCATCAAACGACTGCAACGCATTCAAAACGCCTCTGCACGCCTGATCCTCGACGTACCACGCCACAGCCACATCACCCCCCACCTGAGAAACCTACACTGGCTCCCCGTCGACAGGAGAATCTCCTTCAAACTCCTCATCCACGCACATAAGGCACTCCACAAGACCGGCCCAGCCTACCTCAACAGACGACTCTTCTTCTACGTCCCCAACCGCCAGCTCCGCTCTGCCGACCTCTCCCTCGCCACCGTCCCTCGCATCCGAAGAACTACCACCGGCGGCAGATCCTTCTCCCACCTCGCCGCCAAGACCTGGAACACCCTTCCACTCAGCCTACGTCAGACCCAAGACCTGCTGACCTTCAGGAGGCTACTCAAGACCTGGCTGTTCGACCAGTAGCGGCACCCCCCCTTCTTCTCTTCCCCAGCGCCTTGAGACCCTCGCGGGTAAGTAGTGCGCTCTACAAATTCTGAATTGAATTGAATTGAGATTATACATTGGAAACATTAGGTGTAGCAATCACACTCGCTACAGTTTAATTATTAGTAAGTAACATAGGGGCTCATTACAATGCCGGTCGGACCTGCTTCAGCAGTCTGTTGGTGGGGGTCGGACCTCCGCAGTACTGTTGGAAGCGGTCGACCCGACTACCATATTATAATGCGTGCGAATAGGCAGTTTACTGACCTCCGTGGTCCCTCCGACAGCAAAATTCGACCGCGGCGGTATCTAAAAGGACCAATGGAGGCAGTCGGACAGCTGAACGCCTCACAATCTGCCCACCCAATTAGGATCCGCTATTCCTACAAGCCGGCCGTGGTGGTCCAACTGGCTCATCAGAGCCGGCAGAAAGGGAGGGAGCGGAGGGCTAAGCCCACCTGTACACAGCACAGGGCGTCCTGTGTCGCCATGGTGCCCATCGTACAAGTTCTGCAGCTGCACTACCTGCTCTATGCTGTGCAAAATCCACACCGTCATGGACGCAACCGCAGGTAAGTCTCACACTTACCCCTGTACAGTCAGTCCACAGCCAAGCATTGCACCGCCATGAATAAGCAGGGGCGGAGCTTGCTCAGTATGAGTGTGTTGGGGCAGGGCCGGCAGTAGGCATGGACAGTGTGGGCAGCTGCCCAGGGCCCCGCGCACATCTTACCAACAAGGGGCCCTACGGCAGTGCCCACAGGTCACGGCATGGCTCCGCAGATGTAACTCTGCCCACACTGTTAGCTCCTCTTGTGCCCCATCCTCGGTCCATTCACATACGTCTCACTCTCAGGCACATCTCACTTTTAAGGGTGTGGTGGCATTTCTGCTTAGGGGGAGATGATCATCAGCACTTAGCTCAGGACATCAGGGGCGGGGCAATGCTTGGAATGAAAAACAAGGTAACAGGTGTGTCACCAAGCAACAGGAGGAGTCACTGTCTTGGCTCCTGGAGGATGGGGGTAATATTTAATATATTTTTGTTTGGTATTGGTCACTGTGGCTGTGAGGCCCACCAGAGGTGCCGCCTCCCCTGGGCCTCACAGCCATGATCCATGCTGTTAGGCCTCAGAGAGAGGGAGCCCTCATTTAGGCTTAGCATTACTACATCCTGGTTCTGACGCCCAAAGAAGGGGGCCCCAGAACCTGGGCCACAAAGCACGTCACCATGATTGAGGAGGGACAGCTGGGAAATCCTGCATCATGTCTTAGATGCCCAGGCAATGGGGCCCTTTACCTGGGACTCATAGTAATGGTGTAGTGCTGTGAGGCTCAGGAGGGGAGGGTTTGCACTACATAAATGCTACCCAATTTAATAATAATAACATACTAAGCCTGAATTTCCTCTGTATTAACATTGGTGTAAATATGGACGTTTGGAGCCACTGGACCAAAGCTTTAGAACCCAGTGTGACTCTCAAAATGTATTTCCACTTATATAAAGGTTTAAAATAGATGTACTTATGATTTTAGGCTTGTCATCTGTGCTGTCATAATATATTGATAATTGCTTTATGAAGGTTGCTTCTTGCAATGCTGAGTCAACAATGCCAGAGGGTTGACAGTTAATTAAGGTGCTTCTGGTCAATTCACGTCATACACAAATTAGAGGGCCTTCGCATATTTCAAGTCTGCCCAGGGCAACACATATCATAGAACCGGCCCTGGATGAGGGGTGTGAGCAACATGTTCCCAAGTCATCACGCTGGGAAAACTTGTCAATTCATATTGTATGAGAAGCTGGATGTGAGGGGGCCGCCTGAAGGGACAGTAGACAGAGCGAGTAGTGAGAGTTGCATAGCAAGGTTTTAAGTGGTAGGGGGTCTTCCAATTGTTACCACCTGCAAGCCCAAAAAGCTGATGCAGAGACGGCTCCCATTGGACACTCCATATTTGCACTCACCCTCAGAGTGAAACATCAACTCAACTCTGCAGCAGAACCGCCATGGCAGATGTAACTGCAAAGAGACTCAGCGATGCAGATAGCGCAAGGTAAGTGGTTTTATCTATTTTTATTTAATTGTAACTAACCCGTCGTCGGTTGACTTCCCCCACCCCACAGCCCCAGTGCTCTTACCTGTGCCAGCCACCACTGGTCAAACGTTTGAAATCCACAATAAAAAGACTCCATGCAGAAATGGGTTACTCTAACCAGGGGCACTCATGAGAGGCGAAGGGCCAATGCCACAGTCTATATTGCATCTGCCTCACAGTCTCCATATGCACAGGACCTGTGGCATGAGGTATAACAGGGATAAAGAATTTTCTCACAAAGTGGCATGGACATGGAGCTTTGTGTAAGTGCAAGTACTTAGAATAAATACATTATAGCAACAGTAGTTGTTACACATCTACATAAAACTGTGAAAGGGACCCACATGTAAATGGTGACATATGCATTTAAAGTACCAAAGAGGTATGACAATATAACACCTCCCATCTGTGGAGACACAAATCCCAACTTGGTACACATCAAACACATATCCACCCTACATCCCTGGTGCTGCTGCAAGGCCAAAAATCTGGAAAATGGCCAATGAAAGCTGGAATACTTACCATAGCAAGCAGATACCACACAAAGCAATGTCTGGCCCAATAGGAACTCTTCCCACATATACATCCAATTTACCTTCACACTCGGCCTTGGTAACTCCATACCTTCTCCCAAGATCTGACACTTCCACTGCAAATGGATCAGCTATCATGGTCAAACACACACAACTGTAGACACACATCCCAAAATAACCAATTTTACTTCAATTGGCATCATTAGCAATGGCAGGACAAAGGTCATCAAAAAATAAAAGTGTCTTTATGAAAGACAAGGAAGTCCAGTTCAGAAACAAAGGCCAATGGCCAGTCCAATTTCCAAAGTGCAGCCCAGCACACTGCTGTACCACACACTTGCCTTAAAGCACACTGCCAGGGAAACCTCCCCATGAAGAGGCATCTAGTGGGCAGGCCAGGCACCTCAATTAAGTCACTTGGGTGGGCTGGGTTTGGGATGGGGAGCAGTGGCGTTGTGAACCCCCACTTTCACAGCTTAAGCGTGGGTGGTGTTGACAATTATAGTTATTTATGACCCTGTCCTGGCTCCAGCTCTGCAGACAAAAGATATTCAAAAATCAAAAGGAAAGGAAAACGATAAACTACGCAGTGATCAGGAGTGAACAACAGCAAAGAAATTAAGAGAAAAAGAGAGGGAATGAAAGAGAGAGTGGGAGAGAGGTTTGGAAGGAAGAGCAAAAGGAAGGGCATATAAAAATAAGGAAGGAACTGTGGATGAAAGGATGAATGCAAGGATAAAAGGCCTGATGGATAGAAGGGGAAAACAAGATTTACATGGGTGGCTGAAAGAGAGTGTGTGTAATGATGGAAGGCTGGATAAATGGGTGGATGGATGAATAGACGGCTAGATGGAGGAGTGAAAGAAAGAATTGGTGGATTGATAAAAGGAAGGTGAATTGGTGGATGGATGAAAACGAATGGATGGATGAATGTTTAAAAGTATGGAGGAATGGTTGGAAGTGTGAGTAGAAGGATGGATTCAAGACTAATGATGGGAGGGTGGATGGATGGAATGGTGAAAGGATGGATGTATGGGTGGAAACGTGAAAAGATGGATGGATGCATAACAGGCTTAAAGGATGAAGAAATAAATGGACACAAGGCTGGATTAAGGGACCTCATCTAGAGTGGGGAGAGTTTACTCACCTTGCTCACCTGACAGCATTTGAGGGATGGATCAAAGTGGGGGGTATTTTAATTTTCTGGCAACTCACTTGATGGGGAGGGCTGGGTTGGGCTTTGGGAGGTCTGGTCTCGGGATGGGAAAGGCTGGGTTGGGCTGTGGGAGGGCTGGGCCAGACTAATCATGGAATCTTGTACCTCTTAAGGGTAGTGATGGATGTAGGGAGGGTGGGAGCAGCTGTTTCTTTACTTTTCTTGGTTTTTGTGTATTTGGACTGGGAAGGGGAATAAATCCTTGGGGTTTTGGGAGGAGGTGGGTCTGTCCGGGGATATGGACCTCTCTTTTTCCCTAGTGTTTGTTCCGGTGTAGAACTGGGATGGAGGGGTAAGGGTGGAAAACCAGACCTGGTTTTGGGAGTTGGGGTGTTTGCTGTGGCAGGGAAGAGGTCAAGCGCAACAAGGCAGGCTACTTTGCGAGACGGGTGAGGAGGTGTGACAAGGGGTGGGGTATTGGAGGTAGAGGGATGTGAGATCTGAACTGTGGCTGTGCGTGCATGTGTCTCTGAGTCTGCTGTATGTGTGGTTGTGGAATGTGTCTGGTCTGTAGCAATGTCTGATGTGTATGTGGCTGGTGTTGTTGTTGTGGTGTCTGGGTGTGTGATATGGGTAGTGGCAGTGTCTGGTGGTGTGGTGTCTTGTTGCGTGTCAGTGGATGCCGTGGTGAGGGGTGCACCTGTTTGCGTGTGCTGCGTGTGGATGTTAATGTGAATGCATGCTTATGTGTGCATGTGCTTTGGGCAGGTATGGGACTGGCAATTGTGGATGGGAAGGAGGCAGAAGGTGGAGTGAAAAGTTGGAAATGGTGGAAGGCTGCCATGAGTGTTGAAGCCAGAGCCTGAAAATATCTCTGTAGGGCAGACATGTCAGAGTGAATGCCCTCCAGGTATGAGACCATCTGGATCAGCTGTGGGCCCTGCACCTGGATGGTATTCAACACTGCAGTCTGACCCAGAGATCTGCCTCGGGACGTTAATGGCCTCCACACTCAGGACATCAGGGGAGACCGGGGCAGGAGCTGAGGTACCTGGAGAGAAGGAGACTCCCCTCTTCTTGAGGGTACGGGCACAGACAGCTGGTTAGGGAGCAGCAGGGGAGGTGGAGATGGAAAATAGGGTGGCAGACATGGGTGTTGTGGACGCAGGTCCAGGGAAGTCCTCCACCACCAGGGAGTGCACACTGGAGGACGACTCTGATGTTATAGATACCGTGTCGGATGCCTCCGCCAGTGTACTCCCATTACCCTCCATGTCTGTGGTTCCCACTGTGTCACTGGTGCAACAGGAACCACTCTGGCCACCTGCTTCCCCAATGGTCACTGCCCTGTCTCCTTCACTGGCCTGGATTGATGCTGCAAGAATAGTAGAAATAGGTCAATTGCTATTGCGTAAACACACTGGGCAAACAGATCCTAACGCATCACATTACACAATTTCTCAGATACCAACACCTACAAGGATGACTACATTGGGTCAAACATTGGCATGAGCACATGTATGATTGCTACCTGCCTGTGTACAGTCACACATAATGGTGTCATTACCACTGTCAGCTCCAGCTGCATGTATGACCTTGTCCAAAATCAAGCCACATGTGTGTAGCTGGAGATATCATTAGTCTGTAAACCTAGGTTCTTGTAGCATACCTTAGTTACCTGATGTCATCAAATGGGATGTACACATGGAATCCAACTCTCTCTATCCATACAAGGCCCTGCAATCAGCAAATGGTCAGGTGTCCCTAACCCACAACATGTAGAATAGCTGGGCACCTGCTACAGCTCAGTCACAGCAATGTGTGACTCCCAAGAATGTCTACTGCCAGATGATGCAGTTGAAAGCTGCACACATTTAAACATTGTAAATGTCAATGCCATTAGAACACTGAAAGTACATGAGGATTAGTAAATATCCAGTCCAGAAAATGGTCTCACTTGTGTGCAAAAGGGAAGGGAGTTCCCAGTACCTTTCTAGTCCCGCAAACACTGATACCAATGTTGTACTTAGTGCTGCCACACACATCAGTGTTGTATAGGACTGTGTATGTACACACGTATACTAGAGTGCAGTGTACACCAGCGGTGATGGTACTTATATATGCAATGCAGACTCCACAATATGACGATGTCCACCATACATTTGTAGCTTGTCTGCCGTGCAAAATGCTGTTGCAGACACATGAGTAGTTCAGATTGGGGATGATGAGTGGAGATTGCAGTAATGGCAGTCGTTCCAATTTTTCCCTGTTGAATCCTGTAGTTCTCTGGACAGTCAGTGTTGTTCTGTAGGCTGTTTACTGCCTGGTATTTCCTCTCAGACAATAGTGGCATTGGGGCAAATGTATGATCCAGTTAATTGTGAGGCATCACATCCACTTTCCACATACCAGGAGTTGCTATGTATGCTATGTCATGCCGTAAAAGTTATGATGTGAGATGCTGTGTACTGCTCACTTATGCAGTCATGTGTGTCAACAACACATTTGGCTGTGTCTATGTATGTGTTAGTATGGATACAGTGACCAATGACATGTTGTGTGTACACTCCACACATTGCTACCCTGGCAGAGGAAGGAGATGACTGCCTCCTGTACACCGGCCTTTTCCTGATCTACAGACTATGGAGGAAAGAGACAATCATAATAAAATTTCATCTCAATGACAGATGATACAAGATCTCTGCGCCCAGTTGGAGCCTGATTTGCACCCTCAAAGAACCTATCCCAAATCACTGACACACCAATGGTGAAGATCATGGCATCACTGCATTTCCTGGCCACAGGTTCCTTTCGGTACAATGTGGCCATATCAGGAAGTATGTCACATCCTATGTTCAGTTTGGTGCTACATGATGTGCTTAATGCACTGCTGAGACACTGGACAACTACATTCAGTTCCACAGATGACATGATTTGGCCAATGTGAAGTCTGACTGTTATGGATTAGGACGCATACCATATGTGGAAGGAGCTAACGATGGCACACATGTTGCCTTGACACCACCACAAGCAAGTGAACAGGTCTATAGGAACATGAAGTACTTCCATTCTATTAACATGCAAGTGGCATGTTTACCAGATTTAAACATCTAACACATCTGTGCCTAACTCCCAGGTTCTGCCCATGACTCCTTCATACTCCGGAACAGTACCATACTCCAGCTGATGTCACAACTACAACCGGAGAGTGCCTGACTTGTTGGTGAGTATGTTGTTTCCAACCTCGGTGTATGTGATGTATTTTTACAATGTTCTGCGGATGTGTGACTCATGATTGCACATATGCGTGTCTTTTATCTAGGAGACTCAGCGTATCCCAACCGGCTATGGGTGTTGGCGTCGCTGGGGAATCCAACAACACCAAGGGAAGTACGATTCAATAAGGCCCATGGTAGAACACGGCGGCCAGTGGAGCTGGCTTTTGGGCTCCTAAAGGACAGATTCAGATGCCTGCACAAGTCTGGAGGAGCCCTCCTCTACTCCCCCAGGAAGGTGTATCAGATCACAGTCGCCTGCTGCATGCTCCGCAACCTCGCATTGTGCAGGATCATCCCTCTGATTGTAGAGGATGGAGACTAGCAGGAGTCACCGGGTGACAACCCTGACATGAAAAGTGATGATGATAGTGGCAAAGAGGAAGGAGTTGACATGCGTCAACAGCTCATCAACATCTTCTTCCCTTGAGTGTAAGTATGCTGTGAGATGTCATGACGGTGACTGTTACAGTGAGTGTTGTGAAGTTGTGAGGAGGTCCATGATGTATACATGTAAGTGATGTACAGATTTGGCAAACTCAGTGTACGGCTGCTTGATGTGGAAGGTGTTGAGACATGCACACGTTGGTGATGTTGCTTCATGTGGGTGACATTCACCCATGTACTGTGTGCTCCAGAAGTTGACTGTGAATGTTGTCATATGTACGTCTTCATTGCTAATACATTTGTGTTGGTCTGTTTTAGGTCCCTTCACCTTGGCATCTACACTTGGACATTTCAGAGGTGTGACATCAGCAAGGTAATGATCCTGTTTCTTAGTACGAAGTGAACATGGATTGTTCCTGGAACTGTCAGGCACAGTCATTAGGTGTACAACTCCGGTACCAAGCCAGCTTGCACAGCAATGGGATGAAAGTGGCTAGGATTCCATTGGACTTGTTCCCTGATGTATGGTGGTACAATTGCAATATGTGTGTCATCATGTTATACGCCACCAGGTTGTTGTAAGAGCTGATTACTGCTAGTCTCCCTTCACAATGGCTGAGTCCTCAATGTGTATGGACTGGATGTAGCTGTTTATGTGTCTCATCAGTGTATGCCATAGTGCTTGTGACACATCCACTGACATATGTCTGTGATGTTCCAACAGATGCAGCTACACTGGATTGTAATGAATCTATGCTCAGTACCTGTTGTGCTGTCACATGTTTTGATTCTAGTGTACAATGATGTGAGCTTTTTAGGTGAGGTTTGAGTTTTGGCTCCAGCTGTCGAGATGTGCAGATTTTTATGTGCCAATCCTATTTGGCATTGTCTGATGTATCCCCTCCCACCATTTTGTAGAGGGCTGGACATGACATTTGGGTGCACTGACGCACACACCATATTTCAGTTATGCATACTTGTGCTCTGTTTGTCACAATATGCCAGCCTGATGTTGAAACAATGGAATAAAGATGTCATTTAGCCTTACACTTGTATGTCTGTTTTGGGATGACATGATTTTGATACTTAGTTTCACATTGTACAACTTCCACATGGTGATTCTAACGCAAGTAGCTATTACTGTCATATGGTGATTCACCTGGGGATGACTTCTTTACATGCTATATGTGAATGATACTACAGAGGCTATTGATTTTGTGAGAAGTCATTTATTTCAGTGCACAAAGTGAAATGACACAAAATTAAAATATGAGACAGAGAAATAGTGACAACGAAGGAGTGGAGTTGACAATGTTGGTGGATGAAATCATTGTTGTATCACAATGAGCGTATGAGCATGCACAGCGTAGGAGTTTATCGAGAATGTATATATGTGGCGTGCACTGGAGGTATCACCCTCTGGAAAGGGTGTTGCGAAAAGTCAACAAGGTAGCGCCACTCACGTGAGTGGTGTCCCTCTAGGCACAGCTTTAAATCTGCCTGAAGCAGGTTGAAAAATTACAATCCAAAAATGCAAACGAACCAAGAATTGTAAAGAATTTACGAGCTCTTCATCAGGTTTATTTTATGCTTGAATTTCATTCATTCAAAGGTGCATGACAATAATATAATCAGCTCCAATTTCCAATATTTGGGAATCCATCTCCCGATGCACCCTGTTTATTTTTAGAGCATAGTGACGCTCTTTCTCTCCGCATTATTTTAGATCTTTTCCCCTGACGAAGGGCTTTCATGCCCGAAATGCATCAGAGATGGATTCCCGAATATTGGAAATTGGAGTTTGCATTTTTGGATTGTAATTTTTCAACCTGCTTCAGGCAGATTTAAAGCTGTGCCTAGAGGGACACCACTCACGCGAGTGGCGCTACCTTGTTGATCATTGTTGTATCAGCCACAGTGTCTGAAGTCCAAAGTCCAACTTACTCTTGCCATCAGGAGTGGGAAGTTGTACAGGTATAATTAACAATGTGGACATCAGGGGCAACCCTTCTTCCTGGGGATAGTGGGATCTGGGCCGCCTGGATTCTTCCTCGGACGTCCCAACCCATGATGGTGGGGGGATCCACTGCTGCAGGGTCAGGGGTGTCTGAGGACCACTCGCCTCACAAGGGCTCCCTTCCTGTGGCAGTCACAGTTGTTGGAGGGCGAGATATAGTTGCTCCACCGGAAGGGGTAGTTGATGATGGAAATGTCCTCCAGAGTGTGAAGTTGATATCCCTCTGCATCCCAACAAGCTGGTCCATGGTGTTGTTGTGTGTCTCCAGCCTGTGGTTTATGGACCTCTGCAGCTGCTTCATTTCCCTGAGTTCCTCCAGTGCCTGGCCCATCACTCCTTGGGTGCCCTCATCGGCACCAAAGACTCAGACGAGGATGGCCTGGGCATCAGGGCCACCAGTGGCCCCACTTTGTGGGCCCACAGTTAGCCTCTCACCCCCCCGTCCCCATATGCGGGTGGCCTTGCATTGGGCTGTAAACTTCCACTGGCTCCCCCCTCCTCAGTGAGAGTGTGGTCACTCCTCACCTCTGGAAGGGGGGAGCATGAGATGGTGCTGCCCATGTTAGGACCACTGGTTGTTGGGGCAGAGGTCAGCAGAGGTGTAGAAGCTGGGGTGGAAGGTGTGTTTGTGGGCACAAAGAGACTCATTGTGCCTGTGTGCCCAGGCACACCAGATTGGCCAGGTTGGTCCTCCACGTCCGTGGCTCCATGAGAATCCTCATCACTGAAGTGTTGATCCAGGTGTGGGGGTGAAGTATGGGCGGTGTCTTGACTCTGGCTAGATGTGCCAGATTGACCTGTTCAGACAAGAATTACATTGTTAGTGAAGTCAGTGTAATGTGTACATGAACATCATTTGGTACGTAGTGAGTACAGGCCTGGGAAGGAGGTAAGTGATGGAGCTTCATATAATGAGCTCTCCCCGTAGTGTTACAGTTGTTTAAAGTACATTAGGGGGCATTCATTACATGAATTGGTCTTGGCCTAATCCTTTGCTGTGCTAATGTGCTTCATTTTGGAATGTGGGATGGCTATGCCATCTCCAGATGACTTGAACCGAAAACAGGGTAGAATGGATATGTGTGATGGCACAATCCAAATCCTAGTTGAATACTATACATACATGCACAGTAGTTGGATTATCATAGGTACTCATGTGTGCTGTGCAGTGTCAATGGGTTACCAGGCAATTCATATCAGTTAATTCTGCTTAATGCCTTCATGATACTACATGTTCACACGTGCTAAGGTGTCATTCATGACCCCCATCTTTTGTGTTATGGAGAGCAGGGTATGTTCATGCTGAGTAGGCAGACATGAGAATGAGCTGAGCATTGTGTATGGAGTGCTCAGTCCATCTGACCTGGAAATCAGTTGTGACATGGCTAATAGGTGAATATGGTGAAGGAGCGCAGGTGGCTGTTGTTGGAAGTGAGCAGTACAGGGCCTCATGGTAGTTGTAGTCTTTAGAATCTGTCAATGCCCAGCCTTGACCATTGGGGAGCAGCATGTGAGCTGAAGTACAGCTGAGACATGGCTAACAGGTGAGTATGGACAGGGAGCACAGGTTTGTTTGGAGTGAGCAGTACAGGGCCTCATGGTAGTTGTAGTCTTTAGAATTTGTCAAAGCCCAGCCTTGAGCATTGAGGAGCTGCAAGTAAGCTGAAGTACAACTGAGACATGACTAACAGGTGAGTGTGGATAAGGAGCACAGGTGGCTTTTGTTGGGAGTGAGGAGTACAGGGCCTCATGGTAGCTGTAGTAGTTACTTGCAAAACATCCCAATGCTCAAACTTACTGCTCTGGTTTGCATGCCTACTACATCACTGTAGTTGTGGTGGCCCATACTATTGTAGCTTTACAAATTGTTATGGTCCTGGGATGTAGATTTTATGGTACCGGACTTGCAAAATACATTCACACATTTGGGATGTTATGGAGATAGAGAATTGTGATTTGATGTGCAGGGCTAGTGATTGTAAGTGACATTCACACATCTCTGATACCTTGGCTACTGCATACTTGTTGAGCAGCTGGATGACACTTTAGTAAGAGCAGTGATGTGTGCAAATTTAACACTGATTTGTTGTAACAGTGGGTGAGGTGTTACTTACCAGACTCCAATCCCTCAGGTATTCCTGTCAAGGCCTCTAGAGGCAGGCTGGTGTGCACCTTTTCCTCCCAGGGTGTGAGTTGTAATGGCGGCACGGGAGGACCACTGCCAGTCTTCTGGGCTGCCATGTGGTGCCTGGAGGCCAGGTTCTTCACCCTCGTCTTGAGGTCATGCCACCTCTTCCTGATGATGTTCTGTGTGCTCAGGCTGGTACCTACAGCATTAACTTTGCTAACTGTCCTTTCCCACATGTTGTTCTTACTACTGACAGAAGTTTGTTGGACTTGGGCTCCAAACAGTTGTGGCTCAACTCTAATGATTTCATCCACCATCTCTGTCAACTCGGTTTCAGAAAAACCTGGATTGTATTCAGGTGACATATTGATGTGACAGTGGGTGACAGGGCAGGAAATGGGGATGGAAAAAAGAAATAAGAAAACAATGTGTGACTGGGACAAATAGGCTATATACATGTGTGGATTATGTGTGATGGAAATGCATTTTAAGGCTTGGCTTCTCTCACTCAAAAAGCGGTGTATGTGGCAGAGTTGCTGTGTAGTGGCAAAGCATCATGGTCTGGGATGGGGTGTGTTTTGTACTTTGATTTGTCGGTGTGGCCAATTTGACAATGGACATCAGCTGTGTGTTTTTTCTGCAACCAGGATCACTGCTGTAGTGTTTTGTGTTGGCTATTGCACTGCGGTCTGGCACCGTTGTGGGATGGCCGAGAAAGAACCACTACTATATGGGTATTTTTGTCTTCTGCACCGACCCGGTACCACAAGCCAGATGGCCTCGCAGTCCCTATTGGCACAGCTTCCCGCTGCTGCGGTCCATTCTTGTGGCTACTCTGATGGGCGTGGCCCATTCCGAGTACGATACCACCACTAACGCAGTCGGCATTTACAGCTGCATGCATCGTAATACGGTGGAGGAAGACTTTGCAGACTCTGCAGTCGGAATTAGTCCGTGAGCACTGTGGTAGGACGATCGACCAACCGCCATCACAATCAGGCCCATAGTGTCCATACCCTCCATATGTCTTTCAGCTCTAGTGGCAGGCAACCTTTCTACGTTTCCATGTTTAGTAACATCCAGATTTTTTTTGTCATATGTTTCTCCTACTGTTTGTATTTGTCTGATATATGAAGGTGAACCTGTTTGGGGAAATATGGCTTTAGTGATCACATACATAAATAGTTCTTTTGTTTATAATATTGAATTGCACTGTAACTTTTACACTACAATAAAAAAATACTATACTACCACTTTTGAATTTTTTATTAGGTATCTGCAAAAACATTTTCTATAAGTTAATCTTCAGAAAAAAAATGGAATGCATTACCCATAACCCTAAAGATTTTTGTGAAACCCTACATGGATTATTGTTTTGGTTTTGTTTAATAATCTTTTTGTAAATAGTTATGTATTTTCTATATTAAAATATTAAATGTGAAAGGTAAAGCACTTAAAATAGTAACATCTGTAGTTTTCTTCCTTAGTGCAGAAGAGTAAATGTAAGAAACTCCTGAGACTGCCTTAGGGTGGAGAGTAGACTCAATAATTAATTGCTCCCAAAGGTGATGATGTTTTCTGTGAGTTGGGTCCTCCACTTGTCGCAGCTGCTTCCTGTTTCCTGGAGGATATTTTGTCTTTTATTCTCGACCTAAGGTCATACCACCTATTCCTTATCTCTTCAATACTTCAGTTGGTCACCTCAACAGCATTTATTTGGGTTTGAATTATTTTCTATATCTGCTTTTTGGTTGAGTGGAACTGTAAGGAAAGACTTCCCAAACCTTTCATTCTCTGCAACACACTCCTTCACAAGGATTTACAGCTCCTTGTTATTAAATCTTCTTCTCCTTTACCTGAGGACTTCTTCTTGTGATTCCTGTGTGGGCATTTTATTTCCTTCCAATATGTTTGGCTGCGCTGGACACATCTGCTCCTCTTCCAAGATTAATCTGTGATGTCATAATTCACAGTGATGAAGATCTCTGTATGACCCCAGATGCGCGAACCCAGTTGAATCCCCCGCATCTCTCATTTTTTTTTTTAAAGAATCAGAGGTATGAAAAGTATGTATAACCACATGAACCTATTGTAAGTGGTGAAGCAGTCCCTTGCATTGCCTTCGGTCCATCAGCAAACTAGGCTTACGTCAGCAGTCCGACGTGAGACAGGTGTCGGTTCTGTAGTTGCGGGTAAGAAAGGTCGACTATTGCTTGCAGTAGTGATTGAGTGATTAGTTTGTGAATGGGTCCTTTTGTGTTTTCAGACTCCCTCTTTCAGGGATATATGTTTCATATCAGGAGTAATACACCTGATAGTTTGTCTAGCATGTTGTTGCATTATCTCTCAAGTAGTGATCATCCAAAGGCACAGCAAGGATGCCAGGAGCCCTAATACAACCAAGACAAAATGAGTCCTCTTTTCCCCTGGTTGGGTAGTAAAAGATAAAGAAGTCCTAACTGGGGTACAGTTGGCCTGTCACACCTAAGAGTTCTGGAGCCACTGCAACTACTGTACCATTAATAGACATGCCCAAGTGATTATTCTTTGTATGAAGGTACTGCCAGAAATGGTGAACTGGTGGTTCATCCGAAGTACTACTTTTGCAAATAGCCCTTTACATGTGTTCAGAGCTTCAGGTTATTTGTCTCAACAGCCCAGAGGATGATTATGAATTTCAATATGATGTGAAGACCTATCGTGTGCCATCGGTCTGATGTAGACTTGTAGCAAATAGGACCAATGACAGGTGGCACCCAAGTGGTCTCAGCAATCATTTTATTTTTTCTGAATTACAAACAAGACAAAAAGCATATGAGTTGTGCATAAATAGGGCCTTATTGGATTCTACATTTAAAATAAATTGTTTGTTGTGAAGTACCGCC
Source organism: Calotriton arnoldi (assembly GCA_963921515.1). Lineage (NCBI taxonomy): Eukaryota > Metazoa > Chordata > Amphibia > Caudata > Salamandridae > Calotriton > Calotriton arnoldi. The sequence continues at coordinate 614,169 of CAWUFW010000795.1, forward strand.
TTCACAGATCAATGAATAAATAAATAAAAACAGAAACGTTCTCAAAGTTTCAACACTAACTCCAAAATAAATCTAAAAGTGTTGTTCAAAATTCAATGCTACATGATTATATTTGAGTCCACCCAACACCAGATTAGGCGCAGCATGCATCATGAAGATTTTGTAGATGGACCATGCTGATAGTAATCCCAATATCAGCCATATGGGTTAGCTGCTGCTAATTATGAAGAGAGAAGACAGCTGAGGATAATAAAAACAAATTTGCAATCTGTGGTTGTATTTGAGGCAATGTTGGTCACACACACCTCAATAACTTTGGGACAGACTCTCAGGTGTGTAATGATTTTCAGAAAATGACACCTGGAAAAATAGCTTGGTGTCAGCTGCATAGTGATGGTTCTATTTGCTCTCAGCAATTCCATGTAGAAGTTATATAAGATTGGTGATGAAATTCATCCTTGGGTAACTCCATAGGAACCTGGAGCAAAGATTGAACTGGACTCCCTAACCTTCACCACTTACAATCAGTTATCAAGGAAGGAGGAAAATCAGGCCAGTGAAGGTCACTGGACACATGTGGGCAAAAGTTTGTATTATATCAACCAATTACATAGACTGATGGACTGAAAGTTTATTCTATGTGAAAGCAATACACACTGAATCATCTCCAACATCAAATGATATTTATTTCAGACAATATGGAGAATGATGTTGCATTTACATCCTGTAGCATGACCATGACCTTTAAACTTTGGGTTACTCACCTTCATGGGAATGGCTTGTTTACAGTGATGTTCTAGACATTTACAGTCATCATGGAGCTTAGGTCCAGCAGGAATTAAGGTAGCAGGGTCCCCAACCATAACCTATTTCCCTTACTAAACCTGTGTGCAGTTCCTTGAGCTCTAACCTCTGCTTTTTGAACTATGGGGCATTTCTGACTGATTCATAGGGTAAGACCTTCCACTTACACCTGTGGATATACTATCACTTATGATGTGCTATGCTGATTGACACCAACACAGGTTGATTTTATGTTGTGTGTCCCACGTATGTCCACTTACCTGTCATGTCATTGTGTGTGTTAGTATGTTTATTTCACTTTTCTCATGTTGTGGCGACTGATTAGTGCCATTACGAGCATGCGCATGTCTACCTTGGGAGATACCACCACTGAGTATGTTGGACAAGCGATCATGGTGATGCATTGATCCATACATCCAAGTAATTGTATACTTTACATTGTTTACTTTGTATTCTTTTTGATTTTTATCCTTTAGGTTGGAAGGTCAGTTTTTTAACTCTCATTGTACCAGGTATCTTTTTTATGGGAAGACCTACATTCCACTTCATGTTTTAGCGGTGGGGTAGGGTTTCATACATCGTTTCTGTTAGGTCCTGAAGAAGTGCTGCAGATCCTTTTTGGGCCATCAGATGCAAAATATGTCGACCTGACTACAGTCACTTTCAGGCAACTGTGGTACATCATCCGCCTACAGTAGTCTTAACCTTATCATGTGTTTTTAACCCTGCCAAGAGAACCACGATATCAAATTCTAATTCAATATCTCTTAGACAGTTTGAACCTCCTTCACTTGACTAGACACACTCACTCCACCCCACATATTCTTGATGCCCTTACATAAATACCTTTCATCATATGGCAAACAAATAAAAAGATCTCCCCTAAAGCGACCCTTGGTGGGCCCCGCAGGTCATTGCAGCGACTGCCCTATGAGGAGCATGCCGATGATGAAGCATGACATGCCCAGGGATGTGTGAGGGCACCAAGAAGTAATACTTAGGATTCCCATTTCTCTGTCCTCCCTTTCTTTTCTTTATTTCTCTACTTTGCTCTCTGATAAGAACAGTACCCTGACGATTTGTTGTTTTTATAGAGCTCTACACTTCACCTAGACCAATTTAGGCCATCGGAGCAGCAAAAAAAAACATAATAAAAGTTGTGAGAAACAAGAGATTTAGATACCAGCTGGTGCAAAGAGATGACAGTCTTCAAACACTACTAACCTTGGTGATCCATCAAGTGGGAGCAAAGATAGAGTGGTAGCCCCAAAACACATTTTCCCCATGCAATGTTCCATAGGAAATTAAACATTGAAACCGCAAAAAGGCTGAACAGAATTACACTAAATTTGGCAGAAAGATAGATCTTGATCCAGAAAGTGAAAGTGCTTTTAAGAAATTAAGGTTCAAAATGTATGTATATATCATGCCATGGAGGATATGTGGATCCAACAGATCGAAAGATAAGATCTGATTGTCTCCCACTACATCAACAAAGATGTGGCAGCAGCCGTGTTAGGACTCGGCTACTCAGCGCCTGTCCTGAAAAAGACAAAAATATACATGGGGGAATGGCATATGCTCTGCCTCCCTACGGCCAAAACCAGTATATTTTTTTTTTTTATGGGATTGTGGATCTGCAGAGGATCAAGACAATAAGTCTCTGGGTCAATTAATCCATGACCACACAAGAACTTACCAAATATTTTTAAAGCACTCTGAGCTGGAGCTTAATGCATTTCATCTGGAGTGCTGAGACCCCTGGTGGTAGGTTCTATGGTTGCATTTTGTGGCCTGAAAAGTTTCAAAAACAAGACTCAAAGACATGTTCATGGTTTTTTTAAACGGCTTTATTGAACATATTTTATGACAATCACTTTTATTAAACACTGTAATGTGAGAATTTATACAATATACATTTGATTATAATTATTAGTGACTTTTTGAAAAAGTAGCTCTGCGTAGTATATGTTGATGTTCTGACCCCTTGATAAAGTCAATAGGCCAGTTTTTTATATTTTGGTGTTCTGACCCTTTGACAAAGTTAGTAGGTGTGCCTTACTTAAAATGACGCTCTTCCTGTTGTTGCATCACAAAGTCAGCTGTGAGTGCTTAGCTCCACACTGCACACAGTGATGGACATCTTACTTTCTGTTCATAAAAACATAGAAATTCGCTGAAAAACATAAAGGTTAAAGTCACGTTATAGTTAGGAAGAATAATAGTATTGCACCCTTGCCATGTACTGTTAATATCCTCACATATTACATCACTCATGATGTGTTCTTTGATATCATTGATAACATCACTGCATACATCTAAAAATACATTACTGATGACAATACTGTGCATGGCAGGAGTTACTTTAGGACACAAGTTATAATTACTTGAAATAACTATAACTAGTGAATTTCACATAACTATAATGTCCCTTTCACCTTTGGGTTTTTCAGTGAATTTCTAAGGTTTGTTTTTAATATAAAGTAAGATATTATTACTCATCCTAATTATCACTTCACTTTAACGGTGAACACCCACTGCAACGAAAAGATAACTTCGCGGTGCTATTACAACGCGGGTACAACATCGCAAAAGCGTTTACATCGTAAGGCACAGCAACGCTTAGACGTTTACATCGTAAGGCCTAATATCGTAAGCCACAACAACGCAACTTTCCGATAACTTGCTGCAAGGTACCTTCTCTTCCGCTGGCGATTCCTTCACCCCCAATTTCCCTTAAAGCTCTCGTTTTTAGTGCCTATTACATTAAGGGAAGTACTAATTAAAAGCCCTTAAGGCAGCTAGCGAACACACACTGGCAATATGTAAAGTGATACAAATTTAAAGGGACAGGTTGACTGAATGGACTTGTACTTAGGTCATCCATGTCTGGTCACATATGCGCTTCTTCTTTGGGACGTGAAGATCATGCAACCTTTTTCCCCACAGCCTAACACTTCCTTTGTGCTGCGTTTTCCTGCAGCCATGCCTGTCCACAGCTCAGCCTCCGATTACGAGTTGCTCGGAGCCAATTGGGGCAGTGTTTTTTTGAGTGCAAGAACACCGGCCCTGATTTTATAAACCGGAAATTCCAGGTAGCAATATATCACATTGGGAAAGGACTGTGTAGTCTAAACTCGTTTGCCGGCCCTCGCCCAAACCTGAACCAATGGGCATAGGGAGAGCATGCCAAGTAGTATCTTTCCCTTCCCTCAAATTCCTTCCCCACGACCCTCATTCGCCTCCACCCTGGACATGAGCCCTCATATATATTTAATTCCTGCTGAGAGCAGGTGTTAAATTACATGTTTGTGCGAGAAAACTCCACAGAACTGTGAATGCAGTGTGTAATACCAACGGGTAAAATTAGGTCCACCCCTTTATTCCGCATTCTTGCTTATTTATTCCACATTCTGTGGTCCCAGTCATAATTGCAGGGATTCCACGCCGAGATTACAGCCAGTATATGAAATTCTAGCTTCCCTGAATATCCACTTGGAATTCGGCATTATTTGTAATCGCACCATATATCGCTTACACAACAATATTACAGATAATATACAGACGGCTTTTGAAGCGTGGTTGCTGCAAACTTCACTTAATAAGCAATATAGATTTGAAATTAGAAATATAATATAGCTATTGGAAATATAGGATAAGATTGAAAAGATTATTATTATTTCTACATTCACTATCTGAGTACACAAAACCTAATTATAACAAGCATTGGCAATGCCAATAGGTCTAGCTTTAAAGAACTTGACCCGAATCGGGTATCAGAGCGCTTCACATAGCACCGGTTGCATTACATGAGGACACATTAATTTTTTGTTAGGCACTGGGAGATTAAGTGATTTGCCCAGAATCACACGATGTTCACCATCATAGTCGAGACTAGAACCCAGTTCCCCAGATTCGAGGCACACCGCCCTAGCCTTAGGCCAACTCCTCTCCCCCTTGCATTGCTCCATTTTACAAGCACTGTGCAAAGAGGGACCTCCAAGAAGATGTACAAAGGTTGCTTCTTTTCTCCAGATTCAAGTTACACCTGAATGTGGCCTCATAAAAAATACCGCAGACCAACATTGCAGCTTACAACAATGGAGAGTTTACAAAGGAATTCATACCGCTTTGTGGGTCGCCGAAACGCATTTTCGGAACGGGAAAATGCAGCCCTGTTATATGTGTTGTGCTGCTGTGTGAGACGCATTTTGGTGCTCTGCGTGAGTGACTAGAGAAGTGTGCTTTGTTTGTCTTGGGGCAGAGCGCCTAGCAGTATGATGAGAAGGCGGTGTTCGTGATAGGTGTGCAAAATATTAATTTAATTCGCCAGTGGGAATAATTTACTGTCACAGACAGCTGTGAAGGTTAGTTTATTGCCTTTCCTGATTGCCAAGACAAATGGTGACTCCTTTGAGTAGGCATGGGGCCAGCTGCACAGAATAGTATATGTGAAGGGGCCCCAGTTTGGATGAAAAGCCACAAGGGCAAGAAATGTTGTTGGGAATTTTGTAGCTTCTTGATTGGAGCTGAAGATAAGCAGTGATGTGATCAGCAAGGCACCACATTTCCCCTATCTTTCAGGTGGGAGAAAAGCAGCATGCATAATATCCCAAAATAGTATCCAGAGAATCTGGCTACTGGAAGCAAAACCCAGGGATATAAAACAGAGTAGCAAGTGGGTTGCAGCGCATCTTCCTCTCAAGGTACAACATCGCTGGAGACACGGTCAGCGACCCTTTTGTACCCCCAATAACTTTTTCACAACAGTGGGGGTTTTTTCGCAGACATGTAATTAAAAAAATTAAACAGTCGGGACGATAGAAATGGAACAATTAGCGTCGTGGGGGCGGCGGGGGTAGAGGCAGGATCACAAGGAACGCGTTGTATTGGCGTACGATTTCCTTGTCTGCGAGGTGATGTACTCGCCAATAGGAATCAACGCATTGGCGTTGCAACGCCGTGCGATGTGAAAGTTGCCGATGATGTGGCATGTGCGATATTATATACGCGTGGTAAAAGCACGCGGCGGGATGGTGTGCGATTTATCGTCATACATCCACTTTAACCTTTGTTTATATATATATATATACTCACTGAAAAAAAAAATATATATATATATCATATATAGCATCAAAGAACACATATGTGGAGTTAAATATACTAAACTTATGGTTACCTAATATAAATTTACCTTCTTGATATTTTGCTGTGTGCTATTTTTGCCACAAAATCTTGTCTCAATTATATTCTGTAGTCAATATTCTGGTGGAATACCTTTGGAGCTATCCTCACTGAATTGCTGTTCTTTACTCACGTCCATGTTGCATATGCATATACCTTTACTTCCTGAACCTTTCCTTCATTTGCCACACTTGAGCATCCCACGTACAATTTGTGCTTGCACATATCTGAGATGTGTGTATTGTTTAGAAGAGCTCATTTTTCGCATGCACAAACTGTGCTTTTTAGTATCACAAATGAACAGAGCAAATATCAATTTGTAAATCGAACCCACAGTGCATAGTGAAATTACTCTAGTTGACAATCTGTAACAATTGTGCACACAGCCTTTAAGAAAGATGCTAGCAGTGTTGAAACTCTATGGACCAGTATATATGAAAAAGTACATATACCAGTTTGTTTAAACACGCCAGCCATAACCAAGGGGGTCAACAGATACATAAATGGAATCGCATCATCATAATGGAAGCAGTGCAGCTTCCTGTTGGGACAAAAACACACTATCCTGCTGGTGGAAGCATAGCTGCCTGCTGCAGTCTCCAGTCAATAATAAAAAGGGTCAGGAGAAAGACTATCCAATCATGATTTGTTTAAACGAGGACCACATCCTGAGGATAACCGTAAAAGCTCCAGATGGTTGTGGAAATCAAAGAGATGTTTACTTGCTGGGAATGAAAGTTTGATGGGGGATACTACTTACTTCTATTTTAATGCGTCCAGCAGACCTATTTGAAGCTCTTTCAACTGGACCAACTGGCTACCAATTCAAATTAATTTTTGAAGGTGGGTAATGAAAATATATGAGAAAGAAAGTGATAATAATGCCTTATCCAATGGAAAGAAGCATCCTCGCAGGAATTATAACATAAATGACCTTGTGGCTGCTAACAACGTGTCGCTGTTAAAAACTCCCAGGAGCAAACTTACTAGAGCAAAGAGGCCACAGGAAAAAATATCCAATTCTGTTCCTCAAAAAAGTCTGCAGAACCCTTTGACACAGAAACGTTGCGGTTATTGGCAAAGATTCTTACCGCAGAGCAATCTTGCTTACAATGCACAACAAATTAGTCAAACAAATACTACATTTAAGACCTCATAGGTCCTGTTTTTCGAGAACCCATGTCTCAGATAACTTATGTGGTTTCTTGTTTTCTCCTTATATCCACTGGAGATAGTCGGAAAGAGACAACCAGCACTGCGAAGAGTCACCTATTAGGTAGAATAAATATTTAGGCCTCATTACTAGTAGCCCAAAATTCTGTGGAGTAGTGCTGCATGAATTAAGGGCCTCATTTATGAGGTTTTGCCATAGGGCAGCGCCGCAGGCCTTCCTGCTGCACTGCCCTACTGCAAAAGAAAAGGGGAGGAATGCGCCGTATCTATCAGATAGGCGCATTACTGTTCTTTTCCCCTGCGATGGCGCACAATGGGCTGCCGTGCGCCAAAGCAGGCACGTTTGCACTATGGTGCAAGGGTATTTGCGTTGCAGGAATGATTATTTTTTGCAGGAAGGGAAACCTTCCTGCACAAAAACAATCACAATAGGCTTTTTCCTCTTTCTATGCGTGCTGCAGAATGCAGCACACAGAAAAAGGAGGAGAAATACAGATATTTCTCCTAGTTGTGCCTCCTGGGGAGGCGTACGTTTTTGGCACTGCCTCAGAATTATGATTTCTCGTAAATCTGGGGCAGTGTCAAAAAGCCATGGATGTTGCTGGGAACGCCCCCAGCAACACCCGTTGCACGCCCTTTAACGCAGAAACCTGCGTTAAAGGGAATGATATTTACAAGGCAGCATTAGGCAAAAAAAAGTGGCTTAGTGCTGCCTCGTAAATATGGATTAGGCTCCTGCGCCACGAAACATCACAAAAATTGACATTCCGGCGGCGCAAGGGGCCTCATAAATGAGGCCCTAAATATTGTTACTCCAAGGTGTGGTCTTCACTGGGTGCAGAATTACTGCACCTTTCCAAGCTTCTCTTCTCAGAATGAGGCATACCACTCGGAATCAGAATGATGTGCATCTTTGTGGCATGTATTGCCACCTTGAATGGTTCACATGTTACCAGGCATCGCGCAATAACAACAATCCACTCACCGTTATTATCTTAGCAGAAAAGGTCACTTTATTAAGACAGGTAAACAGCATATTTTTCCTTAAGAACAAACATTGCCATATCAAGAAACCCCCATTGCAATTCAAAATCCCCAAAAACATCTTATCATAATAAAACCAACTATTTCAAACAGACTTTAGAAATACCCCCATGTAATGTACAAACCCATCATTCCTTCCCCCTCATTTGTTTTATTGACCTTTTCCTCCCCCCTCCCCCACCCCAGAGGGATGGATAAGCCCGCTCGAGACTATCCAAACCCCCCCCAAAAAGCGCCTAATGATAAGAAACTACCTAAAGAAGGAAAACTGATACCTGTCCTAATGTGACGTATACATATTTAAATAAAAAAAAAAAAAATTATTTAAACATATACATACAAAAAAGGTGGTGGGTCAACAAAATCTCGCCGCTAGTTTCCCCTCACAGTAAACCTCCAGCCAAAACCCCACCTATTAATACTTACCTGCTAGTCCCGCCCCTCGCCCTATCTACACCTATCGCGCCGCGTGGATTGTCCCACCGCTCGAAAAACCCCAGGGGGACACCGGCTCGCGCCAAGTTCCCCCTGGGACCCCATTTTTCCTAGAGAAATGCGAAGGTGGAAAATAACCTGATTTATCACGATTCCGGCACAAAAAAGAGTTTGCCACAGAGCTGGGATTTCTTCAGTAATGAGATTGAGCGTGTTAGTAACAGAAATGTATTTGAAGCTTCTTAAACATATGGAGCTTCATGAAGTTGGCTATTAGGATCAAATAAACCCGAGTGGCAGGCAGCCAGTCCTATTTTAAGTTGATCACTGCAGTGGCAGTCAAATTCTGATGAAAGTGCTCCTACTGAAAGGAGAGGAGAACCATGCCTGTTGGCCCACTCACTATTTATTTATTGTTTTTCACAACAAACTTTCAAAGCAGAAATTCATTTGTGAAAACAAAAAGGTAATGGCACTGACCTGAAAGGAGTTTTCTCCCTGTGCATGTGGTACAATGGTTGCTTTCCCTACACATGATGGTCATGCCTTACTTGCGGGACCTGGGCAAGAAAAATATGAATTTGAAGGGCCGCCCTAAATTGGACGGACCTCCCAGTGCATGAAAGTTGTGACCCTAGGGCAGAAGATTCCCAGCGTCAATTGGCCGCCCGCCGGTAGAAGAGAGTCTCCACTTCTAGTCTATTGCTGTCCCAAAATATAATTTTTGCACAAGAATTTACCTGCAACAAAAACAGTTTTGATGGTAATCTCTTGCATTAACGTTTTTGTACACACCTTCAGTGGATTTTTTTTTATTCCATGTACCTTTAGTTTTGTGCTATGTTCTTGAAAACTTGCTTGTCTTCTTTTAATTGTCTCATCTTGAATTTTCTAATATTCTGTTAAATTTCTCCTTTGTGATCAGGTGTGGAAATAGCTCACATTAATTTCGATCTTCATCCTGTACTTTATACAAAATATAGTGGAATTTATCTATATGTGTACAATTGTGCGAATCCACTGCGACCTTAATTATTTCTAGAAATTGATTTTGGGCTGCTTCCTTTGATGTTACGTTATGTCCTTTTATGTGCATTTCAATAGCACACATTAAGCCACTGGTATTGCATCGCCGCACTTCCAGTTGTCCAGGGATGTCATGTCTTTCCAATTTGGAAAGTTTTCATCACCAACCGAAGTCCGATTTGGCTTATGCAGATGTGCTATCAGTAGTTATGTTATGTTAAATAATTTTCATTTAGTTCACATGCATCACTACTTGGCCACTTAGAGCCATGTTTACAAAGCCCTTGCGTTGCCCTTGCACCACATACGGTAACGCAAGGCGACGCAAGGCAACACAAGTGCTTGAGTGAGATTTACTAAGCCACGCAAAGTCTCCTTGTGTGGCTCTGCGCAACTTAGTAGATCCAGAGTCACTCAAGGTGGCGCATATCACTGCTGTTTGGTTACTCTGCGTTCGGAAGGAATACCATGGGTGGAGCATGGGCGTTCCCATGCAGCCACCCATGGATTTTGTGTAGTGAACCTAGAATTGTGTCACAATGCTACGCCATCTCAACAGAGGCGTAACAAGGAGAAATATCTTTACTTTTCATCGTTATTTCATCTTTCTATGTGTGCTGAATTCTGCAGCACATGTAGAAAGAGGAAAATGCTTCAAAGGATTGTTTTTGTGCAGGAAGGTATCCCTTCCTGCAGAAAAACAATCCTGCTTGTAAAGCAGGCATCCTTGCACCATGGCGCAAGGGTGCCTGCATTGGTGCTAAGCAGCACACAGAGCACCAGCAGAGGGAGAAAGCAGGAATGCATCATAGCTTAGTAGATATGGCCTATTCCAAAGATGATGGACAGAATTCTGAACATTGTCAGACATTCACCCCCAATCCCAGATCTGGGTTAAATCCATCCTTTTCTTGCTCACCATGCCACCCCAGTTTGAACCCAGCCATATGCAAATCAGTCTTGACCCTCCTCCCCATGGGAACGGTTCAGCCCGAACTGCCAGGCGCTGTGGCTGTCCCACGGCGATGCAGCATTAAGGCTCACATTTGGGCCTTTTTACTGCACCGCCACGGGACCACCACGCCGCCAGCCTGCCCACCAGACCACGATTTCACTCGTAATCTGGCAGGCGGCGGCCCTGTTGGCGGTGTGGGAGCGGGTCAAGGGTGTGGTGACCTGCTCCCACACTGCCAAACTCGTAATTGGGCCCTTAGTGATTAACCAATAGCAAACATTTACATTTCTTTCAGATTGCAGGTACCCTGGTGAAAAGGCCTGTTTCTTCTTTAGTTCTCTGTCAATGGATAGCCCAGAGGAAAGGGTGCTATGTGTGGGCTAATTTTTTCCTTTACAAATGCATTAGACACAGCTCTCTCAGGGAGATCTCCTGAGGCAGGTGGAGATTTTTTTTTAATGGCAATCACTGCCATTAGTGCAGTAGGTGCAGTGGCACAAGGCCATTGCATCCTGATTTTGGCTGTGCTACTAAGAAAATAATGTGTGGGAACCCTTTCTTCCTTGTTAGCATTAAGGCTAAGGTTACCCTGGCTGCGCAGGGAACAGGTCTAAAACAACAGCCGGCGAGATGTGGGATCTACTCCCCTTTTGTTTTTTTACATAAGGGGGTAGACAACCTGCTTTGGGCATCATGTCTAGGAGTGATGGGCCAGTGGAGAGGGTGGGCAGAGTAGTAGGTGTCATTTGTGCCGCAAATTCAGTGGCACGGGGCCCAGGGGTGTAAACCAGTTACTAAACCCCAATTACTATTGTTTAACTATCTTCTCTTGCTTACCTTAGGGCCCAGTGCACCATTGTTGTGCCAGTATTGCTGTGGGCCTCTGAACAATGGCCCAAGAGAAGGGAAAGTTGAAGCAGGGGAGACACATTAGCCTAGGCCTTAAAGAGATGACGAAACAGGGAATGGGGCAAGACGGAGGCCCATCTTTTAAAAAAGGGGCAGAGAAGACTGCCACTTTGCAAGGCAGTTAATCTTTTTAGTGAAGCAGGTGAAATGGCACTGGGGCCCAGGAGTGAGTCCCACTGCATAACAGTTATGACTGTCTTCATTTATAAACAGGATTGGAGGCTCACTTTTCTTCCTAGCATAAGAGGTGAGAGCACCTTTGCTGCAAAGGTATTTGGACAAAATATTGAGTTAAAAATATGAAGTCACAGAAATATCAAGTTTTTAATATCATGATACACAAATATTGTGATGCAAGAATATCGTTGACAAAAATATTGATTTTCAAGGTAAGTAATATCGATGTCAAAAATATCTGTGTCATTAATATCATTTACAAAAATATAGTTGAAAAAATATCGTTTTATAATTATCTTTATGTATGTTAAAAATTGTTTGTATAATTGTTTATGCTTTTAATTATAGTTTGTAATTATTAGTTATTTTTAAATTTAAATTTAATTGTTAATTGTAGTTTATAGTGTTGTAGCAGGATGTGGGTTTGTAGGGCTACAGGGTGGGAAGCAAATTAATTATAATTCATTAATAATTCATTTTTAATTCATGTTCATTATTTAATTGATAATTAATTATGTAAATTGTATAATTAATATATTTTTTACGTTATATTTTAGGTGCAGGTTGTGGGGATTGTAAGGGTAAAGATTGGGAAGTTAATGAAGAAATAATGTATTACTTATTCATTTATTATCAATTATTTACTTGATAATTATGTAAATTGTGAAATTAGCATATTTGTTAAATTACATTTTAGGTGTGGGCTGTTTAGTTTGCAGAGGAATACGGTGAGAAGTTAATTAAGTAATAATTCCTTACTAATTCATTATTAATTGTAATTGAAAAATTATTGATACATTTGTAAAATGTTTAATCATTTAATTGTTTTATGTTATATAATAGGTGTGTTTTATTGTGTTTGTAGAAGAAGTTATTTAAGTTATAAGAAATTTAAAATTATTCATTTATTAAAAATGGTTTATTTATTACTTAATATGTTAATTGTGTTATACTTTTTAAATTTCTATTATATTTTAATTGTTGGCTGTTATGTTTGTGGAAGTATAGGGCCTCATTACAAAGGGGCGCGGTCAGTTTGACCGCCCCATTACAATGCGACCGCAGAGTTGGCTGTTGCAAAGTGCTCCTTAACACTGCGGTGGGACCGCCATGAAAAGGCAGTCGGAAAGGGACATCCTAATCCCCACGTTGGTGCCTGCGCAGGCACCATCTCTATTGTAGGGTTAGGATTTTCCCACCGCCGCCCCGACGGTATCTTGGATCCTGTCGGAGGTGACGGACCTACCACCGACCTCTGTGGTCTGACTGGTTGCATCGTAATGCAGCAGTCGGACCGATGCCCTGTATATCGGGCAGACTGCCACCGACGGCGTGTTGGTGGCAGTCCACCCAATATTATAATAAGGGCCAAAGTGTGGATTATCAACTACAGAAAAAGTACTCCTGGAATGGTAATTCCTCCCCCTGCACTCGGCCCTGAAAGTTCTGCGACCCCAAGTACTGCCATAAATTTTTGGAGGGGGGCCCAACTTAAAAACATTTTGCTCTGGGGCCATCATAACAAAAAAGTTTGAAGACCTCTGGTCTAGGATATGCTGCCCAGGGAGGCAGAACATTTACAGGTGTAGAGAGCTCTAGGCATTTCAAGTGGGATAGGGCAAGGCAGCTCTAGGATTCTAGAAATGCACTGCCATAGTATGCCTGCCTAGGTTGCCCTAGGATGAAGAGCCTGTCTAAGAGTAGGCTGCTCTGGGATGCACTTTGAATGGGTATGTTCCCATGTTAGATTAATTGAATCTGTCAACTTGATTGATTTGTGGGGGAAGGATTTTAGTGTTTGATCATCATCCTGGAAGACAAGTGATCGATTTGTGGCCAAAGCACTTACTCATCTTATAGGATGGTACGCATGCCCATTTCATGGCAGAAGTACATGGGAGTAGGCCAATCTTTGGAGGGAGTGATGTGGGCTACCATTAAAGTTAATTTAATGCATATTTGTATTGTATTGAATGTACGCTAGGATTTTTGTCTTAATTCATTCTATTGTAAGAAAGTGTGTGGCGTGCCCTGGTCAAGAGCTCTATTGTGAGGAATGTGATACCAAACTGTATGATATTTTTCTCCAGTGTTGGATGCTTAGACTATGTTCTGTTACATTCTACTGCTGGGCGCCGTGTATAAGGGATGTGATTTTGCACGAGAATAGACAACCGAGTAACATATTTGTGCTGTACTGGATGTGTATGTAATGTTCTATCTAATGTGTCCTGTTGAGGGTTTTGTATTTTGTCCATGGCTAAAATGGTCCTGAGAAAACAGGGGTAAAGATGGACACCATCTATATTTTTTGATCAATTGGTTATAATGATATGGTAATGGAATATAGAGCTTTGAATATTATGTTACAAAACTATTGTAGCAAAAATATCATCAACCAAAATATTGGCAAAGTAGATATATTCTGGTATGTATAGGTTGACTATATCTAATTCCACATATATGTACCTTGACAATATATTTAGATGTGTGCTTAAAAATAGAAAATCTATACTTACCAAAATATTGTGATGGTTCACAGAACGATACAAAAGGTGATGATGGACGGAACGTTTGAGCCAATCAAACACTCACCCCCAGTCAACTGATCTGGGTTTAATCCATCATCATTCTTTAGCTCACTCCACCACCCCAGTTCAGACATGGCCATATGCAAATCAGTCTGACCCTGTGCCTCATGGGAACAGTCCAGCCCGAACTGCCAAGCCATGTCTTCCTGGACCGGAAACAAGCATCCTAGGACCGGTTACTGGCATTTCAGCCGTCATCAGCCAGGCTTGCTTGAATCCAGTGGCAAAGTGAGCAAGGGACCCACGTCTGGGCATACCCCGCCAACTTAGGGGCGACCAAGCGATACAAAGGGGATGATGGACGGAACGTTTGAGCCAATCAAACACTCACTCCCAGTCAACTGATCTGGGTTTAATCCATCATCATTCTTTAGCTCACTCCACCACCCCAGTTCAGACATGGCCATATGCAAATCAGTCTGACCCTGTGCCTCATGGGAACAGTCCAGCCCGAACTGCCAAGCCATGTCTTCCTGGACCGGAAACAAGCATCCTAGGACCGGTTTCTGGCATTTCAGCCGTCATCAGCCAGGCTTGCTTGAATCCAGTGGCAAAGTGAGCAAGGGACCCACGTCTGGGCATACCCCGCCAACTTAGGGCGACCAAGCGATACAAAGGGGATGATGGACGGAACGTTTGAGCCAATCAAACACTCACTTCCAGTCAACTGATCTGGGTTTAATCCATCATCATTCTTTAGCTCACTCCACCACCCCAGTTCAGACATGGCCATATGCAAATCAGTCTGACCCTGTGCCTCATGGGAACAGTCCAGCACGAACTGCCAAGCCATGTCTTCCCTGGACCGGAAACAAGCATCCTAGGACCGGTTTCTGGCATTCCAGCCACTGGATTCAAGCAAGCCTGGCTGATGACGGCTGGAATGCCAGAAACCGGTCCTAGGATGCTTGTTTCCGGTCCAGGGAAGACATGGCTTGGCAGTTCGGGCTGGACTGTTCCCATGAGGCACAGGGTCAGACTGATTTGCATATGGCCATGTCTGAACTGGGGTGGTGGAGTGAGCTAAAGAATGATGATGGATTAAACCCAGATCAGTTGACTGGGGGTGAGTGTTTGATTGGCTCAGCGTTCCGTCCATCATCCCCTTTTGTATCGCTTTGTTCGCCCTAAGTTGGCGGGGTATGCCCAGACGTGTGTCCCTTGCTCACTTTGCCACTGGATTCAGGCAAGCCTGGCTGATGACGGCTGGAATGCCAGAAACCGGTCCTAGAATGCTTGTTTCCGGTCCAGGGAAGACATGGCTTGGCAGTTCGGGCTGGACTGTTCCCATGAGGCACAGGGTCAGACTGATTTGCATATGGCCATGTCTGAACTGGGGTGGTGGAGTGAGCTAAAGAATGATGATGGATTAAACCCAGATCAGTTGACTGGGGGTGAGTGTTTGATTGGCTCAAACGTTCCGTCCATCATCCCCTTTGTATCGCTTTGTTCGCCCTAAGTTGGCGGGGGTATGCCCAGACGTGGGTCCCTTGCTCACTTTGCCACTGGATTCAAGCAAGCCTGGCTGATGACGGCTGGAATGCCAGAAACCGGTCCTAGGATGCTTGTTTCCGGTCCAGGGAAGACATGGCTTGGCAGTTCGGGCTGGACTGTTCCCATGAGGCACAGGGTCAGACTGATTTGCATATGGCCATGTCTGAACTGGGGTGGTGGAGTGAGCTAAAGAATGATGATGGATTAAACCCAGATCAGTTGACTGGGGGTGAGTGTTTGATTGGCTCAAACGTTCCGTCCATCATCCCCTTTGTATCGCTTTGTTCGCCCTAAGTTGGCGGGGGTATGCCCAGACGTGGGTCCCTTGCTCACTTTGCCACTGGATTCAAGCAAGCCTGGCTGATGACGGCTGGAATGCCAGAAACCGGTCCTAGGATGCTTGTTTCCGGTCCAGGGAAGACATGGCTTGGCAGTTCGGGCTGGACTGTTCCCATGAGGCACAGGGTCAGACTGATTTGCATATGGCCATGTCTGAACTGGGGTGGTGGAGTGAGCTAAAGAATGATGATGGATTAAACCCAGATCAGTTGACTGGGGGTGAGTGTTTGATTGGCTCAAACGTTCCGTCCATCATCCCCTTTTGTATCGCTTGGTTCACAGAACGAGCATCTCAGGGTTTTGATGAGTGTAAACCCCATTTAATACAGATGATTGTGTGGCATTTTGGTGGAGAGAAGAGGAGGTTTTCAGGACATTTCTCAAGTGATAGGAATTGTAAATATGTGCATTGTATGATGGTGGAGAGGTTGTTCATGAGGTCTGAAGCATACACCGAGAAGCCTTTTTTTGCCTTTGCATATTGTAGGGTTGGCAAGGGAGGGAAGGCTGAGATCTGCAGACTAATGGCATAATTTGGTTGTCTATCATGTAGTATTGAAAGAGAGAGTGGTGCACGGGGCAGGAATTTATATGACAAGCAGAATATTCCACATTTTATTGTATCTCTTTGAAAGTCAGTGAAGATAAATGATCATCAGCACATACAAGGCACCGAATATGCATGGGTGTTACATTTTGATATGTGTGATAACTCCTGTTGATGCACGTACCAGAATTTTGAGTTTTGAAATCATTGCTACACTCCCCAGAAGTTTCCACAGCTGAATTTCAGCAGGTCGAATCTGCCGAAATTCACAAGGGGAAAATGCCTGGTAAAAACTGATACATGCAGAATTTGGTGTGGTAAAAGTCGAAGTCTGCAATTTATGCCACATTTTCAGAAGAAAAAATTATAATTGGGAGTATTTTATACCTCGCCCCATAGTACCATAATTTACAGGGTGGTGTATCTACCCAACCACCCTCCGTCTCTAATGAAATCAGGACCCAAGGATCTTCATTTTAGACCATTTTCTGAAGACATTTTCTGGAGTAAATTTAGGTCCCTTTCCAGGTATGCAGCTGTTTCTCCATAGGATACTTCCTACACGTGCATTTACAGATGCTTCTCCCAAGTTTCCATGGGTTTGTGTAAGGTTGGGCAGACAAGTGTAATGCATGTTTCTTGGGATGCCAGAGGAGACTCCATAGAAGTATATGCCACAAACTTTCTATTAAGAATCCCTTAGCTGCATCTTCCACCAAATATCAAAGTGCTGCTTCTAGTGATTACATCACTTGGCTTTGAAATAGGAGGAGTGACCAACAAGGACCCAGGAGCGTTCCCCTGTAGGATGTAGGAGGGGATTGCTTGCATGCACTCCAGCCCAGCAGTGACAGTACATGAGAAATCATGCACATTCAGTAATGGCACCAATTGTGTGCTGCCATATCAACTGTGCAGCAGGCCAGCAGCACTGTTTCATAGTTAGCTTGGTATACCAGATGATCTTTAACCAACAACAGCTATTTATGAAATGCTGCTCTCTGCCCACTGTTTCTTTAGTGCTGTGTTTGGCCCACACACTGTAGATGCAGAATTTATGAGGTAGTCTGCATCATTTCAAGGCAAAGCAGTAGCATGAAAATAAGCTTCTAGAATCAAAACAGCTGGAAGCTTCAGCAGAGAGGAAACATGGGCTGGCCCAGTAAGCCAAAGTTGGTTGGGTGGATGTCTGAGATTCTACTGTGCTGTCCCTCTGATTCCTACTATCCACTCACATTTACTGCATGTGGCAGCATTGCAGCAGCACTCACTGACCTGCAGGAAGTCTAGTGTGCTCACCATGCTGCTGTGTGGTGTGAAAAGAGTGCGGTAGAAACAGACGTGCAGAAATGTTTTTCCTTGGAGCCATTGAGGATACTGCATTGCATACTTGCAGGCAATGTAGGCATGGCAATAGTGATTTACATGGGTGGCAACTTTGGATATTGGAATACCCATGAGACTTTGCATTTTGAGGGCCAATAAGGGTGCTGGAAAATTATTTGGGGGTTATATGTTGCAGACCAATGAGGATATAGGAAAGACAAAGATGCTTTGCATGCTTCGGGCAATGAGAATATTGGAATGGAAACAGTTCTTTACATTATAGGGGCAATTGCACATTAAGAGCCGGAGTAATCTTGGCATTGGCATTATGGCAGAATTTGTAAGACTATAGATAACAAGCATTCTTTCAGGACTGAGTCTATATAATAAGTGACCTGCGGGTAACAAGTAATTTGCACTGACCCTAACCCTCTGAGCAGCACATCTGACACCAAGGCAGCCGCTGCACAAGGAGCAGCCTCCACACATTTTGAGTATTGGTGATCAGCCCTTAGGGATGGCATATTGAGCAGAATTCTGACATATTTGAGTGGGACCATTAACTGGCTGGTGCTAGGTTTATCATAATTTTTTGCAGAGTCCTGAAATGCATGCACAACATCATGCAATTGTTCACCCCTGGAATATCTGAGCAACAGGCATATATGTGGGAAAAATATGAGATATGATGGAACTACCCTGGCATACAATTGAACTAATTTAGATAGTATTTTACTTTCTAGCGCAGACTTTTTGTACAGCTATTCATTTACACTTGAACAGAGACGCACATTATAGCCTTGAAATTGATTTTATGTCTCCTGGCTTGTGTTTTCAGTTTAGATGTTTCCCAGTGTCAGATAAGCATTGTTCTTAATCTGCCAGAAATACTTGCCGACGGTCTGTAGTGCCTGTGTCAGGCAACACACTTTTCTTCTACATACATCCATTATTTTCAGCTGTGGGGCATTATTGCTCCTGGAAGCTGTGATAGACCCTCAAGTAAGGTAATACTTAACTAGTTTGTCTATACAACAAACTGCATATTAGCGATTGCATTTGGAAAATGTTAGATTTAGGGTAGGCCAGTTGGCCTCATGTTTTCCATAATGTTCTCAGATGACACACCTACCATAAACTCCTGTATAGGCTTGCTCAATATGCTCGCTCCATCAATTAAATGTGGTGGAGACATGAACCTTTTCACCAGGGCTCTTTCTAATCCCCAGTGCAGCCGTGTTAGCCATTACTGTACTAGCACAAGTATATGAAACATAGTGGCCTATATAGATAACGAAATTATTTTGCTATTTTATTTGCTAGCAATATATAAAGGGACCGAGCCCACCATATGAGCTTTGAAAACACAAAAGGCAATATAAATAATGTTCATTATAAAAATATTAAATACTCTACAAATAAAGCATCAACTGATAGAGTTTTAAAACAAATGTATAAAAGGATGTAAAGAAATTGGCTGCAAAAACATTTATTTGATATGAAATACAAATTGATCAGAAATGACCTCAATATAAATACTATATACATTTGATGTACAATTTCCTGAAAAAACACTACCATTGACAAAAACGCCAGAGATTTGGTTGAAGTTATAAGGCAGTCGAATACAGACATCTCTCAAGTACGTTGAGGAGCAACAGATTTTGTGCAGTTTTCCACAAGAAGCTACAGTGTAAGCACTTATGCAATCTGAAATATGCCAGGGATATATTTCCGAATGGGGAAAAAGTAAGACATAAAGTATATTTAAATTTGCTAATTCTTTCCTTTTTTTAGTCGAGGGGGAAACATTGTTTCCTAGGAGCAGCAAACTCCCCCACTAGGTTTGGAGTTGTTCCATTTCCACCCAGTACGAACATTTTCTTCTACCCTTGGAAGAGTGATTGTTTTGTGGGCTTGGCAAATACTTGAAAAAGATTTATGAATGCTCACAGATCTTGAGTTTATGGGTTTTTATCAGCTTTTGCATTCATTCCTACCATGGAATGCCACAACCTACCCCTACGAGTCAATTTACACACATGTAAAATAACACCGTCTTGGTGTGTTTCGACCTGTGTTGTGAGTTAATCCATTTACAAGTGCAAATTCACAATATTTTTAATGACAAAGATCAATTTGACTTCTCAGTGCTACTTTTTGCACACCTAACTGGACCATTCTGAGGCCACGATTTTCCCGGTTGATAAAACTGCCCAGGGCAAATACTCTTAGGGTACCCTGCAGTACAACCCCTCTGGGCGGATATAGTGGGCATTTCATAGTTTTGCCTGTCAGAATGGGGTATAACAAACAGTTCCACCGATGGGATCACGTTTTCCCTTAGGAAAATCAACCAACTAGCACCTAGAGGCATTTGTGCTCGAAAAACACTAGGGGGCAGATTTACAAGAAGGTGCCGCAGCGTGGCACCGCAAGCCCTTTGGCTGCGCCACGCTGCGGCACTTTCAGAGCACAGGAATGCGACATATTTACAATGATATGTTGCATTCCTGTGCTCTCCCCTGCACTGGCGCACAAACAGCTGCCATGCACTGGCGCAGGCACCCTTGCACCATGGTGCAAGGATACCTGCATCATGGGGAGATTGTTTTTGTGCAGGAAGGGGCACCTTCCTGCACAAAAACAATCACTACAGGCATTTTCCTCTTTCAATGCATGCTGTAGAATGCAGCACGCATTGAAAGAGGAAAAAAACAGAGGAGAAATGAAAACATGTCTTCTCATTGCACCTCGCTACGCCGTGGCATAGCATACTGACGCATTTCCAGGTTTACGAATCCTCGTAAATCTGGAAATGTGTCTGGTTCCATGGGTGTTGCGTGGGAACACCCACAGCAACACCCATGGAACGCCCCTTTCCCGCAAAGTTCTGCGTGTAAAGGGGCCGTATTTACAAGGACAGGCTTTTCCTGTACTTGTAAATATGGGGCAGAGAAATGCGCTGCCAGTGAGTCACAAAAAGTGACGTACTGGCTGCGCAAGGGGCTTGTAAATCTGCTCCTAGGTCCATGTGGAATTTGCATCCGACACAAAATCTTAAATCAGGTGCAAACCATTTTTAGTTTTTGCTCAAGACTCAAAATCAGTCTGTCAGTGTTGCAGAGGAACTCAAATAGCTTTGTAAATCAGGTTCAGTATATTTTCTTTTTACTAATGGATTTTAAGATATTCAAGGTTAGATTATATTATGTAAGGCATTTTCCGCCGAAATTGTCTCAAAAACGGTGCATTGTCTGTTGTTGTTTGATATGTTTTATATGTTAAAGGCTACGCTGAGATATTTAATAAAAGTATGTATATCCTGTCCGCCTTCTGAGAAGTGCATTGTATTCCATGGCCCTTGTAATAAGGTGGACGGAATAGCTGTCTCGTTTGTGACAAAAGACAAACTTTAAAAAAACTTTTGTGTTAGTGAAGTGCATCATTCTGCTCATGGGAGTGCCTGTGAGTTGTAACGCTCTATAAAAATAGAAAAATACACATAATCAGAGACAGATGGGATCCATTGGATTAGGCGCAGGAAGGGAAATAAGCAGTGTGCATAAGTAGAACAGTCCTTATCGGTCATCAAACTCCCCATCCCCTTATCAACGTTAACGATGGCAGCTTGTCAGCACCTGGACTCTATTAAAGGGCTTATACACCGAGGTCTCCAGCCGAGACAGATACCAAATCCCCAGATCCCTGCAGAGTGTTTTTAACTCCACACCAGCCAAAGAGGCTTCATCCGGAGCAGGGGAGATTTAGAACACGCAGTTTGGGATAATAATATCGAACCAGTCAGGCATAACTGTCAGGAATGCTGCAATCCTAACCAAAGCAAGGGCCTCCCAATCATCGCCATTCTAAGATAGCTCAGTGGGTTGAGCTCCCACTGCAGAGATCTGTAGACTGCACGTTCCTGGTTGAAACTCAAACAGGGTCTAACTTGGTTGTTCACAGACCTCTTGAGTTTCCCGGGTCGATGTGTAAGTGGTTCATCCCGACCAGGATTTTTCTTTGCATTCTGGGACCTGCAGTACTGTTTAGTCATTCTAAGTGCTGGACTAAAAGTCCCAGAGTGAAAAGAAAAAACTGCGCTTGAATAATCATGCATGGGCCTAATCAGCACAGAAGCTCTGATTTCTTTTATCCTTCCTAGGTGTGTAAGAGGTGGCTGTCAAGTCTCCTGAGTCAATGTGTGTGTAAATGATCTATTCCAGGTTTTTCTTTCTTTGTGTTCTGGTACTTGTAGTCCTTTTTATCCTGTTATAAATTCCATTGGTACCGTATGGAGATGAGGTGCCAATTGAAATTACTGTGATTTAGAAAAAAGTTATTTCCTTGCGTGTAAAGTTAGAGGGATTCCCTATCCTGGGGGCCTTACATATCCATGCCTGATATCCAGCGTGGTCTTGGGAGGTTCCCACTATTGTGAGGAAATACAGCCTATGGGGTGATGATCTTTGATACGACAGAGGAGAGGCCAGAGGCCCCAGCACGGATCCCAACTCTAGGCCTAGAGAAATTGTAGCAGGGACCATCCCTGAAATACGGCTGTGGTTGCAGTTGAGGCAAGTGTCCACACCCGCAACAATAAACACGTTCTCATTGAGGAGGTAAGCCCTTTGTGCCACCGAACTAACTGGAGCATCGCCTGAACCTATGAATGTATATCAACCCTAACGCTCACAAGGGTGTGTGCCCCCTGCATATCAAATCAACAGTACAGATAGGACACAATATCGAGCACGTGATATCAAAAATAAAATATCAACAGATAAGTAAGTCTAGATTTTCTATACCTGACTCTTCATGTATGTACCTACACGGTACATATATCTTCTAGATACATAGATGTGGAGTTAGGAATCCTAAAACTATTCTTCCTTACATGCACTTACCTTTCAATGTTTTGTCCCTCAAGATTCTGTCCTCGATATTAGTATATCACAATATTGTTGGTGTCGATATTCAGTAGTACAATCGCCCACAAGCTCAGACCCATAGCTGGGCGATGAGCAGGTTCAATGCAGTGGCTTGGCTTCTTCGGAGCCATGAATTGGGACTGATACTGGGAGACTGTAACCACTGGGTGGCTGAGGGACAGGGACTAGTCCTGGGGTGGAGAGGGACAACAGTGTCAGCCAAATAACAATGGAGTGTTTGCTCCTCCAAAACCCCTATCACCTCCCCCTAAATAACTGTTAGGCACTGAGTCAGATTTACATACTCATCTTTTCCTGCATCTACCACTGGGCCCCGTTACTAAAACCACAACTGATAATGTGGGAAAATTCACACACTGATTGGGGTCCTTCTGCCCAGATCTGTATGGAGCCCTACTGTGCAAATACTATATAGGATACAGAGGCTTGGAAGCGACATCCCTACTGAGACTCTAAGCTCTAATGAGTCTCTCTCTAGTGCTTTACCCCTGGTTTCCCTAGATTCTCCTGGAATAATTAGCCAACTCTAAGACAGTCACAAGTGCGCCAGGTGAACCTAGGAAAATAAACCACAATCCTGCTTCTTGTTGACATATGTGTGGGTTACCCAATATAGTATCTGCTTTAATTCACAAACAAAATGGTATCCATTAAACACAAAGCTTCAATAAAATAAGTTTTCACCTCTGTGGGAACAGATAAAACACCAGCCACAATGGTTGAATCACTTGTCTTGCTGTCAACGATATCAGGCAACATGAATGCTCTTACAATGAGGGGTGACATACAGCTCCTCATCTTGAAACTGCGAAAAGACATAACCTATCTGCATCAAGACTTCTCAAAGTCCATGTCCAAACTTGACCACTACCTACAAGTCAAATCAAATCAAATCAGAGGGCATTTATACAGCGCACACATCACCCTAAAGTCTCATGGCGCTCGCAAACGACTCCGAAAGGAAGTGAAATGGCTTAGATGTCAAAAAGCCATGTCTTCAACCTCTTGCGAAAAGAGTTATGGTCAGGAATGTTTCGCAGATGAATGGGAATTTTATTCCAGGATGATGGGGCAAGAAAGGAGAAAGATCGTCCTCCCTTTCTAGCAGTGTGTATTTTAAGAGGAGAAAGCAAAAACTGATTGCTAGACCTAAGCAAGCAACAGAAACTATAGTAAACCAACTAGATGGGAAAAAAGACTAAACATTCACATGAGCAGAATGAACTTCATGTGAAGTAAGTGGCTTGCAGTAGTGAAAAATCAACAAGGTATACAAAGACAAGAGCAACAACTGTAAGAGCCGATACAGGTGCAATAATCTAAGGACCAAAGGCATCAACCATGCTCATACCCGATTCTGAACTGTCGTCACATTTACAGAAACGCTTTAGAACCACCCTAAAGGCACCAAAATAATACAAGATTGTTCTCTTAGAGTCTACTCAGCTTTCCAAAATATAGAAACCAGAGAACCTGATGTTTCAACATGAAACCACGTTTTTTCAGCTGAAGGAAGACATTTTTGCAGGAGCCAGACAATAAGAAAAAATAAACTTTGAAGGAGATAATATCTCCACCTTTCAAAATGTGTCTATCACGTCAAATATGAGACGTGACCTCAAAAAGGTCACAAATCATCATCAAAATGCAAAAAAATGGTTGGGCTTCTTCTTCTGAGTATCATTCAGCTATAAAAGGGAACAACACTTCATATCCTTAAACCAGGAAGCCCTGTAAATTCTTAGTCCCTCCAACCCAGAAAGTGAGGACCTTTCAACCTCACAACGGAGGGATAGGGCTTGGCGAAGGCAACACACAAGTAAGGATAATCATGAAGCTAGACATCTATGAACAATGCATGCCAGAGACCTGAGACATCTCTTCAACGAAGATCAACCATAATGTTAGCTAAAATT
The DNA here is from genome assembly GCA_963921515.1 of Calotriton arnoldi. NCBI lineage: Eukaryota > Metazoa > Chordata > Amphibia > Caudata > Salamandridae > Calotriton > Calotriton arnoldi. The sequence goes on from CAWUFW010000795.1 coordinate 639,041, forward strand.
AGCTAATTTGCTTTATATTTTGACTTCACTCTTATGCGTAATCTCCCAGAGTCCAGAGTGAGACTGTCTGAGCAATATAAACACCCTCCCAGGATCCAGGGTGAGACTGTCTGAGCAATAAAAAGACCCTATATAGTAGAATGTTTTGGACGTCCTTTTTCTTCAGGCCTATCATCCCCTAGATAGAATCTCCCACCTGGGCTCAGCCACCGAGCTCTACTACTGGTTAGCTGTCACTGTCACCCTGTTGATATACTAGCAAGACACAAATTTTGTTTTTTCATGTTTGTTATGAATGTGTTCTATTATTGGTTTGTTGATCTGTATAACCTAATCGTAAGTAAGATGGAATTAGGTCACTTTGACAATACCATTTATTGCTTTAGGCTCCCAAAAACGAACATCCACCATTTTACGTGGTTATTCCAAACTGTGCCATCATATACTTTTCTCACGTCAATTTCAAAAGCCACAATGGCTCCACTGATGATTCTATTCCTCAACACCCAAGGCCTGAATGCCCCGATAAAATACAAAACATTTCTATAATGGCTTGCTGCAAAAATACATAGGACCAGTGTTTTTACAGGAAACCCACCCACTGAAACACGATGTTCATAGATTGAAGTCCACCTTTTATCCTTTGCAATTTCATTCAACAGGTTCCACTAAAACTAAAGGGGTGGTCATTGTTTATAGAAGGGACATACAATTCAAGCTCCGTTGAACCTATCGTGCTTCTGAAGGATGTAGTCTATTCCTAAAGGGCAAATTGGAATAAAGGAGATAATAGTAGTGTCAATATATGGCCCAGTGAAAGCAGAGGCTATACATATATATATTCACTGAAAAAACCACAGGTTTCAGGGACAGTATAGTTAGGAATTTGCATTTAAAAAACCTTAGAAATTCATGGAAAAAAACACAAGTTACAGGAACGTTATAGTTAGAAGTTAACATTTAAAAAACCTTAGAAATTCACTGACAAAAAAACACAGGTTACAGGAACGTTATAGTTAGCCTGACATTTCACTCGTTCAAAACCAGAGAAATTCAGCCGTTATAGTTAGCTGAACTAACTATAACTCGCGCCCCGCAATGGACTGCTGATGACGTCACATATTACATCACTCATGACATGGTCAGTGACATCTCTGATGACATCACTGATGGCATCACTGAAACCCATGTTTTTTTCAGTGAATTTCTAAGGTTTTTTAAATGCTAATTACTAACCTTTTTTTTAAGTAAATAGATATATTTATACATATATATACATAATATATATACATATTTAAAAAAAAAATAATTTATATAAATATGTTTCAAACCATATACCGGACGCGGTTTTTAGCGTTTTGTAAGCAAAACCCATTTATCTATATCGCACGTTCGCGATACCATTGTGCACACTACTGGGCCTTACTTCTGGATCTCCGTACGAATCGCGGCTCCAGAGTGATTTTTAAGAGTTATATTTCACATAATGTATAATTTACAATTGATTATTAGTTTAATATTTTGGTTTAAATTAAATTAAATTTCTTTGTTTCTTTCAAAAATGTAAATGTGGAATCGTGACCCAGACGCGACTCTTTCTTTTCTATTTGTAATATTAATGAATATATATATATATAGACAATAATAATCTTAAGTTTAAGGTTACAGTTTTGCTAAGATAGTAAATAAACTTGTATATTAATAAAAGAAAGTTATTAAAATGTTTTTTTAATAATAATTTCAGGAATCGCAGCTTCCGGATTCGCATATGGGACGCAAATCTAACGTTTTTTTTAAACAACATTATATATAAATATAAATTCATTTACTACATTTTGAATAAAGAGGTACAGTTATTTGTAAATAAAATATTATAAGATACAGCCAAATATTGTTGAAATGTAAATTTAAAAGAAATTGCGAAATCGCGTTCGTTAGGCGGTGGCACCGCGTAGGAGTCGCGGACCCCATGTGACACAAAAAAAGACATTTGATTGGTTAAAGATCCTCTCATCCCAAAGTTAGCTAGATCCCACCCTCTTTCTTCTAATTTTGGGTGTGGTTGGCAACAGTCAAACTGAATCAGGAAGAATCTATTTTGCAGGTGTTTTGGTGTTTTTTGGATTTCTACTTTGAAAATTTTAAATGGCAACACCACAAGACTTGCAGGAGGAGGAGGAGCAGACCCTTTCGGAGGAGAAAGAGGAGCCACAGCGCAAGAAGAAGTAGAGTGTGGTCTGGCAATTTTTTACCATTCCGGAGGGCCAGAAAAAAGTAAACGCACAGAAGGTGACATGCAACATATGCAAAAAGGTGCTGTCTCGGGGATCTGAGAAAAATATTCTTGTGGTACATCTTCTATGTACAAGCACCTGAAGACGATGCATCAAAACCATCTTGCAAGAGCTGAACTTGCATGACTTAATGCAAGTGAAGGTGACCAAGATGCACAGTCTTCTACACTGCAGAGCATTCCACCAACTCTCCCTGATTTCGCCAAGGCAGGACTTTTTTGCATTAAATGCATTACGGTTTTGAGTGTGGGGGAACAGGTTGTCCAAACCATGTCGGACACCATTTACAACCACCATTGTTCATTTTCTTTTCCCCCAATTAGGCACACTGTTTTGTGCTTGTTTTTTGTTTAAATTTTCATTTTTAAAATCTAAAAAACACCCAAAAACACACCAAATAATTAGAAAAAACAAAAAATATAGAAAATAGTTTTTAAAAAACAAAAAAAACAGTTCTATGGAACCACCTATTGTGGTTAAAAAAAGAAAAAATATATGTTGTGTGAATAGATGAGTCAATCAGTAGCGTCTGTGTGATTGGAAGAGCGCAATCATAGAGTCTGAGTGATTGCATGAGTTAATGGGTGGTGCTTGAGTGAATGGATTAGTGTAAGGGTAGTGCCTGGGTGATTGTGTGAGTGCATGGATAGTGCCTGGGTGATTGGAAGAATGTATGAATAGTGCCTGGGTGAGTGGATGAGTGCATGGGTAGTATCTGGGTGACTGTATGAGTGCATGGGTAGTGCCTGAGTGAATGGATTAGTGCAAGGGTAGTCCCTGGCTCATTGGATGAGTGCATGGGTAGTGTCTGAGTGATTGGATGAATGCATGGGTAGTGCCTTGATGATTATATGACTGCATGGGCAGTGCCTGAGTGAATGAATGAGTGCATGGTTAGTGCCTAGATGAATGGATGAGTGCAAGAGCAGTACCTGGGTGATTTCATGAGTGCATGGATAGTACCTGGGTGAATGAATGAGTGTATGGGTAGTCCCTGGGTGATTCCATGAGTGAATGGGTACTGCCTGGGTGATTGGAACAGTGCATGGGTAGTGCCTGGGTGATTGGATGAGTGCATGGATACTGCCTGGGTGATTGGAACAGTGCATGGGTAGTGTCTGGGTGTTTGAATGAGTGCATGATTTGTGCTTCAGTGAATGCAATAGTGGAAAGGTAGTGTCTGGGTGATTGGATGAGTGCATGGGTAGTACTTGGGTGATTGGATGAGTGCATGAGTACTGCCTGAGTGAACGCATGGGTACTGCATGAATGAATGGTTGAGTTGAAGGATAGTGCCTGAGTGATTGGATGAGTGCATGGGTAGTGCTTGAGTGAATAGTTGAGTGCAAGGACAATGCCTAAGTGAATAGAGGAGTGCATGGGTAGTACCTGGGTGAATGGTTGAGTGCAAGGATGGTGCCTGAGTGGTTGGATGAGTGCATGGGTAGTGCCTGAGTGAATGGATTAGTACAAGGGTAGTGCCTGGCTCATTGGATTAGTGCATGGGTAGTGTGTGGGTGATTGGATGAGTGCATGGGTAGAGCCTGGATAAACGGGTATGTGCAAGAGCAGTCTCTGGGTGAATCCATGAGTGCATGGATAGTACCTGGGTAAATGAATGTGTATGGGTAGTGCCTGGTTGTTTGGATGAGTGCATGCATAGTGCCTGGTTGGTTGCATGAGTGCATGGGTAGTCCCTGGGTGATTCCATGAGTGTATAGGTAGTGGCTGAGTGAATAGAGGAGTGCATGAGTAGTGCCTGGGTGATAGGATGAGTGCATGGGTACTGCTTGAGTGATTGGAACAGTGCATGGGTAGTGTCTGGGTGGTTGAATGAGTGCATGAGTAGTATTTGGGTAATTGGATGAGTGTATGCATAGTGCCTGAGTGAATGGATACGTGCAAGGATAGTGTTTGAATGATTGGATGAGTGCATGGGTTGTGCCTCAGTGAATACATGAGTGGAAAGGTAGTGTCTGGGCAATTGGAAGAGTGCATAGGTAGTGCCTGGGGGATTTGATGAGTACATAAGTACTGCCTGAGTGAATGCACGAGTGCATGGGTACTGCATGAATAAATGGTTGAGTTGAAGGATAGTGCCTGAGTGATTGGATGAGTGCATGAGTAGTGCTTGAGTGAATAGGTGAGTGCAAGGATAATTCCTGAGTGAATAGAGGAGTGCATGAGTAGTGCCTGAGTGAATGGTTGAGTGCAAGGATAGTGCCTGGCTCATTGGATGAGTGCATGGGTAGTGTGTGGGTGTTTGGATGAATGCATGGGTAGTGCCTTGTTGATTGCATGACTGCATGGGCAGAGTGAATGGGTGAGTGCATAAGTAGTGCCTGGATGAATGCAAGAGCAGTCTCTGGGTGATTCCGTGAGTACATGGATAGTACTTGGGTGAATGAATGAGTTCATGCATAGTGCCTGGTTGGTTGCATGAGTGCATGAGTGCATGGGTAGTCCCTGGGTGATTCCATGAGTGAATGGGTAGTGAATAGTGGAGTCCATGAGGAGTCCATGAGTAGTGTCTGGGTGATTGGATGAGTGCATGGGTACTCCCTGGGTGATTGGAACAGTGCATGGGTAGTGTCTGGGTGATTGAATGAGTACATGAGTAGTATCTCAGTGATTGGATGAGTATATGCATAGTGCCTAAGTGAATGGATAAGTGCAAGGATAGTGTTTGAATGATTGGATGAGTGCATGGGTTGTGCCTCGGTGAATACATGAGTGGAAAGGTAGTGTCTGGGTGATTGGATGAGTGCATGAGTAGTGGCTGGGTGTATGGATGAGTGCATGAGTAGTGTCTGGGTGATTAGATGAGTGCATGGGTAGTGCCTGGGTGATTGGATGAGTGCATGAGTAGTGGCTGAGTGAATTGATGAGCGCATGGATAATGCATGAACAAATAGAAAAGTGCAATGATTTGTGTATGACTTGAGATGAGTGCAAAGGTACTCCTTCCGTGAATGCATGAGTGCATGGATAGTGCTTGAGTCAATGAATGAGTGCATAAGTACTGCCTGAGTAAACGAATGAGTGCAAAGCTAATCGCTATGTTATTCCCAAGTGTACAGGTAGTGTGTGGATGAATCTAAGAGTGCATGGGTTGTGTCATATACAGTAGATTCTATCATTTAAAACTTAGGCCTATTAGCTCTATAATATATCTTAAAATACTCGTTCAAATGAGAAGATACATCAAACTTCAAAACTCTCAAATTTTGAAATATATTAAAAAGCACTTTCAATACCCACCTGTCCTGAATAAGGAGGAGAAAGTAACACATACACCTTCTTGTACACAAATTTCGAGAACATGTGGTGTGAAACAGACGTATTCTGGTATGTGTAGGCTTCTTTTGATGTATCATGTCACCACAAAGAGGCACACACATTGAGCTTTTCAGAAACATGGTAAGATTTACAACAGTGACATGAGAAGAGTTGGCGTTTCATATTTGCCTAGGTATAACTTTGTGAGCGGTTAGTAAATAATGAAGCTGCAAGAGACAAGTAAGGTTTAAAACATGATGGCAGATGGATTAGTGTTTATGCTAGTTAATATGACTGTCTGGAAAGGTACACTTAAAGTAGACCATGTTAATTTAGGTGTCTGCTTTAAATGGAAAGTGCAGTCTGTTAAGTTTGAATATCTGCGTGCTATCATGACTGGGGTATGTGTTTACTTCTACATGTTTTCTGACACGTGTTGTACATCTGATGACTCTTAAGTTAAAAACTATGTAGCTTATCATACAGGTGCACAAATCTTATCAGTTCTACTAGAGCATTCAGTCACAGAAGCAGACATCTGTTACCTATGTATATATCACAGAAGTCCTCGAATTGAGAGTTCAATACCCACCTGCCCTGTATAATGAGAAAAAGTACTCAAAATAAAAGGCCAACTATTATTATAGCACTTTTATTGGTGTATGCACTTTTTCAGAAAGTAAGTGTGATACTGCTCCTCAGGAATAGGATGATACTTTTCAAATAGTCTAAAACTTGTAGATTATTTATATTTGAAACAAATAGCATATACATAAATTTTAAACATTTCTTCAGTTTATCATGAATATTATATTATATACTCTTACCTTTTAAGTAACTTAGATACATCATTCAGTAAACCTATTTTTGACTACTATTATCCTAAACAGCATTGAAATTGTTTTCAATATAGAACAGTACCTACTATAAAGAAGAAAAAGAAAAACTGTTATTTAATGATAATATGTTACAGAAATTATAATATTATATTTTTGAGAACACAACATTAATTTACAATTACATAACATTCTCAGTTTCCCTTTTTGCTGTTCTCAGATTGTACATAACATCACCATACAGAGTGATTCGAATGTAGCATCATCATTGAACAGCGGGGAAAAAACAATCAAATTGATTGTACCAAAAACACCCAAATCAGCATAGTACATCATTATCAATATGTATAACTATGCGTTTTTCCTATCTACACTTTGTTAATCACTTGATACATTAACTCTATTATTTATCACAAATACATTTAAAAAAATGTACAATCTAATTTATTTCTGGTGCAATATTGATAACAAATATATAAACTATTTGCTTTCAAACACATTTTTCAAAATGTAATATCAATTAGGCCAAATAATAATCAAAACACTAATTATAAACACTAATAGATTGCAGTGCTTTCTAATTTCAGTTGCTATCTTCCCCAATTGGCCGAATGATGTACTCAAAACTTTGGCTGGAGAAATAACATAAAATAATTTGCTAATTGACAAGGCAATCTAGCTTTGAATTCCAGGTGGGCATCATTTCAATGTGTCCAACCTTTCTTACACTTTAAATAAACAGTATAGTGACCAGATGTTGTAGTAGGTCCATCAGTGAAAATAATAGTCACTGTTATATAAGTTCTTCCTGAAATAGATATTTGACTTCCTTTCAAATCTGTTATTTTTGTTTCCAATTTTCTTCCATTTGCTCTGCAATGTTGTAACATTAAAATGATATATTTTCCAAATCGTTCTATATGTAATGTAGACAACATCTCCGATCGACAATGTGAACATGTCATATCCTGATTTGCTTTTTTAATCAATTTGTTAAAAGATACTGATTTGCAGTCTGGTATTGCTAAGTATAAGAATCATTCTGATAGTATTTGAAAGGTAGAACTAAATGGACATTCTTCACAGTTATGGTCCCATATGTAACTTAGTCCAAATAAGTTATCAATGTGTATTCCTTTCTGTTCTAATACTCCAAGCATAAACATTAGAAACTCTTGTGCATCTTGTTGTATGTTTAGAGTAAATGTCAATGAACCAGTACATATATCTATAAGATGTTGAATACCAGAATCAGGATGAATTTTACTTCTGTCACTTACCAACTGTTGAAATAAATGATGTAGTGCAGAACAGAATCTTTCTTCACGATTTTCCTTAATTTCATGATGAAGATGTGGTAAATGAAACACAACATTCAGAACCACATTAGCATAAAGGTTGATACTTAAACTGTTTCCTAACTGGCATCCTAAAATCTCTTCATCAGTTTCTACTTTCTTTTCTTTTACACCTTCAACTTTCTCTTGAATTGTTTTCTTATTTTTAACCTCACTTGAATGTTTGAAGTATTTCCATTTTGGACAATGTATACATCTCTCATATATTAGATATTCACCTAAATGAGGAGCATAAACTCATCTTAAACTATTGTACTCTCTTACACAATTTACATCAGCACTAATCTTTTTCTCGTCAAAATCTATCAAATACAAACCAGACAATGTTCTTACTCGAGACAATGCAACGTATGCCATTCCCTCTTTGAACACCGCACTTCCAATATTTACAAAAGCTCTGTCTACACTTAAACCTTGAGATTTATGAATAGTTACTGCATATGCTAGAGACAGAGGAAACTGTTGTCTACGAACATGCAAGTCTTTTACAAGCAAAAAACGTACAACACAACGCCCAATCTGTCTTACCTCATCAATCTGGTCAAATTTTATAATCAAAAATTCTATTCCATCTCTATTTTGAAAATTAACAAAATCAACAACTTTTTCTATTGCTCCATTTACTAATCCTTCTTCTACATTCAAATTACGCCACAAAATTACTCGACAGTTTTTACATACGCATAAACTTTTTTCTAATCCTGCAGTTTTAGATACAGACTTTTACAAAGAATCCAATTTAGCCTATAATTTCTCAGTAAGAAGAATTGTTATTCCCTGGTGTTCAATTTTGTCAATAGCTTTAATTTCCAGAATTTGTTGTTTTTCCAGTTTTAGAAGTTGTTCATTGAATGTAGAACACTCTTGCAGTGTAGGTATTAGGCAAACTATAGGCTTGTTTTCTGCAACCATATTGTACATTACTTCTGCATGCTGTTTTTTCAGATGTATACAAGTTCCTTAGTAGCCGACTTTCTAAAGCTTGTTTACCATGTCCCGTCAACATACCAATTCTTATGTCTTTAAGAATATTTCCATAATCTTCATCACTTGCTTGTCGCATATTCTTAACAAGTTCTTTATATTCAAAGCGGAACCAAATATTTAGATTCCCAATACTTCCTAAAGATTTCCTTGTGTCATCATGGAGAAGAGTTTTAAAAAAAGGTTGTCCTTTAACGGGAGTAAGTTGTAGTTGGTCTCCAAATACAATGAAATGTTTTCCTCCAAACAGAACATCGTAATCTGGTTTTTAAAATCTGTTGCATTTGCAAGAGTACAAAGGCAAGCATTAAGTTTGACACAATGCTCACCTCATCAATGATTAAAAGTTTTAGTTTCTTCAGTACCCTTGAGACTTCATAACAAGCTTCTCCCAATAGCTTTTGATATACCAATGTATTATCATGTTCAACAGGTAGCATAAGTAATCGATGTAAAGTGATACCTTTAATGTTGTGTGCTGCTAATCAAGTTGGAGCTGTTACGACACAAGATAAATGTGATTCTGTAGTCTTGTGTAGATAACTGGTCAAAACTTTAATTAAGAAACATTTTCCTGTTCCCGCTTGACCACTAATGTACAACTGAATAGGATTAAATGATGAACATTGCCATTCCATTTTTTCATGGAGCAAGCCATGTTCTACCTGTTGTTTGACTTGTACATATATTTCTTTTTGTTCAATATTTATTTGTTCCTCTAACTTTTCAAACTGCTTTGCTTGCTGCATTGCAGTTTCTACCCTCATTCATGGCTAGTGCTGCTTCATTTTCAATAATTGGTTGTCCCAATGGATCTTGAGTCAGTGGACCAGACCTTTAACTGCTTTGTGAACTTTCTCTAGCTATTTCAGCTGCAATAGTACCTTCTTGTTCAATCTCATCATTTAACATTTGTAAGTAAGTTGGGAAAATTGTGCACTGAATGCTGTCTTTAGTTGAATTAAAATAATCTTTATAGAAGTCAAAATCTCTAAATAATTCTGTTTCACTACGCCAAGGCTTGAACAGTTGCAGAAGTGCTAAATAGAAACATTCTCTCTTATCTGCAGTTTCACAACTCAGTTTTCTGTGATTAATAAGATTCCATCTGAAATGTTTCACTAAACATCAATCACATCCAATTACTGCATATTTTTCTTCTTTTATATTTTCTCTAAAATTCTTTTTATACCTATTATGTTGAAGTATTTTATACAGACATATGTTTTCAAGATGTGGACTCCTTTTATGATGGAATGTATCCAACATATTGGTTTTGACAATATCAGTACTTTCTGGCTCATACTGTGCTAAGTATTCAATTTCTTGTAAAGATTTCAATACTCTATTTCGTGTAGAGGCAAGACCTAGACTTATCCAAATGATTCCTCTTGACTTTGAATATAAACTGGCTGAGCTCAAGCGATCCAAACATTCGTAGGATCCAATCTCTCTATGGGAAAGCATTATCAAGCTGAAACTGTACAATTTCTTGCTAAGAGTCTTTTCTGCAGAAATTTCTTCCCACATTTCTTTCATTTCAGACTTTTCAGATTTTGTAATATATGATGTAACATAAAGAGCAAGTAAAAAGAAGGGTTTCCCCTTGGTACCTACTTATTAAAATGGAGGCAAAAACACAGCAATCAGCTCACCATTCAACCAGTACCAATGTATTTAATACAATAAAAGAAAAAAAATTTACAGTCTTTTTTTAAAAAAAAACATTTTTTTGATGGGGTGGGAGAACATGGCGGTCGCCAGCTGAGCTGCCGCTTGCCTCCGGAGGCACCTACGTCCCGTGCCTAATGCATAGGCGAGGCTTAGACCCGCAATCTGCGATCCTGGTCTCCCGCGGCTGTCTCTCTTTCAGTGGATTTACTCACCATTTTTGTACGGGGGCCGTGGATCCTTCTTTCTGTGGGGAATGTGCATTGGCGCACTCGTCGACTTGCCGCGTTGGACTGTTGCCACCCTGGAGTTGAGGATGGGCTGCAGAGCAGCGGCTCGCGGGCTCCTCCGGGCCGATACAGGCAGAGGCAGCACTGGGCGACTTTTTTCCACCTTGGAGAGGGCTGCCCATTCGAAGCAGACGGGCGAGTATCTGCCTCCTGAGGGTAGTAGGCTCTCGCCATTCCTCCCGCAGCCACAGCAACAACAACTGGAGCAGGTGCAGGGGGGCCAGGAGGGGGGGCCCTTCTAGTACAGCTTCTGCCAGTACAACGCTCACAACTGAGGGCCGTAAGCTTGTGTCACTCTCCTCACAGTCGCAGCAAAAACAACTGGAGCAGGTACTGGGGGGCCAAGTGAGGGGGTCATCCCTAGCACAGCCCTGGTTAATATCACAGCACTGACAACAAAAGGTGTAAGGAGAGGCAAGAAACGCGGTGGGGCGGTGCAGGGGTCGGCAAGGGTGAATTCTGATGGGAAAAATGCCAAGCAGCCCCTGGATGGAAAATCTGTCACAAATAGTAGTGCAAATCAGGGGAAGGGAAGCGCCACCCTGGTCACGGTTGCTGATAGTTGTTGTTCAACTTTCCAGCGCTGCGAGGTCAAGGGCAGGAGCATAAAAGCAGGCTGAGCTAAAAGTAACCCTTTGGATTTGAAAATAAGGATTACCCCTTCTTTGCGGTCATATTTTAAAGTCCAACCACTGGTGCTGGATGTGGTTAAACAGGGGGAGGCCCTCAGAAAGAGCTCTGTAGGGCATTTGGAGTTAAGGCCCTTCTTGGAGAGGATGGAGGCGGCTGGTAGCCCCCTCCCTGCTACATTAACTTTACCTGCAATCTTACCTTTAACTCCTGGACCGGCTCCAACTGTGGCTTTGGATAAAAGCAGTGACTTTCCGGGAGGGGAAACCCTAGCCTGTCAAAGTATGGCGGCTAGTGGCAGCACAGAGGTGGGCAAAGTCTCTGAGGAATGCGAAACCGGGGGGTCCTCAGTGGCATCTCTCGAGGCTCTTTTTCCACCCTCTCAGTAGATATCAGGAAGGGTTTCTCTGTTTCTGAGGCAAATCAAGGGGAGATCAGGCTCTTCTGCGAGTCGCTAGAGAAGAAAATTGACATCCTAAATTCCAGGACAGTGGTTTTGGAAAACTCAGTGGGAGAACTTAGGGATGACTTGGGAGCGGCTAAAGCAGACATAACATCGCTCAAGAGGGAAGAGGTGGTGCTTCGGGGCAGGCTCGGGATGTTAGAAAATAATTCTCGGAGAAATAATTTGCGTCGTCTGAATGTTCCGGAGGGGAGGGAGGGGTACGATCTCAAGTCCTTCATCGTTACACTTATAAAAGAATCAATACAGATTGAAGAATCCGAGGAGGACTTGAAGAAAGATATACAGAGTCCACAGGGACCCCTTCAGGAAACATCCCAACCGGACAAAACCCAGGAAGATTCTTATAAATTTCCTTACTTTCTTCTTGAAGGAAAAGATCCTCAACAGGGCCTTAAAACAAAAATCTCTGAAACCCAGAGATTTCTCTTATGAAATCCGCTCTGATTTGGCCTGAGTCACCCTGGACAGTCAATGGGAGCTGGGCAGGAAGCTGGACGACTTTAAGAAGCTTGGTGCGGTTGCCCAGCTTAAATTCCCTGCAACCTTGAAAATCATGCATAACAACAAGATGCACAACATCAAATCAGTGCAAGAGGTAGATGAGCTTTTAGATAGTCTCGGCAAAGTTACGAAATAACTAACTATTGAGCACTATACATGTCACTTGCATTAGGGTCCCCTGGGTTCCCGGGGGTGGGTCTAATCTATCATAGGGTTTGAGATCCATGTGATACTAGACATCAGAGAGATGAGCAGAAACACAGGCTTATATATTCATACAGGGTTGCACTCGGAGAAGCATAGTTTAGGAAAATTGGAGACGGGGTTCTAGCTTTCGCCTCGTCTAGTACTTGAGGATAAAGGGACAGGGTAGGTTGCCCCGTTGGGCAGAAACTGGACTACATTAGTCCAGGTAAATGGGGGAAGGGTTCTCCAGGGAGGGGTTGTGGGGGTGGGGGGATGGAGGGAAGGTGGGGATGCACGGGGTGGGGAGCATTGGGTTAAAAAATAAAAAATTTCCTCATTCACCTTTTAGTTTGGCCTTGTCACGTTTGGTTTGGAATCGGTTCTCTCAGAGACTCAGTCGACTTATGGTTCAGGTGTTTAAACCTCCATGAGTAAGATCCAGTTTTTATCCTGGAACGTTAACGGCATGCGGGTGAAAACTAGGAGGGCTAAAATTTTGCAGTATTTAAAAGATTCTCCCGTGCAGGTCATTATCCTCCAGGAAACCCGTCTTTTAAGGGAAGAGATGTCTGTAATATTTAAAAATTTAAAGTGGGTGGAACATTTGATTAGCTGTAATCAGAGTGCTAATATCAGGGGTGTTGCTATTCTGATTAAAAGGCAAGCAAACGCTCGCATCCTAGATTCTATGGTAGACCCAAGTGGCAGGTGGGTTATTGCAAAATTGACTATTCAAGGTTTTTTGCTCACTGTGGTGGGCTATTATGGCCCAAACCAGGATGACCCCGCCTCTCTGAAAACCATCTTTTCAAATCTTCTGGAATTTCCAGACCCAGTTATCATGGCTGGGGACTTTAACATAGTCTTTAATCCCAAGTTGGACAAGTCTCCCAGTAGTAGAGCTAATGTGTTGTCCAGGTCTCGGACGTACCTTCAATCGATGATGGCGCAGACCGGACTCTGTGACATCTGGAGGGACAGGTCGGGTTCCCAGCCAGGAGTCTCTTTCTATAACAGCAAATATGGCCATAAATCAAGGATTGACTACATTCTGGTCAGCCACAACCTCAGGGGTAAAGTCAAGGACATTGGTTATTTGACTCCCCATTTGTCAGATCATGCAGCTGTGTAGATGGATTTAGTTTTGGCAGGAAAAGTACAATCGAGGGTTTGGACGTTTGATCGATCTTTACTTCTTGATGAATCCGAGATTAAGTATTTGTTTCAGGAAACAGAGTGTTTTCTGAATATGAATCTCGGTTCAACAGAGACTTCAGTGGTATGTGATGCATTGAAGGCTTTCTTGAGAGGTATGGTCACGAGCAGGGTATGTTATAAAAACAGACATTACAGGGAGGAGGTGGCTCACATGGAGACTGAGATGAAGGCAGTAGAGCTGAGCTTGAATACAGAGATTGTCCCTGAGAAGCGTCAAGAATATCTTGCCAAACTTGGTAATCTAAAGGACCAGTTGGATATTAGCATTCAGGCGAGGATTATAAGAAGGTGGGAGGCCAGTAAGCTTGCCCACTTTGAGTATGGAGAGGGGGCCAGCAAGCTTTTGGCGTGGAAAGTTAAGTTTGATAGGACGTGAAATTTGATAAAACAAATCGATAGTGAGGATAGGACTACTGTGGTATCCACAGACGAAGAGATTGGGGATGCTTTTTTCGCTTTTTTTCAGGAGTTATATGAAGAGGACAGTGCAGTGGACAAAACCACAGCTATGGAGGGGCTACGTGGGAGCAAGCTCACCTCCCTAAATTCCTCTCAGCGAGAAGATCTGGAGCTAGACATATCTCAGCCAGAGGTTAGGAAGGCTATAGTTGACTGCAAGGCAGGGAAGGCTGCAGGGCCTGATGGGCTCCCAGCTGAACTTTATAGATCTTTGGGGGAGGCAATAATCCCGACCTTGACAGTACTTTTTAATGAGATACTATCTGAGGGTGCCAGGCTCCCGGATTCATGGAGAGATGCCACTATTTCATTGATTTTGAAAGCAGGGAAAAATTCCGGCTAATTGTGGGTCTTATAGACCCATCTCGCTGCTGAATGCAGATTACAAACTTTTTGCAAGGATCCTGGCAGATAGGCTGGGAGCAGTGGCGGGAGATATGCTTCATCCCGATCAAAAGGGTTTTGTGAGAGGCAGGAATCTAGCTGACCTCACCTACGATTTTGTCGGTGCAATAGACTTGGCTAACACGTTTTTGCTTCCTCTTGCAGCAATGACATTAGATGCTACCAAGGCCTTTGATAGGGTCAACTGGGCATACCTCTCGGCAGTCATGGAAAAATTTAACTTTGGTGAAAAATTCTGCCAAGTTATTCAGCTTATATATCGGGATCCTTCGGCGAGACTCCTGGTAAATTGCAAATTGACTAACCCTTTTAAGATCACTAGGGGTACGAGACAGGGCTGCCCCCTCTCCCCGCTCCTCTTCGATCTATATATTGAGCCTTTTGCTCAGCCTTTAAGAGAGGAGCCTGGTATTCTACCATTCAAGTTTGGGGCTTGGGAGAGGAAGGTAGCTCTGCATGCCGATGACGTCTTGATTCTTTCTTCTGATTTAGAGAGGTCTTTTCCTCAGGTTATCAGGTTGGCACAGGATTTTGGGCAGGTTTCCGGTTACGAGGTCAACGTGGAAAAAACAGAGATCATGTCTTGGAACCTGCCAGAGTGCCGGTACCGGACCAAGCGTGACATGAGGTACTTGGGGATCAGGATTGTTCAGGACATAGATAAGATCCCAGCGACTAATTTGGCAAATGTTTCTAGGGAATGCCAGAAATTAATGAAATCATGGGCCCATCTCCCATTGACTATTCTGGGGAGGACCAATATGATTAAGATGGTAGTATTACCAAAAATCACCTTTTTTTAAAACACTATTCCTTTACATTTTGAAAAATTGGCGATAGATAAGCTTCAGCAAACAATTAACTCATTTGTTTGGGCTTATAGGGCCACGAGGATCGCCTGGAAGAAGCTGAGGCGTAGGAGGGAGAAGGGGGGTCTTGCACTCCCCGACTTGCAGTACTACGCATGGGCATTATAAGTTGTCGCACTCGAGAATGTTGCTGAAAACTCCAGATCATACAGGGGTGGGGGCCATGTTCTCCGCTATGCTAAAGGGTGTGGGTCTGTCGCAGGAGGGTTTTCTTTTTAAATATGGAGAACAGAAGTTCTTTAAAAAGATCAGGCTGAAAGTCCTGCTGGGGATGGCTCGAGTATGGGCTAGAATCAAACAATGCACTGGTCTTAACTATTTTTCTAGTCGGGCCCCCCTGTGGGACTCCCCAGGGGTTCCAGATTGCCTGAAAGACAAACTAGCTATACCACTTAGAACTGCGGGATTAAAGGTGTGGCTCACTTACACCATGGTTGTCACTACACAATAGGTTGGAAGAGGGCATGTCCAGGTTCAAATATTTACAGTTGCAGAGTTGGGCCCAGAACTTAAAAAAACCCATAGGCATAGGAAACACCCTTGAGGAGCAGCTAGTGGTAAGACCGGCTGGAAAAAGAGAGGTTTCTTTCCTTTATTGGTCCATAGAGGAAGCTATTGATGGAGATTTTAAATTAGCTGAAGAACTGTGGGGGGCCTCCATGCCAGATGAACAGTGGGAAGACCTGTGGCAAACTTCCTTTAAAACCCTGTTTGTTGTTGTAAAACCAGCTTGGCTCAGGAGGAACCACTTGTTCACTACCCACAGGGCCTATTTATCTCCGATAAGACTGTCCAAAATATCAAAGGGACCTCCAGTCAGCTGTAAGAAATGTGATTTAGAGAGTGCCTCTGACATACACATGTTTAAAGAATGTCCAGAGATAACAGAATATTGGGAAAAAGTAGGGGCAACCATTGTTGACATTTTGGGATTCCCAGTCCAAATCACTCTTGCTCTGATAATTTCTGGCATATCTAGTGAGATAACGGGCCCTGCTAGGGGGTTCCTTTTCTATGCAATCTTGCTAGCTAGGAGGGAAATCTGTAAGAGATGGGTAGAAGTCGCACCCCCTACACATCCGGAGTGGCTGTCCTCTTTATTCAAAACATCCAGGATAGATCTGGGTAGATTGCAGAATAGTAAGAAGAAAGCACTATGGGATTGTTTATTAAGTTGGTCTAAGCTTTAGTTTTTGGGGATTATAATTTAGGGGTTTGAGTTGTCTCGTTTAAAATAATTTGGATCCTATGATTAGGCCTCTTTGAAACTCTCTGACTGTGTTGGGCCCCCCCAGTTCCATCCCTCTGCAGGCCAACATCAACAAGCATCAACTATATTTAAACCGGAGGAGAGAGTGTGACCACCCCTTTCCAACATGGGGCCAGTGACATTTTTAGGACTGTTGTGTACCGGTAGGCGGGGCGCATCCTCCTGGTCCCCTTCCGATTGCCTACATCTCCTTAAAACCAAGTAACGGGAACGACGCCCTAATCTGTCAACTGGGGTCTGAGGCGAATGAGGATAAAAATTAAAGTTAAAAAGAAAAAGAAAAGAAAAAAATTTACAGTAATACCATCGAAATGCGTCGGCGCAATTCTTACACAATTCGTGAAGGCCACTGGATCTGTAGATATCAGATTCCAGGAAAAACGTGTTTGAAACGAATGTGTACAATTTAATGACAAAATGTACTGTCTGTTTGTCTCTTTAATTTTAATGTATTTGTTCTTCTTACTGTGTAAGGATCTCTTGTGTGTATTAAATGCTTTGGATTTATTTTGTTGTACTAATTTTAACAATTTTTGTGTATGGGAATTTTTTTTTTCTTTTATTGTATTAAATACATTGCTAATTTTATATAAATAAACCCTCTTTTCACTAAATTTGGAATACTCTTCACTTTTACCCTCTCCTTTCGGATGTGTGGACATTATGATAATGTCTACCTGAGTCTCTGGTTGAAAGGTGAGCTGGTTGCTGTGTTTTTGCCTCCATTTTAATAAGTAGGTACCAAGGGGAAACCCTTCTTTTTCCTTGTTGATAGTACCCTATCCCCTTGGTGTGTCAGAAAGGGGTCCCTCTCATTTACTATATACATAAAGAGCAAGAACAATTGAATTATCTGCAACATACTGAATTACATGTTTGCATTCCACATTTTCAAAATAACTGGATTGTAGTCATTAATGTACTTTGAAACTTTTGTTCTTCTTAAGTTGTATGCATTCTTGGGAGATTTTTGAGTTATTGTATGTCTTACTGCTATTTTCTCTTCCTTTAGAAATTATAGGACGTGGGAATCCAAAATGACATTTTGTATAAAATTTCCTTTACATTTATATTTCCGTCTGCAGTACTCCCCACATCGATAACTTTGAAAGCGTAAAACTTGTTGTCTCAAGCTTTTTTCTCCTCCTTCTCTTAGAATGGCCATGTAACATACTGTTTGATGAAACACAAAACAGTTTCATCACTATCTGTTCCAAATTTTGGTGCATTCTTTATCCATAATAGCATGTGTATATGAGGAGCACCTCTGGCTTGGTACTCTTCTCACCAAATAAATCAGTTACCTCTCTAAGTGGTGGAACGCTTATATTGCAGATAAATGACATCATAGCTTGAAACCTATGTTTAAAATATCTGCAGACATTTACAGGATCCAAACAACAGAGTTCTCCAGATGTCTTCAGTTCAATGTTTTTCACATTGGAATTTGCTTCTCAAAGGAATTCAAGTAAATCATCCCATGCATATTCAGCACAGCTAAGAGTTACAAACCATGTAGGTGAACCTAAGTTTCTTAACATGCATTTAAGTTCACCATGACGACGATACCAATATTCATTGGTACCATGTTGGCACGCCATCAAATTAATTAACTGAGATTCTAAATTTTCATCTCTTTGTTGAACTTTGTCCATGAACTCTTTTGCAGAAACATGTTGAAGATAAACTCCTGTTTTTAAAATATGGTTCACCGCATATGAAAGTGCAGACAACTCACTTTCAAACAGAAGATGAAATATATATGGAATGCACTGCTGAAATCTTGGATCTTCACGATACATTCTTGTTATCTGTATTCTGAAGCTGGAATCCGTACAACTCGCTCATAAAATCGTCCACCTTCTCCAGTGGGGAATAGCTGTGGAAAACAATGAGCTTCTAAACTTTTTCCCATACACTCATGGGAATTTCCTTTGCTTCTTTCATTTGAAATAATTCAAAACTATTTCCTATGATTTCTTTCGAATGCAGAGGATGTATTGTAGAATGTTCATAAATCCCTTCACTCCTGGACTTGTCCACTTTTTCAATTTGGACACTTGATATTGCTGTTTCATCTTCTAAGCATATTACCTCTTCATCAACATGTACATTATTATAATAAATATTGTTCTGTACCAGGTATAATATAGCCTTTTGAAGTTTATTAACATCTACAAACTCTTGCCAGATTTTTCTACTCTTTGTTGGTACACCATTTACTAGAATAACTACAAGCTCATTTTCCTCTCTCTCTACGCCAACAGGTTCAATATTTTTCTTAAAATCTAATGGTAAGTACACAACTCTTCCTTTGAGACCTTTTTGTAAATCTGTTGGTGGCAGCTTACCTCTTTTAGGCTCCATACGAACAATGGCCTGAAATGGGTGTCCAGATTGAATAAGAATAGACTCATATACATTTAAATCTGCCAGTTCCTGAGGAATAGGTACCAACTCTAAGGGCCCGATTACGATGCGGTTAGGAAAGCATTCCCCTCAAGGGCCCGATTACGATGCGATTAGGAAGGCCTCCTAACAGCATTTGCTCCTTCCGAATCGGATCGGGAACGTGTCTTCCTGACCGAGGGCCAGATTACGAAGCAGTTAGGAACATCGGCTCCCATAGAAGTCAATGGGAGTCCAACCACATCGTGTCTGGAAGCATCCGGATGCATCGAACTCGGTCAGTCGGACTCTCCCGAACCAAGTCGGTCGGAAACCATTTACAAACCGATTCAATCGGGAAGATTTCCTAACCGCATTGTAATCGGGCCCTAACTTGTTATGTACTGCTCTAGCTGGCATTTTGTTTTCTTCTAATTTGTTGTCACAGTACTTACAAATAACTTGATCACTAGCCAAGTCAAACTGACTTTCTACAAACAAATAAACACAAAATTGCTGCCACTTATCATTGTTTTCTTTTTCACATTTTTAAAATATAAATCAACATTCCTAGTTTGACTTCTATAGTGAGTACGCCGACGACAAATACAAACATAGTTTGGTTTTTCAGATGAGCCTGTGTTAAACTTAGTAATTTCTTCTGCAAACTCATCAATACTAATCTCTTTCTCGTGTTCTTCAACACCTACACTTATCAAACTCTCACTTTGTCTACACTCCTCTTCAGAACCAAAAAAACGGAACTGTATATCATCACAAACTTTCTGTACATCTGATACAGAACCGTGCAAAAGAGCTCTGTTCATTTCACTTACACATAATGCAGAAGTTTTTACATAGTAGAGTATCCTTACTAACGTCTGAATTTCAGAGTGGTGTACAGCTAACATTCTTAAATGATGAAAAGTAGTTTGACACACTTTTCTTGAAAGACAAGCCAGAGAATGACCTTGCAACTTAGTATATTTTCTTATTTTACATGAATCTAGTCCTTAATCTAGTCCTTAATCTTCTGCTTAACGCTTTATTTTGCATATTCTCATTAATAAAAATCATAATATATCAATAGTCTGCTGTTGAATAGTACAAATACTGCTACAATCCCACTTAAATACAGAAGATTATGTACACTTTCCTTGAACCTCTTCAGCAATTACTTCTTCAACATTGCTAGGAACCATTTTTTCCTTTGGGATGGGAGACCCATCTTTCACCTCATAACATCAAACAGTAGTATCAACTGTATGTACTAATGTGTTCTATTGAAAATAACTTCCTTCATTAAAAAAGGCTCAGTACTGGAAGTGTGCTTCCATTCACCTGAAAATGTTTTACAAAAGTTACTTCTATTAACAACTCTTTTTCTTTTGCTTTTCTCCTTCAAAAACACCATAGTTTTATCCAATTATCTCAATCTCTTCAATATTAATATAAATATTTTTTGTTTCAAATCAAAAGCACTATCTACTACACTTTCAATCTGTTGCTTTTTCTTATACGCTGCTGATCATCTTTATATTTTTTAATTTTTTAAAATAAATTATGAATTACTCTACTTCTAAATATTCTTCTACATATATCCTTATGCTCTTTTTGCCTTCTTGTAATTTGTGTTATTTTCCCATAAAATAATGTTGTTTTATCATGACAATTCTTCTTTTCCTTCTGATTTGTTGTAAAACATTTCTTTTCTTTTCAATATTATTGACTTTTTTAAATCTCTGTAAAACTGTTTTAAGAAACTGTTTAGTACTCTTACCACAAGAGTTTTTATCCTGTATAACTTTTTGCTCTTTTTCTAATTTGCTCTTTTCACTTTTCTTTAAGTAGTACTGTATTTTTTGTTCTCTTCTCTTTTCATGTTTTCTTGCCATCTTCAATTTGTGTTCCAAATGAAATAAATATCTAAAAAACAAAGAACAGTTTCATAGTTTCTTACATCATTTAATAATTGTAAATTAATTACATATTAATATTCATATTAATCAATAAGCAATTACTTACAAATACATTGCTATTCTCTTCATAACAAATAAAAATGTACGATGCCTAAGTATGCACATTGGCAAAGCGCTAAATGGTTGAAAGTCTGGGGGAAAACATTTATAAATTACTGTACACTTTCATTTTTTAAATTTCTGTACAAGAAGAAGTATGCATTACTTTTATCTCATTATATAGGGCAGTCAGATTTTAAACTCTATATTATAGTGGTTCTATGTTTGCTACCTAGGTAAATGATCTGGCTTTAGCAACTAAATGCTGTAGTAGGAATTATGTGACATCTACATAGGTAACAGATCTCTACTTCTATGAGTGAATGGTGTAGTATGACTGACAAGATTTCTGCACCTGGATAATAAGCTAAATAGTTTTTAACTTAGGGTCATCAGCTGCACAACACGTGTTACAATATATGTACAAGTAGACATACATCACTCACAAGAGCACACACACCTTTAAACTTGACAGACTGCACTTCCCATTTCAATCAGACACCTAAATCTATGCGGCCTACTTCGTCTGCACCTTTCCAAAGGCTTACACGAAGTAACCTAATCACTACTCCCTCTGTCAACATGTGTTAAACATCACTTTTCTCTTGCAGCTTCACTATTCACCGACTCCTCAGAATGTTGAGCTCAGTCAAATATAAAACAGCAATCCTTCCCATGTCACTATTCTAAGTCTCACCATGTTTCTGAAGGCATCAATGCGTGCGTTTATGCCTTTTCCTACTGACACAATACATAACAACAGACCTAGAAATACTACAATACCTGTGTTTCAGACTGCATGCTCTCTAAATTTCTGTAAAGAAGTTGTATCTATTCCTTTCTGGTCATAATACAAGGCATGTGGGTATTAAACAGTCTATTTGAGTGGATCTGTGACACCTACACAGCTAAGACATGTCTGCCTCTGCGAGCAAATGACGGAGCAGAACTGACCAGATTTGTGCAACTGTATGAGAAGCTACCAGTTTTTCAAGCCAGCATCTCCAGACGCACAGCACATGTCACAATACATGTACAAGTAGATACATACCTGAATCACAAGTGCACGCAGACCTTTAAACTTAACAGAGTGCACTTCCCATTGCAAGCAGACACCTAAATTTATATGGCCTACTTCAAGTGTACCTTTCCAGAGACTCAAACATAGTAGACTAATCCCTAATCCCTCTGCCAACATGTCTTAAACCTCAGTTTTCTCTGCCACCTTCACTATCCACCGACTGCTCAGAATTATGGGCCTAGCCAAATATAAAACAGCAACCCTTCCCATGTCACTGTTGTAAGTCTGACCATGTTTCCGAAGGCTTCAATGTGTGTGCCTGTGCCTTTTCCTAGTGACATGATACATAAAAAGAAACCTAGAAATAGTAGAGTACCTGTGTTTCAGATCGCATACTCTCTAAGTTTCTGTACAAGAAGGTGTATGTATTCCTTTCTGCTCATAATACAGGAAATATGGGTATTCAACAGTCTATTTGAGGGGTTCTGTGACACCTGCATAGGTAAGACATGTCTGCCTCTACAACCAATAACGGAGCAGAACTGAGAAGATTGGCGGACCTGTATGACAAGCTACCAGGTTTTAAGGCTAGTATCTTCAGATGCACACCACGTGTCCGAATACATATACAAATAGACACATACCTCACTCACAATACCACACAGACCTTTAAACTTGACAGACTGCACTTCACATGTCAAGCAGACACCTAAACTTATACAGCCTAGTTCAAGTGTACCTTTCTAGAGACTCATACAAAGTAACCTAATCATTAATCCCTCTGCCAACATGTGTTAAACCTCACTTTTCTCTTGCAGCTTCACTATTCACCGTCTCCTCAGAATGTTGAACCTAGCCAAACATAAACAGCAACCCTTCCCATACCACTATTCTAACTCTCATCATGTTTCTGAAGGCCTCAATACATGCATTTGTGCCTTTTCCTAGTGACATAAAACATAAAAAGAAACCTAGAAATAGTAGAATACCTGTGTTTCACACCACATGCTCTCTAAATTACTGTCAGAGAAGGTGTATGTATTCCTTTCTGCTCATAATACAGGGCACGTGGGTATTCAACAGTCTATTTGAGGGGTTCTGTGACATCTACATAGGTAAGACATGTCTCCCTCTGCGACCGCATGATGGAGCGGAACTGAGAAGATTTGTGCACCTGGATAAGAAGCTACCAGGTTTTTAAGTTACCATCTTCAGACGCACAGCACGTGTCAGAATCCATGTACAAGTAGACACATACCTGAGTCACGAGAGCACGCAGACCTTTAAATTTGGCAGACTGCACTTCCCATTGCAAACAGACACCTAAATTTATACGGCCTACATCAAGTGTACCTTTCCAGAGACTCATACGAAGTAGCCTAATCCCTAATCCCTCTGCCAACATGTCTTAAACCTCACTTTTCTCTGGTAGCTTCACTATTCACCGACTCCTCAGAATGTTGGGCCTAGCCAAATATAAAACAGCAGCCCTTCCCATGTCACTATTCTAAGTCTCACCATGTTTCTGAAGGCATCAATGCATGTGTTTGTGTCTTTTCCTAGTGACATAAAACATAAAAAGAAACCTAGAAATAGTAGAATACCTGTTTATCACACCACATGCTCTCTAAATTAGTGTAGAAGAAGGTGTATGTATTCTTTTCTGCTCATAATACAGGGCACGTGGGTATTCAACAGTCTATTTGAGGGGTTCTGTGACACCTACATAGTTAAGACATGTCTGCCTCTGAGACCAAATGATGGAGCAGAACTGAGAACATTTGCGCACCTGTATGAGAAGCTACCAGGTTTTTAAGCTAGCATCTTCAGATGCACAGCACATGTTAGAATACATGTACACGTACACACATAACTGACTCACGACAGCACGCAGACCTTTAAACTTGACATACTGCACTTCACATTTCAAGCACACACCTAAATTTATACAGCCTAGTTCAAGTGTACCTTTCTAGAGACTCATACAAAGTAGCCTAATCACTAATCCCTATGCCAACATGTGTTAAACCTCACTTTTCTCTTGCAGCTTCACTATTCACTGACTCCTCAGAATGTTGAGTCTAGCCAAACATAAAACAGCAACCCTTCCCATATCACTATTCTAACTCTCACCATGTTTCTGAAGGCATCAAAGAGTGTGTCTGTGATTTTTCCTAGTGACATAAAACATAAAAAGAAACCTAGAAATAGTAGAATACCTGAGTTTCATACCGCCTGCTCTCTATATTTGGGTAGAAGAAGGTGTATGTATTCCTTTCTGGTCACAATATAGGGCACATGTGTATTGAACAGTCTATTTGAGGGGTTCTGTGACACCTCATTTAGAATAAAACATATTTGAAGAAAGTCTAAAACATGTTTCCATCTGCAGTTACTTCTCAATTGCAGCTCTACCCTGACTGCTACTGTCAGGCATTGTCCTGATAACCTTTTCAAACAATAATCGGTTCACATCATGAGCATTCCTTTTGTCTCTAAATGCACAACAAACTTGTTCAAGCTTTCACATCCTAAGCTAAATTAATTTCTATTGCCAACACATAGACTGAGTAGATTAGGCCTGTAGCACTCCAAACACAATGTATATTGAATATTTCAAACACATATTTCTCACAATAACCTAAATATCCTGGTGCTCAGAAGAATTTAAGATTTCTACAAGTATATATTAGAACATTTAATAAATGCAATATCAAAAGCAGGTTTCATGGACATTTAAGGGGCTTTTCACCAACTGCATTCTGTGGTATATTTAATAGTACTATAATTGTACTACTCACTTACTACAAAATGCAATATTTAAAGAAGATTTCGTGGACATTTAGGGGCTTTTTCACCAACTGCATTTTGTGGTATATTTACATAGCACAAAATACAAATCACAAACCTACAAGCAGCGATCTCTGCCTCTGGTGTCTTTTCTTTGTGGAGATCTCAGCTACGAGTTTGAAAATCACCGCACATGAAGATCTATGTTTTAGTAGTAAATGTGGGAGAGACAGGGGAGCGTTTGGACAATGGTGAATACGTCCACCTAAACTGGAGAAGTCAAGAGAGGGACATGCAAAAATAAAACACCCACCCACACAAGAGTAAGCCTATTGCAATACACAAACTGTGCTTTTAAAGTTACTACAGCCGAAAAGGTCTCAAAATTGTTGTTAATGTACTCCAGCAATGCGTTGGTGTAAGTTCAGCACCACACATGGCCACTTGCAGGTACTGCAACACACTCCTATAGAAACAATCGAGGAATAAACTTAAAATAACACCCCATGGGTAACAATGTTAAAATAAATTACAACATTTTGACTGTTAAAATAAATATATACATTTTGCTTTATTTGTCCTCCACACATCTGTTAAAAGTTACAAGTAGTAAATGTACACTTGGGTATCCTGTTCTTGGAGGCTCTGTGAGGGGCTGGAGACATATAAGTCTTACAATTAGCAGTAATTTTACACTCAGAAATGGTGAATAGCAAAACAGTACAAAGTTACTCCTAGGTGCAGGTGTGCATATGCACAGGAGTAAATCTGCATGTGTAAATTTACCTTTGTGAATAGAGATTGAATGTACTGACTCAGTAGCAGAAACTACGGATACTCATTACAAATGCAGTGGCAAATAATTAGGGCCTGATATGCAAAGATAACTTATACTTTCAAGTAATTCACACTTTTGAGTAAGTTTAATTCTTTGATCTTATTTACTGCTACTGCAGTCTCCATGTTGTAAAGTGTAGGAATAGATTCAAAACTATATTAAACTAAAAAAATCATCTTTTTATATTAAATATCAATGTAAATGAACTTTATATATTTATTTTAAATGTAGAACAAAATCAAAAATGCTATGAAGCTACGAACTAATTATGAAATTAACCTCTAAATAATGGAAATATATCACATTGGATTAACATGATTTTTCTGAAGTTTAAATGAAAAAAACGAATTGGCATCTAAAGAAGAAAACAAATATACATTAACAATTATGAAAATTGATGCATAGAATTAATTACAATTGATTTCGTTATATTTTGGTAAAACTTATTGTCACATTAATTTTTGAGTTCAAAATATGGTAATACATATTTTATAATTAAATAATAACTATGTACTATTTTTATATATATTTTTAACATTTAATTATATTTATTCATATTTTTAACTACTTTAACTATTTTTAACTACTTTAACTCATTTAATTTAATTCAACATTATTTCTTATTGGTTTTATATTCCATTATTTTCTATAGGAGGGTGTTGCAGCTCCAAAAGTTGGCCGTGTGTGGTGCTGAACTTACTACTGTTTTAGTAGTAACTTAAAGTTTTTGCGAAAAAGCAAAACGTAGTACATTTACTCAAATAAGTAAATTATTCAAAAGTGTAAGTTGCCATGTAAATCAGGGCCTTAGAGTCTGATTTTCATGCTTAGTTTCATAGTTGCTACACTACAATTATCCTTACAACATTCAGATCATTTTGAAACTGCTCTAATCATGCTTGTCTGCCATCTTTAATTAGATGAACAGAAGCCATCAGACACTGAAGTCTGGAAAGGCAGAAATCTTCACTACAGGGTCATTGCGTTACAAAATGTCCACAATCTGCTGGTACATGGAGCTTTGCAACCCACCTACTCTAGCCTTCACAGTAAAATGCCTTGGAGGGACTTTAGATGTAGCCCCCATGCATAAATCACTGAATCAATAAGGTTATCAAGCTTTTTTTCCATTGACTGAGAAGCATTAAGAGAATTTTTACCTTCTAGTAATTTCTGCATTTGTCATCCAGGGCCCTATTACAGATAGGGTGCACCTTTGATGTTTGCGCTACGGCTTATCTTTATTCAGATGCACCGGGTGCAAACAGGAAATGTGTGCCCTACTATGTAGAATTGGCTGTACTCAGAGCTACCACGAACTTGCGGTGCCCCCAGGGCAGCGCATTCCATAGAAATACAGAGCAGCTGTTTAAAAGCTGCTCCGTGTTTCTCTGTGCAGGCTGCAACTCGCAAGCACTTTTAAGAGGGATTTGTGATCCCCTAGCAGGTGGGTGCAGAAATTGACTGCACCCGCCTGCAAGGGGATGTCTGGGGGGTCCATAGGACCTCCATTTTATCCCTCCAGTGGGCTGCCTTTAGGAGGCATACTGAGAGTGCGCCACCTTTTTGTGATGCACTTTCAATGCGCCTCCTAAAGGCATGTTTTCCTCCGTGACAACGCCTGTAATACGGTGCAGGCACAGAGTCAAAGAGATTTCTATATTTGCATGGGGCCATGCCCCCCATGCAAATGAGGGAATGCCCTCTAAAGAGAGCACTGGTGCTACATGTGCACCAGCGCTATCTGTATTACAGAAGGGTCCGCACAAGGGTTTGCGGCCCATTCTGTGATAACAAAGTGCCCTGAAAGTGCGCAAAGTAGGTGAAAACGCCCATTGCGCCCCTGAGGCCCTTCTTTAATATGTAAAAATGAATGGAGCGACCCCACTGCCCAAGAGACAGGGTACCACAAATCAATGAAACTGAAAACTCTCTTGGGACTCCTAAAAGGTTATCTCCAATTGTCTATTTTCATACACACACCTCTACCATAAAGCCATACAATGATGCAACTACAATTTATAATGGACCCAATAAAACAATTATAAATATACACAATGATACAAAAAAAACAGTACATATTGGGTTTTTTGTATCATTGTGTATATTTATAATTGTTTTATTGGGTCCATTATAAATTGTAGTTGCATCATTGTATGGCTTTATGGTAGAGGTGTGTGTATGAAAATAGACAATTGGAGATAACCTTTTAGGAGTCCCAAGAGAGTTTTCACCTTCTTTAATATGGCCTGGGTTGACTATTATACTCATCCTTCCACCCTCAAGCTTGCACATCTGAACTATGCAAATGCCATCTACCCTGGTGTGCCCAAATATCTGCTTAACACCTGAAAGCAATACTCCTCCTGCATCTGAAACTATGGGCTACATCAGCCCATTCCTATGCACGCTTGATAAACTCTCAATTGTGTCTCCTTCAAGGCATTCTGTATCGCTTATTGTCAGAACCCCCTTTAGAGGGCCACAGGGAATGCAGGGGCTACTGGTCCCAACCATGGTGGTTGAGGCCTTTTACTTCTGATGTCCTGGGGACCTGCCTACTATGGATTCCGTGCCAATGGGCCAAGTGTCCCTTATGAACTTGAATCCAAGGATAGCATGGTCCGGGCAGTCCAAGGTTCCCTTAGGGAGAGGTGTGAATACAGGGGAGTGAACACAGGCTCACAACTTAAAATGCATGCCACAGCGGCAATACGTTCAACCAAATACTCTCTTTTTATGAAAAAAGAGAAATATTTTATTTCTAACACTAACCACACAAAGGAAAAACATGACATTCACAAACAACTACACAACCCCCCCTCCCCCGAGGACGGGACACTAGTGTTTTTATGGCGATTCCCTGTTCCACTCCCTCCTTGTGTTAGCAATAGTGGTTATTTCCCATTCATTATTGGCATCATTCGGCGTATGCCTTACCATTCATCCAAATCTCAAGAGTCCACTTGGACTAATAGTAAAAGACAACAGTCTTCTAGCGCCGCAATGCTAC
Organism: Calotriton arnoldi; assembly: GCA_963921515.1. Lineage (NCBI taxonomy): Eukaryota > Metazoa > Chordata > Amphibia > Caudata > Salamandridae > Calotriton > Calotriton arnoldi. The sequence goes on from CAWUFW010000795.1 coordinate 667,825, forward strand.
TAGCAGCAAGTTCCCCCCGGGGCTGGCAGGCCCAAAACCAGTCTTACGCACACGAGCAGATTTGAAGCGTTCTGAATTCCTGAGTGCGACTCATCCGCTGGTGCTCGCAGCTGCTTCAGCCAAGTTCCAATAAGTCAACCACACATGACCCAAGCACTCAGCAGGTTCAGATCCTCTCACTTGCTGCCGCACTCCTGAAGTGACCAGAGGCTTCCTGCGGCTCCTCCTGTGGGGTAAGTGTTCAATGGGGGCCGCTACTTTGATCTTGTGTTGGGTCCCTCATCTGCACCGGTGCTCACACCGCATCCTCACTTCTCAAGTGGAGCAGAACAAGTCGCAATCCTTGGTGCTCCCATTGACCAAATCTGGCATATGGGGTCACTGCTAGTCACAGTCCACGGGCACCAGCCCCATCAGCATGGTGATACTCTGCACAGCAGCCCCTGCTGGCATACAGGGTCACCGCTTCGCTACTGCACATAGCTACGGTCACTTTCCACACAGCGGTTTTTGTCTGTTGGCCCTTCCTAGCATATGGGGTTACTGCTTCACTACTGCACAGAGCTGCTGCTCCTTTCCGCATGTCAGTCTTTCTCCTGTGGCTCTTCCTGGCATATAGGGTCGCTACCTCCCTACTATGTACGGACTCCAGCCTGATAGGCACAGCTCGACACACGGCTTAATTTACAGTGGCCCTCTCCTGGCATATGGGGGTCTCCGACATTATCCTGCTCACAGGCAACAAACTGATTGGTGCAGCAGTTATTTTCTCACTCTCACACAGGGTGTCCACTCGACAAGGCTCCCCACTGGACCTCGCTCTCCTCTTCCTCACAGGCCACACTGGTCTTGGCAAGCAGGCACATGCTGGTGCTCCAGGCTTTAGGACAGGTGGTGTTGGTTAACCTGGGTGATGTCCACTCATCCAGCAGGGAGGCTAGCAGACCTTGGCCCCCATTCCTGGTCACTGGCAGAAGTCTTGCAGAGATTTCCCTCCTCACATAGCCCGCCTGGCTCCTTGGCAGATTTTTGGGGTCTCAACCTCCCCTTCTTATAGCCCATTTCCAGACATTAAATATGTGATTTAGGGTGTGAGTCTTTGTAGTTTTATTTTGAAGTTTTGCTTCCTCCTCTGCTCCCTCTTCCTCTTAAAGAGCAGTCTGTCATAGCAGGAGTGTCTCCATTACTGCTAGTGCACAACACAGGCCATAGGAGTGTGCCCCCTTCCTGGGATGTGCCCAGGCCCCTTCCTTGTCACCGCTCACTGAATCATGGAGCACCCTTTGAAGTGTACAGAGGAGGACTGGTCCTCCCTTCCCCAGTATGTGTCCCACCCAGCTTTAAAAAATGCAGCAATATGCAAATCTGACTGGGGCATCTCTCTACTTCCTCTCCATGTTTCAACATGCAGGGCTAGGTCTTGCCAAATGGAACCCAAGGCCCTCCATGTATTGCACCATCTACAAGCACACATACACCCAGTTCATGTATATAGCACACACACACTGCACAGTACAGTATCCTTCATGCACTGTAGAACTCAAAGGCACTCATACATCCAGCGTATGCATTTAACATGCACTGTTTCCTTCATGTATTGTACCACTCACAGGCACCCATACACTCAACAGATGCATTTGTCCTGCACTCACTGGACAGCACCACATTCTTCAGGTACTGTACCACTCTTAGGCATATGTACATCCAGAACATGTATACACCATGCCCGCACTGCTCAGTACTGTACTATCCCTGTATTGCACCCATAACAGGCACACATACATCCAGCGCAGATACACAATTTATGTGCTGTGCAGCACTTCACACCAATCAGCAGCCTGTAGGCCTCATTCCAGTGACACAGGTTAAAAAGTACTAAGGTCTCTTAAACTATTTTGTTGTGTGAAAGATTTTTATTATTAATTTTTACTAATTTAAAGTCTTGGGATTGCCATGATTTACTTTGATTGAATCTGAATGTATTGTTTTCGGTATTATCCATTTTGCGAGATTCTGGATTGATATCTTTTTGCACTTTGTTTGCCATCTTTTGGACTATCTGAGAGGGCTAGGAGTGGGGCACAAGGTCTTCTTCTGGGCCTCGGGTGCTTCTTTGCTGTCTCTCTACTTGTGAGTTCAAGAGCGGAAAATTTTCTGCCTTGTGGAATGACTAGAAGCCTATCTTGGTCTGTTTGCGCTCTAGTCATCCGAGGAGATTATATCAGCACTGCATATAAGCAGGGCCACAGCATGGACGCAAGCATTCTTGATGTTCCTTGCCCGATTGACTTGCTTATCAAGGCAGTTGAAGTGATCAATCACATGCTAAACAAGCTTCTAAATGCCTCTCTATCCACAGCCACTGTTTCCACAGGCTGCAAACAGGCTTAATTGTTCCCCCTTTTGGAAAAACCTTCGGCAGACCCTGATGTTTTGGCCAATTTCAGATCTGTTTTCCTTCTTCCAGCAATCACAAAAATTTGGGAAAGATGGATTAATAGGCAGTTGTCTAACTATCTGGAGATGAATAAGCTTCTTCACCTCAGCCAGTCTGGATTTCGGACGAAGTATAGCACTGAGACTGCTTTGCTTGAAGCTTCTAAATCAAATTTTCTTTGGACCAGGGAGAGAAAGCAGCATTGATTCTTTTAGATTTTTATGCATTCAATACTGTGACGCATGCACTCCATCAATGCCTGCATTTTATTGTCATGGGTGGCTTGGCCTTGGATTGGATTAAATTCTTCCTTGGGAATATAGGTCAATCTATCTGCCTAACCCCCTTTTCCTCCAGGTCGAAGCTCCTAGTGGTGGGAGGGCCTCAGCATTCCTGCCTGAGCCCCACTCTTTTTAATGTCTATCTGGCTATGCTTGACTCCTTAGTGGAATCATATGGTTTGTAAAGTGGGGTCATATTCTGATGACACTCTGCTCCTCCTCGCCCCTCAAGTCCTGCCTTTCTGCTGTTTTTGAGTGTGTGCATACAATCTCATGTGCAACATGGACAAGACGGAAGTCCTCCTATATGGGGCATTTCAAGGTGATTGATAGCGTACGTTCTGGCATATCAGGGCTCCGCAGCCACCCTCTCCTTTGGCTAAGCATCTCTGGGTACATTTTGACAATCACTCGTCTTTTCAAACGCAGATATCTGCCATTGCTAGATCTTGTTTTGTATCAGTTCGTTCTTTAAACAAATGTATTCTGCTCTTACCTTCCAGGAAAGCAATAGTCCATGCCCTTATCATTTCCAGGCTAGACTTAGCTAGTGTGTTGCATTTGGGCCTTTCGGATTGGACTCCAGATTGGACAAAATGCTGCAGCACATGGCTCATTCTAAGATTCCCCTATTGAACTTCTATCTCCACTTACTTAAGAGCGTTACACTGGTTGCCTGTAAAGAAGAGAATTCTTTACAAATCTCTTGTACTGGCCCATAGGGCCCTCTTTTTGAGGGGCTCTTAATATTTGGAAGTCATACTGCAACACTATTCTCCTCCCAGAGCTCTGTGCTCTGCTCAGGCTCATCTCGCTGTGGTTGCAAGGGTGCAGCCGATCAGAAGGGTGAGGCCATGAGCATAGCATTGCATTTGTTGTGTGAGTTATAGTTTGCATGGTTTTGTGCGAGATATGGATTCTAATCCTAACGCAATGTGCGAAAATCAGTGTTTTTTGGTTTTAATACATAACCATAACTGCACTTCAACTGACAATTATTGCTTCACTCTAACCTTTGTTTTATTACTGAAAATACATATATATATATATATGTGAAACACAACGTAAGGGGTGCCCAGCCTCTCGGATCGGGGCCCTTCAGGCATGTCACCCCTTTAGATTCCAAAAGAGAAACATGTACTTCTTCGCACGTGTAAAACAGGCTCATCCACACGTGTAGAGATATTATTCCTTTATTTTGGCAAGTTCCTGGCATAGCGCGTTTTGACTCCTACGAGTCTTAGTCATATGTAGCCACTGACAAAGTACACCTGTTTGCTCTTTTTATACAGAAAATATCAACAATGAGGTAGGACTACGATATCCCGGCATTTCCTGTTGATGTTAAAGTGGTCGTGGGTCAGTTGGTAAAAAGAACTCCATACGAGTCTCCCCATGAAAAACAATGTCCAATTTTAATTAATTACTGCCGTTGGTATTTGCACAAGATTTAATTTCGCTTTCAACAGTCTTTTTCCATTGTTTTTATTTTTCGCATATCCAGGTTGGTATCACTGAGACCACAACACCCATAATGCTTTGTGGTTGTCCATGTAAAGTGTCCAAAATTCCTCAATGTCTTAAATGATAAATCTCTTCTCCCTTGCTTGTACCAAAATTACCCATAACATGCCTTTAAAGGATACAATTCCAATTGTGGCAGAGTTATTTGGCATCAACGTATTGTCAGAGATAAAGTAATTTTCTTTCACAGTAGAGGACTTGCCTGAATCAGTTTTCATGAACACGGTGCGCAAGGGATAATACCCCTACAAATCCTGGCTGTTTTGCAGTACTTTCCAAGTCAGGGTGGGCCTCTCCAAAGTGGCCCTGCCATCTTCACTTCATCAATAGCCTTAAAAACTCAGCCGGCGGGCTTCCCTTTTTCATATAAATTAAAAAAAAAACACGACTTAAGGGGTGCCCAGCCTCTCGGATCGGGGCCCCTCAGGCACGCCACACCTTAATATTCCAAAAGAGAAACACGTATTTCTTTGCACGTGTAAAACAGGCCCATCCACACGTGTAGAGATATTATTTCTTTATTTTGGCAAGTTCCTGGCATAACTCCTTTCGACTCCTACGAGTCTTAGGCATATGCAGCCACCGACAAAGTACACCTGTTTGGTCTTATTAAACAGAATTTTATCAACAATGAGGTAGGACTACGATATCCCGGCATTTCCTGTTGATGTTTAAGTGGGCGTGGGTCAGTTGGTAAAAAGAACTCCATACGAGTCTCCCCATGAAAAACAATGTCACATTTTAATTAATGACTGCCGTTGGTATTAGCACAAATACATATTTATTTTTATATATATATATATATATATATAAATATATATAGCCTACTGGCGGTCGCCAGTAGGTAGTTATAGTTAGGACCACGTTTCCATAGGAAAAGCATTTTTTGATGTGCTTATAACTTTGGCGTCGTTTGATGAATCTTTACGAAATTTTCCAAAAAGTTCCTCTTTTCAGGTCAGCTCCTATTCTAAAAGTTTGGGGGGTATTCATCAAGGGGGGGCTAAGAAAAAAGGGGGGTCCCAAAACGTGTTTTCTCCATGCAATTTCCATAGGAAACTTTAGACAAGGCTACAGGTCAAACTGCTGAATGGAATTATGCCAAATTTGGCACAGAGAAAGGTTTTGGTCCAGAAAGCAGGCTTTTGTTTAAATCGGGTAAATCCATTCAGTAGTTTTAGACAAATATCACATTTTTCAGATATCGATATTTAAGAGTTCTGACATCTGATTGGCTGAAGCGTTACGAGCACGAGCTTGCGGCTCATTGGCTGCGAACTGTTGAAACTAGGAAGTGTTGGCAGCCATTTTGTGATTCAGTCCATCAGCTCACAACTCTCCCTCTACAAGGCATCAGGTCCGTAGTTCTACCTCTGCGAGGCAATGCTAAAAATATACCGCAGCTCTGTCTGTGCGAGATACCCCTTCCACGGTCCCTCTCCCCACATCACCAGCTCGTGGCTATGCCTTTAGAAGCCAGTCCGTCGGCTCGCAGCTCTGCGACTGCGAGCTGTGAGCCATTTTGTGACTCAGTCCGTCAGCTCGCATCTCTCCCTCTAAAAGGCATCGGATCCGTAATTCTACCTCTGCGAGGCAATACTGAAAATATCCTGCAGGTATGTTTGTGCGAGATACTCCTTTTACGCTCCCTCTCCCCACATCATCAGCTCGCGGCTATGCCTTTAGAAGCCAGCTCTGTGTCTGCAAGCCGTCGGGCCAGCAGCTCTACCTCTGTGAGCCACCTCGTTAGCTCGTAGCTGTGTCTGTGCTAGCAGGCCCGTCGGCCCGTTACTCTCCCTCTGCGAGTTAGCCCGTCGGGTTGCAGCTCGGAGGGCTCGCAGCTATATCTCTGCGAGCCAGCCCGTTAACTGATAGCTGTGTGTCTGCTAGCAGGCCTGTTGGCCCGTTGGTCTCCCTCTGCGAGTCAGGCCACAGCTCTCCCTCTGCGAGCCAGTACGGTGCTGTGCTTTTGCGAGCCAACGGCTCGTAGGTCTCCCTCTGCGAGCTGAGCCCACAGGCCGCAGCTCTTCCTCTGCAAGCCTGCCCGATGGCCCGCAGGTTTCCCTCTGCTAGCCGAACCGCAGCTGACACTCTGCGAGCCGAAATTGGGAATATAAGGCGGCTCTAGAAAGAGCCCTTGTGTTTATTAGTTGGAGCTACATGTAAGTGCGAATGCACAGCTTCAGGTTACTCAGGAAAACTCGGTTCCCTCATCTGTGAAGTGTACTCCATCACTTCTGTAGATATCAGCCATATCAAAACGCATGTTGTTGTTGTAAATCGACCCCATTCTATGGTCTCTGAGGTATGCAGACATAGCTTTGTAGGTATGCAGACACAGCTTTGTTGACATTCTTCCTAGATTTTTCAATCTTATGACAAAATTGGTTTGACCATTTCCACTTCTGTCTTTGGCATATATTGGAATATACAAAGACAGTTTGAGGCAAAAGTAACATCAATTGTCCAAAGGTGTCCTTCATAAGCATTTCCAAACCTACCCCAGTCAATGTGCCTAGGTCGTTACCACCACAGTGCACAATCATGAGATCAGGGTGTTGGAGATGCAAACAGGTTTTAACCAAAGGGAGCAATTGGTGCCACTTCAATCCTCTCTGTGTAAACCATTTAATGTTCACATTTTGTAAACCTAGGTCTAAGTCAATACGTCTCTGTTCTGCATACCTCTTGCACCAGAAAACATAGCTGTGTCCTACAATCCACACTAGCATTTTGAAGGTATGGCTAGAAGATATGGATAAATGTCTGTAGCTCATGCAGTCCGTTCGTAGAATACGAGATATGTTCAAATATGGGGAACTACTTTTTTTTTTACATACAAAACGTTAACCGATTGGGAGATGAAATGTATTGTGTCCTAAAAAGTAGGGTGTATATTAGTTTTGATGAAAAGCATCTTTGTGATTGGTTAATAAAAAAGCAGTTTATACGTGGAGTACATATTATAGGATGAAATTTGCTCAGCTCAACCACACCTGCTAATTGTATTTGGAAGGTGCAGTTCAAACTTGAAAGAATGGTGAACTTTTGACCTCCACGTGCCGTTAAATGTTGGAGAAAATGTTGCAAAAAAAATATCGGTAGGTTTAAAAAAATGATGAACTTTTAACCTGCACGTGTCGTAGAATGTTCTAGAAAGTGTTGATACAATACCTTGAACTTTTCACCTGTATGTGTCCTTAAAAAACTGTTTATATGGAAAGTTCAAAAATAACCAATAAAGAGAGGTTTTGCAATCTAAAAAAAATAAGGAACTATTCTGATTTGTTCTTTACATGGATTTATGTGTGGAGCAACAGGGAAATTGTGCCATTACTGGTTCCATTCTTGATGAAAGCGGTGCATTACATGTACTGTGTGACAAGAAAAGAATTGCATGTGTTTGTGACATTTGAAATCTGCATACCAACTAGGAAGGTAAATTAGAAATTAAGAAGGTGTGTTATGTGTTTTGTAGTAGTGGTTAAGTATTTGAGACGATATTTTTAACTTTGAAAGTATTTTTTATTTCTAAATAACATAGTGTTAGTAAAGTCTGGTGTTTTATTGGTTCTAAAATATGCATAATGTGTAAATAGTTGTTAAACAAGTACTTTATATATGTTTAGGAGTTTTTCACAAAGAAAAAGTGTAAGTTGTCATCTGTAAAAGACTGTGGGCCATATTCTCAAGACCAGCGATAACATTATCGCCGCTTTAGCTGCAGTTTCCTGCCGCTAAAGCGGCAATAATGTTATCGCCATTCTTGAGAATATGGCCCTGTATGGTTTTGAAAATTCAATGTAGCGTTAATTTCCATTTGTATATCTATTCCGGCGAGATAAACAGAATGTGGCACGTTTGGAAATTATGCTCAGTCTGGAAATAGTGGAGAAGGGGTGACAGTAGAAAATTCATGTGTTATTAACTTAACAGAGATGGAATGTGGATCAGTTACAGGCTCAGCTTCCGCATTGCCCACGTCACCTGCGTCCAGCCCTGGTTCCACTGCCGAACATGCACATTCAAGTGTCCCATGGATGTCTACCTATCCAACACAACTGTTGATGAATTGGACTAGGACTTGTGTTTGCGCCCCCTGTTGGATAACGAACAGGAGTGTAACCGAGACAGTCGTGCATGGGATGCCTTGACATACTGCGTATGTATTGGTAGTTGTGCATGGGAGATGGCACAATTTCTCGTGTGCAGTGACCACATCGAGGCGCTCCCCTATTGGGCTGTGTTGCGGATCGGTGAGACGGCGTGGGCTGAGCACACCTGCCTGGACCACCTAATGGATTGGCTCACCCTGGTGTTCCTTGAACACGACAACGACGTACTATTGGAACACATTGCACATGAAGCTGCACGGGCATTCATGGACGAGTAACTACGTACCTGCAGCCACATCCTATTGCCACCCACAGCACATGGCCCAACAACTTGTTGCACAGTGGGGATTGCTCACATATCCCACCAAAACAGAGGACACGTCTCCCTTCGGTTGAGCTCTGGATGCATGTGCGTGGAATAACGCGTGTGCACACACACCTGTCCAAGGCGATGCAGGTCCATGGTCCGAGCAACACAGCGTCATTTGGGAACTTTGCCAATTCGGACACACTGCTCGGTGAGAGCACACACATGGCGATGTAGCACGACATGTGAACCTGTCGGACCCTCACACCTGATCACTGTCGGCAGAGCAGACAATTGCCGCACCCCGGAGGCAGAGCACCATGCAGACCCCACGTACAGTGAGTCGTGCCCCCTCACACGGGGCACTATGCAGACGCCAAATAAACCATCCGACTTATCCACAGCCCACACATAGAAGCCCCGGCCTGTGGTACCCCCGCATGGGATGGCCTTGACACCCACGAAAACAGCAACCCATGTCCCACAACATTGTACACACATTCAAATCATTGCTCAGAGCTGTGGCATATCCTCCACACAAAAAAGAAGAAATGTTATGTGCACACTTTGTGGTCTCATTTTTTACACTGAGAGGTAGATTTCAATGTCAGTCAAGGCTGGTGTGGTACTGCGAGGCTTTGCATTTGGGTGTTCTTAGGAAATCTAAGTTGTTGGGGAGCAAGGCAAGGTGGGCTGTGAGCGTTGCCATATGTGATAAATCTTGTCCATTTCAGCCCCAACATCATCTGCCCCTCGACATGTACCCATGCTGCGTGTAAGTGTCTTAAGCATGTCCGTGCCTGTTGTGGCCGTTGCCTCATCCGTATTCACACGCACATGCCAATAAAGCCTATGCCACTCCACTGGTGTCTAACTGTGAGGTGTGTTGTAAAGATTGTCCACTCGTGTGCCACAATGAGCCTCGTCCCAACACAGGGAAGAACTGACTGTCGCATGTGCAACGGGGGTGTATCCCTTTGGCAAGCTCCGCCTCTGTGAGCCAGACATTGTTTTTGCATAGGTGCTGGACGACATCTGATGCAGCCCCATCACCTACGCAGTCTGATGTGTCAGGGGCACACAGCCATGCAGCCATCACCCCGCCACACACACCAGACACAGAACCCATATGAGGGGAGTTTTGTACCACACTGCCTTCATTGCTGATGTTCTGTGATTGCTATGTGTGTGGGCTGCATTGTGGGGGAATTGCCTGTGCACGGATGGCGATGCACACACACATGTTGGCATGTGGAGCCAGGTGCCCGTGCGGCCTTGCGCTGCTTGTGCTATCTCACTCCGTCTCTCTCCCTCGCTCTCTCCCACCCTGTCATAGCAAACTTGTGAAAGCGATGGGTGCGCGGCTCTCAGCGCGGCGCTCGAGTACTTCTTAAGTCTTTCAAACACCGAGGGGTATATTCTCAAGGACATATCGCCGAGTTAACGGCACTTTATCGCAACCAAAATGGTGATAAATTTAACGCACCATTCACAAGCTGGAGCAAACAGCCCATATCACCAGTTTACCAGCGATAGCAGCCTCAAAAAGCATCGTCACGGATGACTCTGGCAAATATTGCTAATGAGATGTAGAGTAGGCGTTCCCGTGCAAAAAGCAGTGAACACATCACTTTGAAAGCGTCTCAACCACCAGCAAGATCGTCGAAGAGAGTACAAAACAGGCGATAAGGTGCGTTAGTAGCAGAAAGTTTACACCTGCTCTGAGCTGGTGTAAAGTCGGACTACAACCTGCAATATGAAAGGGAGCCCAGCCCAGAGCCACACGTGAATGACAACAGATGCAATGGAGCCAACGATCATGCAGCTCGGACACCCAACACTGCTCCGACACCCCCGCCACCAGCCCATTGTCCGCCATCCCCCTCACCTCCCCCACACAAACAAATGTGACAGCAACCTTAGGAAATCTGGAACATAACAAATTGGCTGATGTCGCACAATTATAGTAAAGAAGATGCATGTGAGGTTGGACAAATAAGAATCTCAGTCATCTATGGATTTACATATAAAACATTTTATTTAAACAAAACAACAAAATAAAAGTAGGTACAGGTATGGCGTGTCATCCCTCGACAATTTGTGAATCACAGCCTGCAAGACAAAAAGAAAGATAAGATTGTGCGTCATGTGTCCATGAAAGGAGAGAGAGAGAGAGAAAGAGAGAAAGAGTGAGAGAGAGGAAGAGAGAGAGAAAGAAAGAGTGAGACAGAGAGGAAGACAGAGAAAGAGAGAAAGAGTGAGAGAGAGAGAAAGAGAGAAAGAGTGAGAAACAAAGAAGCGAGAGAGAAAGAGAGAAACAGTGTGAGAGAGAGGTAGAGAGAGAGAGAGAAAGAGTGAGACAGAGAGGAAGAGAGAGAGAAAGAAAGAATGAGAGAGAGAGTAAGAGACATAGAAAAAGAGAAAGAGTGTGAGAGAGAGAAAGGAAGAGATAGAGAGTGAGAGAGAGAGAGAGAAAGAGAAAGAGAAAGAGTGTGAGTGACAGAAAGGAAGAGATGGAGAGGGAGAGTGAGTGTTGACACTGGAGAAAATCCTCACAGCTCACCTTTCTGCCACCGGTGTGTCTCCAACCACGTGCCGGGACATAGTGCAGTCTTCAAGTTTAGTCATCTGAAACATAGTATAGAATCAGTAATGGCAGAGTACATACAACTGCACATGCCTAATTCTCTGTTTCGCCCCTGCGCACCCAGGCTGCTGCACCCCAACGACTCCCGCCGCCCAGAGGTGTCTGCCCGCCTCTGCGCACCCAGGCTGTTGTATCCCATCCACTCCCACTGCCCAGAGGTGTCTGCCCGCTGCTGTGCACCCAGGCTGGTGCACCCCATCCAGTCCCACAAGCCCGGAGGTGACTGCCCGTTCCTGCGCACCCAGACTGCTGCATCCCATCCACTCCCACTGCCTAGAGGTGTCTGCCCGCTCCTGTGCACCCAGGCTGCTGCACCCTATCCACTCCCACTGCTTGGAGGTGTCTGCCCGCTCTTGTGCACCCAGGGTGCTGCACACTATCCACTCCCACCGCCCAGAGGTGACTGCTCGCTGCGGCAGAAACAAGCCTCTCTGCTCACCTTCTGCCACCGGCGTGTGTCTAAGAGGGTCCACCACGTGCCGAAGCAACCTCCTCGGGCATTGCGTACACATGGTCAAGCCGAGCTCACAATTCAAAGTGGGTGTTGATTGCAGGATGGCCACGCATCATCGCAGGCTGCACACGCGCTCAGCTCTGGTGGCACTAACTCAGTGGAACTGAAGTCATCGCCTCGTGGTGGGAGGTCCGTGTCGGGGGGGGTCGTCAATCTGTGAATAACAGCCTGCTAGACAAAAAGCAAGATAAGATTGTGCGTCATGCGTCCATCAAAGGAGAGAGAGAGAGAAAGAGTGAGAGAGAGGAAGAGAGAGAGAAAGAAAGAAAGAGTGAGAGGTAGACAGAGAGAAAGAGAGAAAGAGTAAGAGAGAGAGGAAGAGAGAAACAGTGAGAGAGAGGAAGAGAGAGAGAGAAAGAGAGAAACAGTGTGAGAAAGAGGAAGAGGGAAACAGAGGAAGAGTGAGAGAGAGAGAGAAAGAGAGAGAGAGGTAGAGAGAGAGAAAGAAAAAAACAGTATGAGAGAGAGGAAGAGATAGAGTGAGAGAGAGAGGAAGAGAGAGAGAAAGAGTGTGAGGGAGAGAAAGGAAGAGATGGAGAGGGACAGTGAGTGCCCACACTGTGGACAAAACCCTCACAGCTCACCTTTCCGTCACCGGTGTGTCTCCAACCACGTGCCGGGACATAGTGGAGCCCTCAAGCTTACTCATCTGAAACGTAGTATGGAATCAGTAATGGCAGAGTACATACAACTGCACACGCCTAATTCTCTGTCCCGCCTTTGTGCATCCAGGCTGCTGCACCCCATCCACTTCCACTGCCCAGAGGTGTCTGCTCGCCGCTGCTGCACCCCATCCAATTCCACTGCCCAGAGGTGTCTGCCCGCTGCTGTGCACCCAGGCTGCTGCACCCCATCCACTCCCACTGCCCGGAGGTGACTGTTCGCTGCTGCGCACCCAGGCTGCTGCACCCCATCCACTCCCACTGCCTGCCGCTGCGCTAACAAGCCTCTCTGCTCACCTTTCGCAACCTGCGTGTAGAAAAGAGGGCCTACCACGAGCCGCTGCAGGCCCCAAGCCCGGGGCCCGCGGACACGGCACCTTGCATATCATGCAGTCCCGCTCCACAGGCCACCAGGTCTCACATTTGGTGCTGGGTCTTGATTTCGCCATGGCAGAGGACATACCAGTGCACTGGGCTTTTCATTGCAGACTGCACACCCGCTCAGCCCTTGCGGTGCCACTAAATCTGTGACCAGCGAGGCGACGCCACGTGGCGGTAGGCCTGCGCTGTCTGATGGCTCAGGCCTACACTGCGGTCCAGCAGGGCACACAAAACCTGAGCTGTCCAGACCGCCGGGACGGGCCATCACCGCAGGCTGCACACCCGCTCAGCAGTTACGGTACCCGTACCTCAGTGGACCGAAAGTCACCGTCCCGTGCCGGTGCGCCTGTGCTGGCCGCAGTGTATCCGGTGCGAGCAACTCTGAAATGGCGTCGAGCATGTGCGCCCGGTCTTTTTTATTGGCAGGGTCACGTGTCCTGTGTCGCCTGTGCTGGATGGGTGTGGTGTGGGTGTATACTAGCCGTGAGGGAGTGGCTGTGGCGTACTGACAACTAGGGTGTGACCAGCAGATCACTGCAATGAAAATCTGGGCCATGTAGCGTTGTTGTCCTTCCCTGTAAGCGTTAGCGGAGTGGGCTGACCTGGCGTATGCCAGTCCTGCATGAGGCTGTGAAGAATGAGTCCGGAGCTATGGGCGTGGCTCCGTCCTGGGCTGTATGAGGAATCAACTGATGCGGGTGTCCCTGTTGTAGTGCTGATGTCACCCGGGTCGCAAGCGCCAATGTGTCACTCTGTGAGCCAAGTCACACAACATGGCCAACATGGAAGGTACGGGGAATCACTGACCCTACATTCATCCATAGTTCCACACATGAAAGATGGTGGACATGACACATCTGTGTGGATATGAATGTTTATTGCACATTCAGTGGAGTGTTGCAGCTGTAGCAATACAGGGCCATGCAAAGTTCAAGTTTCAGTTTTTGGCACATGGAGGGCAGCCAATTAGAGCCAAGCTTGTGTTCGGGGTTAGGCTGCGCCAACATCTGTACTTATACAATTACTCCGCCAATCCCCAAGCACTTATAAATTCACTATACACTCTCCTTGCAGTACTCTAATGATCCAGTCTCTACGTACGTACTTGTACAATGACCGAGAGAAAGTTACATAACCAAAGTTTTCCCCACTGCCAGAGGTAACATGGTTGCATACGCTGTCCACAGCACAATGTAATGTGGTAGGGCCCAGGGGCGGCATCTTGCATACATAATGAACACACGGACACAGATAGATAGTGGAACTGGGTACGGGCACGTGCGCTTGACTCATTTTTATTACCAGGGTCACATGTCCAGTGACGTCTGTGCTGGATGCGTGTGGGGTGAGTGTAAATCAGCCCTCCGGGAATGGTTGGTGCTGGCAACAAGTACAACAGTAATCATTGGAGCAGGCACACAGATTCAATCATAAAGGGTCAATGATTTGTGCTGCACTAAGGTAGGGGCAACAGATGTGAAATAATACACACAAGATTGTATCGTAAAGGGTCCATGAGTTGTGCTGCACTGAGATAGGGGCATCAGAAGCATTCAGCGTGTGCGCAGCCAGCGATGATGCGTGGTGCGGGCAAGCCGCACTGGGAGCAATGTCTGTTGCCTACTGGACTGAGTCATCTGCAATCGCGACTTGATGTGAATTGTGAGCCCTGCTATCCGCAGTGTAGATCGAAGGCAGTAGTCAGCACAGACATCGAAGAATGCTTTTAGTCACTTCCTGTTTACAAAATTCGAGGACATAGAGTACAATTCTCTCTGCAATAAATAAATCATGTCTCAATTTAAATTGTGAGCTCTGCTAACCGCAGTGTAGGTGTATGGAACAAAAGATGAAACATTTATGGAATACACTGTCGAAATATGTAGGTTTCAGGGACATTATAGTTAGTTGCCTACTGGACTCTGAAATTAATGAATGAAGACTGAATTTGAATTGTGAGCCCTGCTGAGCACAGTGTAGGCCGGAGGCAGCGGTCAGAAAGGGCCTACAGCCTTGTGGCGTTGACTTGAGCTGCATACAGTTAGTGGTAGGTGTGGCGCTCAGCGTGTGTGCAGCCAGCGATGATGCAATGTCTCTTACCTACTGGACTGCGTCATCTGCAATCGCGACTCGATCTGAATTGTGAGCCCTGCTGACCACAGTGTAGGCCGGAGGCAGTGGTCAGGAAGAGCCCAGAGCCACGTGGCATTGACTTGAGCTGCATAGAGTTAGTGGTAGGTGTGGCGCTCAGCGTGTGCGCAGCCAGCGATCATGCAATGTCTGTTGCCTACTGGACTGCGTCATCTGCAATCGCGACTCGATCTGAATTGTGAGCCCTGCTGACCGCAGTGTAGGCCGGAGGCAGTGGTCAGGAAGAGTCCACAGCCACGTGGGGTTGAGTTGAGCTGCATAGAGTTAGTGGTAGGCCGGAGGCAGTGGTCAGGAAGAGTCCACAGCCACGTGGGGTTGAGTTGAGCTGCATAGAGTTAGTGGTAGGTGTGGCACTCAGCATGTGCGCAACCAGCGTTGATGCAATGTCTCTTGCCTACTGGACTGCGTCATCTGCAATCGCAACTCGATCCGAATTGTGAGCCCTACTGACCGCAGTGTAGATCGAAGGCAGTAGTCAGCACAGACATCAAGGAATGCTTTTTGTCACTTCCTCTTGACAAAATTCGAGGACATAGAGTACAATTCTGTCTGCAATTAATAAATCAAGACTGAATTCAAATTGTGAGCTCTGCTGTCCGCAGTGTAGACTGCCATTCAGTGTTCCTTTGGACTTGCAAGATGAATTTGGTCATTGTACTAAAGCTATAACTGATATAAAACAAGTTCTTGAAGCAAGGATACTAAAAGGATATTATGTAGGTTTTAGGGACGTAATACTTAGTTGCCTACTGGACTCTGCAATTAATGAATCAAGAGTCAATTTTAAATGTGAGCCCTGATGACCGCAGTGTAGGCCGGAGGCAGCGGTCAGCAAGGGCCCAAAGCCACGTGGCATTGAGTTGAGCTGTACAGTTAGTGTCACCTGAAGCAACCAGCGTGTGTGGAGCCTGCGATGATGCGTGGTCCGGGCGGGCCGCACTGGTAGCAATGTATTTTGCCTAATGAATTCTGTCTTAATAAGTCTACGTGGCGTTGACTTGTGGTGCACTGAGTTAGTGGCACCTGAAGCACTCAGTGTGTGCGCAGTCTGCGATGATGCGTGGTCTGGGCGGGCCGCACTCGGATCAATGTCTCTTGCCTACTGGACTGCGTCATCTGCAATCGCGACTCGATCTGAATTGTGAGCCCTGCTGTCCGCAGTGTAGATCAAAGGCAGTAGTCTGTACAGACATAAGTCTGTGGTGCTCTGCTGCTGGGTTCGCAGGGGGCCTGTGTCGAGGAGGCCGGCGGTCACGGTGGAGGCCTCGTGGCAGGGTGAGGGCTGCCGCCCTGGCAGACGCTTTGGCCTTCCCACAAGTGAACCACGCACAGAGCCCCAGCCTATTTATTCATACTCCTATGCTGGAGTGGCGTACGTTGGACCAGCCCACTACGCTTCCACTTCCAGGGGGGGACAACACAGCTACATGACCGAGATCTTCCCCACTGCCTGAGGTAACATGGTTGCGTCTATTGTCCACAACACTACAAGCACCAGCAGTAAATATCCACATGGAGAGGTTTGTGCCCTGCATAGTGAGGTCTGTCCACCACATCACCGCTACACTTGGTATTGTGTGAATTTTTATTGATGGGTGACTTGCGTCCTTCACACATACTTGGTTGCCACATCTACCAAGATTCAGCTATTGTGTGGCTGAGGGACCATGCCGTTTTTGGAAGGTCCGCTGTCCTGTTCTGCGCTGCCTTGGTGGTAGTAGGGAGGGGGTGGTCCGGGGGGAGGTCCTGAGGGTGATGGCAGTGGGTGTTGTGGCCTTCTTGGGTGTCGGAGCTGCATGGTCAGTATCTCTATGACATGTGTTGGTCTTCACATGTGGTTCTGGGCTGGGCTCCCTTTCACACTGTAGGTAGTCGTCCTGCTTTACACCAGTAAAAGGCAGATGTTAAATTCCTACTGCTAACGCAGCTTATCGCCTGTTTTTGGATCGCACCCCAGATTTGGCTGCTCGTTGAAAATATCGGGAAGTGGTGTTATTTTTGCACGGGAACGCCTACTCTGCATATTATTAGCGTTAGTTGTCGCTCTCATTTGTGTCAAATTTTTTTGCGGAAGCTATTGTTGGAAAACTGGCGATATCGGCTGTTTTCAGTAGGTTGAGAATGGAATGATAATTTAAAATCACTGAAAAAACCATAGGTTTAATGAACATTATAATTAGAAATTAGCATTTAAAAAACGTTTGAAATTCACTGAAAAAACCATAGGTTTCAGGCACGTTATAGTTAGAAATTAGCATTTAAAAAACCTTAGAAATTCACTGAAAAAACCATAGGTTTCAGGGACGTTATAGTTAGAAATTAGCATTTAAAAAACCTTTGAAATTCACTGAAAAAACCATAGGTTTCAGGGAAGTTATAGTTAGCTGGACATTTCACTCGTACAAAACCATAGAAATTCCACTGTTATAGTTAGTTCAGCTAACTATAACTTGCGCCCCCGCAATTCACTGCTGATGACATCACAGATTACAGCATTCATGACATGGTCAGTGACATCACTGATGACATCACTGATGACAACTCAAATGACATCACTGATGACATCACTGATGACATCATCCAGTGAATGTGTTTTTCTTTAAGGTTTAAATATGTATTATATATATACCAAGGTGTATTGAAGAATGAGTGGGTGTATAAGTGTCTGGATGGAGGATTTAGTAGGTGTGTGACTGACTGTTTAACTGAGTTATTACATGTGTCTTACTGAATGCATGGGTTAGTGACTAAACTGTGTGAATGACTATATCAGTCTGTTTGCTGTTGTATAAGCTGCTGCATGGGTTGGTCAGTAGCTACATGAGTGTCTATATGGGTTATTAATTGGTTGCCAGAGTATTTGTACGGGTGCCTGAGTGTGTGTGTGGGTGCGTGGGAGGTGTGTGACTCTGTGCATACATGTTTGAGTGGTTGATTCACTGGGTGTATGGGTTCAAGAGTGCATGTGGAAACAGCTGTATGCGTGGGTGAGTGTGTGTATGGGTGTTTTAGTGAGTGAATGGAAGTCTCAGTGGTACATGTCCAACTAACTACATATGTAAAAGACAGTGTATGTGAGAGTTGGAGTATATAAATGACTATACGTGAGAGTTAGTGATTGTGAGAGTGGCTGTATGGATGAGTGTGTACTTGTATCAGTGATTGTATAAGAGAGTAATTATGCGTTTCTTTCTGTTTGAATAAGTGATGTGTTGTGTGTATAACTGTATAGGTCAGTAAATGGAAGTGTGATTGATTATTTGCATGACTGACTAGGTGTGTGAGTAATTCTGGATGAGTGCTGGTGTGTGAGTGTCTGTGTAAGTATATGAGTGCATATGATAGTGTTGTATTGATGAGTGACTGCATGTATGAGTATTGTATGGGTGAATGAGTGGATGAGTGTGTAGACCTAAGAACCAGTGATTAGATATGTAGTAAGTGGTATTGGTGTGTCTATGGTTTCAAAAATGGTATTCTGTTTTTGGAGTGGGTGTATCAAAGGTTATATTAGGGTGTGAGAAGGTGCATCAGATTGTCACATGGATGATGTCATCAGTGATGTCATTTGAGATGTCATCAGTGATGTCACTGACCATGTCATGAATGATGTAATATGTGATGTCATCAGCAGTGCATTGCGGGGCGCGAGTTATAGTTAGCTGAACTAACTATAACAGTGGAATTTCTATGGTTTTGTACGAGTGAAATGTCCAGCTAACTATAACGTCCCTGAAACCTATGGTTTTTTCAGTGAATTTCAAAGGTTTTTTAAATGCTAATTTCTAACTATAACGTCCCTAAAACCTATGGTTTTTTCAGTGAATATACATATATATATATATATACATATACATATACATATATATATATATTTCGCTCCAAACCTGCCAGTACTCCTGCACTCGCTGGCGGGTGCCCCGTGTACGAGGGCAGACTCATGGACAATCTCAACGCTCCAGAAAAGAAGTCACGGGCACTCACAGGGGTAATCCTTCTTCGGATTTATTAGGCACAAGTAACAAAAACAAACGCGTTTCAGTGGGACGCCTTCCTCAGTGTTGGCGGCCGCCGCATTTTTGCCTCATTAAATACAACGTCATGCACAGTAATTGAAAGACAGGCAGAGCATCACATCAAAGGTCAGGCATAGAATCTATATGATCCGCCATGCTGGAGTGGTGTGTTACCTCATCATTGTTTATATCCATTACGTGCCCCCTCTATAACCACGCGCTTGCTCAGAGAAGCAATATATAAATACGGGCCTGGATGACCAAACTAATCCTTATTAAGTGCAGCGTTAAACAACGCATGAATTCGGCGCATGTCCAGCTAATTATTGGTTCAACATTAATCCGTGCATAGATGCGGTGAATGCTTGTGTTTAATCGTGCCCTGGATGGGTTTACCCTAAACCGGCATGCCTAATCGGAATCAAGCCCTGAATGAGCAGCACTACCTCAGGGATCCTGGTTCAGCTCTCTGCGCAAGTCACTGGTGTAGGACAGTCGTGATGCAGCCCTGGATGGGCCTGATTAACTAATATCTCTATTCCCTAACGCTCAACCACAAATACAATTCTGCCTGCTTTCCCCTACCTCTTTACTGTTTATAGATGCACCCCTAGCTCCTCCCCCCTGTTGAGGCCCATCGGCGATCTGGTCACCATGTCCAGAATATAGCGTGATTCTAGTCTGCGCAAATACTTCTCCCTGTCACCTCCTCTTACGTCACGTAGTACATGGTCAATGCAAAAATATTTCAACAACTGTCTATTGCCGCTGTGATGTGTTTGGAAGTGCCTGGCCACAGGGTAACTCTGATCCCTGTTCTGGATAGCCCGCTGATGCTCTAAGATGCTGACTTTCGCTGGATGAATTGTACTGCCCACATACCTCAAATCACAAGGGCATGTGAGGCAATACACCACATATGGTGTATTACAGTTCATAAATATCGTAATGCGAACTGGATTTCTCAGGCCAACCACCTTGTGCGTGGTCACCTTAGTACTGTTACCACAGGCCTTACATCTGCCACAAGGAAAAAAGCCCGTCAGGCCTGTAATAACTTTTTGTGCTTTAAGCGGTGGCAGGTGGCTGTCCACCAGCTTCTCTCTGATAGAGCATGTTCTCCTAAATGTTAGTGATGGGTGAGATGTCAAATCCTGTCCTATAACTTTATCAGACTTCAAAATCAGCCAGTTAGCCTGCATGATTTTTCTCACGCTGCTTGCCGCCCTGGTGAAACTCGTTATGAGCCTGAAATAGTTCCTTTCCTGTGGCTGAGATTTTTGGTTGCCTTCCTTCAATAAGTCCGCTCTGGGCTTCCCTGCCACTCTTTTAGTCGCTGTCTTCAGGATGCCTTTTCTGTACCCCCTCACTTCAAATCTCCTGATACTCTCTGATCCATTGCTCTCAAAATCTTCTTCTCTTGTACTGTTCCTTTTAATCCGTAGCAGTTCCCCATATGGGATGCTATTTTTTAGATTGCTAGGGTGAATACTCTTTGTGTGCAACACCGAGTTCCCTGCCGTAGACTTTTTAAGAAGAGCTGCCTGAATTCTATCCCCCGCTACAAACACTCTCAGGTCCAAAAAGGTAACCTCAGTTGAGCTAATTTTGCTCGTGAATCTAAGGTTAAGATCATTGGAATTGAGATACTCAATGTATCGCAAGGCTGACTCTTCGGTATCGCGCCATATCAGAAAGAGTTCGTCAATGTAACGTCTCCAGCTTACTGTGCTCTCTACCCATCTGTTGCATGTGTCCGACCAAGCCACCTGCTTCTCCCACCAGCCCACGAACAGATTCACGTAGCTGGGGGCGAAGCAGGCTCCCATGGCCGTCCCCTTTTGCTGTTTGTAAATCTGATCCTGAAAGATGAATATGTTGTTATGTAGACAAAAATGTAGGAACTCTAGCAGCATCTCACTATGTTCTGCATATTTCAAGGCCGATTCCTTAGGAAGTATCTGGTGGCATTGATTCCATCCTGGTGTGCTATGCTCGTGTACAAGCTAGCCACATCCAGCGTTATCATTAGGAAATCGGATTCCCACACCACCCCCTCAATGTGTTTAAGGAAGTCCTTAATGTCCCTTGTATAGGATGATAATTCTAACACAAAGGGGAATAGAAAGTAGTCAATGAATCTGGACATGTTCTCCAACAGGCCACCAATAGAGGATATTATTGGTCATCCCGGTGGGTTTAACTTGTTCTTATGAACCTTAGGTAAATGATAAAATGTTGGTATGCGGGGATGAGAGATCGATAGGAAGGCAAACTCCTTCGCTGAGAGCAGTCCTTTCACTTGCCATTTCGAGATTAGCTGCTCATAGTCTCTTATGCTGTCCATGTATTCACTAGTCGCAATTTGTGGTAATTCTCAGTATTCTTCAATTGATGGTACGCCTCCTTGCAATAGTTCTCACGGGTCTGCAGCACCACATTGCCCCCTTTGTCCGAGGGCTTGATCACAATTCCCTTGTCTGATTCGAGATTTCTTAATGCCATTCTCTGTGCATAAGTAATGTTCCATGTATTGCTGGTTTTGTCCATGTCCTGCCTTAGCTTCAGGAGGTCATGGTTAACTCTCTCTGAGAAGATATCAATGGCATCAACTGTTGTTTGGGGAAAGAACTTGGAAGTTGGTCGAAAAGGACTTGATGGTCTTGACTGCGTGATCCCCCAATGGACAATCCGGTCCATGTCGTCAAGATTTGTTGAATCCGGTAATGCACCGTTGCTGCCCAGTTCCTCTAAGACAGCTAGCGTGTCCAAGTCGTCTCCGCTGAGGATGTCCGTACCTGTGGGTGATGTCTCCCTACTCCCTGCTCTAGAGTCCAAGCCCCTCAGCTTGAAGAATTTAAATAATTTCAGCTTTCTCACGAATTTGTAGACATCTATTCTAGTCTGTGCATATTCAAAGTTGCTAGTGGGGCAGAAAGACAGTCCCAGTTTCAAGACTGTTTCTTCCACAGATGTCAGCTGCTTTGACGTCTGGTTGATTATTGTGAGATTCTCTGATTCAACTGCGGTCTTCATTGCCTGAACTTTACATTCTGTTTCGGGCGGGTGCTTCTGCCTCTGTTGTAGGAGTATTTATATGACCACTAGGCACAAAAAATGGCATACACTTACAATTGAAACGAGTTGCAAATGTACTTATGATTCATGAGAATGCTGATTAGGAAATTTTGTCCATTACAGCATATCTTTTCTCTCGCCCTCTCCTTTTTGGAACAGCCACTTGGCATGTACACTACAGTTTGCATACGAGTAGATTCTAACACCATCATCTCAACAAGGGATGTACTGTTGAGCAACTTGGCATGTATCTGTTACAAATGTACATTTTGATTCACAGGAATGTTCATAGAGACTAGTCACTTTATGTGCACGATTTATATCCCATCATACCGGCATTTGTAGGTTCCAAGATGGCCGCCGTGTTTGTTGGTGTGTGTTCCACATGACACTGCGGGACATGTATGACACCGGATTGCACATTTTGGGGGAGAGTGGTTAACCATACCATACAGTTTTCTTTTTGAATGCATATGATGCAACGTATTTGACACTTAGGCACTTTATTGGCACTTACCATACATGAATCAACAAACTGTAAGATGGCTGCTACAGAAGTTAGAAAAACTATATTCACTACTGTTTTAGTCCATTTCCTATGTTTTAACCTTTCTATGTAAACGTGTTGTCTGCATTGACTCAGTGTATGATCAAGACTGTTCGCAGTCAACACGCTAAACTGAAATAAATTACAACAATTACAACTGCCAAGCATATTCCCACTGAGTGTGTGCTTTACTTCACTTTTCAAAATAATCTATGAGCAGGGCATGCTCCGCCGGCACAGCGCACCACCTACCCACGGGCCCGGAGATAGTAAGGAGCTCTTTGTTGATAGGATATTTATATATTCAAAAATATAGAAAAAAATATATTGTTTTACACGAATATAGACAAACGATATATACAAAAATAATTTTTTTTAATATATATATAAATAGTAATTATTAGCAGATACTTTAACATATAACAGTCATATAATGTAAATTAAACATGCTAAAATAATATTTAAAAATATATCTAAATATTTCCTTATTTAAACAAACACAGACACATATATATGTATATGTGTATGGTTATATACACATATAATGTAAAACTATTTTTAAGAATATATATTTTAATTTATATTATAATTTTCTAATTTTGTTGGAATTTACTAATATAACAAGTATATAAATATATATGTATATGTATATATATATATATGCATACATTTACAAAAACTAACAATTGTATCAAATAAACAGCAAAAAAATTAACTATATTGTCAATTTGATTATACAGAAATGTGTTTTACTAAAAATACCTTTACAATTATGCAAAGTTCTATATACAAAAAATATCAAATTAAATACAAAAACACATAATAATAATATATATTTAATCAATATTAATAAAACTATTAAATTCTAGGAAAAATACATAACTATTCCCACATCAGTCTATGCAACAGTAGGGAAAGCATTGGACTCCGGATGGATCCAATTTACTATTCCCACTCTAGTGTGTGAAACAGTAGGGAAAGCGTTGGACAGCGGAAGGATAAAATATACTATTCCCACTCCAGTCGGTGCAACAGTAGGGAAAGTGTTGAACTCAGGAGAAGTAAAATTTCCTATTCCCACTCCAGTCTGTGCAACAGTAGGGAAATCGTTGGACTCCGGAGGGGTAAAATATACTATTCCCACTCCAGTCTGTGCAACAGTAGGGAAAGAGTTAGACTCAGGAGGGGTCAAATTTACTATTCCCACTCCAGTCTGTGCAACAGTAGAGAGTAGTTCACTTCAAACAAACAACATATTTTAACAACTCTATTAAATAACCAAAAGTATATAATTCTAAATATAAAAATGATATGTCTAAATTTTAACAAAAATTGAACAAATTATATAATTAATAAAAAATGTAATAATTATTATTATAAAAAAAGAAATATTATTAATTTAATGCCACACTATGGGCCAGATTATGATGTCGGTCGGAACTACTACTGACAGGCCGTCAGTGGCAGTCCCACCGGCAGACAAGGCATCGGTTCGACCGCCGCATTATAATACTGGCAGTCGGAACGCAGAGCGCAGGGGAAAGACCACTGCCTCTGACAGGATCTAAGATCCCATCAGTCCCACTGCCATGAAAAGGCTGTCGGAAATGGCCTTTGGTGGGCCCCAAACAGGGCCCCCGTTCCCCGTGGGCCACTACAGAGAGGTCCTGGGGGCACGTGTAGTACCCCCACACACATCCATGCACCGTGTGCCAGGCACCACATGGTGCCTGGCACACGGTGCATGGATATGCCCAAAGTGCTCCTTAACACTGCGGCTTGCGCTGCAGCCCATTTTCTAGGCCGCAAAACAAGCAGCGGTGTTAAGGAGCACTTTGCAACCGCCAACCTGGCAGTCGCATTGTAGTGGGTGGTCAGACTGCCCGCTTGCTTGTCGGCGGTCTCCTGACTGCCGCAACTGAGGTCGGCGGTTCGACCGAGCCCCATTGTTGTGAGGCCCTTTACTCCCACAAACATAACAGCCAATAATGAAAATGTAATAGAAATGTAAAAAGTATAACATAATTAACATAATAATAAAATAATTTTTAATAAATGAATAAATAATTTTCACATTATTATAACTTAAATAACTTTCTACCCTATTCTCCTACAAACACAATAAAACACACCAAATATATAATATTAAAAAATACATTATTAAATATTTTGCAACTGTACCAATAAATTAAATATGTCATGTAAAATTAATAACTAATTAGCAATAAATTCTTACCTAATTAACTTTCCACCTTATTCTTCTACAAACTAAACAACCCACACATAAAATGTAACTTAACAAATATGGTAATTTCACAATGTATATAATTATCAATTAAATAATTCATAATAAAAAAATAATTAAATTATTTCTTAAATAACTTCCCAACCTGTACCCCAAAAAACCAAATAATCGACGCCTGAAATATAACTTAAAAAGTATATTAATTACACAATTTACTTAATTCATTATCAATTAAATGATTAATATTAATTGAGGATTAATTATTAATTCATTATAATTAATTAACTTCCCAACCTTTACCCCTACAAACACCACAACCGGCACCTAACATATAACTTAAAAAATATATTAATTACACAATTTACATAATTAATTATCAATTAAATAATTAATATTAATCAAATATTAATTATTAATTAATTACAATTAATTTACTTCCCATCCTGTATTCCTGCAAACCCTACAACTCGCACCCAAAATAAAATTTTACAAATATGTTAATTACACAATTTACATAATTAATTATCAATTAAATAATTAATCATAATAAAAAATTGAATATTAATTAATTATAACTAATTAACTTCCCACTCTTTACCCCTATAAATCCCACCATCCACACCTAAAATATAACTTTAAAAATATATTAACTAGACAATTTGCATCATTAATTATCAATTCAATAATTAATATTAATTAAACATTTATTATTAATTAATCATAATTAATTTGCTTCCCACCCTGCACCCCTACAAACCCCACAACCCGCTTCAAAACTATAAATTACAATGAACAATTAAAATAAATTTAAAAACAACTGAAAATTACAAACTATATATAAAAACATTAACAACATTTATATAAACAATTTATAACCTATTCAATTAAAATATACTTAGATACATAAAGATAATTAAAAAATGATATTTTTTACAACTATATTTTTGTAAACGATATTACATCAATATCGCCTACCATGAAAAATAGATATTTTTGTCAATGATTTTCTTGCATCACAATATTAAAAACTCGATATTTCTGTGACTCGATATTTCTAACTTGATATTTTGTCCAAATACTGGATTTTCTCTTGCTCAGTTTGGGGACAGAGGCAGCTCACTGTAGTAAGAGTAAATTTGTGAGTAATTCTCAGGGTTCTTCAATTGATGGTACGCCTCCTTGCAATAGTTCTCACGGGTCTGCAGCACCACATTGCCCCCTTTGTCCGAGGGCTTGATCACAATTCCCTTGTCTGATTCGAGATTTCTTAATGCCATTCTCTGTGCATAAGTAATGTTCCATGTATTGCTGGTTTTGTCCATGTCCTGCCTTAGCTTCAGGAGGTCATGGTTAACTCTCTCTGAGAAGATGTCAATGGCATCAGCTGTTGTTTGGGGAAAGAACTTGGAAGTTGGTCGAAAAGGACTTGATGGTCTTGACTGCGTGATCCCCCAATGGACAATCCGGTCCATGTCGTCAAGATTTGTTGAATCCGGTAATGCACCGTTGCTGCCCAGTTCCTCTAAGACAGCTAGCGTGTCCAAGTCGTCTCCGCTGAGGATGTCCGTACCTGTGGGTGATGTCTCCCTACTCCCTGCTCTAGAGACCAAGCCCCTCAGCTTGAAGAATTTAAATAATTTCAGCTTTCTCACGAATTTGTAGACATCTATTCTAGTCTGTGCATATTCAAAGTTGCTAGTGGGGCAGAAAGACAGTCCCAGTTTCAAGACTGTTTCTTCCACAGATGCCAGCTGCTTTGACGTCTGGTTGATTACCGTGAGATTCTCTGATTCAACTGCGGTGTTCATTGCCTGAACTTTACATTCTGTTTCGGGCGGGTGCTTCTGCCTCTGTTGTAGGAGTATTTATATGACCGCTAGGCACAAAAAATGGCATACACTTACAATTGAAACGAGTTGCAAATGTACTTATGATTCATGAGAATGCTGATTAGGAAATTTTGTCCATTACAGCATATCTTTTTTCTCGCCCTCTCCTTTTTGGAACAGCCACTTGGCATGTACACTACAGTTTGCATACGAGTAGATTCTAACACCATCATCTCAACAAGGGATGTACTGTTGAGCCACTTGGCATGTATCTGTTACAAATGTACATTTTGATTCACAGGAATGTTCATAGAGACTAGTCACTTTATGTGCACGATTTATATCCCATCATACCGGCATTTGTAGGTTCCAAGATGGCCGCCGTGTTTGTTGGTGTGTGTTCCACATGACACTGCGGGACATGTATGACACCGGATTGCACATTTTGGGGGAGAGTGGTTAACCATACCATACAGTTTTCTTTTTGAATGCATATGATGCAACGTATTTGACACTTAGGCACTTTATTGGCACTTACCATGCATGAATCAACAAACTGTAAGATGGCTGCTACAGAAGTTAGAAAAACTATATTCACTACTGTTTTAGTCCATTTCCTATGTTTTAACCTTTCTATGTAAACGTGTTGTCTGCATTGACTCAGTGTATGTTCAAGACTGTTCGCAGTCAACACGCTAAACTGAAATAAATTACAACAATTACAACTGCCAAGCATATTCCCACTTAGTGTGTGCTTTACTTCACATTTCAAAATAATCTATGAGCAGGGCATGCTCCGCCGGCACAGCGCACCACCTACCCACGGGCCCGGAGATAGAAAGGAGCTCTTTGTTGATAGGATATTTATATATACAAAAATATAGAAAAAAATATATTGTTTTACACGAATATAGACAAACTATAGATACAAAAATAATTTTTTTAAATATATATATAAATAGTAATTATTAGCAGATACTTTAACATATAACAGTCATATAATGTAAATTAAACATGCTAAAATAATATTTAAAAATATATCTAAATATTTCCTTATTTAAACAAACACAGACACATATATATGTATATGTGTATGGTTATATACACATATAATGTAAAACTATTTTTAAGAATATATATTTTAATTTATATTATGATTTTCTAATTTTGTTGGAATTTACTAATATAACAAGTATATAAATATATATGTAAATGTATATATATATATACATACATTTACAAAAACTAACAATTGTAACAAATAAACAGCAAAAAAATTAACTATATTGTCAATTTGATTATACAGAAATGTGTTTTACTAAAAATACCTTTACAATTATGCAAAGTTCTATATACAAAAAATATCAAATTAAATACAAAAACACATAATAATAATATATATTTAATCAATATTAATAAAACTATTAAATTCTAGGAAAAATACATAACTATTCCCACATCAGTCTATGCAACAGTAGGGAAAGCATTGGACTCCGGAGGGATCCAATTTACTATTCCCACTCTAGTGTGTGAAACAGTAGGGAAAGCGTTGGACAGCGGAAGGATAAAATATACTATTCCCACTCCAGTCGGTGCAACAGTAGGGAAATCGTTGGACTCCGGAGGGGTAAAATCTACTATTCCCACTCCAGTCTGTGCAACAGTAGGGAAAGAGTTAGACTCAGGAGGGGTCAAATGTACTATTCCCACTCCAGTCTGTGCAACAGTAGAGAGTAGTTCACTTCAAACAAACAACATATTTTAACAACTCTATTAAATAACCAAAAGTATATAATTCTAAATATAAAAATGATATGTCTAAATTTTAACAAAAATTGAACAAATTATATAATTAATAAAAAATGTAATAATTATTATTATAAAAAAAGAAATATTATTAATTTAATGCCACACTATGGGCCAGATTATGATGTCGGTGGGAACTACTACTGACAGGCCGTCAGTGGCAGTCCCACCGACAGACAAGGCATTGGTTCGACCGCCGCATTATAATAGTGGCAGTCGGAACGCAGAGGGCAGGGGAAAGACCACTGCCTCTGACAGGATCTAAGATCCCATCAGTCCCACTGCCATGAAAAGGCTGTCGGAAATGGCCTTTGGTGGGCCCCAAACAGGGCCCCCGTTCCCCGTGGGCCACTACAGAGAGGTCCTGGGGGCACGTGTAGTACCCCCACACACATCCATGCACCGTGTGCCAGGCACCACATGGTGCCTGGCACACGGTGCATGGATATGCCCAAAGTGCTCCTTAACACTGCGGCTTGCGCTGCAGCCCATTTTCTAGGCCGCAGAACAAGCAGCGGTGTTAAGGAGCACTTTGCAACCGCCAACCTGGCAGTCACATTGTAGTGGGTGGTCAGACTGCCCGCTTGCTTGTCGGCGGTCTCCTGACTGCCGCAACTGAGGTCGGCGGTTCGACCGAGCCCCATTGTTGTGAGGCCTTTTACTCCCACAAACATAACAGCCAATAATGAAAATGTAATAGAAATGTAAAAAGTATAACATAATTAACATATTAAATAATAAAATAATTTTTAATAAATGAATAAATAATTTTCACATTATTATAACTTAAATAACTTTCTACCCTATTCTCCTACAAACACAATAAAACACACCGAATATATAATATTAAAAAATACATTATTAAATATTTTGCAAATTTACCAATAAATTAAATATGTCATGTAAAATTAATAACTAATTAGCAATAAATTCTTACCTAATTAACTTTCCACCTTATTCTTCTACAAACTAAACAACCCACACATAAAATGTAACTTAACAAATATGGTAATTTCACAATGTATATAATTATCAATTAAATAATTCATAATAAATAAATAATTAAATTATTTCTTAAATAACTTCCCAACCTGTACCCCAAAAAACCAAATAATCGACGCCTGAAATATAACTTAAAAAGTATATTAATTACACAATTTACTTAATTCATTATCAATTAAATGATTAATATTAATTGAGGATTAATTATTAATTCATTATAATTAATTAACTTCCCAACCTTTACCCCTACAAACACCACAACCGGCACCTAACATATAACTTAAAAAATATATTAATTACACAATTTACATAATTAATTATCAATTAAATAATTAATATTAATCAAATATTAATTATTAATTAATTACAATTAATTTACTTCCCATCCTGTATTCCTGCAAACCCTACAACTCGCACCCAAAATAAAACTTTACAAATATGTTAATTACACAATTTACATAATTAATTATCAATTAAATAATTAATCATAATAAAACATTGATTATTAATTAATTATAACTAATTAACTTCCCACTCTTTACCCCTATAAATCCCACCATCCACACCTAAAATATAACTTAAAAAGATATTAACTACACAATTTGCATAATTAATTATCAATTCAATAATTAATATTAATTAAACATTTATTATTAATTAATCATAATTCATTTGCTTCCCACCCTGCACCCCTACAAACCCCACAACCCGCTTCAAAACTATAAATTACAATGAACAATTAAAATAAATTTAAAAACAACTGAAAATTACAAACTATATATAAAAACATTAACAACATTTATATAAACAATTTATAACCTATTCAATTAAAATATATACTAAAAGGCCCATTAATTTACCGGGCGTAAAAAAATCCGCCATCCATGAAAGCGGCAAAAATCCGCCCGCCTACACCGTCTGAATACCGACCCAGCAATCATGATGTCCCGAACCGAAAACCGCCAGCGGCGGAAAAAAAACACAAACACCGCCCGCCCTTGCCCGAGTCGGAGTCAAACCGCCCGCCACGGACGGAAAGACGCACGACAACACAAAACCGCCCGCCCTCACGGTCGAGACACCGCACGTGAAATTACGATCGCACCGACATGAGCGCGGAAAAACAACAAATACACCGCCCGCCAGCGTAAACAACACCGGAGAAAATGGACACGGCAGAAGCCATGGCGGCCACGTCCCTGCACAGAAACAGCCGCGGACTTAAACAAACACACACAACATGGCAAACAAGTCCACACAGCAACCCACGCACAAATACACAGACAAAGTACACATCCCGAATACACACCACCCCTGGACAAACAAATAAACTACAAAGCCCAGAACACCAGCCACAACACACCTGAAAACAACAGACCATCAGGACACACCCAAACAGGTAAGTACAAAAGCAGCCCCTCCACAGACCACAACCCCTTGCAACATTGCAAAGCAGAGAGGAGAGGAGAGGACACAGTGACACAGCAAGGACAGCAGCACACCACAGATACGCACACATCACACCCACCACCACCACCACCACCAAACACCGGAACCACAAACCCCCTGCACATCACACATCACACACCGCACCAGCACCACAAACACCATGGCATCACACAGAATGCCCAAGTTCACTTCCACTGAGCTGACGGTCATGGTCGACGAGATCGTCAAGGTGCACACACAAATCTATGGCAACCAGGTCCAGCACACACCACTAGCCACCAGAAACAGAATGTGGAACAGAATTGTAGACCAGGTCAATGCAGTCGGGACCGTACCCAGAAACAGAGGAGAAATAAACAAACGGTGGAACGACATCAAAAGCCTGGTCAAGAAGAAGGAGAGCAAAAACCGAGAGCTGGCTGCCACGACTGGCGGAGGGAATCCCGCGCATTACAAGACCTTCAAAGCGTGGGAGGAGAAGGTGCGAGTCATCATCCATCCGGAGATCCTCACCGGATTACCAGGGGGAGTGGAGGCTGGTAAGTACAAACAAATGTATGCCAGCACACCGCTATGTACTCACATGCACTACCACCATGCCATAGCTCCGAGGGACAAACACCCCCATGTCCAGTACACAATACACAACACATCACTCACACATGCAACAGGCACCACCACACACACAGCCCAAACATATCAACTAACAAAACCATGGGGGCATGTGTACACCCAGCCAGCCACGTAACCACCAACATGTCCCCTAGTACTCCAGAAGCGCCACAACGAGCACCCCCCACACCCATGTGGCAGCCGTAGCTGCACTAACCGACAAGTAACAGGTAAGTAGCCGCAACACAAAGGCAGTGGGTGGGAGGGGGACAGCTGAAGTACAACACCCACCAGGCCCCTAGTCCTACAGCACAGCAAGGTGGAGCACCCCCACACCCATGTGGCAGCTGTAGCTGCACTAACCGACAAGTAACAGGTAAGTAGCCGCAACACAAAGGCAGTGGGTGGGAGGGGGACAGCTGAAGTACAACACCCACCAGGCCCATAGTCCCACAGGTCAGCAAGGAGGAGCACCCCCACACCCATGTGGCAGCCGTAGCTGCACCAACCGACAAGTAACAGGTAAGTAGCCGCAACACAAAGGCAGTGGGTGGGAGGGGGACAGCTGAAGTACAACACCCACCAGGCCCCTAGTCCTACAGCACAGCAAGGCGGAGCACCCCCACACCCATGTGGCAGCCGTAGCTGCACTAACCGACAAGTAACAGGTAAGTAGCCGCAACACAAAGGCAGTGGGTGGGAGGGGGACAGCTGAAGTACAACACCCACCAGGCCCATAGTCCCACAGCACAGCAAGGAGGAGCACCCCCACACCCATGTGGCAGGCGTAGCTGCACTAACCGACAAGTAACAGGTAAGTAGCCGCAACACAAAGGCAGTGGGTGGGAGGGGGGACAGCTGAAGTACAACACCCACCAGGCCTATAGTCCCACAGCACAGCAAGGAGGAGCACGGCCCACACCCCACACCCACGTAGCAGCCACTGCAGTGCACACCGGCAGCCGACAGGTAGACATCCCGCCCCAGGACAAACGGTGTCAGTGGGCGTCCAGCCATCACCACGACCCATAACACCGCCCCCACCCCCACAGACCTGCAACATGGAGCACCCCCCGCCCATAACCATGTTGCATCCAGTCCAGTGCACGCTCAAAAACAACCTGCAGGTGGGAAACTGGACAGGGCGGGGTGACTGGAGGCATGAGGACTGAATTACGACTAACACATGGGACATGTCAAGTAGCAGAGGAACACGCAGCACTGCTCCCTGTCACAACCATGTGAACAATGTGCACACGGACATGAACCACAGAGTCACACCCCACATGACCCATCACAGACACAGCAACACCCAAGGAGCCACGTCTGCATGCACAAGTCACACTGATTACAGAACCACACGGCAGGCACAGTGCAACCCATCACACACAACTGCAACACCATCGAAGTCCTGTCCATGTAGCCCCTACTGCCTGTCAACCACACATCCCACAACTACGCCCATGTAAGACATACCACACTAGACGCAACAGCGTGGAACAACATAAATGCACACGAACACCTCTGGACCCATCAAACACACAGACACACAATGCACATACAACATACCATCCATCTCATCCGTCAGCCCCAGTCACATGAAAGGTATGTCATCCGAACAGCTGGTCCACATACAGTAGTCACGCAAAGAAACATGCCCATGACAAATCATGTGCCAGAAGTGAATGAAGCGCACGTCACACTGTGAGCAACAACACACATAACATGGGCCACACCCCCGAGCACTGCATTGATGCACATGGCACAGGGCAGCACGCACACCAAGGAATTGGACCATCTGCAATACGTCGTGTGGCACACAACCATCACTCACTCATAACAATGCGTCCAATTACATGGCCAGAAATCACAACAGACAGCAAATATGCAGGGCATGTCAGACATACACACACCTCAGACCATGCACTGTCATGTTGCCACAACACATGTCACGTTCTGCACCCATGGCTCACAGTATGTACCCCCAAAGCATAGTTCATCTCAAATGCGTTTCAGGGGCTGACCCCCATTATGCCATCTGCGTTTCTAAGCGTTCCATATGAACCCCCAAAGCATAGTTCATCTCAAATGCGTTTCAGGGGGCTGACCCCCATTATGCCATCTGCGTTTCTAAGCGTTCCATATGAACCCCCAAAGCATAGTTCATCTCAAATGCGTTTCAGGGGGCTGACCCCCATTATGCCATCTGCGTTCCTAAGCGTTCCATATGAACCCCCAAAGCATAGTTCATCTCAAATGCGTTTCAGGGGCTGACCCCCATTATGCCATCTGCGTTTCTAAGCGTTCCATATGAACCCCCAAAGCATAGTTCATCTCAAATGCGTTTCAGGGGCTGACCCCCATTATGCCATCTGCGTTTCTAAGTGTTCCATATGAACCCCCAAAGCATAGTTCATCTCAAATGCGTTTCAGGGGCTGACCCCCATTATGCCATCTGCGTTTCTAAGCGTTACATTTGAACCCCAAGAGCATAGTACAAACCAACCTCCACGATGGGTCTGGAGTCCGCATACACCAGAGCCACAAAAAGCAGGAGCACAGCAACACACCCATCGGCATTGCCAATCCGTCCCATGCCACATGTCCACAGCACACAGTCCCATTGGCATGCCCACACAACAACAAATAGCACAGCCACACACACGGCTCCGGGAAACCTGTGCACGACTGTGCATGAACTGTGGATGTCAAACAACCTATACATACTTTGTCATGTGCAACACAATAACATATCTCATTCCCCCCACAGGTGACGAACTGCTGGATGCTGGAGATGGAGACAGCAGCCAGCACAGCCAGCCTGCAAGCCCCCAACAAGGACTCACGGATGTGGAGGATCTGTCCTCCGATTCGGACACGGACCACCCAGCAGGCCCATCTGGTGTGGCAGGGCCCAACCGCACCCCAGGCACCCTCCTACCCACCAACCCATCATCCAGGGCTGATGACCACTCACAGCCCCCTGCTGCCACTGTCATTGCGGCCACTCCCACTATTGTGGCGGCCACTCCCACGGTCGTTGCGGCCACTCCCACTGCCGCAACCCCCACCACCGCCGCGACCACCACCACGTCATCACTGGCCCCAGCCCCAGCCCCAGCGCAAGTGGTGGTCCGGCCGACTGGGTCCACCCTGGGAGCCACAGCGAGGACCGTGGTGAGCAATGTGGCAAGTGGGAAGGTCGGTGGCAGCAGTACTGGTAGGAGGAGCAGGGTCAGGCCAACGCCAGCCTCCCCTGGGAGCCATGCCCTGCCTCAAATGGCCAGAGTACTTGGGGCCTATGAAGAGGCCCAAGGACAATGGGCCAGGTCTGCTTCCGACACGCGGGAGGTCCTGGGGGTGTTGAGGTCCATGGACGCCCATATGGGCCAATTCGTGTCCCGTATGGACCAACTCGTGGACCTCATGGGCCAGCTGGTGGTGGCGGTGGGGTCACAGGCAAGGCCAGCAACACCACCTCCGCCACCACCTGCTAGGGCGCAGGGCCGGGCAGCAGTGTCCACTTCCCCTGCGTCCACAGCCAGTGAGCACACCTCACCCACCACCAGCAGGTCGCCACCACACACCCCCCCTCCCAAACGTGGAAGGGGCCGTCCGAAGTCGAAACAGATGTCCCGGGAGGACTTCGCACGCTCCAGACGCAAGTGAGGCAGCCAGCCATCCTTGACCACCCACTGCATTGACTTGGACTACGATCCCACCCCACACAACCATCAGAATGGCATGTGTCTGTTGGACTAGGGACATAGAACTAGTGGGTACACCCTGAGCATCACGCAGCCATGGCCGACAGCTCATTGTCACTGCACGCAACACTCATGTCATCACCTTGCACACAATGACATGTCACAGTTGAAAATAAATGCACCTTTTACACAAACTGCTGTCTGTGCACTGTGTTTATTGAACGATGATCAACCGCCACCTTGAGCAGAGAAGCATCGGATGTGTGGCATGGCGATGGGACAGGAGGGGCTGTAGGGACCTAGGGGGAAGACAGAACAGGAGCACATCCAATGAGTGTGTCACACACCCATCACACAGTACATGTCAACAACTACAAGCAATGTACACACATCGCACAGAGCAATAGGGCACAATGCCACAGCCACCGTCAGTGGCATACAAACCTGGACATGGACCATTGACACACAGCACACAGTGAACATAAGGCCTCCGTGACACAGCACACAGACACCTGCACAACTACAGCCACATCATCCGTCGTACATGGACACTCACCGTCAAGTGAAGTAGCGGGCGATGAGCTGCTGACGGACATTCACAGCTTCCTCCTCTCCGCTGTCTTCCTCACTCGAGTTGTCCTGGTCTGCAGGCTGGGGCCCTGGTTGATCTCCATCATCCACAATTAGGGGGATCTGCTTCCGAATAGCCAGATTGTGCAGCATGCAGCAAGCCACCACTATCTGGCACACCTTCTGTGGGGAGTACGCCAGCGCACCCCCGGTGCGGTCCAGGCATCTGAACCTGGACTTGAGGAGGCCAAAGGTACGCTCGACCACACGTCTGGTCCTCCCATGTGCCTCATTGTAGCGGTCATCTGCTGGGGTCCGAGGATTTCGTAATGGACTGAGCAGCCAGGGCCCATTCGGGTAAGCCGAGTCACCTGGGCGTGAGGGACACAGAGAACCGTTGCAATTCAAACAGGACAGTAGACAGCATCCTTAAGCCAGCACGCTACACAACTCCACATACTCACCGACAATACAGCCACCGTCCTGTTGCAGATTGGTCATCAGTCGTGGTAATATGCTGTTGCGCATGATGTGCGCGTCATGGGCCGAGCCTGGGAACTTCGCACACACGTGGGAAATGACCATGTCCGCAAGGCACACCACTAGCACATTCAGGGAGTGCGTGTGCTTCCGGTTGCGGAAGAGCTGCTCAGTGGCCTGTGGTGGGACAAGGCCAACATGGGTGCAATCTATGGCACCAACGACGTGTGGGATCCGTCCAAGGGCATAGAATGCACCCTTCACTGCCGCCAACTCACGTGCCCTGGGGAATCGGATGTACCTGTTCCTGTACAGCATCATGGCTGCCAGTACATCCCTCAGCACCATGCTGAACATGGGCTGGGACATCCCACCTCCACTGCCCACTGTGTGCTGGAATGACCCAGTGGCGAACAAATGCAGTGCAGCCATCACCTTAGCCGTGGGGGTGAATGCTGTCGGATACACCCTGCGAGGACGGAGGTGGGGTTCCAACATGGCACATAGTCGATGCAGGGTTGGTCGGTCCAGACGAAATTTCCGGATGACCTCAGAATCCTCCATGTCCGCCAACAATTGGTAAGGGCGGTAAATGTTTGGTCTCCGCCTAGGTAAGATGGAAGTGGACACATGTCAAAGCAACACGCCACATGGCATTTTCACATACACATAACTGATATGTCTGAGCAAGAACATGAGTCACAGAACAGCTGTCATGCAGGGACAGCACAGCCACAATACACTTACACAGGTCTCCCAGCAATAGCAATGGGCAGTGACACAAACCATTGCTATGTGCATGCACATGGGGATCCAGGCCTCAATGACCTGTGAGGCGTGCTGATGGGGACTGACTGCATATTCGGCAAGCGGCAACACCACGGCAACATGACTGGCTGCTGTGCATCACACTGCTTCCGAGGCTGGATGAGTATGGCACACACCAACGACGATGTGGGCACAGGCTGAGCGGCCAAGAAAAGTGGGACCTGTGGCACGAGGGGATATGTGACAGTCATTGGTGTCACCACTGCACCCTATGTGCAGCACTGTACGGATCACACCTCCAGAAGCATTGACAGGTGTACACATTGACAGCCCCATGCCAACACGGCTGTGTGCTTGCAAATACACATCACATGTGACACGTAACCTTGCACGTGCCAAGTGGCAGATGTACATAGTGAGAGATGGCATGCGTGTGCATATGCGTATACCATGCACCCATGCCAATGTGCAGATGGTGACATGCTAACAGACATGTGGGGGCCGGCCACTGGCCATCCCTGCCTATGCACACGGCATGTTGTGGCCCCGTCCATTGTGCACCTGCACCCACACGCACATCATGGCCACACCTGCAGATGCAGTGCGCACATCATACTGTGTGGTGCACATTGCTTCAGCAGACTGTCACCAACATGGGCCAGGCCATTACGGCCAACTCCGATGACCCGCGCGGTTGCACCCTGCGTGTTCCACTATGGAGGTAGGCGTCCCGGGCCAGTTGGGAGCAGGCCGATGTCTGCAATTGCCAATGCAGGTCTCAGTGCACTTGTTGCTCGTGTGAATGTCAGGCTGGGCCATGCTGCCCCTCTCAGTCCCAGCAGGCCTGGGCTGCACATTGACTGCACAATGCCAGTAGATGACAGCACCGACTGCCTAGTGGGTTGCATGTGTCTCCTGTTCAGGACCCTCCAGATGGGCGCTAACTCAGTACTGACTATTGGACACACCATGTCTCGTGATAGGGATGTGTGTGTGGGATGGTGGCACTGAATGTGACCTCCGTTGCGTGGTGGGCCATGCACAGGGCGAGTACGTCGATGATTGCGCAGTGTTGGTCACAGTGGGTGCACCCACACAGATGTGTTGCCCTATGTCCATTTTCTATGTCCGCATGGTAATGGACTGTAGATGTGGGCAAACTACACATTGGTCGATGTGCTGTCAATTTGAATGTGCCTTCACACCAGGCACAGCTGCCCCTGCACATGTGACCACTGCTGCACTCGCTGCTGGGTCTGTGGAGCTGATGCACCATCTGTGCGTGGGGCGGACAGCTCTCCTCACTTCCGTCATTGCGCATGTCATCACTTTGCCGCAGGTGATATGGATCATGGAGGGCCCACATGTACGCGTGGGTGGCCTCAACAAGTGTGTCCAATGGTTGTCACCCCCAGTCAGTGCTTCGAATGTGAATGATGTTGTGCTGGTGCTAATTTCAGTGTGGCGGGTGGGCGGGGCTAGGTGCGGGCTTACATGCAGGACATGGGAGGGTGATCGGATTGCCGACTATTTGCAATACACACGGGGCACGTCTTTTCCTGTCCACATCAGGGTCATTCCTTGCACTAACTGACAGTACTACAGTCGTCTTTGTCCCTGTCCTCATGGCCTCCCCTCGCTCCCCCCAATATGCATTTACACCTGTGGGGCTAGCGCATGCAGATGCAGCCCCAAGCTCGCCCCGGAGAGGCCAAGGAGTGTATGTGTGGGTCCAGTTGAACGAGTGGACTGTCTCACGGCATGATGTGTGGCGGGACGCCGTCCACCTGCGTGGTGCCCCGACTCGAGACCCGGGCAACATAGACAATGCATAGCAGTCTCCGCAGTCCGGATACACCTACGACACACAGAGGCTGTAGCTGCCCTAGCGGCCCATGCCGCGTCCATCTGGGGCTGATGGACCCACACATTCACTCTTTTGCCTCACTGGGGCGGGCTCGGAGGTGCTTGCGCATGCGCTGGCTTCTCTGTTGCAACGGCATGTGACGTGTGTGGAGATGTAGGCAATGAGTGGGATGGTGCGAGCCACCTTCCGTGACGTCACTCCTGCTCGTGACGTGTGCGTCCCCCCAATACTTCCATATGACTTGAGCCATGCTACACATTGAGGATGTTTTGCATGCGTGATGTGTCCCGGAGGAGCGCGCCGAGTCCTCTCCCCCACCATGCTCCACTGCCATCCCGTGCCCTGGATTGCCTGTGCAGGTTGACAATGTTGGGGATACACCTGGTCGGCAGGGGCTGTGTGTGCGCCTTGTCAAGGGCCTGGCGGCCGCACAACAGGTTCCAGCTTGTCCACAGAGAGTGGGCTGATGTGTACGCCTGATACCGCATTGTTCGTGTGCCCGGCTGCTGTGCACACACGTGTTCACATCCCCCCCCCCGACAGGTGGCCTTTAACATTGCCCAGGGAAGCGGTAATGTGCAGTTCCGGACCCCTCCCGACACAGCGTGTTTCAACTTTGCATGTGCGCATCTACCCGTCACACCCACCCACCTGAGCGAAGCGTCACTCCCGCTTCACACGACACATGTGTGTCTTCCAGTTGTGCTACTCATTTGCGTTGACATCCAATGACAGTGGACTACATAGTCATGTCACGACTGCCGTGTACATCACACACTCTCATCATCTCCCATTCGTACTTGTGAAAGGAATCAGCAGAGACAGTTTCTTTCTTCAAACCATGTATTGTGACTTATGTCCTCTGTGATGCAGTATAGTGGACACTACTGGCAGCGGAATGCATGTGGAGGATATACTGAGCATGATTACACATAGCTAAGGGTGTAGGGGTACATGTGATTAGCTGTTGCATGTGGGATGTGGGCTTCAGAGTTACATCTGCTTGGCCGTTGCAGTGCTAATGTTCATTTGCAAATAGCTGCGGTGCTGCGGACTTTGACACAGACGGTATACATTTAGCCTACCAGACCGCTTGGCTTCATGGGCACAGTCCATCTCAGTTCCATGTGACAGGTGTGCTGCTGTTGTTACTCATGCACGCGTGCGTGTGAGTTGACATCAGGGCATGGGCTTACGTGCATGCAACGGCGTCCCACTTGTTGTTGCCATATGGTGGCTCCTGAACATGTCACAGTCACTGGGGTCGTGTTGTTGTTGTATGCACTTGTCGTCCATGCAAAGGTCCTGTTACGGGATTTCCGGGGAGGGGGAGAAGGGGTGCAGCTCTCACATACTCCAGCCGGGCGATTCCTGTCCACTGTGCGGTGCATATGTCCATGGGCGCAGGATCCATGTCATGGCATAGTTGTACGTGCAATTCTGTCCATCAATCAATCAATCAATCATGTCACTTATAAAGCGCACTACATACCCGCGAGGGTCTCAAGGCGCTGGGGGAAGAGGGGGGTGGTGCTGCTACTGATCGAAGAGCCAGGTCTTGAGGAGTCTTCTGAAGGCCAGTAGGTCTTGGGTCTGTCGGAGGTTGGTGGGGAGGGTGTTCCAGGTCTTGGCGGTGAGGTGGGAGAAGGATCTGCCGCCGGCGGTCGTTTTCCGGATGCGGGGGACTGTGGCGAGGGCGAGGCTGGTCGAGCGGAGCTGGCGGGTGGGGGTGTAGAAGCTGAGTCGTCTGTTGAGGTAGGCAGGTCCGGAGTTGTGGAGTGCTTTGTGTGCGTGGGTGAGGATCTTGAAGGTTATCCTCTTGTTGACAGGGAGCCAGTGCAGGTCTCTCAGGTGGGGTGTGATGTGGCTGCGTCGGGGGATGTCGAGGATAAGACGTGCAGAGGCGTTCTGGATGCGTTGCAGCCGTCTCAGGAGCTTAGCCGTCGTTCCTGCGTAGAGGGCGTTTCCGTAGTCCAGCCTGCTGCACCCACAGCCTGCGCATGTGGGTGCGATACACATATCCCATGCCACTGCCTCCCCCGATACATGCAGAGTTCCTGGATGTGATGGGGAACAGTGTGCATGTCCCGGACACATCCGATGTCATGGCAGTGTCGTTGATGGTGTGGTATCAGTTGCAGGTCGTTTGGTATGGCTGTTGTAGTGGTTACTGGCCAGTCCGTGCGGAAGCTAAGCATGGGTACAGTGTCGGACATCATGGCTCACTTGGGGGATTGCGTCGGGGTCCTCACGAATTGACAGGTTGACAGGTATGCGATGGCTTCCTGCAGGGCTTCCATTTCATTGGTGGTATACATGTTTGCCAGCCAATGTAGCGGATGGTGGCTGTCACGGTGTTGTTCGTAAGTTGTCCCTTGTAGGAGCATGATGGGGCATGCTGGGTGACATTCGATGTAGCTGTGATCCATGATCCGTTGTGTGGAGGCACAGTGGTCCCATTGCAGTCTGGGCCCGATGATCGCCACATACGTCATGCCCCCATAGGCTGAACAGACCCTGTCGTGTGCGTCCAGAGGGTGGAATAGTGGTAGCAGGTCCGCCCTTGGACATGCCGGGTTGGAGAGGCACAACTCCACAGGATGGTGGAAGGGACACCTCCGACAGTAGAAGACGGGTATGACGCAGCTGAACAATGCGATGCGGTAAGTCAGTCGGTAACTTACGTTCAGCAGGGATAGGGGTTCGCATCCCAACATCTGTATCAGGTTGTGTTTGTACAGCTTGACCTGTCTGGCATAGTTGGGTAGGTGTGTTGTAGGTGCCATTTTGCTGCGGGGAGATGTGGTGGCGTGCTCCGGCTGTGTGTGCAGTCTGCAGTGTGCAAGCTCCGAGGTTGCTGTGAGGTCTGTGATGGTCGTAGGGGGGCAGGACTTGTGTTCTGTTAGCTTGTGCGGAGGACACAGGCCCTCATCCCACGTGCTTCTCTGAATGTTCAAGGTCAGTGGTGTGTGACTCCTTCCAGATAACTTGCATGGGAACGGCATGGGGGAGTTTTATAATTATTTCTTCCCCGTTCGGTATGTTCTTAGGTGATATGCGCTATCTGCCCTGTGGTCGGTTTCCTCTGCATGCCTGTGTTGGTCTT
This sequence comes from Calotriton arnoldi, assembly GCA_963921515.1. NCBI lineage: Eukaryota > Metazoa > Chordata > Amphibia > Caudata > Salamandridae > Calotriton > Calotriton arnoldi. Next base: position 709,926 of record CAWUFW010000795.1, read on the forward strand.
TTTTGGGACAATGGCTGTATTCTCCGGCTTGTTTAGTCGGGTTGTGGTTTCGGAGTTGGAATGGAAGGTCATTCAGTGCTGTCTGCTCTCCCGTGTGTGGGCGGCAGGCTGTGTTTCCGCTATGCGTTGGGCCTTGTGTGTGGGTGTCATTCTTGGGTCCACCTGTTGTCGGTCCCCGGGCTCTTTGGTGTTCCGTTTTGTATGTCTGGTTCATGGGTGCAGGGTGGTATGGGTGTTTCTGTGTGGTACTGGCGTACCTCTTCCCGACGGGCCCATGTTCTGCTGGGTGGTGTTGCCGCCGCTGTGTGCTTCGCCATGTTTGTCACACAGGGGTGTGTCCTGATGTTGCGTGACTTCACTGACATGTGGGCGTCGGTTGTGTGACGTTGGGTGTTGTCCGTGAATTGGGCGTTGGGGACATGACTGTGGCAGGCCTGTCACGTGTCATGTGCGTTCTGGGTATGGCTGGTGTGTGTGGTGCTTGGTTGTGTCCCTGTGTTGTTTGTGTGCGACACAGGCATGGCGTTATGGTTGGGCGCTGAGTTGTGCGCATGTGTGCCTACCTGCGTCTCCGCGGTGCGTTACCTCCTTGGTGGTGCATCAGGTATAGCATGGGGAGGGCCTGCAGTGCTGGATTCATGCTCGGAGGGCTCGCCTCTTCGGTGTCTGTTCTCGGCGGTCGGGTTTCCGCCTCACTTTCACGTGCGGTGTCTCTTAGCCGTGGGAGCTGTTTGTTTGCGGCATCGTAATTTGTACGCCGGGCGGTACGTGATTTCGTCTGGTGGTGTGTCTCCATTGGGCTGCGCCGCTACGTGAGCGGGTGCACTTTGATGGCGGACGGCGTCGCTGGCTTGCCGGCGGTGTTTGGCTGCCTTTTCACATCGTAATTTGGCGGGCGTGTGGGCTGCGGCATGCGGGCGGTAACTGGTGGTTTTTGCATCCGCCAGCACGGCGGTAGTGCTTCCGCCCGCCATCGTAATGGGCCCCTAAGATACATAAAGATAATTAAAAAATGATATTTTTTACAACTATATTTTTGTAAACGATATTACATCAATATCGCCTACCTTGAAAAATAGATATTTTTGTCAATGATTTTCTTGCATCACAATATTAAAAACTCGATATTTCTGTGTCTTGATATTTCTAACTTGATATTTTGTCCAAATACTGGATTTTCTCTTGCTCAGTTTGGGGACAGAGGCAGCTCACTGTAGTAAGAGTAAAAAAAGATTAAAAATGCTCAGTGGAGTGTGATTAAAGGTTTGGCTAATCCATATATAGTGGTAGCAACAAGGGCGAATGGGATAAAGTAAGGGAGTGTGGCAGGCAAATGCTAGCATAAAATGTCACCAGACCCTATTGTCAGCTCCAGATAAGTGGGAAGGATAAAATGAGTGACACAGTGAGCATAACTATGGCATAAAAGGATGCTGCCCGTAACCCTAGATCCTTTTGTATAGTTCTCCAGATCCTTTGAGCTTCAGTAAAAGTATTTTCAAAGTCTGTGAACTCATTTTGGGACATTACATAAAAAGCTAAGGCTACAAATGCTGCAGGCATTTGGGAGGTTTGTGTGAATTGGCTTGAAGACCAAAAAGGCCCAAAAAGAGGAAGAAACCATAAGGGCAAGCAGTGCACTGCAGGCACAAGCCTAAGATTTTTAATGGAGCCCTACTGGTCAGAGTATGAAAAAGCTATAAATAACACAATACGGGAAGAAATCTAAGTTCAAGATCTTACTGGGAGATGGTGGTCACAGACAAACAATTCAAGGGGTCTGGGTTTTGGGAAACACAGAAATACCAACTAGAGATGTGGGGTTTTGGTAATGCCTATATGCTTGGTTTGTCATGTTAAAGTATGTTATGTTAAGTACTATTTCCTTCACCCAAAGGTATCTCGATGCTGTCAGTTAAATGAGTAGCAAGAAAGAAGTAAACTATAGCTATTTATTGAAAGCTGGTTTAAAATGCCAAGTCTTTAGTGCTTTTCTAAAAAAGACCAATTCAGTAATCAAGTGAATTTTTGTTGGGAGGGCATTCCACTCCTTAGGTGTCAGCACAGAAAAACTGCACGCTCCTGCTCTGATTTTGTTGAATCTGAGCACCCTCTATTCTTCGATGAACATCGAAGAGTCCACTTAGGGGAGTGACTTGAGATATAATCTTTCAGAAAACCCGGGGTCTTTCCCTTAAGGGACTTGAAGATTAAACAGCAGACTTTAGTATTTCACTGTTTAACTGGCAGCCAGTGAAGGTTCTTCAGATAAGCATTGATAAGTGTTCTTCAAGGATTTCTGAAGACCAGCCTGGCCGCTGTATTCTGAACCAACTGACATCTCTTAATGTCGCCTTCAGGGAGGCGAAGATATATACTATTGACATAGTCTAATCTGGTGCTGAACACAGCAGCCATAACGGTCTTCACAGCCTCCGAAGTTAAAAACATCTAAATCTTCCTAATTGTTTTTAGCATAAAAATGCATTTGGAAACCACTGCACTAATGTGTGATTTGAAGGAGAGATGCTGGCCCACACAAACTCTTAGGCTTTTTATCACCAATTTTGAGGTTGGGAGCTTGCCCATTTCAATGGGCCAAAAGAAGTTAGCCCATAAAGAAGGATTATGACCTAGCCTTACAATTTACGTTTAATCTCTATTCAATTTAAGGTGATTTTTCCTCATCCAACCACTAATGAAACACATCATATTCTTAAAATGATCTTGGGCATGTTCTGGCGAGTCAAGTTGAAGTAAGATCTGAAAGTCCTCAGCATAATTAAAAATCCTAAAACCTCTTTCCGCAAGTTCCGTGATGAGGGGTTGAATGTAGTAAATGTTAAAAAGGTGGAGAGATAGGGCAGACCCCTTTCGCGCAGCTGGCGTCCAGCCCGATGAGGATTACCGAGGCTGCCTCAGACAGGCGGTATGCACAGAGGTTCAAGTGCAGTTTAGAGCAGGGAATGGCCAGAGGGCCGCAGCGGTCCCTATGTAAACTTACCTGTAGGTGGCCGGCCCGCCGTTATAATGTCCCACTCGGTCATTCTTCCTTCAGGGGGTGCCTTGCTGGGTGCAAGCCATTAGCACCACTTATTTCCTGGGAAATTCTGGTTCGCAGCATTCCCTCTACAGGGCTACATAATGCCCAACCTAAGATGGCCACCTTGCCTCCTTCACCTACCATTTTTTTCCCAGTTCAAAATTGGTGCCGCCATTTTATATGTAATTTCCTGTTTCCAGAGTACAAGAAGGGAGACAGTCCTTTCTCCTTTGCGCCACGGTGCTTCCTAGTATTAGGTGTGTTTTCTCGCTCCCAATACCTGTCCAGGGATCTTAGTTTTTTCATGGAGTTTTTGGGTTCCAGCACTCCCAGCTGCTTCTCCAGCTTACTTGTCTCCTATTTTGTGCTGATCCTGGTCTCCCCGCCACCGAAGTCTTGCTGTCACCTGGAGGATTTTTACCCTTGGGCTTTTTCCTCCATTTGGGACTGTTTCCTGAAGGCACTATCTTCCAAGTGTTGGTGGCATCATGGCTACTAGAAGGGGTTGCCCTTATCTCTGGCAGACAAAAACAGCCAAGGCCGGGGGCTTTCAGTCTCCTCACCGTTGACATTGTCCAGAGTGGCAATCGAAGCCTGACAACCCCTGTGGTATGCCGCATTCAATTTTAAGATCGGCTGCCCTAAAAGGTTTAAGTTGCACGCCCTGAGTTCTATTCATCAAGAAGGATGTGAGCCATTTTAGAGAATTCCTCTTGAGACCCACTAGCTACAGTCAATCCATAAGTATCTTGTGATCGACCATGTCGAAAGCCATAGACAGATTTAAAAGTATCAGAGCTGGGGTATGCCCACAGTCCAAGTCCTTTCTCAAGTTGTCTAAGACTGAAAGAATCACAGGTTAAGTACAGTGTTGTGGTTAAAAAACCAGCTTGACATGGAACAAGATAGTCTAGGCACTCATCTCTTTCGCTATGTGTGCTTCCAAGCAGTTTACTACCACATTAGGGTGTCACTTAATGTTGGTTTAGCTGAACCTAGGGTCTCTTGATGTTGGTACTTGACCACTTTCTGCCATTTTCTTATCATAACTTTATGAGGTGGAGGCATTCTTCCATTCCCCCCATACCCTTAATGACAGGCAGATCACCTTGTGATCAGACCAACTACAAGTTTCAATACAATAATTTAGGATTCAATTCTTTGAAAATGAACACACAAGATCAAGTGTATACCTCATATGATACATGGGTTCTTTTATATGTTGTGTTAAATTTAATGAATTCAATAACTCAAAGAGCAATTTGCCTTTTGGACATGCATTAGATTCATCTGCCTAAAAGTTAAAATCCCCTGCCATCTTAATGTTGTTATATTTTATTGCTAGCGAACATATAGGGCCTGATTATGATGTCGGTCGGAGTTACCTCTGACTGACATCTCAGCGGTTTCAGAACAGACCGACCACGGGTCGGCGGGCCGAAACCGCAATTACGATGCAACCTCACATGGGTCAGTCACAAACTCCCATTTCCCTACGGGAGCTTGTACGGTGGTCAGAAACCAGCCGCAGCACAAGCTCCCATAGAGAAATGGGAGTTACTGTAAATCCCTGCACTGTGTGGCAGGCACCACATCGTGCCTGCCACACGGTGCAGGGATCTACAGGGGGCACCATAGGTGCCCCCCAGGCCAACAACCGGAGACCGGAGAGGGAAGGGGGAACTGCAGGGGGTCCCCAAAGTCGCTTCCGACAGGCTTACCATGTCGGAAAGCTTGACATGGAAAGCCTGTCCGAAACCAACATCATAATCCGTCATCCATAAGGGATTATGTGGTGGTTCCGAATGGCTGATGGGCTCCTTGAGCCCATCAGAAGCCAGTTGGATTGACCTGCTGGTTTGGACTCCGACCGCCTCATTGAAATATGGCAGTCAGACTTCAAACCAAGGATTTCGGTAAGTAAGCGTCGGACGAGCAGTCGGAGCCTTACCAACCAACATCCCAATTAGCCCCATAATGTCATAAAAATGCATGGGGAAGCTGATCATGTGGTGTAGAGGGTTATAATCTACCAAAATTGTCATGGGTGTGCTATCTACAAGAGAAAGTCCATACCCCATATTGAGCCAACTTCAAGTTTAGTTGCCGCAATGGTCTGTTTAATAATGGCAGCCACTCCCCCTCCTATTGTGCCCTGTTGTCGGTTCACTTTCAGTATAAAACAGTCATCAGGGATAGCCTTTAGTAGGGAGAAAACAGAGGTGTCAGTTAGCCATGCTTCAGTCAATAAGAGGACATGGGCTGGCCATGTATAAAAATTCTAAAATGTCAGTTCTGGGGGGCGTGGCCGGCTACCAAGCAAGATGGACGCTTCGTGAAGCGGCTCTGAGCCCCGTCCAACTAACCGTGACCCATCCGCTACATTTATCTGTATCCAGCTCTTAAAAATATCGGTGCAGCACTTACCCTGCTGACAGAGTGCTCCGATACTGGAAAGACAGCGAAACGCCTACTGAGGCTGGGACACTGAGGCTGTGATGGCCGGTGGCCCATCGCTTCCTGTGCCAAGCTCGGGCCTGGAGGATGTCCTGATCAGAGCCGCAAAGCTAGTAGGAAGTGGTGACGGGAGAAGAGGAGAGCCAGAGAGAAGACAGCCCTCAGGCAGCGGTCTGCCCTGACACTCGCACGCCGGAGGGGCAGGGGCACGGGCCGCGCCAAGATCTGAATCGGCGGCCTACCCCTGCACCCGGTGATCCGCTCCGGAACATTGCGACGGCTCAAAGGTGAAGAGTCGTGGCGGGGAGGAGACACAGCGGTTGTAGCGAGGGCACCCCTCACTGCCTGTCATGGGCAGATCTTACCACCGGGAAATAGCCCAAGACACGCAGAGGCTGAGAGACAGATACGCTCGTCCTGATCTCCTGGGCAACCCGAAACTCCAAGAGGCAGTCTATCTTGGGTGGGAGAGGACCCCCACTCCGGGAACGGTCTTGTATCCCCTGCTCGGTCCGGAACCACCTCAGGGAATGGCCACCTGGCAGAAATAAGCTCCCAGGGGTCGGCACCCATCAGAGAAACTTCAATAGCGGAAGAGCAGTAGGGAGACCACCAGTATGACCAGCAAACCCAAGATTGAACCTCACCCAGAAACCAACATAGGACAGAGGGAACCCTACGCAGCACCAACAGGCCGCGGGGGCTACACAAGGCCCACGGTAGCCGGTGGCAGCTGCTGCGTTCCCCTGATTAGTATTCATCTTTCCTCAAGCAGAGGCAGAAGAGAGAGGCCAAACCTACTTCGTGGTCGCAGAACCTGTAAGGATGGCCGGCAAAGGACCCAAGACTGGCCACCAAACCAAGTTGGATAAATACACGGTCTCGAAGGAAAACTCCCACCTACGGCAGTTGGCCCTATCACAGAGGATACACTCACACTTCGAGATGTTATGGCTGTACGATCATCTCTGGAACACAAGATAGACACAATGAACAGAGAACTCACACTTTCCAGAGTGAATCTGCCCAATATTGGGGCCAAGGTTAAAGACATGGAAATAACCACGGTGACGCTGAAGGTGGAAACAACCTCTCTCAAAACTTAAGTGACTGACCTAAAGACCGTCGCAGCGGACTTGGAGGCTCACCTGGAAGATGCAGAAGGACGCTCAAGACAGAATAATATCCGCATACTTGGAGTCCCTGAAAAAGCGGAGTGCCCAGCAACTGATTTGTTTGTGGAGGACTCAATACTGAAAAACCTGCAGCCCCGTGGGCTCTCCAAATTCTTCTCAGTTGAGAGGGCACACAGGGTGCCGGGGGCCTGACCCCGTCTTGGGGCTTCACCATGCCCCATCATAGCGTGAATTTTCAACTTTCGGGATCGAGATGTGATCTTACAGGCGGCACGGTGTGCCTCCTTACTGAGATACAGCAACACCACTGTCACATTTTTTCCCCGACTTTACCCTCAAAGTCCAAAAGATGCAACGCTCCTTTCTTGAGGTCAAAAAAGCCTTACGGGAAAAAAATATTATATACTCCATGCTTTTCCCGGCCCGCCTAAGAGTGATATCCGAGGATAAAACATGGTTCTTCCCCTCACCAGAGGAAGCCTGGGAGTGGCTGGAGGGGTGGAGAAGGACCCCGGGAGCCAACACACGGCACCGATGAGAAAGATCACAACGAAGAGAAGAAAATTGGGGTGGTCAGCATGGGTCGAATGGGTGAAGCAGCTGGGGAAGCTCTCCCCGGCTCGAAATCAGATGAACAAAGACTAGTGACTATGCATTTGATATGACCTATATCACCCTGGAAACAACTAAATGTAGTAGATATGATTGGACGGGGGAGGTGATGGCTGATTCCCTCTACAAAATTGTTTGTTTTGTTACTAAGGGATGAAAGGAGCTCTGCATAATTGGGGTAGTGGGCAGTTCAAGGCCTGCTTTGCAGGGAGGCAGGGTGGGGGATAATGTTGGGAAGTAGTGATTGTTTTTCTTATTACAACGAGCACTTCATAATAAGACACCTACCACACAAGACGCACAGCCATATACGACGGGCAGGGACAAAAGGCAACACTAGCCCAGATAACAGTAAGGGACAACCATGCCGGACACAATAGATAAAACCCAATTGCGTATTTTATCATGAATGTCAATGGGCTGGGTGACAAAATAAAACGGGGGATCGTACTCCAATACATAAAACACCATTTGCCCAGCGTTGTCTTCCTCCAAGAGACGCATATGACCGACAATAAGAGCAAAGCACTGGACAGATGGGGATACAAAATGCTGGCTCACGCCAGCTACACATCCAGTTCCCGATGGGTGGAAATATTGGCAAAAAAGACGCTGGCATTTCAAACTCATACCACCCAAGTGGACAAGCAGGGATGCTATGTTGCAATCGTGGGTACATGGGAGGGGACACTCATCAACCTAATCAGCATGTATTTCCCACCAAACCTCCTAGACACCACACTGGTGGAGTTATGTGAAACGCTACTTGCCCTCCTCGAGAGTGCACTCTGCATAGGGGGTGACTGTAATATAGCTCTTGACGACACCACGGACCGTTGTCCTACTCTACGGAGTTTGGGGGGATGATCCCTGTAGGGAGGCTTTCTAAACGCCGTGGGCCTAACCGACGTATGGTGGGCCCATCACCCAGTAAATCGACAATACACGTTCCACTCAGGAGCACATGGCTCCCTCTCCAGAATAGACTATCTCCTAACGTTGACCCAGGACTTGCCACGTTTCTGAGCTATCCGACACTTACCAAGAGGCCTTTCAGACCACGCACCCATATGGGCAATTTATGGTGGCACAAACTTATGCCTTCGCCAATACATGAAGCTAAACCCGGATCTCCTCAAAGTCCCCACCGGAAGGCGATAAATGTAGCCACCGAACAATACATTACAGAGAATGAGGCCTCAGTGGACTCTGCAGTGGGGCTCTGGGAGGCACATAAACCTGTCATCAGAGGACAGGGAATCTCCCTGGTCGTGGGCCACAAAAGAGATAAGAGGGCACAAATAGAACCTATTGAAAGAGACATAAGCCGACCTGAGGCTCAGTTTACAAGTACAGACAACACTGACATTCCCCATAAATTGACTCTTAAACAGCTGGAATATCGTGGACTTGCAAAGGAAGAAGCCATAGGGAAGCAAAGGGCGATACTGCAGTGTGTCTATGAGATCGGAGATAAGGCTGGTAGGCTCCTGGTCTGGTTAGACAGGAGGGAAAAAGCTAATAACTGGGTACACAGAATACCTTCCAAGGAGGGTAAATACATAATGGACAGAGTAGAAATAGCGGAGGAATTTGCCACATATTACAAGCAGCTCTAGTCCCCATCTGGGGACGTGACCTCTGAAGATTGCTGCAAGTTCCTAAGAGACATTCCACTCCCGACTATTACTGCTACAGATAAGACCCTCCTCGATGAGGACATAACCCAAGAGGAAATGATACAGGCAATCCGAGAATTAGAAACGGGCAAGGCGCTAGCACCCAACGGTTTATCAGTAGAACTATACAAATACAATGCCACAAAACTAGCCCCATACTTGTTGGGGATGTGGGAGCAAAGTAGAGAATGGGGAATCCTCCCGAGTGACCAGCGTACAGCCACAATAATAGCTATCTACAAAGCTGGGAAACCCCCAGGAGACTGAGCCTCATATAGGCCCATATCGCTCTTAAACGTTGAAACCAAAGTGTTGGCAAAACTTCTTGCCTCCTGTCTGTTAAAAGTGATTACTGGACTGGTGCACCTGGACCAGTCCGGATTCATGCCAGGGAGTAGTACTGCGCTCATTCTCAGGAGACTTCATGGATTGCTCAGCAGGGTGCAATATATGCAGGAAGATGCTGTAATCTTGTCCTAGATTCCCGTATGGCGCTTGACACCATTGAATGGCCATATCTATTCGAAGTGTTGGCAAAACTGGGGTTTGGTTCACTGTTCTTCGGCTGGGTGAGACTCCTCTACTGTGAGCCACTGGCCCAGGCAGCGGTAAATGGAGAAACCTCCAGAACCTTTCCATTGCGGCGCGGCACCCACCAAGGATGCCCGCTTTCCCCCCTCCTGTTTGTCATGGTCCTTGAGCCACTCGCCGCATGAATACGTGTAGATCCCATAGTGCGGGTATTCTGCTGGACGCCACATTGGGAGGACAGAATATTGCTCTATGCGGACGACATTCTCCTTTACCTAGTGGAGCCCAGGAGCTTCCTTGCCAGGGTCATAAATGTAATCGAGAACTTCGGACGAGTTTCTGGATACACGATCAACTAGGGGAAATCGTTACTGTACATACTGCATGGAAACCTGCCCGCAATGCCCAAGGTTTGTGCAATCCGAATAACCACAGATGGCTTCCTGTACCTGGGAATCTTTGCCACCATGGATCCCACCCTATACTAAAAACCTTCTCCCACCTCTGGAACGGATGAGGACAGATGTCCGACACTGGAGGTAACTCCCACTTTCTATCCTTGGGAGGGCAGCCCTCTTTAAGATGATGGCACTTCTGTGTTTCCTCTACGCCCCACATGACACACCATATCCCATCCCCGCGAAATACTTTAGGACAATAAACTCTGAGCCACTGACACTCGTATGGGATGAAGGTAAGGCACAGATCACACTTAAATAGTTAACATGGCTAGTATGATGGAGGAATTGCCCTATCCGACATACAAAGGTACTGCTGGACAGTACAACTGACCACTATCAACCAGTGGGTATACCTACCAGACGACGAACCTTCGATCTGGATGGACCATTGGCTGTTGCGTCCCGGAGCACACCTAAGGGCTTTGTATACGTCGCCTCCAAACTCACAGCAACAGAACCCCACAAACATAACAGTTAAAATCTAGCATATAGCCCATAAAGCGCAAGGATGGGAAAACAAATTGACGCAATCCACCCCTTTGTGTGACACGAAGGGCCTAGGGACACTGGGAAGATACCCGGGGTCGATAAATGGGACCTCATAGGCCTATCAAAAATCATGGACCTGTGAGTGCAGGGTAGAGTACTCACTTTCGCTGACCTCCAAAGGGAATATAAATTGACAGACTCCGAACTCTTCCTATACCAGCAAATTAGACATGCATTGCAATCAGCCATCCCTGCGGGAGACGAACTACCAGACGGTTCCCCCCTCGAAGAACGACTGCTCAACGGTCATATGACTCGCAATGCGACCTCGCTCACATACAGAAAACTAACAAATAATTTACCTAAGACACTCTTACAATTACGGGAAAAATGGTGACTTGACGTAGGAGGCTTAGATGATGATGAATGGTCAGAGGTGCTAGCCTCACCTAGTGAGGTTGCCATTAAGGCAGGATTCAGGTTGAACCAACTTAAGATACTGAACAGGGTCTATTACGCCTGCACCACACTCTTGAAAATGGGTAGAATACAAACTGAGAACTGTCACCGAACGTGCAATCAAAAGGGCACTGTTAGACTTGGCATCTTTTGGCATGTTTCCCCTGTCTTTTTGCTTTCTGACCTCCCGGTTTTGACTCTGTTTTTGTTGGTTTAGTGTCTCTGCGCACTTTCTCACTGCTGTTCAGTGTTAAAGTGCAAGTGCTCCTGTTGTAAATTGTTACTATGGTTTGGTGTTTCCATGATTGGCATATTTGATTTACTGGTAAGCCCCTAGTAAAGTGCACTGAGTGTGCCAGGACCTGTAAATCAAATACTACTAGTGGGCCTGCAGCACTGATTGTGCCACCCACAGAAGTAGCCCTGCAAAGGTAACTCAGACATGCCACTGCAGAGTCTGTGCGCAGTTTGTAACTGCCATGTCGACTTGGCAAGTGCACCCACTTGCCTGGCCCCAACCTTCCCTTTTCTTACATATGTCACCCCTAAGGTAGGCCCAAGGTACCCCTGGGGGCAGGGTGCTGTGTATGTTAGAGGTAGGACATGTACTGGTGTGTGTGACATGTCCTGGTGGTGAATTACAGGGTATTTCATTTTTAACCACTGCAAGGCTATCTGTCCCACAGGAAAGAATGGGAATATTGCTTATCACATTTGATAAGCATAACTTCCCATTGGGACAAGATAGGGAAATTGAGTTTAGTATGTCTGGACTCAGAATGTAAAAATGCATCTTTTAGTAAAGATGATTTTTATGTTCTGTGTTTGAAAATACCACTTTTAGAAAGTAGGTATTTTCTTGCTTAGCCATCCTGAGTGCCTCTGCTGGGTTTGTGGATTGACTGTCTGGTTTTGAAGTGACAGGGGCTGGGGATGTGCAGTGGCTCCAGAGAGTCTGGATGAGTCAGGGCTGGAATGAATAGACCTGGACTGCATTTAAGGTAGAGGGAGGAGATTTCCATTCACCTGAATGGGCCTGGTCTGCCTTCCACAATGCTGTCTCCACCTCCTGCCAGAAACCTGGGCCAGAGAGGACAGAACGGGTTTGGACTAAGCACAGACACTCTCTGCCTGAGAGAACAAAAGGATTGTAAGTATGAATATTGGGGCCCAGACCCCAGAACTTTAGAACTCGCTGGAATCAAGGAACCTGCCAAGAGGAAGAGCTGCCAGGAGGAGTACTTCCCCTTTGCTGTGTTGTTGCTTTGCTGGGTTGGCCTGCAGTTGCTGCTACTGCCTTGGGCAGTGAAAGAACTGGACAGAACTACTTTCTTTACTTGTGCTGAGTATCTCCAAGGGCTTGAAGTAGAGCTTGCCTCCTGTTCTGAAGTCTCAGGGACTGCAAAGACTCCACCAACCTCTGGGCACCGCTTCTGGAACCGCTGTTTCAGTTGCCACAGAGAAGGGAAACGCAACCGACTCCGTAACCGACTCCGTTGCTGGCTCGGTGTCCTGACCTCACTGCAGAAGGCACCGTCCGCATCTTGCATCGCAACCCTGGTCTCACCGATGACGACAACCACCGCCGCTGCCACCGAGCCGCTGCTTGCACCGTGACCTGTTGGCACCGCACTCCGCACCGCCTCGCTTCACCTCGCTATCCTGGTCTCACCGACGCTGTCACTGCTGCTGACTCCGACACCCGTGACCGCATCGTGGCAGGGGGCACCGCTTGTAAGTCTCATGATGCACCGCCTCGTCCCATACCGCAGTTTGGGCCAACTGATGCCAGCTCCCGCTAACCGGACCTGTCGCTTGCACCGCAACCTGCCAGCACCGCATCGAGCACCGCCTCGCCCTGCACCGTAAGCCTTGGTCTCACCTATGCCATATGGATGATCGTCACCGAGCCGCTGCCTGCACCGCATCGAGAGGGCACCGCACCCTGCACCGCTTCCATTTTGCAACGCAACCGCGGCGGTTGCCACGACCGGCTCGCACCAACGTGCCAGCTGCAACGACAAAGGTACTGTTACCGAGTCTGTCCATGCTTTCGCTGGCCCATACTGACGCGGTCGGCTGGAACTGTTAGACTCTGTTGTTTTCAGCATCGCAATAGCCCCGGACAGAACTACCGACTTGTGCGAACTGTGTTTTTGAGGTATTTCTGCATTTTTAAGGATACCTTGCAAAGTATACATTTTTTAAGTACTTTATGTTGGATTTTTATCATTTTTGGTCTTGTTTTGGTTATCTAAAAATATTGAATATTTTTCTAAACTGGTGTGGTGTCCTTTTGTAGTGTTTTCACTGTATTACTGTTGGTTATGTGCAAATGCTTTACACACTGTTTCTGAGATAAACCTGACTGCTCGTGCGAAGCTACCAAGGGGGTGAGCAGGGGTTATTTTAGGGGTGTAACTCCCTTACCCTGACTAGGAAGAAGGGTCCCTACTTGGACAAAAGTACCTACCTCTGCCAATTAGAGACCCCCATTTCTAACATTGGTTGTCAGCGGTGAGGATAGGACTTGTGTTTGCACTTGACTTACTGTGATTGGTGTGCACTACTACCATATCGCAGACCATTACTGGTTCTTTTCCTTTTTGGTCTATTTTTGTGATTCTATCGTTTTGAACTTAAACTTCCTACTGCATCATGCCTGGTACAGCAGCATCATCAATTGCATCCCTGGAGGTGGCCTTTGAGGAGGAAAGGTTGGAAACCTACAATGTCAAGGAGTTGGAGGCTATTTGTAAAAACCTAAAGGTCCACGTCAGAGGCCTCACCAGGAAGGAGGAGCTACAAAAGGTTCTGAGGGCCTGGGTAGCAGCCAGACAGGCCATTGGGCAGTCTGGAGATCTTAGTGGGGAGGCGGAGGAGCCTACTCCTAGGGTGGATGTGCTGTTGGGAGGAGGGGTCCCTCCAGGACAGGTAGCAGTGGTTTGTCCCCAGAGGACCTGGAGGACAGAAGGGAAGCTAGGAGGCATAAGATAGAGCTTGAGAGGCTTGAGCTTGGGCTCAAGGACCTGGAGTTGAAGAGCAAATCCAGCACTGATGGTGGCAGCAACTCTTCAGTGCAGACAGATAGAATTGTACACATCCCCAAGAATGTAGGTAAAGAATTCAAGAAGGGGGGTGACATACAAAGGTGGTTTCAGGGTTATGAGGCATCTATACACATAAATGGGGTCCCGGAGAAGAATTGGGGGCAGGATTGGGGCCTCTTTCCCCGGAAGAAGCAAGGGATACTTCAGTGGCTTTGAGTAAGGGGTGTAACCTCACCTATGCTGACATGAAGGAGGCCCTTCTTATCAGGTATGGTCTCACTCCTGAGAAGTACAGGGATCAGTTTAGGTCCAGTAAGAAAATTGATGCCAACACTTGGTTGGAATGTGTGAATTCGTTTTGCACGTCACTGGATGGCTGGGTGAAGGGGAGTAATGTGACAGATTTTCAGGGGCTCTACAATTTCATTGCATGGGAGCACTTGTCTAGTCTATGTTTTGCAGAGCTGCGCCAGCACTTGGTTGATAGTAAGCTGACTGACCCCAGGAAGCTTGCTATGGAGGCGGACTGCTGGGTGAGTACCAGGGTCCACAAGAAAGCGTTTGGGGGAGACTCAGCCAAAGGTGGGCAGGGTCCCTAGCAGAAGAGTGGGGGGGGACAAGGATAAAGCACAGGAGTTCTCTAAAGGGCCCCAAACTAATACTCAGGGTAAAGGTTCCCATCTCCCAGGAGACAAGAAGGCAGTGGTCTCTTCAGGAAATCCTGCAGAGACTGGCCCCATTAAGTGCTATGCCTGTGAGCAGGTGGGTCACCTGAAGGGCGGACCCCAAGTGCCCTAAGAGGGCACAGCCACCCACCGGTGGGCAGACCAAGGTGTTGGCTAGTGTAGCGCTTGGGGAGGAGGGGTGCCCACAGGAGGGTGGGGATCCCACAGAAATGACCCTCGTCTCACTAGGGGACAGTGAGATGGTCTCAGGGACCCAGGTGCCTGCGAACACTAAGAAATACAGCACCTGGGTGACCATCAATGGGAAAAGGGTAGAGGCTCTCAGAGATACTGGAGCCAGTGTGACCTCAGTCCGGTGTCACCTGGTCTCTGAGGAGCAAGTAGTCCCCGGGGTATTCCACCAAGTAGTTGCTATGGACAACTCAGAGTGCCAATGTATGGTGGCGCAGGTTCCCTTTGAATGGGGGGGGTCTCAGGTTCCTTGAGGGTGGTTGTGAGCCCTACCATGCCTGTAGATTGTCTCCTAGGGAACGACCTGGAGCAGTCCTTGTGGAAGGATGTTGAGCTCAGGTCTCACTTGGAGATGCTTGGGTTGCCAGAGTGGGCATGTGGGACCACTCGGTCAATGGTGGCCGGAAAGGGTGATCAGAAGGACCTGGAGCCTGAAACAGTGGCCCAGGTTCCTGCCAAGAGAAAGGGCAGGGGGCGTGGGGAACCCGCCCCTGAGGTTCCCACGGTCCGGGAGGAGGCTGACCTTGAGGGGGACGCCCCGATACCTACAGGGGAGCAGGTAGCTGAACTGGGGGACTTATCTGAGCTGACCCATTGGCAGCAAGAAGGTGGTCCCACCAGGGAGGAATTCTGCAGGGAGCAGAAAAAATGCCCTTCTCTAGAAGGGTTGCGGCAGCAGGCTGCAAACCAGGCAGCTGGTAATCAGTCTGGATCACAATGGATCTACTGGGAGAATGGTCTCCTGTACAGCGAGCCTAAGGTCGCTGAGCCTGGATCAGCCCATGTGCTGGTGGTACCCCAGCGCTTCAGGACCTTCCTACTGGATCTAGCTCATGACGTGCCTTTGGCAGGACATTTGGGGCGGGACAAGACCTTTGACAGGGTTTGTCACCCACTTCTTTTGGCCCCAAATGTGAAGGCAGTCAGATGGACATTGCAGGTCTTGCCAAACTTGCCAGGCAAGTGGTAAGAGTTGGAGGAAGCGTAAGGCTCCTCTCCAACCTTTTCCAGTGGTTGGAACCTCTTTAGAAAGGGTTGGGATGGACATTGTGGGGCCACTGGATCCCAAGACAGCCATGGGCAACAGGTGCATCCTGGTCTTAGTGGACCATGCCACCAGGTACCCGGAGGCAATCCCTCTCAGGACAATGACAGCACCAGTGGTGGGCCGGGCGTTAATGGGGATCTTTTCCTGTGTGGGTTTTTCCCAGAGAGGTGGTTTCTGACCATGGGATCAATTTCATATCTAAGTGTATGACATCCCTGTGGAAGGAGTGTGATGTAACCTACGAGTTCACCACCCCTTACCACCCACATGGTAACGGTTTGGTGGAGAGATTCAACCAAATCTTGAAGGGCATGATCAAGGGTCTAACAGAACCCATGAGGCAAAAGTGGGACGTCCTCTTGCCATGCCTTTTCTTTGCAAACAGGGAGGTACCACAGAAGCTTCTAGGGTTCAGTCCCTTTGAGCTTCTGTATGGGCACCCTGTGAGAGGACCTCTTAGTTTGGTCAAGGAAGGCTGAGAGGCAGCTCCCAGGAAAACTCCCCAGTATGTATTTAGCTACATGCTTTCCTTCAGGACCCAAACTGCCCGCTTCAGGAAACTCGCTCAGGCGAACCTGGAAGCAAGCCAGGAGGAGATGAAACGCTGGTACAACCAGAATGCCACTCTGGGAGAGTTTCAGCCTGGCCAGAAAGTGTGGGTCATGGTTCCAGTGGAACCTTGTGCCTTGCAGGACAAGTGGACTGGGCCTTTTGAGGTGGTGGAGCGCAAAAGTGATGTCACCTACCTAGTGAATTTGCAGACTCCCAGGAACCCTTTGAGAGTCCATCATGTGAACCTCCTCAAGCTTCACTTTGAGAGGTTCAAAGTGAGCATGCTCTTGGCGACAGATGATGGGGTGGAAGAGGAGAGTGAACCTCTCCCTGACCTCCTGTCCACCAAGGAGCACGATGGGTCAGTGGAAGTTGTGATCCTCTCCCCTACACTGACCCCAGAGCAGCAGGGTGACTGTCACCAGTTGTTAGGACAGTTCGCCACACTGTTCTCTCTGACCCCAGGTGTTACTCACTGGTGTACCCATGATGTGGACCCTGGTGACAGCCCTCCTGTGAAACACAAGATTTACAGGTTGACTGACCGGGTCAGGGCCAGCATCAAAGAGGAGGTCTCTAGGATGTTGGCATTAGGGGTGATAGAGCCCTCTAACAGTCCTTGGGCCAGCCCCGTGGTCTTGGTCCCAAAGTTAGCTGCACCCGGTGCCACCCCAGAGCTGCAGTTCTGTGTGGACTAGCATGGGCTCAATGCCGTCACTAGGGTTGATGCACACCCCATCCCCAGAGCTGATGAGCTCATTGATGGGTTAGGAGCTGCCAAGTTCCTCAGCACGTTTGATTTGATGTCTGGGTACTGGCAGATTGCCTTAACCGATGGGGCCAAGGAGAGGTCAGCATTCTCAACCCCAGAGGGGCATTACCAATTCCGGGTGATGCCCTTTGGATTGAAGATTGCCCCTGCCACCTTTCAGAGGTTGGTCAACCAGGTGTTGGCTGGACTGGAGGATTTCAGTGCCGTCTACCTGGATGACATTGCAGTGTTCAGTTCCAGCTGGGAAGAACACTTGCAGCACCTCTGGGAAGTGTTGAAGGCTCTGTAAGAGGACAGGCCTCATGATCAAGGCGAGTAAGTGCCAGATCGGGCAGGGCTCTGTGGTGTGCATGGAACACCAGGTAGGAAGCGGCCAGGTGGCTCCCCTACAGCCCAAGATTGACACCAGACAAAGACCCAGACCCAAAGACCCAGACAAAGGTGAGAGCCTTTTAGGTCTCACCGGTTACTACAGGAGATTTGTTAAGGGTTATGGCACCATTGTTGCCCCCTTGGCAGAGCTGACTTCCAGGAAGCAGCCCAAGAAGGTGATCTGGCCTGATTCCTGCCAGAAAGCTTTTGATGCCCTGAAGGTAGCCATGTGTACGGCGCCCGTGCTCAAGGTGCCCGACTTCTCCAAGGAATTTGTCGTGCAGACTGACGCTTCAGAGCATGGTGTGGGAGCGGTGCTCTCACAACTGAACGAAGAGGGCCTAGACCAGCCTGTAGTCTTCCTTAGCAGGAGACTACTCCCCAGGGAACAGAGGTGGAGTGCCATAGAAAGAGAAGCTTTTGCTGTGGTCTGGGCACTGAAGAAGCTAAGACTCTACCTGTTTGGGACTCACTTCCGAGTTCAGACAGACCACAGGCCCCTCAGATGGTTGATGCAAATGAGGTGGGAGAACCCAAAACTGTTGAGGTGATCCATCTCCCTACAGGGAATGGACTTTACGGTGGAACAAAGCCCTGGCACAGGACACGCCAACGCTGATGGTCTGTCCAGGTTCTTCCATCTTAGTGAAGAGGACCCCCAGGAGGTTTGATAGTTCTCCCTACTTTCAGCTGGAGGGGACATGTGTTAGACTTGGCATCTTTTGGTGTGTTTCCCCTGTCTTTTTGCTTTCTGACCTCCCGGTTTTGACTCTGTTTTTGCTGGTTTAGTGTCTCTGCGCACTTTCTCACTGCTGTTCAGTGTTAAAGTGCAAGTGCTCCTGTTGTAAATTGTTATTATGGATTGGTATTTCCATGATTGGCATATTTGATTTACTGGTAAGCCCCTAGTAAAGTGCACTGAATGTGCCAGGGCCTGTAAATCAAATACTACTAGTGGGGCATCAGCACTGATTGTGCCACCCACAGAAGTAGCCCAGCAAAGAATCACTGTGCAGGGTTCTTCCCCAATTCGACTACATAATATCTACCACCCTCCTGGTGATCCTCTTCTCTTCACTGAGGAATTATCCGACCTTCTTACACAATCCTCACTTACTAACTCAAAAAATCTCTTCTTAGGAAATTTTAACATCCACTGGAATGATGTCGAGGACCCAACAGTCAACCTCCTCTCTAATCTTCTAGAGATTAGTGACCTTAAACAACTATGTCATATTCCAACCCACACTAAAGGGGCCACTGTAGACGCCATCATTGCCAACAGTGACTTGGCCTCCCTTTCCAACATCATCCCCATCGACTGGTCTGACCATCACCTCATTTTGTTCAAGATCGCTACTACGGCCCTACTCCCCCCCACTAAAAGTATCAAACCCATGAAATGGACCAGAAATCTTAATCTTATACCCCCTGGTGAACTTGAGTCTAAACTCCAAGCACAACTTCTTCTCACCCCTCTCTCCCAAAATGCAAATGAGCACACCGAACATTTTAATAAAACTGTCATTGATGTCCTACACCAAATAGCCACTCCTAAACTAAAAAAACAAAGAAATATGCCATCCAAATCTTGGTTCAACTCAGATCTCAATAATGAAAGACGCTCACTTAGACTGACTGAAAGAACATGGAGGCAACACCCCTCTCCCTCCCATCTCTCCCTCCTCAGATCCGCAAGATCTACTTACAAGAAACACATTTTCAATGAAAAGGCAGCCTTCTTCCAAGCTCAACTTGATCGTGCTAAAAATAGACCCAGAGAACTGTTCAACATTGTTAGAAACCAAACATCCTCTGCCCCCCCAAAGCTGACGGCCTCAGCAGATAGATGCAAAGAAATTACTAACTTCTCCGAAACAATTGCCAAAATAGATCAATCCTTCCATTTAACTCAGATCCCACACAACCCCCAACTTGCCGTTGACGTTACTCCAACATTACCCTCCTTATTAACTCTACCCCCTGATCCCTCCTCCCACCTACTCATCACAACCCCTCCGGAAGCAAACCTCTCCAACTTACAGCTAACAAACAATGCCTCCTGGCATAATTTCCACCCCGTAACTGAACTTGAAGTCTTTAACACCATTGCCAAAATAAAACCGTCCTCGCACACCAAAGACCCTCTCCCTTCTAACCTTGTCCAAGATCTAAAGCACATCATTGCCCCATACTGGACTACTATTATCAACACCTCCCTTGCCACAGGTTGTGTCCCTGCCTCCCTCCAACTCGGACAAATCACTCCCATTCTCAAAAACCCCACTGCCGACCCTAATGACCTTAACAATCTCCGCCCTATCTCTATTCTCCCCCTTCTTTCCAAAGCCCTTGAAAAATGTGCCCTGCTCCAATTGGACAAACACATTGACAACTTCAACCTACTTGACTCCTTGCAATCCGGCTTCAGAAAAGGCTGCAGTACAGAAACCGCCATGCTAAATATAGTTGATGACATCCACTGCTCCCTTGACAATGGCGAGACCTGCCTACTTATTCTCCTCGACCTCTCTGCTGCATTTGATACAATTAACCACTCTTCCTTACTCAACGCGCTCAAAGTTCGCTTTGGCCTCAATGGTCCTGTCCTCAAATGGTTCGCCTCATACCTCCAACATAGAACACAACAAATCAAAATCAATGACTGCCTCTCAAACCCTACACCTGTCTCCCTTGGTGTCCCCGGGGATCCATTCTCTCCCCCTCCCTCTTCAACCTCTTTATGGAACCCCTTACCCTCATTCTACAACAAGCTGGAATCAACTACCACCTCTATGCTGATGACACCCAACTTTACTATAAAATTAGATCCCACTCTGATGTCCTTCACCTTAACAACACCCTGAATAAGATCCAATCCTGGTTCCACTCCAATTATCTCAAACTCAACCCTAAAAAAACTGAAATCATTCTTTTCTCTCCAAAAAACAACCTGCTCCCCATCCAAACCTGGATCTCTGACCTTAATGCCCTTAACTGTTCGCTCTCCTTATCCAACTCAGTGAAATCTCTTGGTATCACCATTGACAATAACCTTACTCTTAATGTCTGCATAAAAAACTGGACTAAAGGAGCTCTTTTCACTCTCCGTCACCTCAAGAAAATTAAACCCTTCATTCCAGCTGTCGACTTCAAATTAGTTGTCCAATCACTTGTCCTCTCGAAAATTGACTATGGTAATGCTATCCTCTCCGGAACCCCCAAAGTTCACCTAGCCCCACTCAGATCTGTGCTCAACCTAGCGGCCAGGCTAATCACCGACTGTAAACGTTTTGACCACATCTCCCCAGCCCTCAAAGCCCTTAAATGGCTTCCCGTTGAAGGAAGATCCTCCTACAAGACTGCATGCATTACGCACAAAGCCCTTCATCAAAATACCCCGTTGTACCTCACAAATAAACTCAAAAAAGCAGGACGCTCCCGACCTATGAGAAGCACCAATGCTCTACTCCTTGTCCCACCTCTGTTAAAAAAGAAAACCACACAATCTCGCTCCTTCTCCGGGAATGCCCCAAACATCTGGAATGCTCTCCCCAAGGACCTGCGATGTAACCCCTCCTACGTCAACTTTAAAAAAGGCCTCGAACTTCACCTCCTCAACAAATATTGGGGTCCATAACCTCACCGCTTGACCCATCACTCGGCTTCCCCAGTTCTGGTTCCTCTTTACTACTCTCTTCCTGTCTCTCACCTCCCCCCCTCTTTTTCATATCTCACCTGTTCTACTCTCTCCTCAGCCCCCTCTTTCCCGTCCCCGCCATCTCCTACTCTCACCCATCCCCTCCCTTTATCTCTCTCCATCTATACTACCTCCTCCTCCTCAATTTGTTTTTTCACCCACCTATTTTTCATCTAAATTATTCACCACACGCAGACCATTGAGCTTACCTCCGTTTCTTGCTACTGTATAAAATTTGATTACCTATATCCATGTAAATAGCTCTCTTTTTTGCCCATTTGTTAATTAATTTGTGTTTATTCTGACCTGCCTGAATGTTATGCTTCTAAACAGCTGTTTTATTCCTGTACTGTCTTTATACTCTTGTAAAGCGCTCTGATACGCCCGGGTCTAGCCAGCGCTATATAAAACCTTTTAAATAAATAAAATAAAATAAAAGGTAACTCAGACCTGCCACTGCAGAGTGTGTGCTCAGTTTGTACCTGCCATGTCGACGTGGCAAGTGCACCCACTTGAAGAGAGTTAACAAGTGCACTCCTGTGTATTCATGTTCCATAATTATTCCGTGATTTATAGAGGTTGTGGCGTGCAGCCCGAATTGCGGTCAGCCCTCAACCACGTGCATTAGTAAACATACAGAAACCGAAGCGAGATTCCACTCCAGATCGGATGCACTGCTTAATTCAAGTAACATGACAAAGTTATGTCAAATTCATCCAAATTTCATCCGTTTTATTCAAAGTATTCCAAAAATTAATTTCCATTCATCGTGTTACGTGTTGAGCACTTATGTATAACAAAGCTTAGAAACGGCAGATATGCCTCCAGGCCTTTTTCTGTCACATGCCATATACATAAATCCATCCTTAGTGATTGATCTTCTCTACCCAATGCATTTCAAGCTTTCATTAGCTCTTCTTCAGGGGTTTCACTATAAGTATTAAAAAACAACCATTAGATTTTCTTAAAAACTCAAACTGAAGTGTATACAAGATAATTAACAGTTATTTGCTAAATAATCGACGTTTTCCCTCTATGCGTATATCTCTATGCTACAAACAGTTACCCAAACAAGTCTCACCCCGATCTTGACATTTCTCCATATTACCAACTTCTTACTCATTCCCCCAAAGCTCGTGCTTGACGATATTTTTTGTGAACCCATCTCTTTAAACCAACATCATCACCCTTCCTCCATACCTTTGTCCTCTCTCATTACGATCTTTCTCCAAAGATCGTAACGAGAGAGGACAAAGGACCGTGAGTAGTTGGAGAAATTGTCTCAACTCTAGCACTACCGCAATGCTGGTTCTTGAAGTGGCGAAATACAGTAGTAACTAGTTGCCACGATGCCTTCCGTTGTGAGCAACGAGGTGCTCTGTTGCAAAGCCCCCATCAGCCACTGAACACTAGGTCAATCGGACCTGGTGCTCAATTGCAAAACTGTTTACTACTTTATTTCACCACTTCAAGAACCAGCATTGCGGTAGTGCTAGAGTTGAGACAATTTCTCCAACTACTCACAGTCCTGATGAATTGCCACTAGACCCGTTAGGGGCTACCTTAGGCAAGAAACATGCCGACCTTATGCACTGCACAGGCCCTTTAGGACCATTGTATCCAGTTATGGCTCCCTGCCTTTAGTTAGGTTAGAGCACCCCAGGAATAAAATTTAGACAACAGGGCTGCCCTAGACCTATTTTAAACACCACTTCGCACTCACTGCACTACCTAGTCCACACACCCACATGCACCCAACGGCTTCATCAACAAAAGATCTCCGCTAAAGAGCCCCTTCCCGGGTGCCCATCGGGATTTGCAGCGCCGGCCCGATGAGGAGCAGGCCCAATGATGAAGCATGACATCCTTCGGGGTGTGTGAGGGCACTTCTTAACAGACCTGAACACTCCCACCCTCACTTAGGAACTGCACACCAGTCTATTACACAAGTTTACGTTCAAGGAGTACGTGTGCAGGACCTGGTTCCTCTTGTTTAGAGTATAAATATTGGGGCCCTGACCCCAGAACTTTTGAACTCGCTGGAATCAAGGAACCTGCCAAGAAGAAGAGCTGGAAGAGCTGCCAGGAGGAGTACTGCCCCTTTGCTGTGTTGTTGCTTTGTTGGGTTGGCCTGCAGTTGCTGCTTCTGCTTTGGGCTGTGAAAGGACAGGACAGAACTTTCTTTACTTGTGCTTCGTATCTCCAAGGGCTTGAAGTAGAGCTTGCCTCCTGTTCGAAAGTCTCAGGGACTGCAAAGACTTCACCAACCTCTGGGTACTACTTCTGGAACCGCTGTTTCAGTTACCACAGAGAAGGGAAACGCAAGCGACTCCATTACCGACTCCATCGCTGGCTCGGTGTCCTGATGGCACCGCAGAAGGCACCGTCCGCATCTTGCACCGCAACCCTGGTCTCACCGATGACAACGACCGCCGCCACCACCGAGCCGCTGCTTGCACCGTGACCTGTGGGCACCGCACTCTGCACTGCATCGCTTCACTTCGCCATCCTGGTCTCACCGACGCTGTCGCTGCTGCTGACTCCAACACCCGTGACCGCATCATGGCTGGGGGCACCGCTCGTAAGTCTCACGACGCACCGCCTCATCCCACACTGCAGTTTGGGCCGACCGACCGCAGCTCCTGCTACCCGGCTCTGTCGCTTGCACTGCAACCTGCCAGCACCGCATCGAGTACCGCCTCGCCCTGCACCGTAAGCCTTTGTCTCACCGACGCCATCTGGACGATTGTCACCGAGCTGCTGCCTGCACCGCATCGAGAGGGCACCACACCCTGCACTGCTTCCATTTTGCAATGCAACCGTGACGGTTGCCACGACCGGCTCGCACCAACATGCCAGCCGCAACGAGAAAGGTACTGTTACCGGGTCTGTCCATGCTTTCGCTGGCCCGTACCGACGCGGTCGGCTGGAACTGTTAGACTCTGTTGTTTTCAGCATCGCGGTAGCCCCGACCAGAGCTATCGACTCCTACGAACTGTGTTTTTGAGGTATTTCTGCAATTTTAAGGATATCTTGCAAAGTATATATTTCTAAAGTACTGTATGTTGGATTATTATCGTTTTTGGTCTTGTTTTGGATATATAAAAATATTGGATATTTTTCTAAACTGGTGTAGTGTCGTTTTGTAATGTTTTCACTGTATTACTGTTGGTTATGTGCAAATGCTTTACACACTGCTTCTGAGATAATGCCTGACTACTCGTGCCAAGCAACCAAGGGGGTGAGCAGGGGTTATTTTAGGAGTGTAACTCCCTTACCCTGACTAGGAAGAAGGGTCCCTACTTGGACAAAGGTACCGACCTCTGCCAATTAGAGACCCCCATTTCTAACAGGCACCTTATTTCATATTATTTGGGAATGCCCTATCATACAACCATATTGGAAGGCAGTGGTATCAAAGATGAATGAGGTATGGGATGCGTCGCCTACCCCAACGCCAAAATGGTGCCTCCTGAATATTTGGGAAGAATCAAATTTCACAGCAATGGGGAAAATTTGGATGAAGTTGGGGCTGATTGTGGCCAAACGCAATATAGCTCGAAATTGGGGAGCTGCAGTGACCCCGAGCCTCAGAGTCTGGGAAAAGGTCATGGACACATACATTGTGACAGAAAAAACAGTTTACACCAACAGAGGTTGCCCTAGGAAATGGTTTAAAGTTTGAGGTACATGGAATGACACCTGGGGGCTGTGTACCCCCATCCCTCTAGAGGGGCTCCAATCGAATTACTGAGTTTGAAGAACTTAAAGGGACTTCCTACATGAATATTGCTATGTTACTTAACCGAAATTACACTCAACTTAACTGCTTAATGATGTTCCTCTGTGCTTTATTGTATTGTTTTGTTGTGCATTCTTGTTTTTCTTTTCTCCCTTTCCTCCCTTTCCCTTTGTTTCCCTACAGTAAATAAAAAGATTGAAAAAAAAAATGTCAGTGCTATGCTTAACCAGCGATCTTGTATTCAGTGAAATGATACTTAGTAAATTAATACTCTTTCGTCCATGAGACCCTTATAGGGTAATATCACCTCCTTCCTCGAGCTGACTAAGTATCCCCTTATTCTGTTCCAATTTTTGTTTAGTCTCAGGCTGTGCAAATATCCCATTTTCCTGTAAAATCATTAATGTAACAGCCGGAAGTGACAGATTTACCTGATTCCGTTCTCAAAGCTGACAAGGGGATAAGACACAAAGCCAGCACAGTGGCTAGCCTCTGGTCCCGTCCAGGCACGAACTAGTGCAGACAGGCATGCCTTTGGCACACCAGTGGCACGTCCACGCATCCAACACATAAACGGCAGAATTAAACAATAAAACAGCTTCACTCACGGGCTACGAGCCTCCACTTTTTCAGCCAATGGACCCCGTGTCATTTGTTAGGGGTTATCTGATTTTGTTTATTCCTCTCATGCTTCACAGAAGAGTTATGAGTGATTCAATGATAGGGAGGCATCGAAGGTGTGTTTTCCAAACGTCTCTTTTCCCCTTCCTGCAAATAAATTATATGGCAGGCAAGGACCTATGGGCTGCGCTCCGTAGTGAGGGTAGGACATTCCGAGTTTTCTGACTTAAGAAAGCTGCATTGCCTATTGGCTAGGACCACTGAAATAATTTGATTATGCAGCTGCACTGTTTTCCTCATAATTATGGATTTACCACAATTGCTACATAATCCACCATCTGATGCAAAATTTGCAGATTTCAGCAAAAGTATGTGTGTCTAGCTCAAGCACATCAGAAAAAGTATCAAACGTGCCTCATGGCCATGTGCCACATAAGCCAAGTACCAATAGACTTTTCACAAAAGTTAACTGCCCACCTTGCAGTTGCCGAATGCTGCACTCAGTAGTTAAACTGGAGCTGAGGTGGTAACATTTTTGCCTATACAGTATTTGTTAGAACTGGGGGTCTCTAGTTGGCAATTGTTGGCACCTTTGTCCAAATAGGGACCCTTGCTTCTAGTCAGGATAAGGGGGATACACTCCTAAAATAACCCCTGCTCACCCCCTTGTAGCTTGGCACGAGCAGACAGGCTTATCTCAGAGGCAGTGTGTAAAGCATTTGTGAACACATACAGTAATACAGTGAAAACACTACAGATGGACACCACACAGGTTGTATGTAAAAATAAGTAATCTTTATATAGACTTAACACAAGACCCAATAGCAAAATTCCACAATACTGTAATCTAAAATAGACTTAAAATGATAGAGACAGTTCACATTATCTTCAAAAATAGGATAGTCAATCAAATAAAGCTTGTAGCAACAAATAACTCCACTTGGAGTTATCACGACGTCGTGACCGGTGGAAATCCCAAAGTACGGCGCCGACCGCGAGGTGCGCGGCGTCGGGCCCGGAGTCGAGCAGACCCACAAAGAACAGTACCTGGAATTCGATGAAAACAAAGACGGTGCACGGCGTCGGGGAGGTGAGGCTTCGTTGGCGCCGGCGGCGTCAGTTCCTTACGACCCCAGGGGAGGTGATGTCTCGGTTCCTTACTGCAGCGCAGGGGAGGTGAGGCGTCGGTTCCTTACTGTGTCGGGGAGGTGACGTCACGGATGGCGGCGAGGCGTCGGTTCCTTACGATGGTGCGGTGTCGATGGATTCGGAGGTCACCCACGTCGAGGATCGGCTCCGCGGTGATGAAGCCCTGGCGTCGGTGAAGTCGGGACTGCGGTGCGAGTCGGGACGGTGCGTCGTGAGCGTCATGAGCGGTGTCCTCGGCTCCAGTGCAGGCAGCAGCCTCGGTGACGGCTTCGGGAGTCGATGTCGCATGGCGTCAGCAGGCGTCGGGCCTACGGTGCAAGTCGGGGCGGTGAGTCGTGCTCTTCACGAGCGGTGCCCACGGCTTCGGTGCAGGTTACGGCGTTGCTCGCCGGCGTCGGTGTTGCAATTTCCTTCTGTTAGCAGCTAAAACAGCAGTTCTAGATGCAGGCAAACAGAAGGGGTGAAGTCTTTGTGTCCCTGTGACTTCAGGCAGGAGGCAAGCTCAGTTCAAGCCCTTGGAGATTCTCTTCCTCAAGATGATAAAGCACAGCAAAGTCTTTTCTCCTGTCCTTGGCAGAAAGCAACCACTGCAGGCCAACCCCAATCAGCAAAACAGCACAGGGGCAGTACTCCTCCTTCAGCTTCTCCGGTTCTTCTCCTTGGCAACAGGTTTCTTGATTTCCCAGAAGTGATCTAATTTCATGGGGTCTGGGGCCCAGTATTTATACACAGAATTCCTTTGTTCTCTGAAGTCAGAGAGGCCTTTGCCTAGTCCAAACCAGTTCTGGTCAGTCCTGGAGCACTTTGTGTACATGACTCCTTCTTTCCTTTGAGAGTGAGGGGCAGAGCCATCAGACGCCCGGCAGGAGGTGGAGCCAGCATTGTGGAAGGCAGGCACAGCCCTATTCAGACCCAGGTGCAACTCCTCCCACCCATCCTCCTTCAGGCAGACCTATTCAACCTAGTGCTGACTCACCCTGCCTCCTGGAATCCCCCAGCCCCTGTCACTCACAAACCCAGACATACAATACACAACCTGAGCAGAGGCAGCTGGATGGTTAGGCAAGAAAATACCTATTTTCTAAAAGTGATATTTTCAAACACAGAATGTTAAAACCAACTTCACTAAAAGATGTATTTTATCATTCTGAGTTCAGGCATACTAAATTCGTTTTTCTACCATGTTCCCTGGGTCAGTTAGGATTATACGGTGTAATAATCAAACTGCCCATTCTGGCCTATGGGGAACAGGTAGCCTTGCAATAGTGAAAAACGAAAATGGCTGTAATTCACTATTAGGACAGGCCACACACACCAGGGCATGTCCTACCTTATACTTACAATGCACCCTGCCCTTGGGCCTACCTTAGGGGTGTCTGATATGAAGATAAGGGAAGGTTTAGGGACTGGCAAGTGGGTGCACTTGCCAAGTCGACATGGCAGTCACAGACTGCACACAGGCTCTGCAATGGCAGGCCTGAGACACACTTTACAAGCTGCTTCTGTGGGTGGCACAACCAGTGCTGCAAGCCCACCAGCAGCATTTGATTTACAAGCCCTGGGCACCCATGGTGCACTGTACTAGGGTCTGACAAGTAAATCAAATAACCCAATCATGGAGTCACTAATCAACACATCAATTTACAGTAGGGAGAGCATATGCACTTTAGCACTGATCAGCAGTGGTAAAGTGCCCAGAGTCATAAAACCAACAAAAACAGGTCAGAGAAAATACAGGAGGAAGGCAAAAAGTTCAGGGATGACCCTGCAAAAAGGGCCAAGTCCAACACAATTGATATATGCTATAATGGCAAATTAGCGAAACAATACTGCCACAGAACGTTTTGCATTAAGTAGCATAATTTGTATTTTCTTGCCACTCAATTTAGTCAACCCTACTGCATAATTTCGACAGGAGCAGCCAACACGGCTCGCGGGTGGGGGTCGGGTGCGCAGGGGGAGCGGAGTGCGGCCGCGGGCTGCACAAAAAATAAAAAAATAAGAATAAATAAAACTAACCTTGCTGTCTTCGCCGCCGCCGGGTCCTGAGTCTTCTTTCATGCTCGCCTGTGTCCGACTGACACTGCGCTCAGCCAGGGGCTGGAGGGGTGGGCATGTTCTCCATGGAAGAGGCATGGAGAACAGGGGAGTGCGCATGACTGTTTTGGGTGTCCTGAGAGGGCCGACCAAACAGTCATTGCGCATTCAGAAATGGGCAAACCACTCCTCCCCTGCCCTGCTCCTTACGCAGAGCAGCCCCACCCACCCGCCCGCAAAAAACACATAAAATGGTAATAACTAAAAGTTATTACCATTTTACGTTTTTGCTTCTCGCACTGCGTGAAAGCAGTGGGCCGACGCTCCTCCGCCATAGCGGAGGAGCCGCCACTGAATTTGTACCCCAGTACTAACCATTTCCAGTGGTCCTGCCCTTAGCAGCCATAGCTAATGGTGCAGATTTTGCAATCGGTGTACTTGGAATAGCTGATCATATGATGCAACGTGTTTATCTATTTCTGGCAGCCCCACGGACACAATACAAAGACTGAACGCAACTGTACATTGTTATTGCGGTCCTCAGTTTACGACCCACAAACCATCAGGTGAAGCCCAAAAGCTACAAATATCTCATGATGAAGTGTAGGGTCTAAGTCTTTTTGCGCACCACCTAGCATTCTCCTTCACTGACAAGGCATGCAATAAGGGTTCGTCTCCTGCGCCAACACCTAGCAAAATAATTCTAAATAAAAGAACAAATGCTAAATACATTTTTTAAAAATATATCAGCTCACTCACTCTTTTTTCCTTCGTCGGTTCACGTTCTCTCGCTCCCCATTTTCCCAATGCCACTCACTGTCCCAAAGTGGCATGTAACCTTTAGTAACGCCCTCCTTTCCTTCAGGTACCCTGCTTTTCTAGCCTGTTTCCTATTTTCTTTTTGTCTTCTCTTAGCACAGGCTATTCCCAGCGGCGCTGCGGCCTTTGCTTCCCAAGGCCTATCGCTTTCGGATCGGCGAGCAGGCTGTAAGCCGATGCGTTCGCCCCTTCAGACCCCTTAATATTGCGGGCAGTATTTCTTGCACATGCCCCTCGCACTCTGCCACCCTCACGATGACACTTAACACCCCGGCTTCCATTTGACAGCTTCGTTTTCAATTAAGGGAGACGGTGGGTATCTGTAAACACGCCAAATTGGAGCAGAGGCCGCTTAGTCTAACTCTGCGCGAGCCACGGGGTCGCGCGAATGCTGCCGCGGACTGTACACTACAGTTCAGTGCTCATTGATTTGTTGCTATCAGTCTCTTCATATTAACCAAGCCCCGCTGGCTGAGGTAAACAGAAAAAACATAAGTTCGGAATAAAAAGGTCAAAACGCCTCCAGTAATCTGCCAAGTAGAGTCCGGGAGGACTGAGTTTGGCGGTATACTCTACAGTAAGCAAGACACACCACGGTGATGCCTCCATGCGGAACTGGTGAGCGGCCACTGACTCTCGTAAATCACAGGATGTGGGGCCATATTTAGAGTTTGGCGGAGGGGATATTCCGTCACAAACATGGCGGATATCCCGTCTGCTGTACTGTAAGTGCCTTATGGCCTGTGGCACTTGTAATACAGCGGGTGGGATATCAATCACATTTTGACCTAGTATCCCCTCCGACAAAACTTTAAATAAAGCTGTTAGGTGGGAGGGGGAGCCGCCTGAATGGCAGAGGCTGCACGGGCCTTCCTTCAGCCACTGTAACTATATCACACACTGGACCCTAGCCTGAGTCCAAACACATGCAAAATGAGGCCCCTTCCACCCCACTGGGGAGGGGGACCTAAAATGTCACTCTTAGGGTCTTGGTTTGAATGGGGACCACTTGAGGGAATCCTGTACTCCAACCCCTTTCCCACTGTAGCTACTTTAATCTACTTTAAGCCCCAATTTAAGACTTAAGTTTAGCTAACTTAACTTCAGAAACAGATGAAAATATTTATTTATATTCAGCCATGGGTAGCCACGTTGCCCAGCTGGAGTGAGGGGAAAGCCGTGCCATCCTGGACCGCTGCTCCGCCGGGGGAAAAACTACATTCACCATCCTCTTCTGTGACGCCCTGATGCGCATTTAAGCGCTACGCCGACCCGCAGCTTTTGTAGCCAAGTTGCTCTGCTGGAGTGAGGGGAAAGCCGTGCCATCCTGGACCGCTGCACCGCTGGGGGAAAAAAGACGTTCCCCACGATCCTCTGCGACGCCTTGACGCACATTTAACCAAAACCGCCCTAGGGAAGATGAAAATAGGTTAGAAAGGAGGGAGGAGAGGGCAAGTGAAAGATGTGTTTCTCAACAAGAGGGAGGGAACAAGACCTTATACCTAAACCTCCCACCGGCATCATGCCCACTTATCATTATAATGGTCAATGTTCCGAAGCTAAGGCACTTACCAAAAGAGTCTACAGAGCAACTAATGGACACAGTGCGTCATTGGTTGACTAAGTTCCCTAAAATGGGTTCGCAAATCCAGGGACCTCTCCTCATGGCAAGGAGAACACCCTGGGTGGGACTAACTTAAAAAAAAAAATCACAGGGGATTGCATTGTAGTAAATTTTGATAATCCAGATCTAGTAGGAGACCTCTTAGGCCAACTCTCTATGGCACCATCTGCAGGTTCTCAAATTTACGTCTTACCTCTAGGGTTTTTTGATAATCCCCAAGATAGTTTTAGATTTCAGAAAGAGAGAGAGGGGGATAGGACTCCCTCTCGTATCAACTGTGTACCTTTGAGAGGTTTGCCACACTAGTAACCGGTTTGCACCTCTGGAAAGTCTAAAAGGTTGTGATTGACTCCCTAGGACTGGATACAATGGGACCCATAAGGGCATTGGCAGGCAACTAGGTACAGGGTAAACGATAAAAAGAGTAGAGGAAATAATGGAATGGAGGGTGATTACGTGGAATATTTCAGGATATATTAGCAAGAAAGATAATGAAGAGTGGACAGAAGAAATTACAAAATTTGATATTATTTGTCTCCAGGAAACATGGGAGGTGGGGCCTATTTTTCTGGATGGATATTGATCGTATCAAACCCTGGCATTGCCATCCAGAGCTGGCAGGGCAAAGGGAGGTATACTGATATTAATAGCAAATACTGTCAGGTTTAAACATTTTAAATTCTCTAAGGACTCACCCTATTTTTATTTTTTGATTTGCGAGGGACAAGGTAATTGGGATTTAGTAATTATAAATGATTATAATAATAATTTTAGCAATAGGGCACTAGTGGTAGAAGTTTTTGACAGGACAATTAATGAAATTAGCCACCAACATCCTAAACCCTTGAAAATCATCTGGATGGGTGATTTTAATGCTAAGAGCTGCCAGAAAGTTAAAAACCCAATCTGTGGGGTAACAGATGGTGATGGAGACCCTATTGTACATTTCAGCCACACCCCTTATGGGAGTGCCTTAAATAGGCTATTGATGAGATGGAGCGTTTGGTAATAGAATAAATCTGCAGACAGGTTTAATGGACAAGACCTTTGAAAGCTCAGTAAGTGGGTCCACAATTGATTACATTATTGCCTCAGACAATCTGATACACAGTATTAAAAACATGAAAGGTACTGTCTACAGATTTTAGTGATCATGCCCCACTTGTGATTTGGCTTGGGGAGGATACAGCAAATTGGCGGAGAAGGTAGCCCCAAATCCTGTTTTAACCAGGAAAAATGGTTATATACTACAATGGGACAGAGTGGATGAGGCTAATCTAATGACCTCTAGTTTTTACACTAAATAACCTGGAGGTCATGATGGGCATAGACAATACTGCCACCCCGAACCAGGTGCTGGGGGCATTTGAGTAAATTCTAAAAGGTATTAAACAGCACTTAACCCACCCGTATCCATTAAAGAGCGCCCACTGATGCAGTGGTTTGATAGAAATTGCTTTAAGGCACTAGCAAACCTGCGTAAAGCTTTGAATAAGGTCTCAAGAGATATCCAGCTTGTACGAACCCTATGCTTAAGGTATAAAGAAGGCTGGACTGTTCCCATGAGGCACAGGGTCAGACTGATTTGCATATGGCCATGTCTGAACTGGGGTGGCGGAGTGAGCTAAAGAATGATGGTGGATTAAACCCAGATCAGTTGACTGGGGGTGAGTGCTTGCAATGTTCAACACTCCGTCCATCATCCCCTTTGGTTTTGCTATGTTCGCCCTAAGTTGGCAGGGTATGCCCAGACGTGGGTCCCTTGCTCACTTTGCCACTGGATTCAAGATAGCCTGGCTGATGACGGCTGTAAGCCAGAAACCGATCCCAGGATGCTTGTTTCCGGTCCAGGGAAGACATGGCTTGGCAGTTCGTGCTGGACTGTTCCCATGAGGCACAGGGTCAGACTGATTTGCATATGGCCATGTCTGAACTGGGGTGGCGGACTGAGCTAAAGAATGATGGTGGATTAAACCCAGATCAGTTGACTGGGGGTGAGTGCTTGCAATGTTCAACACTCCGTCCATCATCCCCTTTGGTTTTGCTATGTTCGCCCTAAGTTGGCAGGGTATGCCCAGACGTGGGTCCCTTGCTCACTTTGCCACTGGATTCAAGATAGCCTGGCTGATGACGGCTGTAAGCCAGAAACCGGTCCCAGGATGCTTGTTTCCGGTCCAGGGAAGACATGGCTTGGCAGTTCGGGCTGGACTGTTCCCATGAGGCACAGGGTCAGACTGATTTGCATATGGCCATGTCTGAACTGGGGTGGCGGAGTGAGCTAAAGAATGATGGTGGATTAAACCCAGATCAGTTGACTGGGGGTGAGTGCTTGCAATGTTCAATACTCCGTCCATCATCCCCTTTGGTTTTGCTATGTTCGCCCTAAGTTGGCAGGTATGCCCAGACGTGGGTCCCTTGCTCACTTTGCCACTGGATTCAAGATAGCCTGGCTGATGACGGCTGTAAGCCAGAAACCGGTCCCAGGATGCTTGTTTCCGGTCCAGGGAAGACATGGCTTGGCAGTTCGGGCTGGACTGTTCCCATGAGGCACAGGGTCAGACTGATTTGCATATGGCCATGTCTGAACTGGGGTGGCGGAGTGAGCTAAAGAATGATGGTGGATTAAACCCAGATCAGTTGACTGGGGGTGAGTGCTTGCAATGTTCAACACTCCGTCCATCATCCCCTTTGGTTTTGCTATGTTCGCCCTAAGTTGGCAGGGTATGCCCAGACGTGGGTCCCTTGCTCACTTTGCCACTGGATTCAAGATAGCCTGGCTGATGACGGCTGTAAGCCAGAAACCGGTCCCAGGATGCTTGTTTCCGGTCCAGGGAAGACATGGCTTGTCAGTTCGGGCTGGACTGTTCCCATGAGGCACAGGGTCAGACTGATTTGCATATGGCCATGTCTGAACTGGGGTGGCGGAGTGAGCTAAAGAAAGATGGTGGATTAAACCCAGATCAGTTGACTGGGGGTGAGTGCTTGCAATGTTCAACACTCCGTCCATCATCCCCTTTGGTTCTGCTAAGGTATAAGGAAGTCAGAAATAATAGGTTGAAACACCTAAGAGAGGAAGTACGGGAGAAGTTAAGGCAAGCCTTGGAGAGAAATGATAGTAATGGCTTCTGGAAGGTGGTAAACGCTCTATTTCTAAAAGATGCAGGGGAGCCATCTTTAGATGTTCACATTGAGGAGGAAGGTTGGGTCACGCATTATCAAAATATCTTTCAATATAATACACCTTGTGGCCAGTCTGAAGTTGGTAGATTACCCACATTTGACTTTTGAAGTGACAGAAATAGAACTAGCCCTGCAGCAGTCCTCCACTCTGAAGGCCCTTGGACCTGATGGGGTTCCTGTATGTATTTTTCTAACTAACAAGACAGTGTGGGTTCAATTACTGGCAAACGTTTTTGACTCTATAGCCAAAGCAGGCCCACCGACCTCTCGGAGGCATTCAATAATAATACCAGTTTTTAAAAAGGGGGATGGTTCTAACTCAAAAATCTATGGACCCAACTCCCTAATTGATTGTACAGCCAAGTTAAATGGCCGTCTCCCACTGAACAGGCTTGAAGAATGGGTAGAGGAAAAGAAGACCCTCTCCGAAGCCCAGTATGGCTTCAGGAAGAACAAAGGAACAATAGATCAATGCCTGAACTTAATGATGGTGGCTGCATAATATTCTATTGTAAAAAAGGTCAACTTTGTATGGCCTTTATGAACCTCTCTGCGGCTTTTGATTGTGTGGTCCATAATAAACTGTGGGCCATTATGGAGAGTATGGGAGTGGATGCACCGATAATCACCTTCATAAGGCAGCTAAATGTGGGAGCAATGGCAAGTGTCCGATACAGGATACAAGGAGATTGTTCAAAATCCTTTAAAATTGAAAAAGGCGTGAGGCAGGGTTGTGTCCTTGCCCCATTCCTATTCGCTCTCTACACTAATAAGATAGAAACGGTTCTGGTGGAGAATACAAAAGACACTCCATATGTCAAGTCTCTTCCCCTCCCAATACTCCTCTAAGCAGATGACGCAGTGCTATTTGCTAGAACGCCTTTGGCACTGCAGTCTAATAGAGGAGTATACGACCTTTATGGCCAACCTGGACTTACATGTCAACCAGTTCAAAACAATTGTAGTAATAATGGGGGCAGACACCAAGAAATCTATGAGATTCTCCATAGGAAATAGAAGAATAGAAGTGGTGGAGAAGTTTACATATCTTGGAGTTCTTTTTGATTCTAGACTAAACTGGAAGGATATAGTGCTTAATAGAGCTAATCTGATGGAAAAAAGTATAGCTGCAATTTTTAGATTTTTAAAACAATTTGGCTCAAAACCTATCCCGGAAATGATAAAGATTTATTTAGCCAAAGCTAAAGCGATTGCAACATATGAGGCAGCAATTTGGGGTATGGTGGATGTTGGAGCGTTGCAGCTTATAGAGGACATATTTTGTAAAAGATTATTATCTGTGCCTGCACCTGCTCGAATTACATCTGCCATTCTGAATTGGGGCTACCGCATATCAGTGATTCGATTAAACTGGCTCACATATTGTTGTGGCATTCAATATGAAAAAGGGACAGTCTCAAACTGAATCAACTAGTGTTAAGGGACAGCTTAAAAAGGGATTATGCACTTAGAATCCCATGGCTGAGCTATGTAAAGACCACTCTCATATCCTTGGGCTTGCGCTATCTTTATGATACTCCCCTGCTATGTGTAAGTTTCCCTAAGTCTAAGCTAAAAGAAATCTTTCTGGCTAAGGCAACAAGTGATAGGTGGGCTATAAATAAAGACAAAAGCACAATAGTTGTGTACCAGTCGTTACCCCCGGTGTAGTACGGTGCACTTTTTTATTTGTCCTTCGTAGAGAACACACAGCATCTGTTTATTTTGTCAAGGTTCCATTTAGATTACATCCCACTCATGATGGGCTATCCTGCTATCCTGAAAATTCCTACTCATTGAATCAGTTTTTCCCTTACCCATGCGATGAAGTCTACACAGTGAAATTTGCATATTTTGTTTTTTTGCCCCTTGTTTAGCCAGCAGAGAAAAAAGTACATTGTTCCTTTTTTGCACAAATATGAGTTGAGACAGTGTCTGCCAGCTCTATTTTTAGGTTGAGCCCTGAGCCAGCGCGCAAGCGCTGCTCTGGGGTTGATCCGTGGTAGTAGAGTACGGGAGAGAAGCCACACCAAATCCCCCACTCATCTTTTTCATTGGCCTGTGTCTTTGTCCTTTCTAAATACTGCCTTCCGATTGGTTTATAGACTTGTTAGTCCCTCCTTATGACGCCCATGCCGTCATTTGTATCCTTCCATGGCTACTGGCCCCTTTACTTCGAGTGTTGCATGCTATTTTCTTCCTGTGCCTTCTCCCCCCCCTCTCGCTGTCGTGCCTTCTCTCCCCCCCAACACTCCTGTTGTCCGTGCCTTCTTGCCCCCATGCCCCATGCCCCCTGCCCGCCCGCACTCCCGTTTGCAATGCAATAGGTCTCACGTAAATGCGAGTCCTATTGCATTGCAAATGCTTGTTTTTGAATAATAATGACATTATGTAGCATACAGACTCAAATATAATGATATAAATATATTGCCAGTGTTTAATTATTTTATATATGCCTGATTCATTTTTAAGGTT
This sequence comes from Calotriton arnoldi, assembly GCA_963921515.1. Taxonomy (NCBI): domain Eukaryota; kingdom Metazoa; phylum Chordata; class Amphibia; order Caudata; family Salamandridae; genus Calotriton; species Calotriton arnoldi. The sequence goes on from CAWUFW010000795.1 coordinate 746,851, forward strand.
GTGATACTCAGTATGTTAAAAAATAGACGAGTAGATGGAATATATCTGGAATTGATTAGGACGGAGATGGTCTCGTTAGAATTGGCATTAGCACTTACCATTTAAAGATGGCCGCCAGTTTCACCGGAAACAACACACGTCGCAATGGCGTCTTTCTTCGATGTCTTTTACCCAGACAGCGGATGTATCAGCTGGAACCGCCCTCCTCTTCCGGGTACACAGTAGTTGTTGTCTGGGGTAGACACCGCTGGATGCTGCAGGATGTCTGAATATGAGAGCGTGCAGAAGGGGGCGCTGAAGATCAAGGGGGTGGTCATAGGCACGAAGTAAGAGCCTGTTACACTATATTGTGAATGTTGTCCTCGGAGGGGGCGAATGTAGCAAGACAAGACAGATGGGTACTGAGAATGGCATAGGTGGGGCGGTGATAACAATGAAGAGCTAAAGGAACTCTGAAAGTTAGGTTTTGAGAACTGAGCAGGCAGGATTTGTTATTGGTGTTAATTGCTGACACTTGATAACAAAAGGAATGCATTAATAATTGATCAACCATGCAAAGGTTCGGTGAATACAGAGAACCAGCTCACTCAATGTCTCTGTAAGACGCTGTTTCCACTCATGGGCTTTTAATTTACAAATCACTGCTACCAGGTGTGTTAGGCTAGTTAGTTCAGTGGAGGCATACCAAGTATACAGAGCACACAAAGTGCAGTAGGTTGATCTATGAATGCCCAGGATCAGAAAAGGTGTATGTGATGATCGGCATGGGATGAGCACCATGGTGGTCCAGGTGTCTGAGCAAATGTCTAAATTGATCTATGCCATATGTGTCTAGTTGTTTGTTTAGTTTCACGCACATCGTTTGTCCCAGAAGGTCTAGAGAAACAACATCATTACACCCTGACCATTTTGGTAAATTATTGTATATATGTAGATGGGTTACATACAGATCCTGACAGCCTTCCTCCTACATTTACCCCCCCTCCACTTCACCCAATGGAGAAGCTGGCAACCCATTTGCTTTTGTTGTCTGAATAGTCAGCACTATTCAAAGTGGAGGTAAACAAGCATGATGTGTTTATGTCAAAATGACAGTCAATCATATCTTGAATGCCTATGGAATTTAGGGAAATTGTACGTCCCGAAATATTGAGGGAACTAAGATGGGTTGAGGATGCTTTGATCTGAAAATATTTACCCGGTAGTCCCACCCACTCAACTTCTGTCATAATTTCAATACTTTTATATTGACAAAAATTGAAAAATATATGTGAAAGGGTGATCATGTTAAACACCATCTTTATTTTCATCAATGTCTAGTCTAACGACTTGATCAGGTTCTCAAATGTCTTTCTTTCTCAGGCCAAGGACTCGCTCCTGAGTCCCTTTATGCACTTGTAGGCACTCATAGGCCTGTGGATGTGCCAGTCAATTCTAAATGAGTTTACATTAGCCTTTGCTGCTTTAGGCACTTTACTTGATATTTCCCTTAGAGCATGTGTGTGCTGGAAATACTAAAAAAACTACACACAAGGAGATGATGGACGAGTGCTGAAATTTTCAGACACTCACCCTCAGTCACCGATCTGGGTTGAAACCATTATCGTTTTTTAGCTCACTTTGCCACTCCAGTTCAGACCCAGCTATATGCAAATCAGTCTTGACCCTGTGCCTCATGGGAACAGTCCAGCCCGAACTGCCTTGCCGGGTCTTCCCTGGACCGGTAACAAGCATTCTAGGACTGGTTTCAGGGTAACACCCCTCATCAGCCAGGCTAGCTTGAATCTGGTGGCGTAGTGAACACGGGAATTCTTGTTACCTCCTCCTCCCCACTTCACCATCTGGGGCAACCTGTTACACAAAGGGAGTGATGGGTGAATATTCGGCTTACATGCCTAAGGGCCAGCAGGCACAAGCAGCACCATTATTTAAAACATAAAAATACTATTTAGATGTCTCCATCTTGTTAATTTTTCTCGTCCCGTCATCTGATTACCTGTTCTAGTAAAAGCTGTGTCCACAAAACAATAAGGCTTGTATGACCAGAATGTCCATCTTTTTCCAGTCCAGTCTAGGTTTAGGCCACTTCATGGGACTGAAACTGCTCTTGTAGCTATTTGGAACAAAAATGTTAGGCTATGAACTAGGGATTAGTCTGTTAAGTGGTTATGCTGCACCTCTCGACTGTGTTCAGTGCCCTCAATCATGCTATACATGGTGCCTTCAGAATGCCTTAAAGTGGTTCAAATCGTTCCTGCTGGACCCAAAAATTATTGTGCGCCAATACACCTTGAACAAAATGGCTGTCACCAGTGGGGTCCACCTAAGAATTCCTGCTACCACCTATTTATTTGGACATGTAGTCACCCGGCCCTTGTCCAAAGCTGTGCAGACGACACTTAAGTTTACATTAAGTTCACTAAGGGTAAGAGTGACGTGGATGCCCTTCAGTTGGTCAACCGAATTGAAGAGCTGATGGATAATAACATAAATTCAGTCTTTAGCTCAACGGTCTAAAAATTGAGTTTATAACCTTTGGCTGTAGCAGGCAATCCTAACTCGCCATAATTCATGTACCTGAAATGTCTGGTATAATTTGTATGGTTCAAGAAAGTGAAAAATCAGAACTTTCTTTCTAATGCTGACTTATCCTTTAATTCTCAGATATGTGCAATAGTCAGAAACTGTTACAATTACATCCACAAGTTGAGACCTGTGTTTTCCCAGTTGTCACTGGAGCTGAGAGCTGTGGTTGTAGGTGCTAATATGAACTCACAATTAGACTATTGCAGCTCACCAGTTGGAGTCAGTAATTTGAGCAGGCGAGGAAGGGGGAGCGGGCCTCACATGCACACTCACTCACACCTATGCATAACTTAGCCGGCCTCTGGTTGTGACATTAAGGGGCAAGAGAGAGACCTCTTTGGTTCCTGACCATTGGGACTGCCACCTCTCTGATTGTGTGTCCTTGTTATGGGTCAACGAATGAGAGAAGGTGGCTGTACTTACCCCGTCACAGAGTGGGATGAGGTCAGTGAGTCTGCTGACCCCACCCCACTCTGTGACGAGCGTCACTGATAGCCACTTGGCCCTGGGCACTTCAGAGTTTAAAACTGAAGCGCCATGGTCTGAGGCTATCAATGATGTGGCCCCTCGTCATGAGGGGGAGGACCACCAATCACTTTGCCGGGCTCAGGAGGTCATGCCCACTGGGCGGTGACAGCTTAACCCAGCGAAGTTCAGCGTAGACCACCAGACGGCTGCACATTTAATGCAAGTGCAATGCCTGGATACCTCAGCTGAACATGGAGAGTGTCTGTTAGGCTGACCTTTGCTCAGCCTGACAGACACTCTTCACATTGGGAAAAAGGTGGGGAGGGGGGTTTCTGGGCCCTTAAGGACAGGCTGCTGCTGCAGCTCACTGCATGCAGAGTTTCCTGCATACCAGTCAGCTTCAAAGGGTGTAGAATCAGTCGTGCTAGTTGTCAAAAATATTTCCATATTACAGCATGTCATGTTCACAGGAAGGGTCGCTTCACTTGGTTCCAGAGCAGGAGTATCACCTACAGGTGCTTGAATAACGGCTCCTAAATACTTCAAATACATAATCCATCGCCATGCCTCTGTTGGAGACCTGCAAAACATTGATCTAGAACTCCTCATGATTTCTTCTATTTAACTCCTTTCTAAAAGTGGTGTTTTTTTTTTCCTGTTGAAGTCCCTTCCTTTCAGGTTCTCTTCCTGTAGAAAATACTCCACTCTCAGTCACATGGGGTTTTATAAAAGCCGTACCTGTTCTAACTTAGTAGCTGACTTTGTAAGCCCCACATTTAGAGACCTCAGTCCAGAGGCAGTGCAGGTGTTATAAGTGTCGTCAGGTCAGTTCAGTATCTGTACATGAATATTTTTTGTTTTCTAGTGCGAAAGTAGAAAGTGGGACCCACCCAAAATATCTCGCCTGGAGTACTGTAACCTGCTATTGATCTGCTCTTTGTTTGATTCATTGCCAGAATCTTCCAAAGAGCTGTACTGCTTCAAAACAGATTAATAAAATGCATTAAAGTGCTTCTGAGTATTGCCCCTAATTTGTTTACTGCAGCAAGAAGAAAAAGGACAAGGAACAAAAGAAGATGATGGAACAGTACATGGCAAGCATGAAGAATGAGGAGGAGAAAAAGAAGGCAGCCTTGGATAAGAGAACACCCGCACAAATCGTTTTTGAAAAAATGCAAGAAAAACGGGTAAGAAATGGTGCAATTCTGTCCCTTTATTTTGTCCTAAATCTTTATTTGTCCAAATTAGTGCCAGTCGCGTCATACACTGAAAGCAGTTTTAATTTTTGGGGTGCTTTATTTGTAGAATTAAAAGTAACAAAATAGCCGTTTTGGGTGTTCGATTGCTAAGTGTATGTGGAAAACCAAGGGCAGAGCAACTGTGTGCTATTTGAAAATTGAAAATTGTGCATTTTGAAGTGTGCTTAGAAGGAATAAAGTTAAGGCAAAATTAACAAAACTCTTTATTATATCAGCCTCATTAGGATACTGAATGTATTTGTGAAACAGTTGCCCTGTAGAATACAAAGACAAAAGGTAACAATAACTGTTACTGCATTTAACTCAACTTTATTCTTTTTTTAATAGCAAATGGAAAGGATTTTAAACAAAGCATCTAAAACCCACAAGCAGAGAGTAGAGGTAAGATTAATATAATTACTTCTGTATGATTGAGATATTGTTTAACCCTTGCTCTAAGGTTGGCTACTTCTGAAATTGACCATATTGATCCTGATAAACAGGTTTTTAAAAATCACAAATCAACCCTTAAAGGTTTACTCTTACATCTGAAGTACATTTCAGACTTTAAGATTCACTGTGAATGCCAGGACAGGGCTCGAAAAATCCACTCGCTATGGGAGCCCGATTTAATCAGGGCGAGCTATTTTTAGGGTGCCTACTCGCCTGTTCTGGGCTGACAACAGGTGTTCTGCTTGCTCACAAAGTGAATAAGCAATAAAGATGCCTTTAAATCTTGTTATCTTGTCACATTTGCTTGGCTTTCAGAGACAGAGGTCAAAAGTTAGTTTGTCTTCCTACATTTACTTTTCTTTCTGTGACTGAAGTTTGAGGATTTTGTACAGTGAACTGTGTGACATTCTCGCTGTGCAAAGCATGTGAAATGAAAGGCTGAAAGATTTCAGGCTTTTCTTCTAACACAACAGTGAAATAGCTCGTAAGTGAACTGTTCAAACATTTCAAATATATTTCACTATTTAAGAAGAATCATTTTTGTAATTCTGTGGTGAAACTTGGTGATGTGCAAATTTTAAATATTTTTGCTGAAACCGAATTTGCAAACATTGTTTATGCGTATATAGTTTTGTAAAACTACATGTTAGTGGGAATTTTTTGTGGCCATTTTAATGGAAAATGTGCTATCTGTAAATGATAGTGCACTACCACATCATGCTTTCGTGATATATTTATGAAAAGTGAGTTTTTTTTTTTTAAAGTTTCTTTTTATTGTTAATCAAAAACATTGTCACAGTATACAAATTGACAGAAAATACACAATGCATGGCAGTTTGTGATACAGTACACACAGTTCACATTATCCTACTAAGTAGGCAATCTAGGTCATAATAAACCATTAGGGTGTTAAGTCCTCCAGGTGCGGCTGTGTCGGTAATGCAGGTGGCTCACAAATGGTACCTCTGTATTCGTTCCATTTTCCCCATATGTGCATCCATTTCCTAGGGCACCCTCTTGTGACATACACCATTTTTTCTCGAAACATGGACCAATCCATGTCCCTTTTCCATTCCCCCAGCGTCGGGGCCATGTGCACTCCCCACTTCCTAGCAATGTTCCTTTTAGCGATTAGGAAGCCCAACGTTACCCAAGTTTGTTCTTTACTGTTTAAATCAGTCCGTTCCCATAGATTAAGGAGACCCCGTTTGGCCTCCATTGTTATTGTGTGCCCCAAAACTTCCCCCATACATGAGGTGACCGCCCTCCAATATCTCGCTATGCAGGGGCATTCCCACAGAACATGAAAAAAGGAGCCCTCCCGGCCACACCGCCTTCTGCAATTGGGATCCGTTCCATATCCCATTCTAACAAGAGCCGGGCCGGTAACATATATCCAGTGCAATATTTTCAGCTGCACCAATTTGAGCTTCGAGAATATTGCCCCTTCCCGCGGGGATGCCAGCGCTTCCATCCACTCTTCCTCATCCAGCTCTGTTAAGTCACTTTCCCACTTTGCACGGAGCCGAGAAAAGTGAGTTTTTAAACATGAACTGGGAAATATTCCTGCTCCTGCCCAGATGTCAATGCTATTAGTGAACTAAGAGGCAAGCCAGGGATCGTGTGTGCTCTATATGTGGGCTTGCTTCTTATTATACATGAAGCACGCGTTTAGTCTAGTAAATAGTTTTTTTTGTACAGCAGAAATAGTGAACTTGCATATTTGAAGGAGCTCTTTAATGTGATAATGAAGAAAAAGGCGGCTCCATGAGACAAAATATTTTCCTAGGATCACACAATTGAGCCAGTAACTGCTCCTCTTTTACTGCCAGCCTTGCTTCTCATAAGCAAGAACTATAAGTACAAAGTGCATATTTACGCACTGCTTGCAGGGTTTCAAAACACATAAATAAAAGGCATTGTCATTTACAATGCCAATAGCTCAAACTCACGCAAATGCGAGACCTATTGCATTGTAAATGATTGTTTATTCAACAACTGGAAAATCCTTATGTATGTTATACGCTTGCATCCTTTCTCTGGGAAGCTTTGAAAACCCAACATATATCTCAGTTGATGTGATCTTGACTTATCGGCTGGTCTATAAACATACTTAAAGGAAAATGCGTAGAACATGTGTCTGTAAAATTTAACAGATATCAGTACTGTATGAGATTTATATAGATGAATTAAGTGATGGCGTATATGGGGCAGGTCTTGGGACAGTTTAAATTCCGTACAGCTGCAGAGTTAAAACCTATGGATTTTTACTGATTTCATCAAATGGTCTCTTTTATATGTTTTTATGTACTTTTACCCAACAGGTGCTTGTAATAATTAGTAGACATGAGTATTTTATGAGATTTTATATAGATGAAATAACTGATGGATTAAAATGGGGGCAGGTCATGGGATTTTTTAAGTATTGTACACATGCTGAGCCAAAAGTTATGGATTTATTAATTATTTTACTTAAACTAAATTTGTGAATTATGTATGGATACTAGTAACACAGAGTTTTGTATCGAAGGGTCTCTTTTACTTGTTTGTATGTACTTTTTACGCATTTTAATTAATGCAAAATAAAATTTTGTGACTCACTGACTGACTTGTCTAACCCACCAAACAGAACTGACACAAGTATTCCCCACTGATTTGCTCTATTCTCATTGTAGCCTGTGCTGTGACCAGTCCAAAATTAACTATTCTCTACTTAGCCACAAAAAACTATTTCAGATCATCCTTGAAATCACCCAAAACTTAGACATCTCAGGAACGCCAATAAAATATACATTTCCTTCAAATAACTGTTGAAATTCCTAGACCACAATATGGTGTAGGCCTTGAAGAGTGAGGGCAAATCACAAAGCTACATGTGTTCAATCGTTCATAAGCAATCAACTCATAATGATCATAGCCTTTTCTTGGGGGGTGATTTCTTGGGTGATGCTGCACCACCTTAATTTGAGCAGGGGTGCGCTATCTAAAAGAAGGAAAAACATGTGTGAGATGCAGGAACTGAATCAGGAGTGGCACCATTTATTTCAAGAGAGCAGTTTAAACAATAAATGTCAAGAAACACATCATTATTCAATAATAAAGCTATGCAGTCTTAGCAAAGAGCAAGTGTCAGGGACACATTTGAAACAAAGAGAAAAACCATGCAATCTAATAAGTTTCAGAATCACGGTAATGCAGAGAAAAGAGAATTTCAAAGACAATAATAATAATGCACTACAACCTTAATCAAGAATACTAAATAAAACCAAACGGTTAACCGGGAGCACACAAGCACGTCGTGACCCAAGACGGTGCGAGGTGGTCAAGGAGTGGACTGGGGGCAGCTCTTTTATACTCTTTTAATGGGGAACTATTGACCGCAGAATTGAAACATTGCAGAACATGACGCACTTTGGTCACTTATTGGAAATATTAAGAAGGCAGAAGTTACAGTAAGGTACAAAAGTTTATCAAAGGGTCAATCGATGTTTGACCGTACATCATTATGAAATTGAACATTTATTGAAAATGATTTGCATCACTTCTCGGAAACTTTTAAGAAAGCAGAAGATTACAAAGGGTTAGAGGTCATCTTCTCACGCCATGTTACTTGTCTTAGTTACTTAAAGCTAGCAGAAAAACAGCAAATATGAAGAAATTGAAATAACACAGTTGGCCCCCACCCAAATGTTACCCCATCGTGTTCCTCTTAATTAAGGATGTTCCCTGTTCTTTGGTATTGCTATATCATCGTGAGAAGTGCACATTGAGGTTAGCGGTGGGGAGTGGGGGCTCGGTGACTTGTTTACAAGAAAGACAGTGAGCTGAGGCTTGTGTCCTTCGCAGGGGAGATGTCTTGTGATTTTATTAGGGACGCATAGGGCCTACCGTCTTCAGTAAATGCTTAAGACAGCACGCATGGTCAATTTAATGAATTGGGGTTTTATATTGACTAATAGACTGTCATGCCTCAGATATGGGGCAGGAATGGCCTAAGGCATTATATGGTAAATCTGGACCCTGCTTCATTTCCCCCCTCTTGTTCATTCTTGAACAAAACTCTTACAGCGTACTTAGCTGGCCCTCCGTCTTGTTGGGGCATCCAAGGCGTGTCATTAACGTAAAAGCACTGTCTATCCTGCTGTGTTCTCAATTGTACATTTTCTCCTTCAGGCATGTCAACTAGGGATGCATAAGGATCTGTGCTAGGATCTTCCCTTAATTGATGTCTACCAGGGGGAAGTGGGGGGTTGGTTAGCTGGCCTTGGGTGACAGTAGGAAGCTGCAGTAAATGTGAGCCAGATGTTGTGAGCTCAGTTACTTGTAAGAGTGCTATGTTAAACCCATTTCCTTTTCCACTGTCCTCGTGTATGGTCTTTCTGTATATTCCCGTCCCTGCATAATTCATACCCACTGCTTTATTACTGACATTTTTCATACAATTACATATTATCTGTACGACACAACAAAGGAGCAACAGCACACCGCAAACCGGTACTAGAATTTTTAGGAGGGCAGACAGCCATGAAGGCAACCAGCTAAAGTCGAACCAGTCCTTGGCTATGTCTGCCCTGGCACCTCCTTCCTCAGCCATTTTCTTCCCTATATCATTTAAGTCCTCGATGGCCTTTGTGAGTGATCCATTCTGTGCATCATTTGCAGGTACGAATGTGCAGCAGGAACTTCCGATCTTGTGACATACTCCACCCTCCATCGCTATTAACATGTCCAAGACATACCGGTGCTGTAGAACCATAAGCCTCAGGGAGCGTAGTTCTTCCTTGATAGCATTTAGCCCATCCCTGGTACTGTTGAGGGCCCGCATGACTTCGTAGCGGGTCACCTGGAGCCAGCGTGCATTCGCTTTGATCTGGAACATTGGGATGGTGCTGCCGCAGAAACGTTGTGCATCATTAAAAAGCCAGAATTTTTGGGGAATGTCATCAAAGGCGTCGTTGGCGAAGTATTGAGCAGTGTGCCGGTGGAACAAGGTGACATCACCTGTCATTGGATGTGAGTGGATGTGGGAGATATTGGCTGCTGGAACAACCAGGTGAACTTCATGCATGGTCACCAGGGTACATAGTCCATTCCATCGAGGAGGCAGTTGGAGATAGAGGCGTTCTCTGCAAGCCCAGTAGTAGTCCATTAAACTGGAGGTGCCATATTGCATGTCCGAATTAAAAATGGTGCTGTTGCATCCCGAGTTGCGGCCCACAGGTACTGTGCCATTTCCTAGAAAACTGAGAAGAGGCGATTTTAGTTTGAATGCTTTTTTAGGTTTGGACATTTTCTCCCCACCTCAGGTGTATCTTCCACTTTCCTGAGACCATATTTGTTCACACTCATCCTCAACCTCCCAGTCAATCCCATCTTTATAATCTGAATCTACCCAAGGTGGCCCTAAGGATGCTGCTTTGCACACCACGAAGCCGGGATCATTCCACTTATCATTGAAATAAGCTTGTGCCCATAGGCGCAGCACAGTCCGATTTTGACATGGGCATGGGTGGCCGTGGGGGATTGTTTCATTGCATACTGCTGAAGGTGATGATACTGTGATGTATCCACGCTTCCTAATGTGAGGTGCCCTAAGATCCATGTTAGGGATTCCTCTTCTGTACATTTCCATTATTACCTCCTCAAAGTCAGTTGTGTCAGATAACCTTGTGTGTGATGTAGTTGTAGTCCCATTCTGTGGTATTTACATATGCAGTGGAAATGTCAGCCTTAATGATCTGGACTCGTACTTGTATGCAACAGAGGTACAGATGTAAAAGGCATTTGGCCATGCATGGGGTACTTCTCTAGGGAAAATCAGTCTATCTGCGCCTACTGCATGGGGGATATAAGAGCACACATAACAGGATTCGTTTGTGACCTGCTTTCCAGCTGTTGTCATATCCTTATACCACAGGTTGTCTAGTAGGGAGTTATGGACCCCATGGTCCCATGTCTACTCGTCAGTACTCTGGTGTCGGAGGGGGGGCATGTGGTGTCGCAAGATGGACTGGACGATGGCCATATGGATGTCACGAAATTAGGCTGGTGGGGCCGCTCTGCGTCGGCGAGACAACAGTGGGGGGTGTAATGTGAGATCAAGGGTACCGTCCCATTCTGTATGACTTTCAATGGGGGGGAGGGATGGGGATGCGTGTGCTACACGTGTATTTGGCGTAGGGATGTTTTTGACAGTGGTATTCAAAGACGTTGTATTTTTAGGGAGACCATTCCCCTCGGTACTGATGCTAGTGAGAAGAGATGATTGTTGTATGGGATACATGGTCACACGATCATCTTCAATAGTTGGAACACTGCAAGCTTTTGTATCAATACAATGAGAAATAACAGTGAACCAATTAAACATTGCTAGTGCCACTCCGACAATGATGTAAAATATTAGAATACAAATACATAGCTTTGCATAGGACACTTCTGTGTGGCGGCGGCGGCTGAGTCAGTAGACCACCAAACGATCACCGTCTTCTTCTTCCGGGATAGGCAATGGGAACTCGATGTCTTCCCCTTGGTCCTCTATTAGTTCTTGGGTGGTGCAGGGTCGACCCTGATGTCTGACCGATGAATCCATGCTTTCCTCTCGGCAATGCAAACAGCTGTGGGTGAAGAGTCTGTGACTTTAAAAGGTCCTTCAAATTTGGGGTATTTCCACTTTCTAACAGCTTTTCAGACAAAGATCTGTGTTCCGGGATGGATGGGAGGGAGCTCAGGAGCCCTTCTCCTTCCTCTTTGATATCTGGGTAGAAAGGAACTGCGCAGCGCGTGTTAATTCACACAGATACTCAAACATTTCAGCTTTCACAATTTCAGAGGAACTTTCAGCGTCTATTTTGGGTCTTGTTAGTGGAACTGATATATTTATTGATTGGCCAGTGACAAGCTGGTGGGGTGTTAGGTGGTGATCAGAACTCAGAGAGTTTCTGAGTGCAAACAGGGCAATTGGTAGGCAATAGAGCCATTTATTTCCAATTGTGGCACTTATCTTGCTTATTTTAGTTTTAAGCAGGCCGTTAAGGCGTTCACAAATGGCATTACTTTGTGGGTGATATGCTGATGTCAATTTATGTTTAATCCCTAACATTGTTGTTAGAAAGGCAAAGATGGCGTTTGAAAAATGGCTGCCGTTGTCAGAGCGGAGCGCATCTGGCAATCCCCAGCGTTAAATGACCTCACGGAGCAGAAAATTAGCTGCTGCTTTGGCATCACAGTGGACACATGGTCCAGCTTCGATCCATCGTGAGAATGGGCAGACTACCACAATGAAGTATCGATAATTTTGGCATCTATCAATCATGTCAACATAATCAATGTGGAGTTCTTTAAAAGGGCCTTTTGGTTTTGGTATTGTGGAGGCAACTGTTTTCATAGTGGGGTTTGGTGAGTACTGTTGACAGATGAGACATTTATTAACAAAAAGCTGTATTAGTTCGTGGGCGTTGGGGATGAACCAGTCAGTCTGTATTGTTGTGGACATTTTATCCCGAGAAACATGTGTGGGAAGGTGTAACTGATCTAGCGCCACTTGCAATAAGGCCTGTGGCATGACAGGTTTTCCTGTCATTATTTGTCTGTAGATAAAATCTGAGGGATCTTGTTGTACTCCCCTCTTCTTCCATAACTCTTTCTCTTGATCTGGTGCACTTTCCTGTATTTCTCTGAGATGTAATTGTGCAATGTGATCATATGGCTGTGTATCATCAATAGTGTAGGAGAGTGTTAAATTGGGAGTGTCTTTCTCTGCACTTTGTTTGCTCAGTTGTTCTGTTGCAGGTACATTCTGGGCAAGCAGGATGGGGTGTGCTGGCATTCTGGTGGTGCTACAGGCGGGGGCCCCTTGGCAGCGGCTTTAGCTGCCCAGTCTGCCAGAGCGTTACCTCTGGAGACAAAGTCTTGCCCATTTGTGTCAGCTGCACATTTGACTACAGCTACCTCAGCTGGCAGCGTCAGCGCGTCTATAAGTTCTTCAAGTAAATGTCTGTGCATAACAGGTGTGCCATCAGATTTGAGAAAACCATGCCTTTTCCAACATGGGATGCTGGAATGTGTTGTTGTTGTGACATATGCAGAGTCCAATAGCCTCGCAATTGCCTTCGGGCAAACGGGTATATTGCATTTGAGTATTTCTAAATGAGAATGAAGTCAGGTATTGGCTGTCTGGGTGTAGTGGGACACTAAAAAAGGCATTTTCAGATCAATGACGGAAAAGTATTCTGCGTCTGGGGGAATATTGGTGAGAATCACTGATGGGTCAGGGACAATCGGGAATTCTGGTACCACAATGTTGTTAAGGGGACGTAAATCATGAACTAAACACCATTGATTAGCTTTAGATTTGCGGACAGAAAATAGACAGGTATTACATGGCAACGTGCAGGGGTATATTACTCCCTGATTCAGTAATGCTTGTATGGTGGGGGCAATACCCTCCTCTGCCTCCTTGGACAAGGGGTACTGGCGCACTCTTGGGAGTATGGCGCCCTTTTTGAGTGTTATTCTGAATGGGGCAGCAGAGTGAATGAAGCCTACATTATTTGGGCCAGTGGTCCAACTGTTGCTGAGTACTTGGGCTAAATCAGCGTCACGTATGGAGTCAAAGTGTTTGGCAGGGGTGGGTGTTCTTATTTCTACCGTCACTGAGAGGGGGACTTCATTTTCGTAGACAATCTCACTTTTTAAATAATGCTCCGGCGGTCCGAACAGTTCGTTGTCTAAAATGTCCCTCACTAACCCACCTGGTTGAATGAAAATGATGCAGGCCCAGTTGCGGGCGCTGTCATCAAATGCTTGGAAGGCTCCATATGTGGGTGTTATTTCAAGACACTGTATGTCTAAGATCATGTGTTTGTTGGGCATTTGGATGTCCTGTGATTGTGGATGAAAGAGGAATTCTTTTGGAAGTTGGACAGTACGGCCTTTCAGTTCTGGTGTGGTGGCAACAATGATGTGCACTGCAGTGGAGAACGCTTGTTCATCCACCGGGCGGGCTCATATCTGATCCTTTAGGCAGGAGTCCACAGTTACTGCCATCATCCTGGCCCAAGGTGTGCCTGGAATGGAGCAAGTCATGGTGCCGTCCTCATCAAAGTGGATGGTCATATTTAATTTTGCCATGAGGTCACGGCCCAGGAGATTCACTGGGGACCGTGGTGAGTAGAGCAGACTTTGTTTCACGTGTCGACCTCCTAATTCTATTGGCACTGGCTTTGTGAAAGGGACCCTAGCTATTGCCCCAGAGAAGCCCTGTGTGTCCGCTATCTGATTTGAAATGGGCAGTACTCCGCCTGTAATACAGGAGTAAGTAGCACCTGTGTCAATGAGAAAGCTGTAAGTTTTATTGTTTATCGTGACTAAGACAATGGGGTCCTCCTGAACATCTGTTATACACGACAAAACTGGGCACACAAGAGTTGTCTGTGGGCTGTCCTAACGATTGTACCCTCCTGCTTGGTATTGCTGGATGGTGCCCTGCGCGAATCTGTTGTTGGATGGAATCACTACGCCCCCCTGAGGTACAAAAATTTGTGCTTGGGGCATCATTTGATACACGGGCATTTGTTGTTGTTGTACTGGTGCCTGTGCCTGCTGGATCGGTGCTTGTAATTGGGCCATTGCAGGGGCTTGCAGATGTATTTGTTGCTGCACGGGCTGCTGCTGTACTGGTGGGATGTATGAATATATTATTTGTGGCTGAATTGGCTGCGGCTGTATTAGGTACTGTTGTGAGTTTTGGGTGGGGGTCCGTTGTGGAGGTCCTCTGACCACCGCTCTTCCTTCGTCCCGAATTTTGGTGCGGAAGTCTCTTTGAAAGTGGCCAGGTTTCTGACAGTAAAAGCATACATGGGGCCCTGGCTGTTCTCTGGCCCTCTGTTGACCCAGTCCTCTCCCTTTGGCCTGCATCCCTGAGTTCCTAGGCCTAGTCTGATGGTTACCATAGTATGGCTGCTGTTGCTCATTATTATAGGTGGGCTGTGATTGTACGTATGGTGCAACTCCCTGTGTGTTACCTGCTAATGCATTTATGGCATTCTGGGTAAATCCTGTAACAGCGGTCATCTGGTTGACTGGTGCTGCCAGCATGACTGTATCCGGAGCATCTTTTTTCTTATGAAGTTTCTGCTGAACTAGTTTGGCGGCTGCATTTTCAATTGCTAGCTGTCTGTTCCTGTCCTGCTCCTGCATCTTTTTACAGAAGTGAATAATGTGATCTTGTATTTCAGGCCATGGTTTGCATTCCATGGTTACTATCCCATCTAACTTCTCCTGTACGTCAGTGGGCAGTCCCTTCTTTACTGTGTGGTAGAAGAATCTACTGTTTCCTCCTGTTGCATTCCATTTTTCCCCCAACTCCTGATGCCATTTTTCCTTCATTCTTGAAATGTACTGTGCTGGGTCCTCATTCTGTTGCATTGTTTGTGACATTAGGGACCTGATGTCTGGGACATCCGGGAATTTGCAGCGCAATTGGGACCACACATGCGCTCGTATTTTGTTAAATGCTACACCATTGTATTCTGTGCCAGTGAGCGTAATTTTGTTATTGACGTTTTTTAATATTTCCTCTGCTTCTTCTCCAATTAGGGAGATGAGCAGACTTTTGACATCCCCTATTGCGAGGTTGACACCTACAGTGTGTTTTTCCAAGGCTGCTATCCATTAGCCAGCACCCTCTGTTAGTGGGGGGGAGTTGTTTTTTCAAATTGTCTTTGTCCATTTGTGGCCATGGGACATAGAGAGGGGGGTCATGCGCATTTTTGAACAGCAGTGGCATCTGGTGTGTTACTCTGGTGCTTGCTGCTGTGGGTCGAGTGTGGCCAAATTCACATGCATATTTCTGCCAAACTTTTAGGCTTGCCCCCATGTAACCGTTGTCCCAGTCTTCATCTCCCTCCCCATGTAGGATGCAGTCTTCTGCTGTTGCCATATTTTGTGGATCGAAGGATCCAGTTCGTGGCCACGGGATCATTTGAGGTGCAAGACTTTCTGTCCACACTGACAAATTATCAGTGAAGGGATTGACATAAAAGTCAGAATCTTCCCCAAGTGTGACTATTTCATTGGGCGTCAGGCCATTAGTCTGTGGTGCCCCCTGTCGGCTTAGCATAATGTTATATTTATTTTTCAGTCTAGTGGTATGCATAGAGGCTGTACCTGAAACGTCATTGGACATGTTGTCCGATCGCCCATGTGTACCTAGCACCTCTAGTCATTCTGTTTCTGTCCTTCTTGTTCTCTTTTCTTTTCGTTCCTCTATGTCAGGGTGTTCCCCCTGTTGGGTAGTGTGTATGAGAGTGAGTGCAGACTTGGGTGGCGAGCCGAAAGTGTATGTCATGGCTGGTGGTAATGTCTGTGGGGGTGCTCGCTGAGTTTGGACGGGGGAGTTCTCATGACCAGGTGTTGTGACTGTCTGGGGCATACCCGAGACAGTGGCCTCATTATATTGTGATATTGCAGCACCCTGTCTTCCCACAGGAGTGGGTGACTGCAGTGCTTTTTGTAGTGGGGTGTCTGTCCTTACATCATTCGGACGTGCTATGAGGCCTACATCACCGAGCATTTCAGTGAGTTGGTCATGCATTCACTCTACTTTCATTGACAGGCGCCTGACTGCTGCGGCTTCTCCTGTGGGGCTGGGTGACTGCGTTTTGTGTGTTAAGTCCGTGCGGGGGTCACCTAGTATTATGCTATCCATACTCCTGTTTAAGTCTGGTCTACTTCCCCATTTGTTGAAGTCTGAATGGGCTAACGTCTCAGGGAATTCTCGCTCGCTGTCCCTGAACTGCTTATTAGTAAGTGGAAGATCCAGGATGGGAGTCCTATCCTTATGCTCGGGGATGGCACTGCCGGATGGCAACTGTTCATGGGAGTAGCGACAGGGATTTGGTAGGAGTTGCTGTTCGCCACTGAGGGATGTGTTGGAACCATAGTGTGAGCTGTGAGAAGTCAAATGCGATATGCGGGAGGCGCTATCGCACTCTTCATCCTCATCTTGCTGTTGTGCTGCAGTTTTTGCGCTGGTGTGAGCTTCTGTCAGGTTCTGGTACTCCTCAGGGTCCGGATGAAGCAATAATGGTTCCACCCCCTGACATCCCCACAATCCAATATATACTTTATAGAGTAGTAGGGCGATCAAGTGAGGGATAGGAAGGGATGGGAACAGCAGGGATGAGAACCTGGAAAAGAAAATAACACCAATTAATAACAGGTGTCAATACCTCACTACTCTCAGTATCTCTCGCTAGTGTTCCTTATATATACCTTTTACCATAAATCATACTCCTTCCTTTGCCTCAAACCCTCTGTTCCATAAAGCAACAAGGATAAGAAAACCACACAGCCAACGTAAGTCAAGGCACAAATACGGTTTAAAGCACCGCAGCCTACTTGTTATGAGGTGTCTGTGAGCAACTAAAGAAGGCTTCCACGGTATCGCACACCGCCGCCTTAGTATTCTAAACCAAAAGGATAAACAAAGTAAGCTCACGGTTCTAAGGCTTCCACGGTATAGCACACCGCCGCCCGCACTGCGTGAGTCTCTCACCTGATCTCTTCCGACCAGGCTTGTTCCAAGAAAAAAAAAGAACTCTCCAGAGTCCTTCTGTGATTGGACCTCCGTCCCGCAACGACTGGCATCCACGGTATATTACACCGCCACCTGCGCCGTGCTCCTTACCGCTATGGATCTCCTCCAGTCGGCGAAAACCCCGCAGCGAGATTCGATGATGCCGACGTGGGAAAAGGAAACCGACTCTGCAATACTGCCACTGGAATTACGCACGCTAGATGTGCGCCCAACGCGTCGTCAAATAGACGCGTGGCTCCGCCCCCTCCCTGGGCCTCATGGGAGTTGTAGGCAAGAACGGCTGGGTAGGCGCTACACGGCCCGAATCCTGACAGTAGGCCCCCCCTTCCAGCGCCTCCTAGACCCCGGCTTGCCGGGGTTTCTGCGATAAAAGGCGGCCACAGCCGCAGGAGCATGTACGTTGACACAGGGCTCCCAGGAATCGTCCTCTGAGGTGTATCCCTTCCAGGAGATGAGATACCACAAACTTCCCCTGCGGTACTGCGCATCCAGGATTCTTCTCACTTCGTACTCCAGCCCTCCCTCACATGAGACCGGAGGTGGCGACCGCCTCCTAGCTTCCCCAGCTGGTTTCAGGAGGCTGCAGTGGAACACCGGATGGATACGGAGACTGGCAGGCAACCGCAGCTTGAAAGCCACCGGGTTCACTCGTCGCACCACCCTATAAGGACCAATATACTTGGGATGGAATACACTGCGCAACTTAAACTTAATGTTTTTAGTGGACAACCAAACCCTGTCCCCAACCTGATACACCGGACCATCGGTTCTGTGTCTGTCCTCCCACTTCTTATACAGCAACTTGGCCTCCACCAGGTGTTTTCTTGTTTTCTTGTGGACAGACCGCAGTTTCCTCATGTGTGCTAGAACAGATGGTTGGTTGGCAAGGTCAACTGGCAGATCAATGGGCAGTGTCTTTGCGCTGTACCCGAAAGTAGCTTCGAATGGTGAGACCCCGATAGAACTGTGTAGAGCGTTGTTGTAGGCTAACTCCGCCATCCATAGTAATGACACCCAGGAGTCCTGTGCCTCCATGGCGTAACAACGCAGATATTTCTTCAGGGTCTGATTTAACCTTTCGGTCTGTCAATCGGTTTGTGGATGGAAACTCGTTGAAACAGCCGATTCAATCTGCAGGGCTTTACACCATGACTTCCAAAAGCTGGCAATAAATTTGGTCCCCTATCCGACACGATCACTTTGGGCAAACCATGTAGTCTGAATACTCTGTCCATCAATAGTTGTGCAGTCTGGCCTGCGGTCGGTATGTTCTTGCACAGTATAAAATGGCCCGTTTTGGTAAGGCTATCCACCACTATCAAGATTGCTGAATATCCCTGATCCATAGGCAGCCCTGTGATGAAGTCCAGACTCATGTGTTGCCAGCGTTGGTGTGGGGTTGGCATCGGCCTGAGTTTTCCTTTTTTCCCAGAGGTATCTCCCTTGCATCTGGCACAAACCTCACATTGCGCTACCCAAGCACGCACATCAGTGACCAACGATTTCCACCAAAAATGCCGTTGTACCAGATCGATGGTTTTACAGATTCCTGGATGTCCGGCCAAAGGGGACACATGGCACCATTCATATGCGGCTTTCTGTAGGATTTTATTGGAAAGGTACAGTTTGTCGTTCTGGAAAGGCAGCCCTTGTTTGATGCTACGAGCTTCGTCCTCCTGGGCCCATCTCTCCCACCTCTCAGTGGATCTATTCTTCTTTACATCCGCCAGGAATCGCTCCACTCGCATTACACAGATGACTTTTGCTGGGTCTATGATAGCTTTAGGGATGCTGGCTGGTTTCTCCACCACAGATTCCTGTCTAGAAAGGGAGTCGGCCTTGCGATTGTCAGTGCCAGGCCGGAAGGTAATGACGTAATCATACTCAGCAAAAAACAGGGTCCATCTCATTTGCCTCTGTGTGAGATGGCGGGCCGTCTTCATATACTGCAGATTGCGGTGGTCTGAGTACACAGTGATCGGATAGCGTGCTCCCATCAGATAATGTCACCATTCCTGGAAGGCCTTCTTGATTGATAACAGTTCCTTCTCCGCGATAGTATAGTTCTTCTCGGTCGCACTGAGCTTCTTGGAGAGATAAGCCACAGGGTGGAGTTGTCCGGTGTCTTTATCTCTCTGAGACAGTATGGCTCCGATGGCTTCATCTGAAGCGTCGGCTTCTACTATGAACGGAGCCCCCATTACCGGATGTGTTAGCACCGGGGCTGTGGTAAATGCCTTCTTCAAGTGATCAAAAGCCGCAGAGGCCTCAGGTGTCCATACAAAGGGAACCCCCTTGCGAAGCAGCCGGGTGATCGGGACAGCCACCTGTGAGAAGTTCAGGATGAATCGGCGATAGTAGTTTGCAAAACCCAAGAAACACTGGACGTCCCTAGTGCACTTTGGTATGGGCCACTCCTGCACTGCTTGTATCTTGCGTTCTGCCATACTTAATCCATTTGGACACAGAATCACCCCTAGGAACTCCACTTCACGCACCCCAAACTCGCACTTGCTAAGTTTGCAAAACAGACGGTGTTCACGTAGTCTCTCCAAGACCCACATGACATGACTGTGATGTACTTCAGCTGACACAGAGTATATGAGGATGTCATCGATATACATGACCACGAAGTGGTCAACTAAATCTTTCAGAACGTCATTCAGAAAATACTGGAAGGCCGCCGGGGCATTACACAGCCCAAACGGCATCACAGTATACTCAAACAACCCATATCGCGTTTTAAACGCCGTCTTCCATTCGTCACCTTCTCTGATGCGCACCAGATGATACGCCCCTCTCAGGTCTAATCGGGTGTAGATGGTAGCTTCACGCACCTGATCTAATAGAACAGGAATCAGAGGCAAAGGGTAGCGGTTACGAACTGTGTTTTTATTCAGCGTTCTGTAATCGCAACACACTCTGAGCTCTCCACTTGCTTTCGCTATAAAGAAAAGAGGGGAAGCTGCGGGAGATCGTGAGGGTCTAATGAAACCAATATCTAGGAAATGGTCCAGGTATTTCCTAAGATGTTGGGTTTCCGGCTCTGATAACGCATAAACCCTACACGCCGGAATGGTGGCTCCCTCAATCAGATCGATTTGACAGTCGTACGTCCTATGGGGTGGGAGCTGTTCGGCCTGAGTCTTACTGAACACGTCAGAAAACTGCGTATACTCTTCTGGTAATACGACCTCCTTCTCTGCCGCTGTGGCTACGCAAAAAGAGTATGACAAAGCGGCAGCTCGAGACCCGTACCTCTGTAAACAATGTTCCTCACATTCCCGAGACACAAACCTAACTGTTTTATGTCTCCAATCAACCGTAGGGTTATGACGCCAGAACCATGGCATGCCCAGTATCACCTCATATTGTGGGGCTTCTAGGATATTTAATGAGATTTCCTCCACATGTTGTCTCACTCCATCATCTATGGAGATTGTTAGGGTTTCGGTTTGCTCCGTAACAAGACCTGATTTAAGCGGCTTCCCATCCACCGCGAAGACCTCCTCAGGGGTCTCACGAGTTACACTACCGATAGCTAGTCGCCTCACCAACCCACCATCTATGAAATTCCCCGTGGCCCCCGAATCTAGCATGGCTAACACCTGGTGTACCTGATGCTGAGTTTCTAGGCCCACCGCCACCACTATGTGGGATTCGGTGTCCCTTACTTTAGTACTCGACAAAGACGGTATTTTCCAGTCCCTTTCTCCCAAGCCAAGGGGAGGAGGCTCTACAGACGGCCCTGACTCCGTGCTCAACACCGACCCCACGGCTTTCTTGTTCCTGTACGATGATCCTTGTGCCTTTGGTTTAGAGGGACACTCGCGTACAAAGTGTCCTCTTTTCCCACAATACATACACAACCCTTGGGTACGTCTGCTCTCTCTCTCACCCCGCGAAAGAGGTGTTCGGATGGCCCCCACCTCCATGGGTTCGCTATGAGTGTCGGCGGTGGCCGTCTCCTTCCTGGAGGTCTTGTCTGACCTGTAAAACAACCTATCCCCTCTAGGCCTTTCACCACTTCTCTCATGCATCCTTCCATCCAAACGCAACGACAAACTGATAAGATCAGCGCAGGAGCCAGGCTGAGGATCTATTTGGGCAATAACATCTTTGAGTTCTTCTCGCAACCCCTGATAGAAAAGAGACATTCTCTTTTCCTCAGGCCACGCAGCTTCAGCCACCAAACGATTGTTGGAAGTGAGGGACGTGACTAGATCATGTTTCCCTTGTCGTAGTTCAAGGAGTTCCCGATCCGCACTGAAAGTAGTAGTTCCTCTGTCGAACACTTGTTCAAACGCGGATCGGAACGCTTCCCAATCAGACAAAACCGGGTCATTGTTCCTTACCAAAGGAACTGCCCAATTGGCGGCGTCTCCGATCATATACGAGATCGCAAAAGCCACCCTGGAGTGGCTATTGGGAAACGATGAAGGCCTACAGGAGAAATGAAGCAAAATCTGTGTGAGGAAGACTTGTATCTTCTGCGGATCCCCTGCATACCTCTCTGGACTATCTAGCGGTATGGGAGGAGGAACCGTAACCTGTATTTGGGGAGTGCTAGGGACCGTTGCATCAAAAGGGTTTCTAGTAAGCCTGTCTACCCTTTCTCGTAAGGCCGCTGTCTCCAGCCTGGAAGCCGCAAGTTCCTGTTGAACTAACGCCAGGGCCTGTACAACATCGTCTAGGGACGCCATCTATTGCTACCCCCGGACCGGGAGGGGTATCGTATCTTGGGTGCGTAATTCTGTCAGGTTCTGGTACTCCTCAGGGTCCGGATGAAGCAATAATGGTTCCACCCCCTGACATCCCCACACTCCAATATATACTTTATAGAGTAGTAGGGTGATCAAGTGAGGGATAGGAAGGGATGGGAACAGCAGGGATGAGAACCTGGAAAATAAAATAACACCAATTAATAACAGGTGTCAATACCTCACTACTCTCAGTATCTCTCGCTAATGTTCCTTATATATACCTTTTAACATAAATCATACTCCTTCCTTTGCAACAAAAACCAAAGAAAAATTAACTCAACAGTAGGGGTCTTCCTCTGGGCTTTTCCCTAAACTGTCTGTTCAGCATTCACGGGATAATTGCCCAGTAAGGGCTTCACATGAGGGTGCTTTCGTTGTCTGAAAACCCTCAATGCGTCCATGAACAATGTATAACAATATTGTCTCAATGACTCAAACCCTCTGTTCCACAAAGCAACAAGGATAAGAAAACCACACAGCCAACGTAAGTCAAGGCACAAATACGGTTTAAAGCACCGCAGCCTACTTGTTATGAGGTGTCTGTGAGCAACTAAAGAAGGCTTCCACGGTATCGCACACCGCCGCCTTAGTATTCTAAACCAAAAGGATAAACAAAGTAATCTCACGGTTCTAAGGCTTCCGCGGTATAGCACACCGCCGCCCGCACCGCGTGAGTCTCTCACCTGATCTCTTCCAACCAGGCTTGTTCCAAGAAAAAAAAAAGAACTCTCCAGAGTCCTTCTGTGATTGGACCTCCGTCCCGCAACGACTGGCATCCACGGTATATTACACCGCCGCCTGCGCCGTGCTCCTTACCGCTATGGATCTCCTCCAGCCGGCGAAAACCCCGCAGCGAGATTCGATGATGCCGACGTGGGAAAAGGAAACCGACTCTGCAATACTGCCACTGGAATTACGCATGCTAGATGTGCGCCCAACGCGTCGTCAAATAGACGCGTGGCTCCGCCCCCTCCCTGGGCCTCATGGGAGTTGTAGGCAGGAACGGCTGGGTAGGCGCTACACGGCCCGAATCCTGACAGCTTCAGTGTAAATTGTGCATCTATTTGACCTGGTAGTCCTGGTATCACAGCCTCTACCACTGGGATGTGGGCGCTAAGGGGTGGTAGTGTTTGGATGTGGTCCCTTAAGTCATCAGGTGGTGGATGAAAAGGATCATCCGAAAGTAGTTCAGAGTGGCCCACTGCAGTTTTGTCATTTGAAGTGTATTCTAGGCCTGAGGTAACGGTGAGATTGGGATACATGCCACTCATGTGGTATACTGGTGGTGGGGCGGTATGTATGAGTATTGGCTCAGCATTTTCTTTAAAGATACGCCACAGTGCTAGGGTGTCTTTGCGTTTTTGAAGCTTGCTGCCAGAGTATTTGGCTTCTAGGAACGTAGTGGCATGTTCTAATGTAGCACGGTCAAAGGTGCCTTCAGGTAGCCAGGGGTGTGTTAAATTCTTTGCGTGTTTGTGCAGTTCCCTGCAGTGTTTAATTCTGCGCTGCTCTTGCCCTGTGAAATTCTTGAGTACATGTTGCAGTGGAGTGGCCATGCTGATCTTTATTTACAGAGCTGTACTTGGATGTAACTGAGAGGCGAAGGCGGGGACTATTGTCAGCCTTACCTGTTGTTCGTGTGTGATGTTGATACCTAAAACCTGGAACACGGTCAGGAGGACAGCAGTTGTTAAGGGCGTTACCGAAGTAAATGAGGATGGGTGACCTTCGGAGAGTCTAATGATGTGGTTGTTAATGAGGTACACGACAATCTGTGGTGCTATGGGGCCCACTGATGCCGTGCTCATTCCCTAGTCTCTCCTAGAGGAGGGCAGTTTTCCTCTGGAACAGACACGTTCTCCCCGTCTTGTTGCTGACCCCTTAAGAGTGCCCGCAAGAGTGGTGAGTGTGGCCTCGGAGAATCTGTTTGCTCTACTGTACTGTTAGAGTTAGATGTAGATGATGTTGGCGTGTCCGGGAGGGTGAGGTCAGGGATGTGGGTGCCTTCTATGGATCCCACAGAATAGGTGGATCCTGAGGAGGAGTCCCAACAATCGCTAACCACCACTGGAGAAACTGGTGAGTACAGGAAAGTTATGTAGCATGTGTTCTCAGCGGTGGAAGAGCTCTGTGAGTAGTCCGGCCAGACAAGATCCGGACGTGTAGTATCTGGAAGTGCTGGATTGGGCCTGGGATGTGTATGAGCGGTGCCTGATGGTGGTAGTTCTATGAGTAACAGAATACCCACCCATTCAAGAGATTGATTATTAAGGCCCACAAAGGAGTCCTGTAATTATACCAAAACAACCAAGGCTATCAAGTGCATATATAGAAGAAAACCAGCAAGTGCAATTGATAATTTTTTCTTTTTATTAACAAGGTATAAAAAAATATATATTATATCATAGCAAAGTGATACATACAAATAAAATACAATAAAAAGAGTACCCCACAACAGATCGTCATACACACATACACACTCAAAAAATTCACATGAGCTCTTTACATCCATCAAACATTCATACACTTGGCATCTATCCCGATGTTTAAGGAGGCCAAAAGGTGAGCTGATGTTTTAATAAATTGGTCCAGATGGTGAATTAAAAACCACTTCCGGGTTTAAAGGGACCAAACGCCAAGTTCTATGAGTGTCAGTACAGACACCCGGACTTCTGTTGTAGGTGTAAAGGTGACACCCAGGATGTCCCACGTTATGGACAGAAGGTCACTTTGATGTTCAGTTAGTGTGTATTGTGTCTGTGCGGCTATTAAACACAGCAACCGGTCTATTGTGGACTAAGTGCAAAACTAGTTTGGTAATTTCCTGGTGGTTATTATTCATTAAGTGTGCAAATCCCGTCGTATTAGTGACCAAAACAAAAAAAACAAAAAAAGTTGGCTGTGTGTTGTGGTCAATAAATGCAGGCAAAAATCCCTTCTCCCCCGCTGTCTGCCACTTGACTGAATAGTTAAGTGGGAGAATACATTACTATGGGGCCAGGCACGTATTGTAAAGGCTGCTATTTAGAAACTAAGGGGCCGATTCTGATCTCGGCCGGTAGGGCTCCGAATCGGATTCGGCTTTACCGGATCCGATTCGGAGCCCTGTTTCCCGACCGAATCGTACGTGGGTCCGGCCGAGCGAGTACGATGCGAATTCGCCGACCGACTCGTCCGGGCGTCCCGACCGCTCCGACCGACTCGTTCCCGGCTCGAACCGCACCGACCGACTCGCTCGGACTCGACTCGCACCGCGCAATGGAGACGTTCCCCGGCCGGGTAAGTACGATGCGCGCCGCGAGCAGTCCGACCGAGCCGCGCACTCCGGCTCGAAAGAGCTGTCGGAGCCGTACTTTGGGGGTCCGTGTCGGACCCCCCTGTACGCGTAGCCGCGCGAGTCGCACACAGGGGGGACCCATGGGTCCCCCCTACCTGTGCGTGTACAGCGCGAATCGCTTCGCCGCGTACCCGCTGTAGGGGGCGCACTTGTCCGACTCGCACCCATTGACTTCAATGGGAGTCCGACCGACTCGGGTCCGATGGCATACGTGCGCATCGTACTCGTTCGGTCGGACTGCACGGGTCCGATTCGGTTGGAAATCTCTCCGGGTCCGGCTCGGTCGGAGAGATTTCCGGCCCGAATCGGAATCGACCCCTAAATGTGACAATTCACTATTACAGGGTAATGCTAGCAAGACATGGGCAGGGGACAGGAGGTGGCAGGGTGTGCTCATATAACAGTGGTGTTAACGGGGGACATAGAGACAATCAACATGCATACAACAGACTACATATGTACACCTAGTTATTTTTCTCGCTAAACAAAGGAACACAGTGTTGCATCGATGCACCAGGCACCAGTCTTTAGAAGAAACCACAACAGTCAATAGAAGATATGGAGACAAAATAACCATGAGCTGGTCATGTAAATATGCAACAATTTTCAAACAAGTCGACTATTTATATACAATTAATTAACACCTTAACCGCGGCGGCAATTCCGCCGCGGTGCGGGGCGTTCCATTAAGTGGGCGGGGCCGCGTCGGCCAACGGACGTGCGCAGCACTACCGAGGTAGTGCTCGCGACGGCCGTTGGCCGACGGGCGCACTTAAAGGGTTAAAAAAGCAAGATTGCGCACTCTTGCCTCAAAGGAGATAGAGAGAATGTGTTCATTTAATGTAAGAGCCTTTATTTTTCTTTCACCCGGGGAAAATCAGGAAGCCACAAAGGAAGCTTACTTTAAAAGATAAGTACTTCCCCTTTCTTCTAGCTACGCAGTCAGAAAATACTTTTGCTAATGTGATGCTATTTTACAGAGCTTATTTATTTTTGTCTATCGGCTGTTAACTATATTAACTCTTTAGAAGCTGGAGATTTCTAATACTTGCTATCACTAAACCTCCCTTGCCAGACACGAGACGTGAACTGAGGGTCTCGTGCAGAAGCTGGATATTTGTAATACTTTCTTTAGCACTATAAATTTTCCTTGCCAGACAAAATATATACTGACAATCACTTGGTAGTAGTCCTGACCTGTTCAGAACCTGCAGGAGCTGGGAGACACAAGGCGCCACACTCCCTGCCTATCTTATTCTAAGTAGAGTAGGTGCTTGCCCGTTGCGCATCTCTATATGCATGCCATGTCCTATTGACAGACCAGAGGGGGCAAGCAATCCCTATCTCATCAGACAGGCGATATGAAGAAAAATATGTATGAGATAAGAACCGTGCACGGGGAACCCACAAACACAATCTTAAAAAACTAATAATAAATCGTGCCTCAGTGCCTGTTCACATGTGTTTATATTAGAAGGGTTGTTGTCATGGCGAGACACCAGTGGGCAAGGAATCTGTGGGTCAGACAGCGTCACACCTACGAGTGCTCAACCGACACCACAGCCAAACATCACATTGGGACAAGGCAAAGAGAAAGGAGAGAGAGACTCTTTGACTTACCCGTGTGTGTGCGGCTGCTCAGTCAGGAAGAAGCACTGAGGGGCAATCGCCGTCCGCTATCACAGGGAAAATGTTCCGTTTCCTTGCCGGCTGGAAAATCTATGCATGTCCCTTCGTGGTCGCCAGCTGTTGGGGGGTGATTTTTTGGGTGATACTGCACCACCTTAATTTGAGCAGGGGTACGCTATCTAAAAGAAGGAAACACACATGTGAGATGCAGGAACTGAATCAGGAGTGGCACCATTTATTTCAAGAGACAAGTTTAAACAATAAATGTCAAGAAAGAAATCATTATTCAATAATAAAGCAATGCAGTCTTAGCAAAGAGCAAGTGTCAGGGACACATTTGAAACAAAGAGAAAAACCATGCACTCTAATAAGTTTCAGAATCACGGTAATGCAGAGAAAAGAGAATTTCAAAACACAATAATAAATCGGCCCTACAACCTTAATCAAGAATACTAAATAAAACCAAACGGTTAACCGGGGGCGCACAAGGACATCGTGACCCAAGAGTTTCACGGTGCGAGGTGGTGAACGAGTGGACTGGGGGCAGCTCTTTTATACTCCTTTAATGGGGAACTATTGACCGCAGAATTAAAACATTGCAGAACATGACGCACTTTGGTCACTTATTGGAAATATTAAGAAGGCAGAAGTTACAGTAAGATACAAAAGTTTATCAAAGGGTCAATCGATGTTTGACCGTACATCATTATGAAATTGAACATTTATCAAAAATGATTTGCGTCACTTCTCGGAAACTTTTAAGAAAGCAGAAGATTACAAAGGGTTAGAGGTCATCTTCTTACGCCATGTTGCTTGTCTTAGTTGCTTAAAGCTAGCAGAAAAACAGCAAATATGAAGAAATTGAAATATCACAGTTGGCCCCCACCCGAATGTTACCCCATCGTGTTCATCTTAATTAAGGATGTTCCCTGCTCTTTGCTATTGCTATATCATCGTGAGAAGCGCACACTGAGGTTAGCGGTGGGGAGTTGGGGCTCGGTGACTTGTTTACGAGAAAGACAGTGAGCTGAGGCTTGTGTCCTTCGCAGGGGAGATGTCTTGTGATTTTATTAGGGACGCATAGGGCCTACCGTCTTCAGTAAATGCTTAAGGCAGCACGCATGGTCAATTTAATGAATTGGGGTTTTATATTGACTAATAGACTGTCATGCCTCAGATATGGGGCAGGAATGGAATAAGGCATCATATGGTAAATCTGGACCCTGCTTCACTTTGACAATGTTCATTACTTGTTAATACCTGTCAATTAACCCATATATGGCAGGTGTCACCCTCTTTTTATTGCTGCTCACCTACTTCACATATTAAATGCTTCCATACACTTCAAAGGGGTGACCCACTTTTTAAACTTTGAATGCCGTGCCATAAAAGTGTTTGTTCTCTATTCACCTTAATGGGATCACCCTCCTAAACACCTGATGTCACCCACAATTTTAAATCAAGAGGTTGACAGGTATACATTGGGGAATGTTTAAGGACCTTAATCCAGGCCCTGAAGCGACAACCCCACAGTACATTAAAAACACACTACAGACAGTTCTCACATGAGCAGAATGACTTGGGTTCAGACTGTAATCTATGTGGCACATGGAAAAGGCAGAGTGCAGATGGTAGTGCATGCTAAGAGACGTCATCTTTGAGAAAATTCCAATCTAGTGTCAAAAATACACTGCCTGCCTGAGAAGGGCTGCGCGCATGTCCGTGGTATACAGTTATATTGTAAAAAATCAGTGTAGGATTTTGTAAAAAGTGAGGGTTTATTAGTTGTGTATGACACAGAGCTTAGCAGAAGATTTTGCTTCACTGCTCGCAGCTCAAGGATGTACACTGTAAGGTTGAGCAAGCACAAGGAGATGATGGACGGAGCGCTGAAACTTTTCAGACACTCAACCCCAGTCACAGATCTGGGTTGAACCCATCATCGTTCTTTGTCTCACTTCACCACCACAGTTCAGACCCAGCCATATGCAAATCAGTCTTGACCCTGTTCCTCATTGGAACAGTCCAGCCCGAACTGCCAAGCCAGGTCTTCCCTGGACCGGAAACAAGCATCCTGGGACCGGTTTCGGGTAACACCCCTCATCAGCCCGGTTAGCTTGAATCCAGTGGCAAAGTGAGCAAGGGACCCACGTCTGGGCATACCCTGCCAACTCAGGGTGAACAAAGCAAACACAAGGAGATGATGGATGGAGTGCTGAAACTTTTCAGACAATCACCCCCAGTGACAAATCTGGGTTGAATCCGACAACATAGAGTGGCCCTATCTATTCGCCGTACTGACTAAACTGGGTTTCGGTCCGAGGTTTTGTTTTTGGGTAAAACTTTGCACTGGGCAGGGGAACCAGACAGGGCTGCCCCTGTCACCGCTCCTGTTTGCTCTGGCGCTGGAGCCCCTGGTGCACTGGCTTAGAAGAGACCCAATGATATGGGGTATTCTGGGCCGGGCGGATGGAAGGAGCGTATCTCCCTCTATGCCGATGATATACTCCTGTACTTTTCAAGGCCCTACTACTCCATAGCAAGAGTCCTCCACATTTTTGAGCTTTTTGGAAGTTATTCTGGCTACACCCGAAATTGGAATAAATCATTTGTGCTGCCCCTGTCGGGCCTTGCCCCGAGATTACCGGCAAACTGCGCAGCTCCACTAGTGGAGGAAGGATTCAAGTACCTGGGCATATATGTAACGCGCAGTCCTCAGACATTTTTACAAAAAAACCTCTTCCCCCAGCTGCATAGACTCCACGACGACATAGTGCATTGGCGCACTCTCCCTCTGTCCTTGATGGGCAGAGCTGCTCTATATAAAATGATGACTCTGCTGCGCCTCCTATATGTGCTACAAAACACTCCCTATCCAGTTCCTGCCTCTTTTTTCAAACAGGTAGCCCAGGAACTCCGCACCCTGATATGGCAGAGAGGGGTGCCCCGAATAGCTCTAAACAAACTACAGAGGGGAGCCTGCGATGGCGGATTGGCAGTCCCGGACGTTAGACTATACTACTGGGTCTCCCAGTTAGTAGTGATAAACGATTGGGACTATGCGAGGAGGGACGAGCCGGCCTATAAAATGGATAGTGAAGCAATGCCGAATGGTAACTACAAATCTCTCTTATATGCCCGTAGGCCTCATCAACGATGGCCAACACACACGGCAACAGTGGTCAAATGCTGGAAAGAGGTAAACAAGTATTTGGGCTGGCATGACCGCTTGACAGCAATGACGCCGCTGTGGGTGGGTGACCAGTTGAAGGAGGTGGCCACCGTGGCAGGTTTCGCAGGGTGGCGGAACATAGGCATTGAGCACTTAGGAGACATATGGAGCTACCTCCCACCCGGCATACCAACACCGGGGCAAGTTTGACAGATGGATGGTGACTGACTTCGCATGATCCTGCAGCTGACCCCCACTGTGTACAGGTGAAGCTTGTGATTAACAGATATCTGAATCTTTTGGATGGTGCGGTGGGAGGCTATGTATGAGTAGAGCTTCTGCATACACAATACCTGGTGTCATTAGGATACCGGGGCTTATCATAAAACATGAACTTGCACTCATTGGTGGTGTACCAGGTGAGCAGTACTAGCACATCTGCAGCTGGGTCACTTAAGTCTGTGAAGCTTGGACCCAGTGGAGATGTAGCAGGTGGTACTAGCCCCTCCGCAGCCAGGCCCCTTGAGTGTCTGAAGTTTGCACCCTGTGGTGATTAACTGTACAAGCTATTTTTAGCTCCTTTACAGCCTGGCTCATCAAGTCCATGAAGCTTGAACCTGGTGGTGGCGTACTAGGCAGGCATTAGTAGTCCACCATGCAGCTGGACTCCTTCAGTCAGTAAAGCCTGCACCCGTTGATGGTGTACCGGGCAGGTGATAGTATCGTCTTTTCAGCCAGGCCCCTTGAGCCCATAAAGCTTGTATCTGGAGGTGTTGCACTGGGTGGGCGAGACAAGCTCCTATACAGCTGGGTCCTTGGAGTCTGTGGAGCTTATATCAAGTGGTGGTATACCTGGTTTGCATTTCTAAGCCCTCCACAGCTAGGCCCTTTGAGTCTGTGTAGCTTGCACCTGCTGGTTGTGTACTAGGTGGGCAGTACTAGTGTATGGGCGGCCAAACCTACTGAGCATGGCCTGTGCAGTGGGGTTTGGCATGAAGTGGTAATATATTTTAAAAAACAAATTGGGATCCGCAGATCCAAAACAGGATACTTGAATCCACAATGAAGGGCTTCGAGTCCTGTAGTGGTGGCCGCAATATTTTCAACCAACCAATCAGATCCTTTCAAATCCATAGATTCTTTTGAGGATCTGCAGAGCAGAAGAGGTCACTGAGAGAAAAAGATGCAGCGGCCAATGAGATCCCAGTATTTTTTTCATTTTGGATTTGCAAATGGTCTATGTATATGAATCCACAAACCCTCTGCAAATAAACTGTCAGTGTATTGCTAACTTTCTCTGAGAGTTTATTCCTACACACCCACACCGAGCATCTCTTTAAACATTAACATGGTTATTAACAAAGGTAACTTACACTTGTGAGTAATTTAAGCATGTAATTTACTCATGCAATTCTAAGTAACTTTACTACTTTTGGCTAGTCAAAAAATCCAAATGTAAAGTTACTGAAAAGTGTAGACATACATCTCTACCCCCTGAAAAAAAGAGTAGAGCCAAATTAATGAGTGTAAGTTACTACTGCCCAAAAAGAAATAGTAGTAAGTCCAGCATCCTACATGGCCAGTGACTACTACTGTAACACCTGTAACACCCTCCCATTGAAAATAAAGGAGCTAGGGACTTATAAGGCCCCGTAGGAAATAATGTCAAATTAGATTAAATACTTTAAAATAGTTACAATTATAAATAAATATACTTTAATATTACAAATATTTAAAAATAGTAGATATTTATTATTTAATTATAAAATATATTTAAAATCTTTTTAAATTAAAAAATTCATGTAAGATTAATATTTTATTAAACTATAGTTAAATTACTTTTAATAAATTCCATACATCACTTTTATTCATTATCAATGCATAACAAAAAATATTTTATATGGGAATTTATTTTTTCATTTAAACTTCACAAAAATATTTTTTATTTAATTTAACATATTTAAAATTAATTTAAAAAAAATCAAAATGAAAGTAATGGTGATGTAGCATTTTTTCTTTTGTTCTACATTTAAAATGAAGGTATACAATTAATTCACATCACTATTTAACACAACAATATTTGGACAAATATTTTATAAAGTTTAATAAACGTTTTACATTTTCCTCATACTTTACTATAGGGAGATATCCACATTGCCTGCGGGTTCTCCTGACGGTAAAATATAGGAAAACGTAAAAACGTTTAGTTAACTGAAAAAAAATTGTAATTACTATTGGGTTGGAGGACAAGATGCAGCCACAAGTTAGCTGAGCTCTCGGCCTGCTGCATTTATCCTTTCAAATCCTCCTCCCCTGCCCTCCATGGATTGCACCCCATACTTTCTGGTGGCACAAGCTGCTGATTTGAAAATTTCACCATCCGAATGGGGCACCAGGGACATGCCAGTGAGCTCTGCCGTTGTTGCTGGGCGGTGGGCCTGGGCAATATGGTCGCCCTGGCCGGGGGACTGATGCTCATCTGACCCGGAACTGTGCTGAGGCCTCGGCTGTGGCAGAGGGAGGCATCAGCCCGGTCTGGAGGAATGGTGCATCCTCCCTGCTTCAGTGTGGAGGCACTATGGATGCCAAGCCTAGAGGTGTCTGGGATGACCTGCTTGGGCGCTGTGGCCGAGGTCAGTCCCTTGAGGTGCATGAACTTGGCAATCCCAGAGGAGCTGTGATTTTGAGGAGGAGACCTCATGCCCAGAGTGGCAAGTGACCACCAGTAGAGGAGTCACTCTCCCACCAAGCTGCTTCCTGCCAACTTCGCTGTGTGGTGCCCTGTTTCCGGGCAGCAGGAGACCAAGGGACAACTGAGACATGAGTGGTGGCCTACCATTACCAGCATGGGCAGATGATCAGCGGTGGTGGGCAGCCCTGTCTGAAGTTCATGGTGGCCTGAGCTGGGTTCCGCTGCTGCACAGTGGATGTCAATGACTGAACGCAGTGCTGCTGTATTGAAGTATAATGATTGGATCAGCTTTGGCAACAGCCGGAGCGAAAGGCGGCATAACAGAGGGGTCCACTTGTTTTGGGGATTGCAGATCAATCTGGCACCTAGGTGCCATTTGACTTAGTGGTTGTGTTCCTTGCTCATGTGTGGCTGAATTTCTGCCTGGGGCTGTGGTGTAGGAGGAAGAGGGAGACATCACCTTTCAGCCGAACTATACGTTAGTGTTGGTGGCTGGCTGGCTGGTGATGGTGGTCTGCATTTTCCTGCATCCTTATGACCTGGTCTTCCCCTGCTTGAGGTCTTGGA
Source organism: Calotriton arnoldi (assembly GCA_963921515.1). NCBI lineage: Eukaryota > Metazoa > Chordata > Amphibia > Caudata > Salamandridae > Calotriton > Calotriton arnoldi. The sequence continues at coordinate 780,354 of CAWUFW010000795.1, forward strand.
GAGTTTCCCTGTGACTACTATCATTGTGTGATCCAGTGAGAGGCTTTTAACTTGGGAAATGGAGAGTACAGAGCCATAGTGCCATAACTGGATAGGGTGTAGTCCACTCTGGCAAATGAGGGGGTGCTGGGTGTCCATTCAGGGTCCCATCATGGTGAAAGAAAAGACAACAGGATTGGGTCAGCAACCTCAAATTGATCAATTTACTAAGCTTTCACAAGCTGCTGTGGGGGAGGGGCACTCTTCTGTTGGCTTCGTTGGACCCCCTGGAGCACCAGGTATCCCCTAAAATGATTCTGAAGGCTATCCAAGAGACACAGAAAACACTGGAGGGCAAAATACGGGGAGTTGGCGTGCAGGTCCCTCTGTGGAGACAAGACCTCAGAAACCTCGCTGACTTGGACTTGCTTTGGACTCGCACCGCCGAATTCAACAAATTTAGACATGTCAACATGCAACTGGACTGTCAGTCAGTGTATGCTGATGCCGGGTCCAGACTGAACAACCTCAGATTGGTGGAGATTCCTGAGGGGAGAGAGGGCACTCAACCCTCACAAGTACTTCTGGAATGTTTTAAATTCTGAATTCTGGTCAAAGAACTATCTATGTGATTTATCCAAGCAAGTGTACCATGCTCTGATGCCTAAACCACCTTCTAGGGCACTTCCTCGCCCATTGATAGTGAAGTTTATGAATTATGAAGAAAGGGATGTTATACTGAGGGCACTTGATCACTCTCCCTCAAAAAGTGTGCAGTAGTTTGAGAGGGGATTTATTCTAGTTACAGTAGATGTATAATGTTCAGTTCATGTATCTTTTCACTGGTACCCACTTAGCTCTACACGTCGTAGCTGGTAGAGTTTTCTGATCTAGATGGACATCGCACATTTAGAGTTTGGGGATGGCAGATGCTTCATGTCAGGAAGTATGGGTTGGGGGGAAGTTGGTTAGAAGGCAGTGCACATATTGTCAGCCAGACCCAACACAATTCCCTGTACAAAACATGCTGTTTACTCAGCTGAATTTAAATTCATATTGTGAATGTCAATAGTTTGAACAACAAGATCAAGAGAGTGTCCATACTGCAATACCTCAAATCCCATGGCCCAAAAGTGATTCTTTTACAGGACAACCATTTTTTGGGTGCCCGTTGTGAATTCCTGTGTCAACATAGTGACACCAGGGTGTACCACACTGGGTACACATTAGGCTCTAGAGGAGCTGCTCTTCTGATCCATAAATCCTTCCCATATACGATAACATAGGTACAAGTAGATCCCCTGGGTTGATACATTATGGTGTCTGATCTGCCGGAGGGGTCTAGTCGGACCTTTATGAGTATTTATGTCCTGCCAATATTGGCGGAGTGCACTATGTAATGCTTGTTGGACTTCGTCTTCTGGGCCCCACCTAATGGACTAATTCTGTGGGGAGGCTTTAGTAATATCATGGACCCACCACTTGACATATTGACTCTGAGCTTGGGGAGTCAGAAGCCCCCCCCCTGGGTTGGGCCTTTGCTTTCTAACTGATATTTGGCAGATGGGGCACCCGTCTGAAATATTTTAATTGTATCTTATGTTGCATAAACATTATTGCTAGGATAAAAGTATTTTTTATATAAATTAATTTGGTTGTATCCTGTTGTTATGCATTAACTGTACATGGCAATACAATAGTGAGTATTGTGTTGAGCTGATGATTTGGTTTCTACAATGCTACTTATACGGATCTTGTTTCTTTGATATATAAGATATATGTTGTTATCTTGATGCTCTTTTGTTAGTTTCTGTGCCTTTGCCTAATTGGTGTTTTGTAACTTCAAATCTTTAAGGTCTCCCCCAATTACTGTCAATAAACTAATTAAAGAGCATCTTTATGTTGTTTACTGTAAAACCTCTAGCAAAGATAGCATTACATCACCCTCTGAACAGGAATTGACCAATATATGAGTGTTATGTGCTTCACTCTGTTACATCAGATCCGCCTTCGCTCAAAGCCACCATACTGAAGATTTGGTATAGCAATATAAGGTTGATTTGAGTGTTTTCCCATGGAATCGTGGCTCAAAGGGTATCGTAATCCCAATTTAGATGAACTTCTACCCAAAGATTTCAGGATTTACAACTCAGATCACTGTAACACAATGGCAGCGGAGTAGCAGCTAAAGCAAGACCACACCTCGTAATTCAAAGAGAACTGTTTATTATAGATATTACTATTAACTCTTTGTCTTTCTCCTGTAAAGTTAACACTGACTGTCAATATTTTATATTAATTTATTGACCCCAAATCTACCTTCAATTGTTTTAAATTTCTAAATTGAAGTTATTTGGCGACTTAAATCTAATGATTAAGTTGTGACCTGGTGCTTTCCTTTAATTTAACTAAGCCATGGAACCCTACAGTCTCAATTAATTAATTAATGAACAGCATGCCAAACTAGCTGGTCATTTGGTAGACCCCATTTTTTTCCCTGACAGTTGCCGTAGAAATAAAAGAAACAATCCCACTACTGTATGCTACTCTCTTCAATATTCAATTATCCATAGATCCTCAACAATCCCAACCTGAGGTGTTTCGTTTTAGTCGAAACTGGAAACAGTGTTCATCAGAATCGATTGCCTCACCACTGGAAATCACATTCAAAGACCAATTCCAATATTAATGAAGCTGCCTTCAGATGAGCCTGTAAATTGTTTTAATAAGTCCATGACTGAATGGATTGATCCACTGATACCTCTTACTATACATTGTGTCAAAAGGAGGAAATTGAAGCCCTGGCACACCTAAGAACTTTGTGATTGAAATCAAGCTGCTCGGCAACTGGGGCACAAATGGTGTAAAATTTACAACCCTATCTTTAAAGAAGAAAACAGACACTTTTATAAAAACTAACAGCAGAGTTTTAAAATGGCAAAATCAGCCTTCTATTACAAGCATATTGTGAAATCCACAAATGTTTCTACAAAGCTTTTTAGCCTTAAGCCACTGCAATAGCCAATTTAATAGTCTTCCACTCTCAAAATCTTTGTGAAGATTTAGCCTACTTTTTTGATGGTGAAATCCTGAAGATTAAAGGGAAAATTACCGCCTCCTCATGGCTTGGACTATGTTCAACAGGGGACAGATCAAAAGATGAGGTTTGATCAGTTTCAACCAGACTCAGCAGAATGGCAAAACCCTGAGAGCGGTGGGAGGTAGGGAGACGGGGAGACAAGTCAGGAAAAAGGATGCTAGTCGCACCCCAGCCAGGCAAGAGACTGGTGGGGTAGTGTAGGCCTTCTGGCAGGGACTGGCTGACGGGAGGGGGAGCTGCCCCTACTGGGGACCAGCACAGCCCTGGACCACCAGGCTTAGTTGTGCTGCGAAGGGAGGGGGCTTTAGACGGGGTAGTCGGGGAAGCATAATTCCCCGGACCCTCCCCCACCCCCGGGGACAAGAGGACGGAGCCCACTCCCCAAGAGTCAGACGGACATCGCCAGCCCCTGGTGGGATATTGAATATGCCTTCTTGTGGGAAAGGAGAATGAGCAGCTGCCCTGCCCCCGACAGTGCGAAGATCCGCGGAATTGCAGGTAAGACACAAATCCCCCACACCCACCCAGCAGGGAGAAGAAACCAAGCAACAATAAATATGGAGAACGAGTCGTTCCCGTACACCTGGCTGTGTGATATGATACGGAATTGGGTAGCAGTAGGGTCTTGAAGACAGTGTCAGGGGTGGGAATGGGGGGTGCCCATGTTACTGGGTGTGGGTGGTGAGTGGAGGGAACTGCCATGCACCTGTGGGTAGAGTCTGTGAAACACTGGGGAAGGGGACTAGCACCTTACACCTGCAGGATAATATCTTAAATTGGGAGCTTTCATACAAGCGTGGGCGGCTAGGTAAAGTGTCATTCAAAGGAAGAAAGGCCTGCTATGTACATTTGGTAGGGGATATTATACATAGGGGAAGTATCCACACAGTTGAAAACAATGTCCCTCAGTTGGGTACAGATAAGTACTACATGTCATGACGTTAAAATTATGCCCCTCCCCCCCCTGAAAGAATTTCTGCAGACACCCATGAGTTCTGGATCCAATTTTTGGGCAATATTCTTGAGAAACTTGTATTTATCCAACTTTCAAGTTTTGTCAAATCTAGCAATATTCTCAGCAGCCATGAAGCTGTTTTTTGATCGAGCAGAAGCACTATATTAATTGCAGTCTCCGACTTACACAACATTCATTCAATAATGGCCAATGGCAGAGTGAGCGCCTTGTTTTTTCAGGATTTGTCAGCTACCTTTGATACTATTGACCATACTATCCTAGTTTCAAGTCTTACTGACATTGGCATGTTTGGTGCCAGTTTGAACTGGATCATGTCATTTTTCAAGAATGTAAGAAATCCATTTTGATTCCTCCTTTTCATGCGGAACCAAGAAGTATACGTGTAGGAAAGTGCCTCTTTTGACATGGTTAGCCCACACTTATTGCGTGATGCCTGATGTGATTTCGAACTGTAAGTGCACTGGCTGGGTCCCTGTTAACCTGGTTCCATTTGCCAGATCTCTTTCCAAACACTGTACCATAATTGGCACAACTTGATTTACCCCTGTAAGTCCTTAGCAAGGTGTACCCTTGGTACCTAGGGCATGGGTACTGAAGAGGGTCTTCTGGGGCTGCAGCACTGGTTGTGCCACCCCAGGGACACATCAAGGCTATGCAGTCTGCCTTTTCAGGCTGCGTGCCTTGGTGCAGGGATATCTGAAGAGTCAACATGGCACACAGCCCTGAGTGCCATGCCACCCAAACTCTGCATAATATATAGGTCAGTCACCCCTACTGCAGGCCTTTAGTCCTAAGGCTGGGTGCACTATATCCTATGTGATGGCATATCAGCATGAGCAGATATGCTCCTACAATGTCCAGCCTATTCTGAGATGTTGTAAGTGCACAGGGAACCATAAGGAGTACATGGGCTGGCTACTTGTCAAAAGGAGTTTCCTTACTCCATGATGGCTTCACTGATTTCTAAGGTGTTTGGTACCAAACATCTTGTATTAATAAATCCTCACTGATTCCAGTGTTTGATTTATTAATAAATTCACACAGGAGACCCTTTAGAGGGTACCCTGAAAACCAACCAAGCACTGGTGTGGTCTCTGGCTTGTTTTCATCAGTCTGCCACCACCAGACATGTTTCAGACCTCATGGGGTGAGAGCCAGTGCTCTCAGAGGTCAGAGACAAAGCCTGCTCTGGGCGGAGGTGCTTCACACCTCATCCAGCACAGGATGGCTTTCCTGGGCAGGGAGCTTCAAAGGCAATGCCGCCTTTGAAATCCAACCCAGGAACCTCCAGATAGTGGGGAACGCCAAGCCCCCTTTCCTGCTCCACTTTTGGCGGGAGGAAAAGCAGGAAAATTAGTTAGATTAGGAGGTGGGTCCCCACTTATCCTACACCACTCCTAGGGCGGGCAGGCAATGTGAACCCCTCTGCTGAAATTCCACCATCTTGGGATGGTGGAGAAACAACCTATCAGGGGTAGGGTAGTGCCCCTTCCCACAGGAAGTGGTCACTAGAGAGTGTAGACACCCTAAAGGTAGGTAGCTCATTGGCTACTACCTGTCTCCTCTTGAATACCCCTAAATTCAGTATTTGGTGGCTCCAGAGGTCTGAACATCAGATTCCATGGACCAAAGAAGTCCAGGGCAAAGAAGACTCGCTGCACGAGAACTGAAGCCCTCCTGCAGAAGAAAAAGATGCCAAACCCTGCCTGCTGCCTCAAGGACTTGACAATCACTGCCTGCTGTGTCATCCTGAACCTGAAAGGACTCCAAGAACCCCAGAGCACCTCCAGCCTTCAAGAAATCACTAAGAAGCTCCCTTGGAGCGAAGCTATCACTCCCTGGCACACCGCAGACTCCGATCCCATGAAGTCCAGTTTGTTGACTTGCTGCTATCAAACGACTTTGAAGCAGCACCAAAGCAAGAGAAGGTACAACAGCTCCAGAGGGTCAGATCTGCCACTACCCCAAGTTTGGAGACACCAGGACCTGCTGGAGCTGCGGCGTACCAATAACCAGGGTACAGGACCCCCAACGGAAAACACCAAGAAGAAGAGTCCACACCAGACTCCCAGAGCACCAGAAGCAAGCACCGTTGAGAAATGTCAAGACACCTGAGACCCACTTCCTGTATGGCCCAGCTGTCCCAAGATCATCCCTCCACATTGCCTGCTCCTGACTGTGAGGACTTCAAGATGCACAATGCCGGGCTGACCTGTTCACTCTGCACCCAGCACCACCTGCCCCCGCATCAACTAACCAGCTGTGCTTCTGTGGTCCCCAAGCCCTTGCCACCTCCTCCCTCAAAAGAGCCCCACCGGACTTACCTGTAAGACCTCCTGTGCAGTGTGTTTTCAAGTGGCCTCCAGTACCAACTTCAAAGACCCTCAGCACTCTGCCCCCAGCCGATCCGGGACACTCCTGAACTTTGGACCTGGTCCTGACATCGACCTAAAACGAGAAGGTGACCTTCGTGAAAGCATTGCCTGAGGTTATATGCATTTTTTCAGCTTTTTCCTATTGTTTTCAATGGTGCGTAATTGCACAAAAAAGTGATATATTTTTCAGAACTTTGGAAAATCATAACTCCGAAAGTACTCATTATTTTTATAAATTGGTCTCGGATTTATTCTTGAGTGTGTGTCTCATGTATTGCCTCTGTGAGTACAGCAAACGATTAGCACTACCCTCTGATAAGCCTAACTGCTCGCACACACTACCACAAAAAGAGCATTAGAGTTATCTACTTTTACCTCTGTATACCAATTGGGGATCCACTGGACTCTCTACACAGTGTACTTCATTTTAGTGCACTATACATAGAGCCAGCTTCCTACAATACGTTTCTGTGTCCCTCAACGCTTTATATTGTCAACTTTATTACTTAATATACACAAGCTTCCGTCGTTTAAACTGCTACATACATCCAGAACTTTTTTCTAAATGTACACAAACAACACACAATTGATATTCTAGATTTCCCATCCCTAGATGGACAACTTGGTCTAAGAAATTTTCTTTGCATTATTCAGTGGTGGATGTCTATGTATTTTATGAAACTGAACCCAGTAAAAACTGAATTGCCACTTGTTGCCGCTTAGAATGGCTATTTATTAGTAGAATCTTAGCCGGAAATGGCAAGCAGCTGTTCAGTTCCAGAAAATTCAGTTTGCAGTCTTTGTTCCCAAATTGATACAAATCTGTCTTCAAACCCTGGTTAAGAAACTTTTTAAATCTTGTTTTTGGCAACATAAAATGCTAAAAATCATTGTTCCATTTACTGACTCTAAACACCATGTGGTAAATTCACTGATCCAATCAAAACTGGACTATTGTAATGCCATCTACTTAGCCTCTCCGAAGGCGTTTTTTCATTAGCTTCAATTGAACCAGAATGGTGCAGGTCATGTCATCACTCATTTCTCAAAAAGGACTCATTTAACTTCCATTCTAGTCAATTACATTAGATGTGGTGGAGAAGAAAGCTAACTTCGCATCTATGATGATTGTCCACAAGATAGTACATTAATTCTTGCCAGACTATTTAGATATCAAATTTTCTCTGTATGCGCCCAGCAAAGTTGTATGTTCAGGTAACCTTCCTTCTCAATATTGCTAGACCTTATACACACAAATTCAGTGATAGAGCAAATGCGATTGCGCCTGGCAGGGCTTAGAATTCTCTCTCAATGTCTATTTTAGTTTAGGAAACATCTAAAAACATTGCTCTAGTCTGACAGTGCTGGACTGGCATGCCGGGCAGTCTGGCAGTGCCAAATGGGCCAGCTTGAAATGGCCAGTGTATGGGCTATTTTATTTTTGTACCAAGAGCCACAATGGGACCAAAAAGCAGACCACACACTCCTTTCAAGCTGGCCCATCTGTCAGTGGCAGACTGTTGGAGAGGACAGTTCAACACTGGAGTCTGCTGATGATGTGGCTAGTAATAGCTCTCCAAGTGCCATGATACTTCTGCGAACACACACTTTAGAAATGCCTCAGGATAGACATACAAGGTTTTGGGCTGCTTTATCAGGGCTGCTTCACTGTAGGTGATCACATTACTCTATATTACTATCTCTAAAAATAAGCGTGCCCCTTTGCTGCAGATCCTCCCTCCCATTTACCTTGTAAGCAAATGTTGGCTCCTCGCAAGCACCTCTTGACATCTCGTGTTGACAGAAAGCAGGGTCATCTAACAGATATCCAGCTCGAGGTACCTTCATGGTGCTAGAGGGATATCCATCCGAGATCGGGCCACTCGAGGGTCATCCAGCCCAGGCCTCTCAAAGCTTTTCAATATCCCCATGGCAACGTCCATGTACTAGTAAAGGAGTACTGGGCAGCAAGTTTATTCCTATTCATTACTATTCCTTAGATGGACCTCTAACATGGATAAATATAGCAAGCCAAGAAGCATAAGGGAGTAAAGTGGACGTCTCTCACTAATCAATATTGATCACTAGTGTTGCACTCCTGCAACAGTAACATCTGTTTTCTCATAATTATTATAAATTGAGTGATTTTCTACAGGTCGGCACAGAACGTACCTTAGCAGGGATCAGGACACTTCTAGACACATAAGAGTTAGAAAAAGTCACAATCCTTTGTTGACATGGGGATTTCTTCTGATTCAAAGCAATCACCATTGATCACCCTCTAGTTAAAAAGCACTGAGAAGTAGAAAGACATAGGTACAAAATCACCAAAGTCCTAAAGCAAGTCTTCTCATCCCTGTGAAACTGTCCCAACAGAGATCCAAGGTGCACCCACTCTTCTGACTTCCAGAAACCCGCAGAAAACTCAACTGTTATGTCCCTGCCTGAATGCCCCTTGACATGTAACTCTGCAAGAGGAAAAACTCTAAATCTAAACTAATTTACTGTGTCAACCCTGTTGTTTTTCACTTTGGAAGTTTGCTTGCTCTTCTACTTGTTTTTATTTTCTTGGTTATTTTCCAGAGCACTTTTGTGCTTCACAGTAAGCATATATATAGCTAGAGGGGGTGGGGTTACACAAGTTTACGATTAGGCATAATTTTATGACTGTTTTTGTGAATTGCATCTGAGCATTGAAGTACGCACAATAGTAGGTGTGCTACTACACATGTGTTGTTCTAAGCCAGGATACTACCTTTATGAATTGTGACCTTTAACTTCAACATAACATGAGTCTCAATAACCAACATAGCATTAAGATAGCGTGACATATTTTAAGATTATTATACCCTAATATGACTTTACAGTGACATAAATAACCATTAACCAGAAGCGGGTGAAATTGGAACCCTCATCTGTCATCGGTGCAGTAAAGTTAGTAGCTGTCCCCAGAAAGATTGCAACAACAGCCAGCCTGACCTGCTTGTCAGCATCGTAGTCCTCAATCTGCCACTGGCTTAAAGGAGGAAGGGGGGTTAGTCACCTTCCTTACATGAAGCTCTATGGCTAGCAATATACCCAGAATTGGGGAAAAGACAAAACACTAAGGGGGTCTTTAACAGTATGATGGGAATTTCGAAAGGCTGCCAAATCATTGAAGGCCATCTCTTCCACCAGCCCTACTTAGAGATCAGGGGACCAGTGGTAACCGGCATGTCGGGCGTGCGCAAGGGGGTGGGGGTGGCGCGGGTCGCAATGACATTTTAAAAAAAATTAAAACTTACCTTGCTGCCGGGTCCCCCGTCTCTGCTCCTGTTCTCCTGCGACCGACTCCGAGATCAGGAAGCACAGCCAGGCTCCCCTGACCCATCATATGCTGCAATGCAATGTTGTGATTGGTCAGAGTGCCGTGACACGGCGCTCAGCCTGGGGCTGGAGGGGTGGGCATGATCTCCACGCAGGCCGTAATGCAGCCTGCATGGAGAACAGGGAAAGCTGTGCATTACTGTTTTGTGTGGCCCGAGAGGACCGACCAAACAGCCATTGCGCACTTAGGAGGGTTGTACCACTCCTCCCCTGCAGCCCTACCCCCTCATGCAAGCTGCCACAGCAGGAGGACAAAATAAAATGATAACATTAGTTATTGTCATTTTATTTTTTCCTTTCTTTTGCTGCCACAGAGTAGTGGGGCGACACTCCTCAGCCACTGCAGGGGACCCGCCATTGCAGCATCTCCATTGAAGACACTGAATCTTTGCTGATCTGGCTCTATGTTTGATGAGCCCAATTTGCAGAGCTTCTTGTTTTTCAAGAATAAAACTCCCAGAGCTGGAGTGTATTTTTGAAAAACAAAAAAATAAATTACCCGATACGCACAGAGATTTCGCTCAGTGTTACACCTGTGTGTGGGGTCCACGCACGAAAAGCATGGCTGTCCCAGGAAAGAAAATCTGGTGATGGTCACCCCATCCCTATAGGGCAGGGTGACCATCACTATGACATGACGGCCCAGTGCCAGATCAGCCATCAGGCCAAAGGTGTTTGACGGTCGGGCGAGTGGAAGCTGCACCGCTGGAAATGCAGGGGATCCAGGAGTGTGGTGGGGTGCTCTGCCAAACTCTAAAAACCCACCCAAGAATTGTTTGGGATGAAGGCCTAGGAATTCATGGAAAGGAATGGAAGAGTTGCAGGACCAGCATGCCATCCCTCAAATAACAGTGACAAACGTATGTGGAAAAAAATACTCTGACTCAATTGCCATCACACTCATGCTACCCAAATAAAAAAAAGCACACCATTATTCACTTATTTAACACTACCTGGTAGCCTTCAGAAAGGCTAGCTGCTTATTTTTTTTTTTTTTTAAATGGACAAAGTAGCTTACACAAACAAGTAATGGTACAGTAACTGCAGCATCCATGTGAAACAGAGTAATAAGTTAAGCTTTGTGAAGCTGAAAGAAAAACAAAGATATAATTGCCTTTTTTGTTGCTTAAATATTCTAATGGGATTATTGGTCTTTTGCAGCACTCTGAATTTGGGGGTGGGGATTTGGCGGAGTTATTTTTTGCTGAAAGGTTTTAATTTGTCTAAATCTGTTTTTCTAAACATAGGAAACAAACAAAATGCAATCAGTGAACTAATATAGATTTCACCTGGTCTATGCTTTTCTATAGATAGGAGAACCTAATCCAAGGCGATTACGTGATGAGTAGTCATGGGGCTTCTACATAATATTAATGCAAACATCATATTTTTTCTTTTGAATTGTGTCGGTGAAATAGGAAAAATGTGTACTCTGGCTTTTGCCTATTTTTCTAGCACTATGGGTCTCTTAGGGTACAGTAGCCCATAATCTTTTGCATGACCTTGTTAACCAATCTCATTTCCTCCCTCCTGTTAGTGCTTAGATCATATAAGCTGGGACTCATGCAAAATGTATTAAATATTGTGCTGCAAGAAAATCGTAGCAAAAGTATCAACAACCAGTATAATGCTAAGCTCCACATAAAGTCACTTTGGCTATATATATATATATATAAATAAACCGAAAAAGGCTTGACGCCCAACGAAGATGGCGGCGTTCCCGTGATCCGTGACGAGGCGGTGCAGGTCAACATTCCTCTTACTTGGACCCCGTGACCTACGGAAGAGCTGACACGTAGGTCTGGCATGGGGAAGCACTCGGCACCCGGCTGGTAATCTTTCCAACCCGCTGCCAGTGAGGAAATTGTGTTTTTTTTCGTTGTCTTCGTCACCCTCAAGAGCGGCCGCCATTTTGTGATGTGGTCGCTTCATATCACCTCATTACAGCGCTATGGAGTCGCGCTTCAGTTTACCCCGACAATATTCACCATGGAGGAAGATGCCTGGAAACACCAATTTTCTTAGAGGTACATGCTCATATAATTTTAAATGAGCTCCTTTCTCGCCTGTTTTCGTTTTCTGGCATTCTAAGTATTTTGGTAGCCTTCTGGTTTCAGGCTTTCTTTTTGTCACTTGCTTACCTTATTCAACCATACTTTTCCTGCTATTTTAAACATTGACTTAACTCATTGTTCCCACAGAAGAGTTGGTTTTACTTTATAGATTTCTTCCACTGCCTATGGGAAGAATAAGATGTCAAAGCCCTGCCACCTTCTTCCCAGAGTGCAAATTCATCAAGAATTCCACAGTCTTCTCAAAGTTTGCTAAAATGGAATCTTCTTTAACTCCTCAGTCAAAAAATGGTACGTCTTCAATTACGGCAAACGCGACTACTACTCCGGTGAATTCTAGAAAGGCATCTACGAAGCGTCTGAAAAAAGACCGCCATCTCCAGCAAAATCCCCGCTTCCTGTTTCGCTGGACCTATTACTGGAGGAAATTCGTGCCTTTTATGGAGGAAACAAATACCAACCTACAATTTCTTACTGACAGGAGGTCTCAAATGGATGAACGTCTGCAGGAAGTGGAGCAGAATGTCTCTTCCTATGGTATAACTGACAGCAAAGTGAGCACGCTTCAATCACAGGACTCTTATTTACAGAAGCAAGTTGAAGATTTGGAAAACAGGAATAGAAGAAACAACTTGCACATATATGGTCTACCAGAGAACACGGAGGGCCAAGACTCTCTTTCCTTCTTCAAGAATTTTCTCCCTAAGGTGCTAAACCTGCCTGAAGGTACCTCCATTCAACGTGCTCACAGATTGGGCCCTCAACAAGTCAATGCCTTTGGTTCAATATGTCCAAGAGGTGTCATTCTATACTTCTTAGAGTATACTGACCTTCTCAAAGTTCTCTCAGCTTCTAAATCATCAACACATATATCTTGGTTAGGCCATGCTTTATTTTTCTCTCAAGATTACGCCAAGAGTACGGCAGACAGGCACAGAGAATTTCTAAATATGAGGCCGGATCTTCGTGCTCTTGATGCTCGCTACGGCCTTTTTCACCCTTGTCTATTTAAGGTTACCTACAGAATTAAGACGACCACCTACGAAGATCCAATTAAATTGAAAAGTTTAATTATTTCTTGCAAATTAGAAACTATGGACACTTCTGGTGCATCATCTTCTCATTCTGGTTAAAAACTCCTAAAGCATGTTGATGTTCAGCATTTTTGCTTGTTTTTCAAATATTGTTGTGTACCTATTTTTTTTGTATGCAACTCCTTCTTTGACATGAAGATTCTAATGTTGATGTTAACTTTTAACAAATAACCCGCTTCCGTTTGCTTCTCCTGTCTAGGTATCTCATTTTGTGTACTTGTCGTTGTCTTGCATCTTGTCAAGTACAGTCGTCCGTGTACCCCTCCTGCGGGATCTAGATGCTCCATCCTTCCATGTGGTTTCACCCCCCGTCTTTTGGGGAATTTTATAGGTATGTGTTATTTCCCCTGTTTTTTCTTTGTCTTTCACTCTTTGTTTTTCTCTCTGGGTTCCCTCTTTATTTCCTCTCCCTAGTATCTTCCTTTCTTATATGACCTTCACTTTTCTTTTCTTTTCCTGTTTTTCTCATTCCTTCTTATTCCCTGCTGTTTTTTGTTGTGCTTTTTTTTATTACACGTAATGTTGTGGTTTACATTTTATCAATCTTATAACGTGTCTGGTATACTTCATTTTTCTTTATAATAAATAATATATGTCATTGAATATTATTTCTTGGAATATACTGAGGCTTAAATTCTCTGATTAAAAGCAGCATGTTCTAACACATTTAGCTAAGTTAATAGCTGACATAGCATTGATCCAAGAATCGCACCTTACAGAAACTGAAGTCTTAAAATTGAAAAGAGATTGGGTATGTGCAGTTTTCTTTTCTCCAGGTGATGGTAAAAGAAATGGCATTGTCACTTTATGTCATAAATCTCTTTGTGTTAAACTTGTGTGTCAAGAAACTGATGATGTAGGTCGCTGGCTGTTTACTGAATTGCTGATTGGGAAGGTTCCCCTCTCTTTATTCAATATTTACGCACCAACCACTGGTGATTCTCTCTTCTGGTCCCACCTTAAAAAAAAATTGTTACAATGCTCCCACGACAATCTCATTTTAGCAGGAGATTGCAACCAAATCATAGATCCCTTCATTGATCGCAATTCCCTGACTTCCTACATACCAAATAAAGCTCATAAATTATTTTTGCAATCTACTCAGCAAAGAAAATTAATAGACGCCTGGAGAATATGCAATCCCACTCTAAGAGAATATACATACTTTTTCCCGGCTCATCAAACACAATTACGCATTGATCATATTTTTATTTCTCACAATATTTCTCAATCCCTGCAATCTGCGGAAATTGGCTCTATATTAATATCTGACCATGCCCCCGTCTATATCTTATTGGATATTCTTAACAAGCCAAATGTCTCTAGGAGGTGGCCCTTTAATAACTCGTTGCTATTGGATCCTATATTTACCTCCTCTTTTACCTCTTTCTTTGATTAATATTTTCTGTTTAACGAAAAAGAAAACCTACCTCTTCATACAATATGGGATGCTTTTAAAGCAGCTGCCCGCGATTTTATTATTAATTACGTTTCTAGGAAACGACATACTGACTGCAAACGCGTCAGTATTATTTGCAAAAATAAAGAGATTGGAACATTCCTTTTATGCTACCAAATCAAAAGAAGTTTTATCGGAACTCATAATAACCAAACTTAAGTTCAATAAGGAGTCTACTGATAATGCTTCATTATATCCGCTGAAATCCAGTGCAAAGTTTTATGGTGGACAGAATAAGTCTGGCAAAATATTAGCAAACTATCTCAAGGTAAAAAAAAAAAAACTCAACATTGAATCGATCATTGATAATCAACAATTATCTAGCTAAGGACTCTGAAATTTTACAAGAATTCTATCGATTTTATGAATCCCTATACACACAGGAATCCTTTTCTTCAAATAATGACATTTCAGAGTACCTCTCTTCCATTGAAAAATCTTTTGATACACAACTAAACCTTGACCCATTAGAGCTTGATATTTCATTGAAGGAATTACACTCTGCGCTGCACACACTCAAAAAAGATAAGGCCCCAGGACCAGATGGTTTTACTGTAGTGTTTTTTATACACTTCTCTCATTTGCTTCTCCCCAAGTTAAACAATCTTATAGTCTCTTTTTTGCGGGCAGGTGCTTCTTCTGGATCCTTTTTGGAAGCTCTAATATGCCTCATACCCAAAGAAGATAAAGACCCCCGTTATTGTAGAAATTACAGACCCATTTCTTTAGTAAATATTGATTATAAAATGTTTTCTAAAGCCTTAGCCTTGAGATTGGAATCCTTTCTTCCTAACCTTCTTGGCAAAGAACAGTCTGGTTTTGTTAAGGGGCGATTCCTTGCAGATAACACTCGTTTATTTTTTTACATACTTTCCAAAACCTTTCATAAATCCGACTCTATGGCTGCTATTGCACTGGATGCGGAAAAGGCGTTCGATAGAGTATATTGGCCTTTTATTTTTTCAACACTTAAATGGTTTGGTTTCGGTCCAAAAATCATAAGTTAAATTTCTCTTCTATACTCAAACCCCAGAGCGTGTTCGGCAAGGATGTCCCCTTTTCTTTTAAATTTAGCTTTAGAACCTTCTTTATCTAGAATCTGCCATTTATAGATTTACATCTGATGTTACATATTAAATTGGCGTCATATGCAGATGATATTTTATTATTTCTCTTGCAACCTCACTCTTCCCTTCCTACATTGCTACAAGAAGTAACAGCTTACTCCTCTGTCTCTGGTTATAGATTAAATAGTGACAATGTGAAATACTACCCTTAACTAAATTTACTTTCAAAGAAGATTTTAAAATATCTAACATTAAATGGAACCCCCAATATATAAAGTATTTAGGTATGTACTTCACTTCATCAATCAAATCATCGATCTCCATTAATACGGATAAATGCTCATTAAAAATATCCGCTTTGATAGATAAATGGCACCCTCTCTATCTCTCATGGTGGGGGCGATTAGACACCATCAAGCTGATGTTATCCCCCAATGTACTTTTTACTATATCTAACATACCAACTGCTATACCTCAAAGTTAAAAAAAAAATTAATTCCTTATTATCTTCCTTTCTCTGGAATAATAAAAAAGCCTGCATGTCATTATCAAAACTCACGCACCCAAAACTAGATCGGGAAGTCAATTTTCCTGACTTCCCTAATTATCAGAAAACATTTTTATTACATCAATACTCTAGGTGGATACCAGAAACCTTACTGGAGTCTCCACTCTGGGTCGCGCTTCAACAATCATACCTTATGCCTTTCTCCTTTCACGAATATCTGTCATTTGCCGGAAAACACCAACAATTATCCACTCCCGTTGTTAAACACACAAGCAAATTAATAGAAACAATCTTATTAGATTAATCCAAAGGTATCGAAGCACTCCTGAATTCCACATCATGGAATAAAAATCTCATATTGATCAAGGGTAAACCCTTTTATTGCAAAACATGGAGACAAAAAGGCTTAATATGGGTTAATCAACTATTCGACAATAATAAGGTTATATCTTTTTCTCATGCTCGCCCCTAGTTTAATTTCCATCCCTCCTTTCGGAATAAGTACCAATTATTACAAAATGCTATAAGTCTTGCTTTTGATCAGATTAACCCCACTCCTATTTCCTCTCATACTATTGCCAATCAAACGCGTACATTTCTCAGCACTTGTCCCAAAGCTTCCACCATATACGCTCAATTACGAAAATCGAATGTTACTAGAGACGAGACTAAGATATAGTTGGCCTGGGAGCAATTTTTAGATACAGACTGGCCCATATACTTATGGAATAAATTCTGGACCAAAATTAGAAAATCTTCTAGAGCAGCCAACACTACACAGACACTTTTCTTTATATACAATAGATTACTTCTTTCCCCACAATCCTACATAAGATGAACGCTGATATATCTGATATTTGCTGGTCCTGTTCCCTAATACATGCTGTTTTGAAACACTTACTTTTTACCTGTCCTTATGTCCATAAATTCTGGAAGCACGTTTGGGATCAAATTACTCTCATATTTGGCTCCAATATACCTTTTTCTATCACCAATATTTTTTAGGAGCTTTATCGGAAGACTGGAACAATTGTTCATTAAATGAACAAATCCTGGATTTGCTTTTAGGGATGGCTTTCCAACAAATTACTAAATACTGGAAAGACTCTTCTAAATTATCGTTTCAAGCTTGGAGGTATGCAGTTTGCCATGATCACAGATTAGATACAGCTTATGTATATCCTGTTTCCCTTGCCACAAAACGCTTACAGTTGTGGTCCCCAATCACAAAGTTTATTGACTTCCAAGGTAGACTCTCCTGTGCATACAATGTCTCAGAACAAGAAGTTTCGAAGCCTCCTTGGCATTCCACATTCTATACTCATGAATATTTGTGCATGCTTATTATAGGTATATTGTTGAAAATTTTAGATTTGTTACCAGATCTTGCTTATATCCTTATATATTTCTTCATTCTTCCTCTTTCTTTGTATCGATATTGTAAGCACAACTTCACGTATGATTATATGTTCTTATCTCATATTATGTAACTATATTTTATTGTTTCTTTTTTGTTCTTTTTCTTGAATAAACTTATTTTTGAAACTTAAAAAAAAAACGAAAAAACAAAAGTGGAGTTATATGTATGTTAGTAATATTTTAGTATGGGTAAAAAGACCTTACAAATTCACTGATAAAACAATACTAAAGTGAATTTATACGTGGATTTTTAAATAATAAAGAAACTACTGTTTTAAAACCAAAAAAGCAGTGGAATTCACTAATTATTCATTGCTGACCTAAGCATAACTTGCACCACCATATATTTCAGATGTCATTATTGATGTAAAATGTAAGATCATAAGCAGTGCATCATAGCTGTGAAAGTTATACTTAGGTCAGTTAGATGTAACTGGTGAATTTCAGTGTTTTTTTGTTTTAACCCCTTGCGCGCTGCGCGCATTCCCCCGCGGTGCGGGCGAATTAATGAGTGGGCGGGGTTCGGACGGCCCCGGCCGTCCTCCGCACACACCCACCGTGACGTCGGACGGGCAGGGGCCGTCCGACGCATGGAAAGGGTTAAAGTGCTAGAAGGGCTATGGGGTCAGGGTATCCCCACCTGCACGGATCTGTTTTTTGCATTTATTTTTCAGGCTCTGGGACTGAGTTCTCAAGTCCTGTAATGACAGTCAGAACATTTCCCTTCTGTTGTGGCCAGCCAATCACTTCACTTAGTCATACAGGAGTCTAGCAGGACTAGCCAATCAGACCACTTTATTTTCGCGCGGGAGACCGGCAGCCCTAGATATTGCTATTTTTCCAACCTTAATTTAGCAAAAACAGCTGAACAGATTTACACCAAATCACAGAACGCACACTTTATGAGTAAAGATCTAGCTTTCTGCCAAGCGTGGAGTAAATTTGTGCAGCCATTTTTCCTGCAACCTTGTCTAAGATTCCCTATGGAAACTGCATTGTGGAGAAGTGTTTAGGGACCCACCCCTTTTTTGATGGGTCACCTTAGCATAGCTAACTATAACTTGCGCCCTCGCAATGCACTGCTTATGACCTCACATATTACATTACTCATGACATGTTCTATGACATCATTTATGACATTACTGATGACATCTCTGATGACATCATCCTATGAGTGTGCTAGTTTGTTTTACAGTTTATATAGCAGGTAGCTACCATATTCCTTTTCTACCTAATTTTGCATAGCCTTTGTCCAGCAAATGGGTGTAATTGTTTACGAAACACATGTGCTTCTAATGCTTCATAGGTGTGTAGAGGTATTGAACACATTATAAATCTTAGTACTGAAGAGTAACTCTGTGTGCAGATGACAGTTGAAGACTTGTGTCCAGTATGTTCCACACAAGATTTTTGGTTCTGCAGAAAAAGTTATAAACAAGGGGCCATCGCCTACGCTGTCTATATTTATTAAAAAGGGAGGGGGGCTGTATTCGGCCCCAGGACCCCATAGCCCTGGGCCCGTACGAATTATAGGTGGGTGTCCTGCTGGAGCACCTACCAACTACGTGGTGGTGGTGGGGGGCTGGCTGGGGCTCCACAGCCCCAGCCAGCTCCCTGCAATCTGTGGAAGCCGACATTGCTCCTGCCCACAGGGAGCAGCTATTTATGCTGCTCCGTCTGGGCGGGAGCAATCTGTTGATCTGGTTCCCTACCTGCACTGATGCTTGAACTCAAGTCTGCTCCCAGCTGGCGGAAGCATTTTTAAAGCTCCTGCTTTCTGGGAGCAGACTTTTTGTTTGCTCCCATTTGGCAGGAGTATAGAAAATTCTCCCACAAGTTTCCCTGCCTGTGCTGGTGCGATCAGGGAAACTGCTCTGTCCCGGGGGTGGGCTCCCAACGTGGTCCCATATAGTGCACACTGGGTGCCCTGGGTGGGCTCCAGGGCACCTAGCATCAAGTGTCTGGGCCAGGGGGATGGGGTCAGTGGGGCCAAAATCCCCTCCACTTACTATTTATAGTTTAGGGGAAGTATCCCTGTTTGGTGGAGATTCTCCTCTTTGTAGTCTCACCGTCTTCCCTTGATGAGTATTCATGTTATCACAGATTTGTGAGTGAACATGCTAAAGGAAAAATCACATTGCTGAAGTTACATACACATAAGGTCACTGGAGACATTTACCTCATGGTCCTTTACCCAGCTGTAGTGTAGAATATGCACTAGACATTTACCCAACGAGGTAGCACTTACTAATTAACCAGTAGAAATTACTCCAGCTGGGTAGACATTTTCAGCAAAACTGTGGACTCTTATTGGAAAAAATGAGGTTCCTTTATGGCCCCGATGGTCATTTCACAGAAATTAAACCTCAACGGGAAGCACTTACAAATGTATACACAGCAGGTGCCAGTACTCAAAGAGGGGACAAAGGGCTTTTGGACAGATCCAGCATAAAGGCCCCGGGGGAAGTCTAGACAAAAGAATTATGCTGTTCCTCTGAAGTGAGAGTCAGATAAAGGGAATATAGACCAACTTGACCAGAGTGGTTCAAAGTTGGGAATCCATTTCATTGGATTATAATGCCCTCACACACCCTGTCGGGTGTCATGCTTCATCATCGGGCTGCTCCTCATCGTTTGGTGAAGTGGGGGTGAGGGTCCTAGTATGTGTAGATGAATGTGTGTTTCAAGTGAATCTAAAATAGGGTTGGGAGTACCAGCGACAACAACTTTAATCAAAGGGTCTCCTACCCTAAGTACCCGGGCCCGGTAGAAGTGGGTAGGTCTACAGGCTACGTGCGACTGGCACACAATACATGAGGAACCCCTCGTGTTTTAACCTACCGGGTACTGTGATGCCTGGTTAGTCCACAGTTTTGGGTATTTCCAGTACTACGAGGTATCTGACTAGTTAGTCGTATGGTTGATGTGAGTGTGCAGCCACAACACCATTTGAGTTTTAAGTTGTAGATAGTATACCCCCTTGTTTGGTCCTGACGAATCACCCGCAGACTATTCAATTGGCGAGAAACATGTTGACCTATCACCTATAAGAGCGCCATAATCTGAGACATAACCTCAGCCTAGCGCCTTATATCTTCTGTTTTTACTTAGGGTAGGAGACCCTTTGATTAAAGTTGTTGTCGCTGGTACTCCCAACCCTATTTTAGATTCACTTGAAACACACATTCATCTACATATACTAGGCCCCTCACCCCCACTTCACCAAATGGCTGTTGGAAAAAGATCTCCGCTAAAGTGCCCCTACTATAGGGAGCCCATTGGGCATTGCACCACCGACCCGACGAGGAGCAGCCCGATGATGAAGCATGACACCCGACAGGGTGTGTGAGGGCATTATAATCCAATGAAATGGATTCCCAACTTTGAACCACTCTGGTCAAGTTGGTCTATATTCCCTTTATCTGACTCTCACTTCAGAGGAACAGCATAATTCTTTTGTCTACACAGCAGGTGCCCCAGTTGAAGCTCCACTTCTGTAAACCACAAATGATCCTAACTTCTTGTGCTTGGTGAAGACAAGGCAAGTGTATTTCCTCTTGTACTCCATGTTGAAAAACAATCTGAAATCCTTAATGGAGGTGAATGCTTCTTTGATCTATTGGAGCGCAATCTGATTTGTAATGACTGTGCCGAGCGGTTTCTCTCTTGTTTTGAGAGCAGAGTCCATGGGTCTCCCTTTTAATTACCCTGAGTATGTAAATGCCCAAAATCATCTACAAGGTCTGCCCGTTTGGCCCAGCCCCATTTTCCTTAGTAGTTTGCAAAGGTCTTCCCACCTTTTCCCACGTTGTTGGACAGCTTAACAAAAGGCCCCCAAGCATGTTTCCTGCCAATTTTGATGACACGTTCTTGATGCTGATGAATTTTGGGGACATCTCCACCAAACAAAGAAGCATTTACTTCATATAGTTAAGAGGAAGTACCCTTGTTTGGTGGAGATTCCCCTCTATGTAGTCTCGTCCTCTTATCTAGACAAGGTTTCATGTCATCACAGATTTGCGTATCCAGACGCTAGAGAAAAATCACATTGCCAAAATTACATGCACACAAGGGCACTGAAGATATTTCCTTGTGGTCCATTGCAGAGCTGTAGTGTACAGTATGCACTTGACATTTACCCAACGAGGTAGCACTTGCTAATTAAACAGTAGAAAGTACTCCAGTTGGGTAGAAATTTTGTGCAAAACTGTGGACTCATGTTGGATAAAGAGGCAGGTGGGGTTCTGTTCTGGCCCAGTCACTCACACGCTACTGACACACCTACACAGATACTCAGATACCCACTCACACACCCATTCAGCCACTCTCACATACACTCACACATCCATGCAGCCACACATCCACCCAGAAAACCACTAATACACCCACTCACAGACCCATACAGCCACTCACAGACCCACTCACACACCCAGAAAACCACTCACATACCCATACAGCCACTCACACACCAATACAGCCACTCACACACCCACGTATAGATCCTTACAGCCACTCACATACCCACTCACAGACCTATACAGCCAACCACACACCCACTCACAGACCCATACAGCCACTCACAAAACCGCTCACACACAGCTATTCACGCACCCAGTCACAGACTCACACATCCACTCACACACTCATTCACACACCTTTAAAGCTACTCACACACCCACTCGTAAACCCAATCAGACAGTCACACAAAATACTCACAGACCCATACAGCCACTCACACACCCAGTCACCGACTGGCTTGCAGCACTGATTGTGCCACCCACATAAGCAGCCTGTAAATGTAACTCAAGCCTGCCATTGCAGTGCCTGTGTGCAGTCAAGTGCTGCCATGTCAACTTGGCAAGTGCACTCACTTGCCAGGCCTTACCCTTCCCTTTTCGTACATGTTCATCACACCTAAGGTAGGCCCAAGGTACCCCTGTAGTCAGGGTGCTGTGTATGTGAAAGGTAGGACATGCCCTGATGTGTGTGGCATGTCCTGATAGTGAAATGCTGCCAATTTTTCATTTTTTCACTATTGCAAGGCTATCTGTTAAAATGGGGAGTTTGCTTATAACATTTATATGCATAACTACCCCTGGGAACAAGATGGGAAAATAAAGTTTGATATGCCTGAACTCAGAATGTTACAATGCATCTTTTAGTGAGGGTGATTTTTACATTCTGTGATTGAAAATACCATTTTTAGAAAGTAGGTATTTTCTTGCTTAGCCATCTAGTGTGCCTCTGCTAGGATGTGTATTGACTGTCTGACTTTGGAGTGACAGGGGCTGGGGAGGTGCAGTGGCTCCAGAGAGTCTGGAGGAGTCAGGGCTGGGCTGAATAGACCTAGGCTGCATTTAGAGTAGGGGTAGGAGATTCCCTTTCACCTGAATAGGCCTGGTCTTCCTTCCACAATGCTGTCTCCACCTCCTGCCAGGAAGCTGCACCAGAGAGGACAGAACTGGCTTTTACTGAGCACAGGGCTTCTCTGCCACCAGAGAACAAAGGATTTTGTAGTATAAATATTGGGGCCCAGACCTTTAGATCACTTCTGGTATATCAAGAGGAACCTTTGCCAAGGAGAAGAGCCAGAGAAGCTGAGGAGGAATACTGCCCCTGTGCTGTTTGCTGTCTGGGGTTGGCCTGCAGTGACTACTTGTGCCAAGGAAAGGAGAAAGGACTTTGCTGTGTCCCCTGCTTGAGGAAGATATCCGAGGTCTTGAATTAAGCTTGCCTCCTGTTCTGAAGTCTCAGGGCCACAAAGACTTCACCCCCTTGTCCCCCTGAACTCCTTTGCTGGGAGTTCTGACCTGCTGTGAGGTGCCTCTTGTGGTTGTTTTGGGACTGGAAACTGCAAGAACTGTGAAAATCGACCCATCGCCTGTTTCCGACGCATCGCAGCGGTGTGAGAGAAAAGTTCTGACTCATCACTGCTGCCGAAGAATTGACACAGCACCTGCTCGCGGCTGAAGTATCTGCTGTGCGCCGAATCCTGTGCACCGATCTCCGCCGTCCGAGATCACCGCACCGATTCTGACGCAGGCCCGGTTGGAGAAAAAACAACGCATCGCACCGGATAGTCATGCATTGCATCAAAGCACCAAGTTTGTCACATCGCTGGGGGGGCACAGTAAGAAACTGACGCATCACCTCCCCTCGCAGTAAGAAACTGACGCATCACCTCCACTCCGGTAAGGAACCGACATATCACCTCCCTAGCGCAGCAGTAAGGAACCAACGCATCACCTCCCCCGGAGCAAGGAACTGATGCATCACCTTCCCTGAGTGTAAGGAACCAACGCATGACCTTCCCTGCGACCCTTTTTCCTTGCATTTTTCAACGCCTCCAAGGTACTTTGTGTAAAAGTGTTGCATCTCACATTTTCTTGGAACAGAACTGTTTTTACCTTTTAAGAATCATATTTTTAATACTGTATTGTGGATTTTTGGCGTTAGGTCTTGTTTTGGTTTAGATAAAGATTACTTATTTTTCTAAACTGGTGTGGTGTCCATTTCTAGTGTTTTCGCTGTATTACTGTATGTGTTCACAAATGCTTTACACACTGCCTCTGAGATAAGCCTGTCTGCTCGTGCCAAGCTACCAAGGGGGTGAGCATGGGTTATTTTAGAAGTGTATCCTCCTTACCCTGACTAGAAGCAAGGGTCCCTATTTGAACAAAGGTACCTACCTCTGCCAACTAGAGACCCCCATTTCTAACACTGACTCATACAACTACTCATACACCAACTCACAGACCCATAGAGCCACTCACACACCCACTCCCTGACCTTTACAGCCACTCTCACACACACTCTCAAAGGTTACAGATTACTGTTAGAAAATAACATTTAAAAACCTTCAAAATTCAGTAAAAAAACAAAGATTACAGAGACATTATTGTTAGACTTAGATTTCACCCGTACAAAACCATAGAAATTCAGCAGTTATGGTTACCTGAGCTGACTATAACTTAAGCCCCTGCAATGCAGCCACTCCACAACACAGACTACCATACCACATAATTATTCTCCATAACACATAATTCCACTCTCTTACCTCTTTCTGCTTTTCTCTTGCTTCTTTCTGCACCTTTCTTATTATTTCTGTATTTCTCTTGCCTCTTTCTTTACATCTCTTCCGCTTTCTGCACCTCCCTTCTTTCTGCACCTCTTGCTTCTTTCTGCACCTCTCTTGCCTCTTTCTGCATCTCTCTTGCCTCTTTCTGCACCTCTCTTGCCTCTTTCTGCAGCTCTCTTGCCTCTTTTTGCACTTCTCTTGCCTCTTTCTGCACCTTGATTGCTTCTTTCTGCACTTCCCTTGCTTCTTTCTGCACCGCTCTTGCTTCTTTCTGCACCCCTTTTGCTTCTTTCTGCATCTCTCTTGCTTCTTTCTGCACCTCTCATGCTTCTTTCTGTACTTCTCTTGCCTCTTTCTGCACCTCTCTTGCCTCTTGCCTCTTTCTTCACTTCTCATTTCTTTCTGCACCTCTCTTGCATCTTTCTTCACTTCTCTTGGTTCTTTCTGCACTTCTCTTGCCTCTTTCTGCACCTCTCTTGCCTCTTTCTTCACTTCTCTTGCCTCTTTCTGCACATTTGTTACTCTTTCTGCACCTCTCTTGTTTTTTCTGCACTTCTATTGCTTCTTTCTGTACTTCTCTCGCCTCTTTCTGTACTCAAATAGGAAGTGCAAGCTGTCAAGTTTAAAGGTCTGTGTGCTCTCGTGACTGAGGTATATGTCTACTTGTACATGTATTCTCACATGTGTTATGCATCTGAAGATGGTAGTTTAAAAAGCGGGTAGCTTCTCCTATAAGTGGTTAAATGTTCTCAGTTCTGCTCTGTCATTCGGTTGCACAGGCAGACATGTCCTATGTATATAGGTGTTATAGAGCCCCTCAAATATACTATTGAATACCCATGTGCCCTGTATTATGAGCACAAACAAATACATACACCTTTTTGTACACAACTTTACAGAGTATACTGTTTGAAACACAGATCTTCAAGTATTTGTATGTTTATTTTTATGTAACATGTCACTAGGTAAAAGCAGAGACACACTCATGCATACCTTCACAAACTTGGTAAGACTTACAACAGTGATATGGTTAGGATTGCTATTTTACATTTGGTAGACCTAACATTCTGAGCAGTCGATGAATAGTGAACCTTCAAGAGAAAAGTGAGGTTTAAGACATCTTGGGAGAAGGATTAGTGATTAGGCTACTTTGTATGAGTCTGTGGAAAGGTACAGTCAAAGTAGGCCTCTTTCTGCACCTCTGTTGCTTCTTTCTGTACTTCTCTTGCTTTTTTTCCACCTTTCTTCCTCTTTCAGGACTTCTGTTGTCTCTTTCTGCATTTTTCTTGCTTCTTTCTGCACCTTTCTTCCTCTTTCTGTACATGGTCTACCTATGTAGGCATAGCTAGAAATTAGCATTTAAAAAACCTTAGAAATTCACTGAAAAAACCACAGGTTTCAGGGACGTTATAGTTAGGAATTAGCATTTAAAAAACCATAGATATTCACTGAAAAAACCACACGTTTCAGGGACGTTATATTTAGGTTGACATTTCACTTGTATGAAAGCAGAGAAATTCAGCCGTTATAGTTAGCTGAGCTAACTATAACTCGCACCCCCGCAATGCACTGCTGATGACATCACATATTACATCACTCATGACATGGTCATTGACATCACTGATGACATCTCAAATGACATCACTGATGACATCATCCACTTAATATCTGATGCACCTCCTCACACCTTACTATAAGCTTTGATACACCCACTGTAAAATACACACTATCATTCTCGAAATGATAAACACACCAATACCAGTTAGTACATACCCACTCACTGATTCATAGGTCTACACACATCCACTCACTCACCCATACAGTAACTCATTGATGTAGTCACTCATCAAAACAGCGACTAATATATGCACTCATATACCCATAGACACTCACACACCACCACTCACCCGTAGAGTTACTCATAGACCTAGTCAGTCACCCAAAGAATCAATCACACTGCCATTTACACACCTATACAGTTATACACACACCACCTCACGTATTCATACAGATACTAAAACATACTTATTCTCTTATACAATCACTCACACAAACATACTCATCCATACAGCCACTATCACAATCACTCACTCTCACACATAGTCACTTATATACTCCAACACTCACATATACTGCCTTTCACATATGTAGTTACTCACACATATAACACTGAGCCATCCATACACTCACCAACACAGCCATATGCACACTCACTCACCCATACAGCCTCTCGCACACACACTCATGAACCAATAGAGCCAGTGATTCACCCACTCACACATCCATGCAAGGAGTCACACATCCCCTCATCCACCCACACAGACACTCAGGCACACATACAGGTACTCAGACAACCAATGAATAACCCATGTAGACACTCATGAAGCTACTCACCAACCCATGCAGCCACTTACACACCAACTGAAAGACCGATGCAGACATTCATACAGATTAGTCACTTACCCATACATTCACTGTGAGATGTATAATCACTCACTTACAGAGTCAGTCATGCACCTACTGCATCCTCCATACAGACACTCATACACCCATTCATTCTTTAATACACCATGGCGTATATATATATATAACATTTTTAAACTTTTTAGAAACACTCACAGTCACTGGATGATGTCATCAGTGATGTCACTGACCATGTCATGAGTGATGTAATATGTGACGTCATCAGCAGTGCATTGCGGGGGCGTGAGTTATAGTTAGCTCAGCTAACTATAACGGCTGAATTTCTCTGCTTTTGTACGAGTGAAATGTCAACCTAACTATAATGTCCCTGAAACCTGTGGTTTTTTCAGTGAATATCTAAGTTATGTTAAATGCTAATTCCTAACCATAACGTCCCTGAAACCTGTGGTTGTTTCAGTCAATATATATATATATATATATATATATATATATATATATATATATATATTGTTTTCAAGGTCTTACAAACATATACTTTCTTCTGTAATACTTTGCCGGTCAATATATTTGTGACAGTATTCATAAGGCATAATATTTAGTAAACAATATTCTGTTCTGAAATATAGTCATTCTGAAATAAATAATAAAACATCTTGGAAAATGATCAGTTCATCTCAGTTTCTACCATAAATAATAAAAAAAAATATTGATGCTCAAGTCTGCATTCATGCCCATGCTGTTCCATTTCAGTAATTTCAGGACTGTTTGCTTCGGTTTTCTTTAAAGCTGTTACAGCTATTACTGTTTTTTTTCTCTTATGCAACTCCTGTACACCAGATCATGCTCCTCACCACTCTTGTAACCCCCTACCCAGTTAGCCCTCCCACACATATCTTTCACTCTGACCCTCCCCGAGCTTTAGTGCAAAAACACTAATCTTGCAGCACCTCCCTGCCTACCTGCCGGGCATAGGAAAAAAAAGAATCAATTTGAATAACTGAATCTGACTTCTCAGCTCTGTCCTCCGTCATGGTCATGTGACCATAGGTTATCATGTACTTCCTGCTCTTTCTTAGACGTGGGCCACATGTCACATATCATGACCCTAAAATGCTATTAAACCAAGAATGAATCGTTATCTGAGATTGTTTCTGTATTTAAAAAGGGTCCGTTTCTGAAAACAGGGATACTATTTCCTTAGCAAGGTGCACTGACTGAGAAAGCCAGATTGGGCAATCCTGAATAATCTTTGGATTGGATGATTCCTGGAGAAACGCTTGGACTCTTCACACCTTGAATGGATAGATCTATTTGTGCATCTCCCATCACCTCTCAAGCATGCTATTCAAACAATCAGAACTTACAACAAAAGTAAATCCACCTGATTGTCACAGGTTGACTTAGTCCAACAGTAGAATATAACTAACCCTGGGCATAATACTTCGCTACGCTCACGGAGCATGCAAAGTTTGTGGTACTACACACTATGCAAATTGCACGTAGCAGAGTGAATAACTGTGCTAATTGACGTAGTGTAGCAGTAGTAAATTAATCACCTTCAAATGCTTTGATAAAGCAATTTTCTACGCTAAAAAGCATATAACCAAATCACAAAAGTGAACTTAGACAATAAAATATCAAGCAATGAGAGAGGTGATGATTTTGGGGTCCCCCTAACCTAGGGGAGGACCAAGCAGATGCCTTGAACACAAAAAGCATATCATGTGAACGATTCAGTGGTGGTCCCTTCCTCCTAGGACCACCCCAAGCACAGTTATGGGCAAAAATACAATCCCAACCAAAGGCCCTGCAAAGCATTATGGGACGAGATTAGCAGTGGGCAGTGAATATTATAGTGTCCAATATCAAAATAATTCTACAAAGAGCTGCAGTTCAACTAGTCGTTACTAGATGTCCCTCACGAGTCAAATGCAAAAGCATTGAAATTATTAATACATCAAGCTGCAGTTCCACTAGTCGTTACTAGATGTCCCTAACGAGTCAAATGCAAAAGCATTGAAACCCTTTCATGAAGCTTTTGCATTTGACTCGTGAGGTAAATCTAGTAACGACTAGTGGAACTGCAGCTCTTTGTAGAATTATTTTGATATTGGATACTATAATATTCACTGCCCACTGCTAATCTTGTCCCATAATGCTTTGCAGGGTCTTTGGTTGGGATTGTATTTTTGCCAATAACTGTGCTTGGCGTGGTCCTAAGAGGATGGGACCACCACCGAATCGTTCAAAAGATGTGCTTTTTGTTTTCAAGGCATCTGCTTGGTTCTCTCCCTAGGTTAGGGAGGATCCCAAAATCATCACCTCTCTCACTGCTTGTTAGTTTATCGTTTTCACTTTTGTGAAATCATTATATGCATTGTTAGCATATAAAGACAGAGATATTTATTTTATCTTAACTTGCACTGTGCTAGATGCCTTTGGCAATTATTGTACAGTGCAGATAAGCACACAGCTACGCACTATGCAATTTGCATATTTGCGTAGCTACGTGTAGTTCAAAATGTACTTCACGTAGCTACGTGAAGTGCTACTACACAAACTACGCCCAGGCTTAAATATAACTGTTTTCATAATAAAAAGTTTGCAAAGTTGATTCAAAGCCTTGACTAATCTTATCTGTGGGTGACCAAAAGGGAAAGCTATAGGCCAGTCTTCCATTTTGAAAATGGCTGAAAAAGCAGTGTGATGTCCAAGTGATTTGGGATAGTATCTTAAACTCCTTCTCTAATCCCAGTTCTATTTAAACGTGTGCAGGAAATGGCCTTAAAAACGTGGGCTTAGTCACGCGTGCCGTTTCCCCGCAAGCCGTACCACGCTTGCCTTAACCACGCGTGTGCCTTAACCACACATATGCGTGATTAAGGCAATGCGCTGTCTAGTTGCCGAGCAGAAGGGAAAGACAGGGAGACGAAGACTCGGACGACTATGGAGAGGACACGGTGAGGTAAGTGGGGCTGGGGCTTGGTCTTGGGGGGTGGAGGGGTAGTTTTTTGGAGTGGAGGTAGGTTTTAGGACTAAGGAGTGGGTCAGGGAAGTTTTTAGGGTGGGGACAGTTTTTAGGGCTAAGGGCGTGGGAAAAAGGAACAGTTTATAGGGCAGGATTAGGGTTATTTTTGTGATGTGGGTTTATTTTTTAGGGCTCTGGGCAGGTGGTAAAGGGACAGTTTACAGGGCAGGGAGCAGGGTCAGGGTAATTTAGGGATGTAGGGGATCATTTTTAGGGCTCACGGCAGGGGGGCTGGGGTCGGGGTAGTTCTTGAGGCATGGGCTTAATTTTTAGGGCTCAAGGCAGGGAGAGAATGGACAGTTTACAGGGCAGGGTCAGGGTAATTTAGGGCTGTATTGATAGTTTAGGACTCAGGGCAGGGGGCTGGGGTCGGGGTAGTTTTTGGGGTGTGGGTTTATTTTGTAGGGCTCAGGGCAGGCAAAAAGGGACAGTTTACAGGGCAGGGAGCAGGGTCGGGTAGTTTAGGGATGTAGGGGATAGTTTTTAGGGCTCAGGGCAGGGGGGCTGGGTTGGGGTCATTTTTGCTGCATTGGCTTAATTTTTAGGGCTCAGGGCAGGGGGAGAAGGGACAGTTTACAGGGCAGGGTCGGTATAGTTTAGGGATGTAGGGGATAGTTTTTAGGGCTCAGGGCAGGTGGCTGGGGTCAGGGTAGTTTTTGGGGCATGGGCTTAATTTTTAGGGCTCACGGCAGAGGGAGAAGGGACAGTTTAGAGGGCAGGGTTGGGGTAGTTTAGGGATGTATTGATAGTTTAGGGCTCAGGGCAGGGGGGCTGGGGTTGGGTCATTTTTGGTGTGTGGGTTTATTTTTTAGGGCTCAGGGCAGGGGGAGAAGGGACAGTTTAGAGGGCAGGGTCGGGGTAGTTTAGGAATGTATTGATAGTTTAGGGCTCAGGGCAGGGGGGCTGGGTCAGAGTCATTTTTGGGGTGTGGGCTTAATTTTTAGGACTCAGGGCAGGAGGAGAAGGGATAGTTTACAGGAATGGGTCAGGTTAGTTTAAGGTTGTAGGGGATAGTTTTTAGGGCTCAGGGCGCGGGTGCTGAGGTCAGGGTAGTTTTTGGGATGTGGACTTAATTTGTAGGGCTCATGGCAGCGGGAGAAGGGACAGTTCACAGGGCAGGGTCGGGGTAGTTTAGGGATGTATTTAGAGTTTAGGTCTCAGGGCAGGGGGTCTCGGGTCGGGGTAGCTTTTGGGGTGTGGGTTTATTTTTTAGCGCTCAGGCGGAAAAGGGACAGTTTACAGGGTAGGGTCTGGGTAGTTTAGGCATGTAGGGGATAGTTTTTAGGGCTCAGGGCAGGGGGGCTGGGTCGGGGGAGTTTTTGGGGCGTGGGCTTAATTTTTAGGGCTCAGGGCAGGGGGAGATTTGACAGTTTACAGGGCAGGGTCGGGGTAGTTTAGGGATGTAGGGGATAGTTTAGGGCTCAGGGTGGGGAGGCTGGGGTAGTTTTTGGAGTGTGGGTTTTATTTTTAGGGGGCAGGGGAGAGAGAAAAGGGACAGTTTACAAGGCAGGGGGCAGGGGTATGATCTTTAGACTGACCGCATGCCCCCTTACGCATCATGTCTTTACCACGAAATTGCATGGTAAAGGCATGCATACTAAAGGCAATGCGTGCTAAAGACGCGGTTGTGGTAGAGACCGTGTGGTACAGGCATGCGTGGTTTAGGCATGCGTTGTACCATCATACAACCGATGTGTGCTAATGTCTTATCGCTTACACAACTGCCACAAATGCCCTCCATGCATTTCTTACCCCTAGGGGCTGTGTAATCAGTGTGAATTAATGGAAAACGAAAGCTGAGAAATCACACTCGAGGAAACCAAATCATAGAAAACTAATTTTAAGGAAAGACAATTTTAAGGAAATACAAAAAACTAGAAAATTAAAGGAAACATTTCAAAGGAAAGATATTTAATGAAAAATACAAAATTGCATTAAACTTGGGTGGGGTTTATGACACCTGTGTGGTTTTTGGGTTCAGGCATGGGTAATGTGTAGGGTGGTGAGATTTTAGGGGTCAGAAATAGTTGGAGTTCAGCCATAGAAAGGGGTTTTTAGGGTTCAGTGATGGGTGGGGTGTAGGTGTGATGAGGAGTTTTTAGGGTTCATGGATGAGTGATGTTTAGTTGTGTGAGCTGTTTTTAGGTTTCAGGGATGGCTGGAGTGTAGGGGGGCAGAGGGGTTTTAGAGTTCATAGATGGGCGGATTTTAGGGCTGGTGAGGGTTTTTAAGGTTCAATTATGGATAGCAGCTGGGATGGTGAAGAGTTTTTAGGGTTCAGGATGGAGTGGAGTTTAGAGTAGTGAGAGATTTTAATGATTCAGGGATGGGTGGAGTTTAGATGTAGAAAGGGGTTTTTATGGTTCAGGGATGAGTACTTTAATGTGATGAGGAGTTCTTATGGGTCATGGATGGGTGGTGTTTAAAGGCAGTGAGGGCTGTGTAGGGTTCATGGATGGGTAAGATTTGGGTGTGCTGAGGTGTTTTAAGGGCAATGGGATGGGTGGGGTTTAGGCATAGAAAGCAGTTTTTAGAGTTCAGGAATGGGTGGAGTTAGGGGTAGTGAGGGATTTTATGGTTCAGGGATGGTGTATTTTTATTTTGGGGTCGAAAGGGCTTTTAGGCTTTAAGGATGAGTGTAGTTTAGGTGTGGTGAGAAGTTTTAGAGGACAGGGATTGATGGTGTTTATGGGTGTTGATGGGTCAGCGAATTAAAAGCATCTGAAGTAATTGTTTGACAATGTAAAAGATATAAATATTAAATAATGTCCCCTGAAGTAAAGCACTGAAATAAATATCTCTGACAAAACTGTTTCTGAAGTTAAGACCTGCAACAATTGCATTTACACTTAAAAAATAAAAATAAGATCCAAAAACCAATTTCGACCAAAAAGGCATTCTATTAATTGGTTTCCAAGAAAAGGTAAATTCCATTCATTGTGAAAATTTCCATTTAACAGTTTAGATTAAATGGTTTCTCAGTAATGTTATTCTATGAAATAGTTTCTCTAAGAAATCACATACAACCGCTTCCTCCTTACATGTCTTAATTTGGAGCCCATGGGAAGAAGTTGGTGATGCTCCGGACTGCAATGGGAGTGTGCTTTGGGTGGTTTGGATTTCCTATACGCCCTGTTGCAGTGGTTGAAGATAAGAGGAAGAAGCCACTGCCAGACCCTTGCCTTTCTGGATCTCCTATGCAGAGAACTCTGGGGCTGTTGTGGAGAGCTAACAGAACACAGAGGCAGTATTAAATCAGATGCAAAAGGATTAGATTGTGCAATATTAGTTACTTAAAGGTACTTGATAAGCTATAAGTCGTCTTGAGCATTTACAACAAGTGTTCTCTTCGGAAAGTCTCAGCTGGCGGAACTGCTTTCGACCTCCATCTACCTCGAGATAGCACTTTATGTTTTGGGGTAAAGAATAAGACTGACTTTGTGAAATACACCTGCTTTACCTTAAATTGTGCGGACATAGAGCATGATTGGAACATTATATAATTGGAGAATAATTAGTACTATATACTTATATAATATGACACGCCATAATTTGCATACATGATAAAAATAAATATTTAATAAAAAGTAAGAAAAGGAATTATGTCACAAAACAATGGCAGAGACTCACTTCAAGTATAACGTTGTGAGCCAGAAACAGACATCTGTCACACAAAATCAACAATCATTGAAACATTTCATCCCGTTTGGAGCTCTCAAGTATATGCTTTAAGGGTCCAAAGTGCAAAAGTGCATGGGGGTGCATTAGGAGGTGGGGAGCGAGAATATATAGGGAGTACACAGACGCCTTATGTTGTGTATCGCTTGCACGCTCATTTGCTTCCACTGCTTACTGATGTTGAAAACAAACTCCATTTGGAAATGTCAAGAAAATCAAAATCACAAACGGGAGACAGAGAAGAGAAAGAGACAAAATGGTGATATGGAGAAGAGAGGGAGCGAGAAAGAAAAGCAGGTATAAAGAGAGGAGACAGTGAAGGTGGTGCAACAGAAAGAGAGAAAAACAGAGACGGAAAAGGAGCGAGAGAGAAAACATGTAAGTATTTCCATTAGGAAATAATGCATGCCTTTCTGCATTTATAAACTCACGGGTCCAAGGTAGCTGTCATCTACCCTTCCAAACGTGTCGCCTGATTAGAAAAATAATCCTCCAAAAAGAAACAACAGGAAGTTTACAACATCGGGGACCTAACCTCTGACCTTCAGCCTCATTCTCCAACGTTCAGGAAATCAGTTATTGGACAGCAAAGAGGAAACACGTTATTACATACATTGGTTGAACTTAAATTCCTACCGAAAATATCAGCTATGTAATGAGAGACTTTGGGCTCGATCCCCTGGAAGATATGGTGTCAAAGAACTCTAGAATCCAGGCGCCTGAAAGTTCAAATATTTCACGCCTGCCCAAAACTGACTCAAAACTTCATTTGCTGAAGTGTACTTTAAATCCAAGACGTGTCTAGTAGGTTTAGTGTCGCACTCTTGTTTTTTTATTTTTTACTTGTTCTAACGTCATAGCTTGAGCTTTGATATGAAACTGAGCCCTTTTGTGGGGTTTCGTTACATAAAATGAAACAGACATGGGATTTGGTTACCCTGTATTAATTAGCATGTTAATGAATGCTACTGGAATTTAGAAAATAGTTTGCAGAGGTAAATATTTAAGGTCTTACAGTACTAGAGATATTATCAATATTCTATGATAATTTATTTTGTTGTACCGTGATTTATACTGCTTTTGGAGGCCTTAATTCCCTATCAAACTTCTGTAAGTACTGTAACTTAAGGTGACTGTTACTATTGCCCAATTGATAATGGTTGGCGTAGAATAGATTCCCTATAGAAGTGCCATTTTCTGCGTGCGTCAATGATTTTTAGGGCTGGTTGAGTGGTATTGGTGATCACAAAGTTTTATTAGAAGTCATGGAAATGTCTGATAATCAATTATTTCAATTATGAAATTTAAAAACAGAAGAAAATATTTTTGGTATACTTTTGGAATAAGATTGACAAATGTTTTCTGTATGGTTCCAAGAAATGTGTGTCCGCATGCTGGTAAAAGGAAGAATCGTGATCTCAAGAAAGTCGATGGGCCTGGGGTTTTCCTAACAAAGTCTCATTGGCACTGATAATTAATCTTTTTTTTTTTTTTTTAAACAATCGTCATCTTCTAGGATTAAGATAACAACTCCCTTCTAGGATCTAGCACAGAATGAAAGCATCTCTCACAGCTTAGGCTTGAAATCTTACCTTCACCTGGTGAAGCTCAGTTATTGCCATCACTGAGGGGCGGCTATTGCTAACTATCGGTGACAGCGATTCCCATTGGCCAGTGAGTGACATCCATCCCCATCTGTAGGTGGCAGTGTTCTCTTTTGCAAGTGAGAACTATTGCTTTCTATCAGTGACAGGTATTCCCTTCAATTACTGAGAGACATCTATTCCCTTCAGACAGTAAGTGACAGCTATTTCCATCCCTTCTGTAGATGTCAGTGTTCTCTTTTGTAAGTGAGAGCTATTGCTTTCTATCAGTGACAGGTATTCCCTTCAATCATTGAGAGACATCTATTCCCTTCAGACAGTAAGTGACAGCTATTTCCATCCCTTCTGCCAGTGAGGAACAGCTAATCCGATCTATCAGTGTCAGCTACTCCTCTCTGGCTATTCCCATCTGATAGTGAGTGACTCTGTCCTCATCTGTCAGTAGCCACTGTTCTCATCCATCAGTGACAGCTGCTCCAGCTGCCAGCGAGTGACAGCAGTGTTGAGGTGACAGCTATTCCAATTTGTCACCAATGACAGTCGAAAATAACGTCTAATGCCACCTGAAAGTGATTGCCATAGATTCCTATTTGTCCCTGAGCAGTGGCTGCTCCATCTAACTGCTGCTGCTGTCTGCCAGTGAAGGGCAGCTATTTCCAACAGTCCCAAGCATGGCTTTACATGTGACTGACTGCACCCAGACCTACAAATCTGTCAAATGTGGCAGGCTTTCCAGAAATCCCTATATTTTCATAGAGCCCAGTTGACTTCAGGCTGTCTTAATTACCAACTCTTTCACTGGCTATCTTCTTAAACACACAAAATTCATGTTTTGTTATGCATGGCTTCCATAGGAAGCCTCTATCCTTTACACCAGATTCTAAATCTGATAATCCACTGCTATGACATAGCAACAGTTGATAAAAAAAGTGTTACCCACTGTTGCCACGTCATAAAGGCCTTCCAGGTAAGGCTGACAGGGCTCTCTGAGAGCCTGTTAACGCAGCACTGCTTGTCTGCTTTGACTGAAAACAGAAAGCACAGATGCGGGAAGAAAGGTAGAGAAGGTGCTGGGGTTGTTTAAGGATGGCAGGTAAAGTATATTTTCACCTTTGTGTCAGGGAGGAGAGGCCAAGTTATGTATGGCTCCCTGATTACTCATCTGCCCTTATGTATCAGTTGAAATCCGAAGCAGATTATTTTGGGACCATACGTAACATAAAATTATAGATGGATAGAAAGTGAATCACGGGGATGTTTCTCACACAGCTTCTGAATGACATCATGATGCCACTTAGAACCCCTCAGTGAAAAACTTTTCCGTACTTTACTGTTACCCATCTGTAATTCTATATGTAATGTTTGGCTCTCGTAGAGAGCCTCTATCATTTATTTCAGTTCCTGAATGCCTTAACACACTGCTATGATATAGCAACAGCTGATAACAAAACTAGTTACCCACTGTTGTGATGTCATAAAGGCCTTCCAGTGCAGGCGGAAAGGGCTCTCTGACAGCCTGTCAGCGCAGTTCTGCTCGTCTGCTTTGAATGAAAGCAGAAAGAACAGATGTGCGGTGGGGGAGGAAGACAGGTACGGTGGTTGGATAGGTAAGGTTTTTTTTTTAAATAATTGGGGCAGGGAGGAGAGGCTGTGTTCTGTATGGCTCCCCAATGCATCCTCTGCCCCTGCATAGCAGTTGAAAGTAAGGGAAGATGATTTTGGGGTCATACATAGCATAAAATTATAGATGGGTAAAAGTGAATTACGGGGCTGTTTTTCACCTCAGGGTTCTGAGTGACATCATAGACAACTTAAGCTTTGTTCTCATTGTCTATTTGAAGTCACTCAGAACCCCTCTGTGAAAAACATCCCCGTAATTCACTGTTACCTATCTATATATCTATATGTTTCTGGTTTTTTTTAAAACTAAAACTCCTATGACTTTCCCAGAAACATTCAAGAGGCTACTATCCAACAGCAGATTTTATTTTCATTAGAAAACTAATCCTTACTTCTCCCTCCTCAATTGCTTCATTTCCACTAGGGCAAGGGTGGTGCATATGGTTTAGAGGTCATTGCATTGATTGTGCAGCCACCTCTGCAATGGAAAAGTAACTCTAGTTAACATTTAACAGTGAGCATCTTCTTTAAGCCCACCATGGTACACTGTATAAATAAAATAAATTACTCATTGACTTTAGTTTTCTGTCATGTACGGAGTTTATTCAGTCCAGATCCTTTGAGAACCTAGATGCTCAAGAACACATTATAAAGAGTTGTTTAAGATAAAATAATATAGCACCATTGCCCGCTGCTGAGGGATATTCTGGTTGTTAAAGTCCCTCATGGCCAAGTTGCTGCTCAGGCCTATACCGAGGGACAGGGCTTTTAACAACTGGTATAGTTTGAGACAGAATGGCTATAAAGCTATTAGAGTATTTGACTCGCTGGTGGTGGACACTATATGACGTGATATATATCACATGGGAATGATATTGAATCAATCTACCACTATGTTGTAAGGTAAGTATATAATTACTTTTCTTCACTCAACATATACTTTCCTCCCGGGGTAAGGAAGGGTGGAGTTGACAAGAGTATATAGAATTATAGATGGGTAACTGTGAGTTACATGACTGTTTTTCACCAAGGGGTTCCAAGTCACATCAAATATACAACAAGAACAAAGCTCGAGTTGTCTATGATGTCACTCAGAACCCCGAGAGATTAATGAGGGAACCATACATAATGTGGTATCTCCTCCTAGTCCCAAATGTGAAAAAAATACTTAACCTGCCATTCATAACCAATCCCCACCACATACCCAGATTTATTCCCCCTCATATAGTTAAGTCAGTCAAAGCAGACAAGTGGCGCTGTGCTGACAGGCCTTCCGAGAGCCCTGTCAGCCTGGCCTAGAAGGCATTTATGACGTAGTAACAGTGAGTAACCAGTTTTGTTATCAACTACTGCTCGATCATAGCAGTGAAATACCAGATGTAGTAAATGCATATTGCTGCCTCAAGACCACCACGCCACTGCCAGGGATTTCTGATCCCTGGTAAATGCGGCGGTCCCAGGGCAGTCAGACCACCCTGGTCGTAATATGGTGGTTGGAAGACTGCCACCGCCGCGTCCTCGCGAGTCTGGCAGTCCGTGGACCGCCAGACTCGTGATAAGGCCCTAATGTAAGTTTGGTTGCTTTTTGTTTGCTACTAACACTTATGAAGTGAGAAAGGTTACTCACTTCTTGGAGGGCTGAGAGGAACTCACGAGGGGAGTACACCCTTCCGTGTATTAACACAGTTGCACGAAAAGTACTCCCCTAGTTGTTGAACCGGCGGAGCCGGATAGCTTTAACAACTAAACCCTGAGTTGACACTGGTGGAATTTCCCTACGTGAAGCTCAGAATCGTGCATCACCAGTAGGTGAGGAAGGAGGCAACTCCTTTTGTTTTATATTCCCTCACACACCCTAGTGGTGTCATGCTTCATCATCGGGACACCCTGACGCCTAGAAGTCAGGGTGGGCTCGACCATGTCTCAGGGAGCTCTTAGAAGATTTTTTGGGCCAGGGGGGGATAAAGATTAAAAATCCACTGTCAGATCCCAGTTTCCCTTTATTCTTGGATCTGGCAGGGATATTAAAAAGATAAAGGAATTGGGTCGGGTGGGATATTATGGTCCTAAGACCCTACTGCCAACATGTTTCAGTCCACTGGTGCCCCATGAAGGGTGCTGGACTTTCTTCAGGGCGAAGACTGTGACCCCCTGGAAGTAGAGAGGTATGGGATTTTCCTACACTCTATTTAATGAGGGCAGATAGCTGCTCCTTATCTATGTATGTATTTTTTGTCGTCACTCCATCTGTAGAACGTCAAAAACAACATAATAACTACCATAGTATCATGTACTCATAGTATACAGGGTTATGTATCATGCATTTGTGCCAATATCCCCGTGAATAGACATTCCGAAGGTGACACAATCATGAATTATACTCTTCAAATGAGTGCGTGTATCCGTTCAATAACGTGTCTCTACAAAGCACTCATGTCCGTGTTATACCCGTGTGGTGGCGGCAATTTGTCGCATCCTGTCATCTTGCATTACACTAGTGTGTGTACCATTAGGTGAAAACTCTTGTGTCATCCACTCACATACATTCCTGCCGTTAAAAGTTGCCATACCACTCACTCATCCCTTTCACTCCGGTAGTGCTTCTTACCCCAATTTGGGAGAGGTTCCGCTCCACGCTGGACCTCAATTAGTGGGGTAGCCCTGTAGTCAAACCCTAAAGTTGAAATAGTGCATGGGTTCCAAAAGGCATGTGGTTTAAAATACACCATGTAAAGTATATAGCGCCACAATCAGAGAAGAAGGGAAACGGGAGGGAAAACAAGGGAAAAGAAGGGGAAAAAAAGGAGAACAAGTTAGTTAAAACCAAGCCGTCCCGCTCCTTGGCGGTGACGGACCGATTCGTACCTGCATCAAGCCTCTGTGCTCAGGGTTACTCACGCCATCAAGGGTCCTGCCCCGCTGTCTGTTCTATTCGTAAAGGGTCCCAGCCGCTTGGAGCTCCGTTAAGCCGGACAGCCCGGATTTTAAAGGAAACCATTTCTCCTGTCGGTGCGTGGCCACGCCCACTGCCGGGTCTGCGCGATTACGTCATTGCGCCTGCCCGTGGCATGCTGGGAGGTAACACAGTGGAGTCGGCCCAAATTGCGGGTCGCTCCCTAACCCAGAGTTGTGATGGGAAATGTAGTTATTTGTTGTAAACGCGAGTGTGTGGGAACTACTTATAAAAAACTTGCAAATTCCCTGGTAAACATCGCGTAGATGTGAACCCAGAAAGAAAGGTATTGGGAGTGTTAAGCTGTATTTCCATGCTCAAGGTGATTCTAATTTTTCATGATGTATGGTGGAGGGGCTGAGATTGTGAAAAGGAGGGGGCACCCTTTTAACCAAATTATCAACATTAACTATTACTCGTCTCTTCTTTTAAACGGGGACCTGGTCCACCATACCCCCAGCTAAGATTGTGGAAAGGGAACCTATCCTGATTAGCCATAACTCGTCTTGTATTTTATAATTTTCAACCGGGGAACCTAGTACACCATACCCCCATTTTTACTTTAAGTGGGTTCTCCAAAGGCGCCAACGAATCGTGTTGGTTGCAACGCCGCCTTGGTTATAGATGTAAAATGATCGGGCCCATGGTTCAAAAAAAGGGGGGGGTGAGAGGCCTAATGCAGTACATTATGCGTGTGTAGATTCATGCTGGATTATCTGTTCCTATTGAGTTGATTTCACGGTATGGAGTCATTCAATCCTGTAATATGGGTTTTCAACCTATACGCCCACCGTTGTTCGCGTTCCAATAATGTTTTTGTGATATCACCCTCTCCCTTCACTTTCTCAATCACTGTCCACTATAGGTCCATGTCTGTATGTTTCTTTTCCACGTAGTGGGCTGTCAGTTTTGTTGCCGTGATTGCACGCCTTATGGTGCTTCTGTGTTCGCTGATGCGGACCTTTACTTTTCTTCCTGTCATTCCCATGTACATGAGGTTGCACGGACACCTGATCAAGTAAATTACTTTCTCGCTGTTACAATTGGTGTGCGTTCGTTGTTCCCATGTGTGGTGCATACCTAGATCTATTTCCTTAGTATGTTCGGTCAGAGGGCATACCACACACGATCCACAGGAGTAGTGACCTGTGACCGGCTGTTGGTTCCAGAGTGTTGGCTGTTCGTTTATTTTAGTTTTGCGGAAGTCCGTATGTATCAATGAGTCCCTTATGCTTCTATTTCTTCTAAATGAAAACATCGGTTTCTCGAACTTGAGTTTGTTTGAGGTCAAGACAGCCCATTTTTATTTATAATCCTCTTGATGTCGTTTGAAGAAGCGTTATACGTTGTTACACAGATTAGTGTCTCTTTCTCTTCCTTGGGATTAGACTCCAGTAGTGCCTCTCTTGGGGTGTTACGAGATCACTTTTTTGCTCCCTCAATGATCCTTTTGGGGTACGCTCTCTCATCCAACTTCTTAGACAGAATATCTGCTTCTGTTCTGTAGTCTTTAGGTCTGCGCAGTTTCTTCGAATACGCAAAAACTGCCCTACAGGAAGGTTCTCTCTGAGGGCACGTGGGTGAGCGCTCCCAAAGTGCAGTAGGCTGTTTTTATCAGTCGGTTTTGTATAGAGTGAACTAAAAAGAGCCCCCTCTCTGGCGCAGATGTTACCTCTCTACTTCCAGGGGGTCACAGTCTTCGCCCTGAAGAAAGTCCAGCACCCTTCATGGGGCACCAGTGGACTGAAACACATTGGCAGTAGGGTCTTAGGACCATAATATCCCACCCGACCCTATTCCTTTATCTTTTTAATATCCCTGCCAGATCCAAGAATAAAGGGAAACTGGGATCTGACAGTGGATTTTTAATCTTTATCCCCCCCTGGTCCAAAAAATCTTCTAAGAGCTCCCTGAGACATGGTCGAGCCCACCCTGACTTCTAGGCGTCAGGGTGTCCCGATGATGAAGCATGACACCACTAGGGTGTGTGAGGGAATATAAAACAAAAGGAGTAGCCTCCTTCCTCACCTGCTGGTGATGCACGATTCTGAGCTTCACGTAGGGAAATTCCACCAGTGTCAACTCAGGGTTTAGTCGTTAAAGCTATCCGGCTCCGCCGGTTCAACAACTAGGGGAGTACGTTTCGTGCAACAGTGCTTTTTGTTTGCGCCTGTTGTCAGTTGCCATTTTTTAACATAGTTCAGTTCGCGTTTTCAATCAAAATAGATAAAAAATTACTAGGTTCAAAAATTGTGCAATTATATTTCCTGAGACGTTATTGGAGATCAAAAGTCCTAGATTGTGTGATGGCATTACCTTTGATGTTATTGGGGTACATTTTATGTGAAGGAGCTCGTCACCTGAGAAAAAAGTTATTATGAGAGAGAAAAAGTGATAATAAGGA
Organism: Calotriton arnoldi; assembly: GCA_963921515.1. Lineage (NCBI taxonomy): Eukaryota > Metazoa > Chordata > Amphibia > Caudata > Salamandridae > Calotriton > Calotriton arnoldi. Next base: position 822,558 of record CAWUFW010000795.1, read on the forward strand.
AAAAAAAGTGAATGAGACAAAACAAACTTCAAATACTAGTGGAGATAACATTTAAGTGAAAGAGAATCCATGAAATAAGTATTTGCATTTAAATAAGGCACAAAACAGAACAGGTTCTTTTATTTGAATAGAATAGTGAATGTGTGACAGCGCAAAAAAATACACAGGAAATAGTCTTCACATTCACTTTGTGGCATGCTTTATGATAGGCCTATCTCATCCATGACATTTGTTCTGTTGGAACGGGGCTAAACCATTGAATAGGAACTCTTGATATTTTAAGTAGGGAACAGAATAGTGTTTTGACAGAAATATAATTCAATCAAAAAAACCTCAAAGCATACTTCTACATCTAAGCAATCCTCTGTAATCAATACAAAGTTTAGCTGGATGAATCAGCCTCTTTAGGTATGTCAGAACCCATTTCAAGTCAAGTCAAGAGATACTTTATTTCGGCCTCACAAGACCATAAAAGCGCAAATAACACATTTAAAAATTCAGTGCAAATTATCAGTATAAAAGTTTTTGTTTTTTTATACACATTAAAATATGAGAACGATAAAATGTTAAAAAGAGTATTAAATATCCTGAGGCGCTAAGTATCTCGAACATATGGTACAAAATCATGTGATTAAAAAACAGATTAGAATACAGAGTCCCAAGTAATAGTAAAGGCATAGAGTGGGTGATTTAAACTTGATCTATCTTTAAAACTGCACGGCGTGCACACCACATTGAAAACAGGTAATGGGAAACTGAATATACAATTGGCATACCGGTATCATATTTCAGGATCCTATAAGCCTGTGAGCAGTGGGAAGTTCCAAAGTTCCTACAAAGCTGTCAGTAACCAACGATTCCTTATTGCCTTGTAGGTGGGACAGAAAAACAACACATGCAGGTCAGTCTCCATACAGCTTTTACATGACGGACAATCTTTCGTAGCACTACCCCCCATTTATAAGTAACAGCACATAAAGGAAGTACACCGTACCTAAACTGCAAGTAGAGTTTTTTAGCAAGAGAAGGCTGTATGTCATCTATGCTAGATTCTAAGGTGTATTGCAGTTTAACTTCTAAAAGGATAATGTAAGTGTGCCTGTCCTGGGGCCCCTCAGTAATAAGTTGAGATGGTGATCCTTAAAGTTTTTTATCAGAGCCTTTCTTGAGGTTGACAAAGATCTTTCTTCCGGGCTATCCCATAGATCTCCCATTCCAATGGATAAGAAGGAATTCTTGATATAGGTGAGCCAAGGTATTTTGCTTGCTCCACTGAGGTTTGCCACCTCCCTCAATTCCTCCTTATATGTAGATAATTCTGGAGTGCTCCATAGGCGGCGCCAGTAAAGCAGAGGTCTAAGCACAACCTCCAGTGCCATTGGGCTGACTCCCAGATCAATTCAGAGTGGAGTTAATGGGGTACTATTGGGGAGTCCCAACAGTTGTCTAAGAAATGAATTTTCAATCTTGGCAAGTTGTTCAGCTGGCCTGTGGCCCCATAGTTCTGCTCCATATAGGGCAGCCCCTCTGGCTTGCGCCTTATATATTTCCAGCACCGGCCCCAGCATCTTGTGTACACACTTCCTCTGCTGTTTCGCAAGGCCCCCTAATGTTTGCGCCAGCTTAAGACAAGCCTTTTTAATTTGGTCACCCCATTCCATTTTCTCATTGAGGGATAATCCCAAATATTCACATACAGGGACTTTCTCTAAAAATTCCCCAGCTAATTGTGGGTTGGGTCGTTTTGAGTGACCTGCATTGAACACCATGTATTTTGTTTTCTGGGTATTGATTTCCAGACCCCTGTTCTTACAAAATAAATAAAAGATGTCCAAGACCCTTTGAATACCCATCGGTGATCTTGACAGCAGGAGGGTATCGTCTGCGAACATCAAGGCAGGTACCTTGCAGCCCGCTAGCTTTGGAGCATCTATGTCCCCTCCCGCTGTCAAGGCTCCCACTAGGCCATTGATAAAAATACAAAAGAGGGTTGGAGCCAAAACGCACCCCTGTCTTACACCTCTCTCTATGGGTATGCGGTCAGTGAGGTCTCCATTCTTCCCATATCTAATTTGGGCGTAATTATTCACATGTAATCTTTTCAAGATCTCGCATAAATAAGGGGCGCACCCAGATCAAATAAAATAGGCCATAGTTTTTCCCTAGGAACTAAATCAAAGGCCGATTTTAAGTCCACAAAGATCATGTAGAGACTGCCACCCTCCAGAATAATAGTTTTCCAGTGCAATAATTGCAACCTGAAAACTTGATCGATTGTGGACATTTTTGTTCGGAAACCGGCCTGATAAGGGCTGAGAATGGAAAACTCCTCCATCCAATTCTGTAATCGGTCCAGGAGCACTCGAGCAAAAAGTTTTTGTGCAACATCGATAAGGCTAATGGGCCGATAATTCGCAGGATGGAGGGGTGAGCCCTTCTTAAAGATAGGGATGATTTCCGCCCGTAGCCATGTTATGGGGATCTCCATTCCCTGTAAAATAGCGTTGAATACGCTCCAAAAATACGGAGCCCAAACGCTAGGTTCAGTGCGATATAGATCTCCAGGGATCTTATCTAGGCCCGGAGCCTTTGCAGGTATTACTCGAGCAATTGCAGCCGTTACCTCTTTAAGAGAAATCGCAGGAGTTTCCGGGCAGGCACGGTGTGGCTGGGGGCAGTGAATTTCAACTTGCTCAATAGTGCCAACTACCCTGGAATAAAGTGACTGAAAGTGGGCCCTCCAGACCTCGGCACCCAAATTAGGTTCAAATGCTCGTTTATCCTCTTTTGAGTCTGTGCTTATTAATTTCCAGAAGGTCCTCATATCCCTCCTATTTAGAGCATCTCTCAGGCTCTCCCACTTTTCTGCTTCCCACTCCTTTTTAGCTTGCTTAATTGCGTGTTTATGAAGTAACCTATTTTCTTTTATTGCCAGCTTGTCATTGCATTTAATAGCTGAAAGCAAGGTTGTCTTAGCCTTTCGGCATTTGCCATTATACCAGGGATGTCTGGGTGCACTGCCTTCCTTTACTTGTACTACATGGGAAAAACTATCCGCCAGGGCTGCCACTAAGAACCCATTTCAGAAAGCCATGAGTTAAGCAGGAGTTACTAGGCCCAACTGTGGGTGTTTAGGCGTTTTACTTCTGATGTCTCAGTTCCAGCCTAACTATGGGTTCTGAGAAATTGGGCCAAGTACTACCCCTTTCAGTGCTTGACTCTTTGTGGTAGCGCGGTGTAGGAAAGTGCCCCTCTTTGTAATGTTACCCCCTACATTTTACTCCAAAGGCTGATGGTTATGACTCTGATAGTGCACTGGAGTCTGCTGTGCAGACCCCAGTGTCTGTGCTCTTTCTTAAAACTGTTATGTTCAACTTGGTAATCCCAAATTTGCAAATGCTTTACCCCCTTATAAGTCCCTAATATATGGTACCAGGGATACCCAGGGCATTGGTGGGAAAGGGGCCCCTAGGGCTGCAGCATGAGTTTGTGCCACCCTGGGTGACCACTGCAACCTACTGACATCAGGCCTGCCATTGCAGACAGCATGAGCAGAGCAAACTGTCCGACTTGACTGTGCCCTCACCATGCGAGGCACAGTCACATACACTGCCTTTAATGTGTGTAAGGCATCCCTCAGGAAGGCCTCCTCAGCCCCAGAGGCAGGATGCATTATATTTAAGGTGTGGCCATGTAAGTGCAAGACTATATCTCATGATAGTGGCGTTTCCAATTGGAAACCACTATATCTGTTAGCAGTCCCTAGGATAACATAGGCTACCAACCAGGCACCCTCGAGATTGGAAGTTCCATTAAGGTACAACTAACATAAGTCATGTTTGGTATCAAACAACGTGGCCTTCTCGATTCTCGTGCCCTGGGTGGTGTGGCATGCACCCTGAGGGCACCTTAGAGGTTACCCCCTCGTTGCCCCCAGCTTTACTGTGTTCTGGCTGACCAGCCCATGCTTTCACCAGCCTGCTGCCGCAGAGAAAAGTTTCTGACTTCCTGCCAGGCAGTGGGATCACTCCCAGGAGCAAGAGACAAAAGCTGGGCAGGAAGGAGGTCACACCACCCTCCTCCCAAAATGGCTAGTGAATTGGCACATCAGTGTGGTAAGCTTCAAAGGCTACACCGCCTCTGATAGGCATCAGGCGTGTCCCCCTAAGAAGGAAACAGCCCTCCCCTTGCCCCAGTTGTGCTTGCACCCCAGCGAGGCAGGAAATTTCTATGCAGGAGGTGTACACCCCTATGAAGTCTTGCCACACCTCTAGGGTGGGCAACCTGGTCTATAAACCGAAAATTGAATTCTGCCGTCTTTTGTAGGGCATAAATAGTGGGCTCTGGGCAGAAAAGGTGACCTACACCACTGGATGTGGTCCCCTTAAGTGCAGACTAGTTGCAGGGACTAACTGCCCATTGGCTACTAGCTCCCACAGATCAAGTCCCCTAAATCTAGGATTTAAGGGACCCCCCTGACACCACAATCTCATTTCTGAACAACTTACTTCAAGGTAGGACCAAGAAGAGACCCATGTTGCTGATAACAGGATTTTGCACACCAGCATAAAGCAAAAGAGCGACACTTTGTCCCTGAGGCAACAGACTTGGAACTGAGTGGATGACCCTTGTCCTTGGCCAAAACTCAACACTTCCGAAGAGAGGGGCTCTTGTGGAAGCCAGAAGCACCCTTAGTCTCCCCTGGACCAGTATCACTAGTCCCCTGCAAACTGCAGGTAAAAACGCTCACTGGATCTATGCAATCGCTGGCCATCAGGCACTCCGAGGGATCGCCCAAAGCCAGGTGGTCTAGTGCATGGTGAAAGTTGTAGTCTCTCCAGCCCCAAAGTCTCAGGCTGCTACGTTACTCCCCCGGACCCAGTGAAGTTCCCAAAACTTCTTGCTGTACTTACCGCTGCCAAGGCTTGTTGGTCACCAGTCCGGTAACTGACCCCCACACTCGACGCTGCAGCTACACAGAACACTGTGCAACCATCATCCGACATCAACAGCTGTCTACCTGTTTCGTTTTTGAATTTTGTTTCTAGTAGCATTGTGTAAGCAGTAAAAATAGCATCACCTGCGGCTCCTGTTCAGCACCAAGGACAGCCAGAACAACTCTGCACCCGGACTCCAAGGGCTAGGTAAAATTGATCTGACCATTGTGGCCTGATCCTGGGGACCACATGCCCTTACCGCTATAAGGGTTTCAAATAACTCGACCTGCAAAGTGACCAATTGTCACTAGTGGATTTTGCCATTGACTGCAATGTTATTTTGTCTATGTATTTTACTGCACTGATTTAACATTGCTTCAAAAATCTATAACTCCGGTTATATGTATGATATTCTGTTCATTTTGGTGTTCAAAATAAGTTAAAAATACACTCTATTTTTATCAATTGTTGTCAGATTTCTCTTGAGTCGTGTCAATTACTTATTGTCCATGTTGGTACTCTGAAATGCTTAACACATGTTCCTCTAGCAAAGCCTGACTGCTCTTTGCCACTCTACCAGGACTGAGCTGAGGATTTATTAGTGTGAATCCAAGGACCATCTTTTGGGTACTGTGATAATATTACATTGTAAGGCCACCCAGCCATACCACATACTATTCCACTTTCCTACAAGAGAGCTGAGCAGTATAAGGCTCTTCGAGGGGGAGGTAGGTGTGAGAATACACAAGTGCAAGACTCAAAGAACAAACAGTAACTGCAATAAGATTTCTAGTCAAATACTTGCTTTTGTGAATAAAGTAGTACTTTAATATAAGCACACAAAGCATAGAGGCAAAACGCTAAATAATATCCACAGTGTCTTGAGGACAGCGAGCTAGTGTCTTCCTGGACTGTATTCCTGAGTCTCTCAGTGACTTTCTAGTGAGGCTTGTTATTCCCCATTTGATACTGGAGGTGAATTTCAGACCTAGCCCATGCTAGTCCACATGCAACAAAGTATAGTTTCGCTCACCGGAATCCACTGAGCAGGAGTCCCGCTGGGCCTCGCCCCCTCCACTTGCCCTGAAGCTGGAGTAACAGCCATCTGCACCTGCCTGCAGGGAGATGCCTGGTGGGTCCCTTGGGCCTCCATGTCCCCCCCAGGGGCGCTATCAGGGGGCTCACTGGCTATGCACCACCTTTTTATGATGCACAGACAGTGCATCTCCCAACAGGCCTCCACACCCACGTGTGTAATATGACACGGGCACAAAGGCAAAGTGTTCCCTCATTTGCATGGGGGAATGCTCCAATGCAAATGAGGTTTGCATGGGCTACACTCTCATGCAAATGTGTGAGTGGTTCTTGCTGATCGTTCTGGTGCAAAATGTCGACTGCCATGATTCCTGTTACAGAAAAAGGGCGCTCTAGCATTTGTGGCCCCTTCTAAAATACCAAAGTGCTCTGTGGGTGCAAGAAGCAGTCACAAATTCACAATGTGCCCCTGGATACTCTCTGCAATACGGCTACCGATGTGCAATTAATTTTTCAAACTCAACATCAAATGCAATGTGAGCATCACTCTTCTTTACTTGTCCATTAATCAGCATCCATGTATGCTAGGGTTGAGAAGGCAATAATAAAGTGAAAGAGGGGTTCTGAGAAAAAAGATACTAAAATCTGACTGCACAAGAACGAGATAGTGAAGAAGAAAATTGGATCTATGCCAACAACCATAAAAGACATAGGGCCCGATTCACAGAACTAATCTGAGACAAAATCCTAAACTTACTACTTTTGGTATTCACAGAAGGCATTTAGTAGTAGTAAAGTTAGGATTTTGTCTTAAGTCTGTCTTAAGTCTGTCTTAAGTCTGTCTTAAGTTTGTCTTAAGTCAAACTTAAGACAAAATCCTAACTTTACTACTACTAAATGCCTTCTGTGAATACCAAAAGTAGTAAGTTTAGGATTTTGTCTCAGATTAGTTCTGTGAATCGGGCCCATAGAATTAGAAGGGAATAGAAAACACTGAAGAAAAGTAATCCAGATAGAAAATGTGAACTGAAATGGTGTGAATGGAAAAAAGGAAACTAAGAAAAAGAGTAAACAATGGTTAAGCAATGAAAGGAGAATTAGGAAGCAGAGCAGCAGATGTTTGTATATGTCTTTTTTTAAGATATGATCTTCAGGTCACTTCAGAGCACTCTGAACACTGTAGGAATTCAACAATGCCAAAACAACTGATATTCAGACAGTCACCCACATAAGAGTATGCATTGCACAGCAAGCTATTGAACTGGGAGGTGATGCTTTCATTGTAGAGGCCCCTGGCTCACTGAGGGTTTCCATTGAAGGGCCCCAAAGGACCAGCTTCTACTTATTAGTGAGCTGCATGTGACTGTATGGACATACAAGAGAAATATAAAAGAAAGGAAAGAGAAGGAAAATAAGCATAGCCTGACTGATACAGGTTAAATGTGAATGAGATACCACATGGCGGTAATGCACTTGTAGCAGAGTTACATGAGAAATCTTCAGGTCATTGGTCCAATCCTTGTGAAATAGTGCTGTAGGTTACAATATTTATTTATTCAGCATCTATAAATTCAAACAGAAATATTGTACAAAAGAAACAGCAGCAACGCATAGTACATAGGACAATGAAGAAAGGTGGTTGACATTACACTGACGTGATCAGTTGTGTGGATAATTGTGCAATTTGTATGGATGTTGACAAATGCAGACACACATCAAAGTAAGCATCAGCAGATACAATTGAAAAATCTACACCAGTCAAGATGCAGAGTATACTCATTTATGCAGTACAGGGCAAGTGTGGTAGTAGTCACCTGTAGCTTAATTTCAAAAGATGTTTGAATTGCACAACTGCCTGGTGGTAAGGAGTGTCAGACTAGAGGATCAACATGGAAAATATATCTGTCAGATTCAGGCAGGTTGACCACTAACCTTAGATGACGGATACAGCGGGAGCGATGTGAAAAGCTGAGTAACCCTATCCCCCCAATGGAATTACCTGAGAGCCATCAGATACCACTCTACAGATAACACCACCACAGGGGAAAGGGAAAAGTAACAGGGAATAAAAACGAAACAACAAAGCTGTGGCTGCGAAACACCCTCAGGGAAGCTGACCGAGAGTTGTAGGTTTCACTCTGGCTGACTAGCCCCGTAATCACTGAAATGAGAAACATACATATATGTAGTACTATGTATTTTGCAGTACATATGTATATGCTATTTAGTTTCTTAAAGAATTAGGGAACACTTACATGTGGTATTAAATAAACCCTATGAAGACCTTAGTCCCTGTGTCCCACCGTAATTGTACTTAGCTTAGTGGGTGTCCAGAAAGGAATCCTCCGATCTCCAGGCAGCAGGGCTGAAAACTAAATGCAACTGAAAAGACAGCGTCGCTCTCCGAGTCTCTCAACGACTCCAAGCGCGCTATTGCTCAAGTAACAAAAATCATCGTAATGTAATCCAAAATTAAGGAAAGCTGGACCGGAGCCGAACCTCTCCTTGGATCCGGAAGTGCTCCGTGAAGTGGGCGAAGAAAAATCAGCAAGGGAATGGATAACACGCAATACTTCTTAACGGCTCGTAAACACACTCCTTTGCGCTCCAAGCTGACTCAAGACGTGAATCTTTCACAAGGGGCCGCGCACCAGCGCAGCACTGTAGGGCAGTAGTACAAGGTATTTCTGTTCTCCGGAGGCACGAACACGCGATTAGAATCTCCACACAGGATCTTCCTTTGCCTACAGCGTTTCTCCTCGGAATCTCTCCGAGAAGCAGGGCCGATCGGGATTGACAAGCACCTGTGTGCAATAAGGCGGGGCTTTTATAGCGACTGTGGGAAGGCCGTCCGACTCCTGCCCCTGGGACTTGTGGTAGATGTAGTCTTTGCCTCATGTAACCACCACCCGCGTAGGTACATGACATGCCCAGCAGGTGTATGCAATCAGCGCCTATTCCTGACAGAACCCCCTCTCAACGACCGGCGCCCGACGGTCCGCCAGGATTTAGAAGGGTTTTTATATGATAGCGTCTAAGCAAACCAGAGCAATGAAGATTAGAAGCCGGTTCCCACGATCGGTCCTCAGGACCGTATCCCTTCCAATCGATGAGGTAATGCACCCTCCCTCTAATGTGTTTGGAATCGAGCACTTCTCTGACCTCATACACTTCCTCACCATCTACATCTAGGGGCTGTGGTTTCGGGAGTAATCTAGTGTGAGGGAGGCAGGGCCGTAACAGGGACACATGAAACACAGGATGGATGTGCCAGGAGGATGGGAGTGACAGTCTCATCGCCACAGGATTCACTATGCTAATAATGGGATAGGGGCCCACAAATTTAGGTTTTAGGCGTGTGTTCCCTTTCAGTTTCAGGTGTTTCGTATCCAGCCACACTTTATCACCTATGCTATAGGAGGGCCCTGAAGATCGCTTTCTATCAGCGTAGTGTTTGTCATGCGTTTGTGCAGTAGCTAGTTGCTTCCTTGCAGTCTGCAGTACTACTCTCAGTTGTGCATGGTGTTCTTGAATGGTAGGGTGTTTGGTATGTACAGGCCACTCAAAAGGTAACATGTTCGGGTGGTAACCTGTTAGACAAAGAAGGGGGAACAACCCAGAGAGGAGTGCTCTGCGTTGTTATACGCAAATTCAGCCATCCACAGAAGCCTGCTCCATTCTTCCTCATGTAGTAACGTGAAGCACCTGAGATATTGTTCTAGAGTTTGGTTCAGCCTCTCTGTCTTACCGTCAGTCTGCGGATGGTAGCTAGTGGAAAGACGGGCTTCGATCTTCATCACCTCACACAACGCCTTCCAGAACCGTGATGTAAATTGTGTTCCTCTGTCGGTAATGATAACCGCTGGGATCCCATGTGTACGCACTATGTGCTGCAGGAATGTTTGGGCCAATTCTACAGCGGTGGGCAGTTTCTTCATGGCGATGAAGTGACCCATCTTGGTTAAATGGTCTATGACGACCAGAATGGTGTTGTTACCCAAACTAGGAGGCATGTCTACTATGAAGTCCATAGACAGTGTGTGCCAAGGAGCCGGAGGGATAGGGATGGGTTGAAGCAGTCCGCTTGGTCTCTTGTGTTGTGCCTTTCCCTGCGTACAAGCGGCACATTCCGATACGTATTTAGCTGTATCCGTTCGTAGAGTTGTCCACCAGAAGTGTCGTTTCATCGCCTGTGTGGTCTTTAGTATTCCTAAATGGCCACCCAATGTGGAATCATGAACCCATCGCAGAGCTTGTTGTCGTAACGGCTCAGTTGGTATGTATAGCCTTTTATCTTGATACAAGAGGTGTTGTAGGGAAGAACGGTGTTGTGGGTCTTGGGCCACCCAAGCTAGCTCGTCTGTTCCTGTGGTTTGTTTTCTCACCTCCTCTATAAAGTCGTTCGTAGTCGCTGATGCCCGCTGTTCCACTGGAAAGGAGGCGCTCTGCAGGATGACTGGATGTTCCTCAACAGGTACTTTACTAGTTTCGAGGGGAGATGTGGTCTTGACAGAGCATCTGCTTTTCCATTTTGTGGTCCTGGGCGATACTTGATCACGAAGTCGTAATCAGAGAAGAATAACGACCAACGGAGCTGTCTGGGCGTTAAGGCTCTGGCTGTCTTCAGAAACAGCAGATTCCGATGATCTGTATAGATTTCGACTGTGTGCTGATACAGCGCGTACAAATAAAACTATCCTCCTCCCAGGTTACTTATAGGTCATCCAGGGGCAAACTATATTTCTCATATCCACATGACGATGGGGCCCATAAACATCGCCTAAACACACACACACACTCCTGGATTTTCCTTTTACCCCTTTATGAAATTCCGTACTCCTAGGAGAAGCATGAGAACTAAATGGAGAACACCATTTTGTGTACCGCTGGAAGAGCAAGGATATCTATTTACCTTAATTTGTCACTTTCTTTTATTTATTTATTAAGATATTCCTGCTCATTGTTTTGTCGATGAATCATTCATTTAAGAAATTAGTTCATAGTGATTAAGACCAGCTGAATCACAATCAACCAATTACTCATGTCACAATCATTTAGGAAAATAACCACTGAGTCATTTTGGGTTTAAAGAATCTTAAATTTTATATAATTTTAAAAGCATGAAAAGATTTAATACTTTATTCAATTATTCATTTTTTATATTCACAATTTTATTAAGCATAATCAATTTATTGCAGAAAGGAAATTTTTTGTCATGAAGCCAAAAACCTTAGTTACCTGCCTAGCTTCCTAATTTAGCCTAATGATTTCTAACCTAACTTTGGAATTAGAAATAGCCTGATTCTCATACTCAACTGTAAAGTTAAGACAGCAACAGCAACTTCAGCTCGTCAGCATCAGCTACCTGCAACCCGTCTCCTCTACTTCAACCACGACTCTCGAACTGCAACTGACTGTGACTGCAACCGCGACTGACATCAACTGCCTGGAACTGACCCCCTCCCACTAAGAGTAGGCCCTCTTATACCCTAATTCTAACTTTGCTAACTAACTGTTGCAACATTAATATCACGCTTTTCTCTCATTGGTCCATACATGTCAGCTTATTCATTCTTTAATCAAATTCTTTTGGATTCAAGGGTCCTTGGATCATTTCCTTTCCCATACGCTTAAACATTTCCATCCGATTCGATCAGTTCATTTGTATCTTCTTTTGACACATTCAAGAATTCCGCAGTCATTGTCCTTTCTCTTGGGCTCCTTTCCCACGGACTCTCTCCTGATCCTCACGGCACACTATCAGTTCAATTAGGTCACACCAGCCTTGACCATTTCTTGCATCCTAGCCTCTCAGATACATCACGCGGCTCCAGATTTCTTCAATCTCATCCCGTACCACGTGTCCCCTTGCGCCTGCGCACATCTTCCCACTGGCGGCCATTTTATCTCGCCACTCGGTTCTACTTTAGAAGCACTAATTTGAGGCAAATAAAACATAATTAAAATAGAGAAAAATATCCCTTTCATTTCCCTCCCGTCTACGTACCCCAATTAGTTGTTACCTAGCAAAAGCGACATTTAAGCTGCTCCTTACTTACCATCACTATTGTTTTTGCAACGACACATTTTATTTCTATGAAGCACAAACATGCATTTATTTTATTTAGTACGCTTTTTATTCTTACGTTATGATTAGACACACGGACATTCATTAGTAGATTATTTAGCACGTACATTAGCATATTACCATTCCCACATATACAATGTTGATTAATACATTTAACGAACATTTTTAATTAATTAATTATATAATTTGTTAGGGGTTAAAAAATTTTATTTTTATTTTTACTGCTCCATCAATCCCCCTTTGGTGATTTTTAAATCACCACATAAAACCAAGTCATACTTCTTTTCAGGCAGCATGTCTTTCATCCTTTACTTTCTGTTATTCATATCTCTGTCTCTTCTTCATCTTGCCTTTTAGTCTCTTTATACATGCTTTCTTTCATTTTCTCCAACTCAATTTCACCCATTTCTCTCTCTCTTTCTCTCATTATTCTGTTATTTCTTCTTATCTTATTCTGTCTTACTTTTCTCTTTATACATGTTATCACTATTTTCAATATCATTGCTAACAATATCACTATAGTTGCTACTATTATAACTTTCCCTATTACTAGTTTACTCATCCTAGTTAACCAATTTGCTACTGAGGAAAACCCTCTACCAAGTTTTCCCAAAACACTTTCAACCTCCAGTGGGACTAATTCTTTGTGCAGACTTGTAATATTTGTAATATACTTCTGTATATTTTCACTGTTATCCGGAATGTAAGTACAACAATGTTGGACTTTTAACATTCCACAGACTCCACCCTCTTTTGCCAAAAGAATATCAAGGGCAAGCCGATTTTGCATCACCATAGCTCTCATGGCAACCATTTCGGTATTTACCATTAAGAACCCTCCCGCAGTATCTGTAGACAAACGATCTACTACTGTGGATAACTTCCGAATTTTAAATGCATTCAAAGATATTCCCACTGCTGGTATCAATGCTCCAAAAATATCTCCTACAATTTCTGAAAAACTTTCCCTCTTTCTACGTTTAAATCTATTAATCATCTTGTATGTTCCCTTTTCTTCTCTGTCCATGTGAAAGATTTTTGGAAAGACCAGGCCTACATAGCAAGTTCCATACCAATGGTCCGGTAACCTGTAATAAGCTCTATTCCCACAAATATAATAGATACCTGGAAATATTGGATCTTTTCCACCTTTGAATCCCCAACCTCCCAGAATTTGATAATTGTCATGGCAGACACTGGAACCTACAAAGTAATTGTCATAGACTGTCTTATTTCTCCTAATGCACAACTTTCCTGTTTGCGGCCAATCTAATGTCATTGCTGCATTTATCTTTTTCCCTTCATGATTTCCTTCCTCAAACGTCCATAAGCGTTTTCCTTCCTCTTTTATTGCTTCTTTTGAAATTTCATTCTTCTTTCCTCAACCATGTCTAGAAATACTTTTTCTTCTTTCCTTAACTCACAGGTAAGGTTGTTACTAACTATTTCTTCTAACGTTAATTTTCTATGTTCTAAAAAGAATTCTCCTAAAACCTTTGCTGGTTTTACTTTGTTAAGTTCTGGCACTACAGGAATGTTTGCAAATATCTTATCTATATCAGTATAATAAGATTCTAATCTACCTGTTTTATAAAATAAACTTGCTATTACACTACATGTTATTCCATAAGTCAAAGGTAAGTGATGATAAGTCACACCTTCAGATACTGATGCAGGCAATTGCATACAAACATAACAATCTCTCACTTCCATTGTTTTTACGTACTCATACAACAACTTTGTAAAAACATTCTTTGAAAAATCTGTTACTGACCTATCCTTATGCAACTCTGCACTACTTCTTAAAACAACTTGTTCTTTAATATTAGTTTCTTTTTCTTGTTTAGTATCATTCTTTGCTTCTATCACAGCTACACTAATAGGAATTGTGATTGCTAATACTATCCATATGGTCATTAATAACCCTGTACAAAAGCAGCACATTTTGCACCATCTCTTTATAAAATCACATTTATTTCTTCTATTCTCATTATTCTCCATTTTTCTTTTTCTATTTGTTAATTTTTCAGAAAATTGTGTCACTACACCTCAAAATGACTTAGACGCCACTCTGCTTTCAAAAAGTCTTTGCTTGGTACTTTCTTTAATTCTCTCCAGAATTCTTTCGTTGTCACATCCGGTGATTTGTCACGTCCAGTAAATTGTCACGTCCGGCAGAAGCACTTTAAGTCTTCACTTCAGTTTCGTTGCATCTCACCTTTTCCCATCCGACTTCTCAGTCTCTGGTTTCCGTGAGTGTTTTCTTCTTCTCCTTTGTAATCTGTTAGTGCAATATACAGCCACTCAGGTGACTTAAATTTTGAATTTATTTTTCTTGTCCTTTTGGACTTTTGTAATCTTTTTCCACTGGGTTTTTCTTGTTCCTTTTGACTTGTTACTTCATTTACTTGTTCAGCATCTTCATCTTCTGCTCTTATTATTCTATATCTCAATTTTCTTACATAGCTGTTGGGCCAATTATCTCCTTTTCTTGGCCTTTTGACCTCACCCTCTCTTTCTTCTCTTTCCGATCTCCAATTTCTTTTTCTTGATTCAGTCTTTGCTTTTTCCTCTCCTCCACTTTCTTCTGTTTCTGTTTCAACTGTCTCACTATTGTTTCTTATTTTGAAACTTATAATCTCGTCATCTCCTACTGGTGGATCTGTCTTTTCCTTTTTGTTTTCCCTTATCACTGTCCCTCCTCGGGGTTCTTCCGATTTGGTGTTTTCCTCCTTATCTGCTTCTGAATTTCCCTGTTCTCCTGTTTCTCTATCTATCCCTATTGCTCCTCGGGGTTCTTCTCGATTTTCTAACTTTTTGTGTACTTCTTTCCCTACTTCATCTATTAATATTGTTTCTGAAGGATTTCCACCATAACTTGTACTTGGTTGTTCATTTAACTCAATTTCTTGCTCAGTTTCTTCTCTAATTGGTTTATAACCCCAAGTTCCCTTTCGAAATTCTTCCCAATTTGCAGCTGAATCATCAGATCCTGAAGTTGTGTCAGATATTTCCAGATGTCGACTTACAGGTCGATCTTCAAGTTCTGGAACTTCTGAATTTCTTTCTTCTTCTTCTTCTTCTTCCTCTTCTTCTCTAGAGGTGTTTTCCGTTGGGGTCTCCAGATGTCGACTTTCAGGTCGATCTTCAAGTTCTGGCACCCTTTCTTTTATCTTGGTTGTTCCCGCCGTTAAACTTTTATCCCACACTTCCAGACGCCGACTCACATGTCGATCTGTAGGTTCTGGAATTCTGATTGTGTGGCTGGCATGAACCCAGTTCTTTACTCCTGCACACTTGACAGCAGTCGTTGTTACTAGGATTACCTGTCTTGGCTCATCCCAACGCGGAACTAGACAGTTTCTTCTCCTGTGGACTTTAATACGGACCCAGTCTCCTGGATTCAAGTCGTGGGCTGGTTTTCTTTCAAGAGTGGTCGCATCCGGTCCAACCTGATGAAACACAGAACGCACCACATCAGCCAGTCCTTTGCAATAATCCAGTATTAGATCATCAGTTATTGTCAATAACTTGTTGACTGGTACGTGGGCTTGTCTCATTGCTCGTCCCATGATCATTTCATGAGGACTGAGTCCCGTTTTCTTTTCAGGGATGCTTCTGATGGTCATCAGAACAAGAGGCAATGCATCTGGCCATTTGAGTCCTGTAGCTTGACACATTTTTCCTAATCTGTTTTTAATCGTTCCATTTATCTGCTCTACTACCCCAGAAGCTTCTGGTCTGTAAGCACAATGTAGTTTTTGTTTAATACTCAATGCTTCACAAATCAATTGGATCAACTCATTTTGAAAATGTGTTCCTCTATCTGTCTCAACTGTGACTGGAAAACCATACCTCGGAATGAACTCTCGTAGCATAAGTTTTGCCACTGTTGTTCCATCATTCCTTCTTGTGGGGTATGCCTCCACCCAACGAGAGAACAAACAGACGACCACCAGAACATATCTTAATCTGTTACTAGGGGGCATCTCAATAAAATCCATCTGTATCCTTGTGAATGGACCTCCTTCTCGTCCTATTGTTCCTAGACTCACTACTGTTTTTCTTCCTGGGTTAAATTGTTGACAAATAAGACATCTTTGACAAAGACTTTCAGCAATGGCTCTGAATTTTGGATTATACCAAGTTTGTCTAAAAAGTCTGATCATTGCATCTCTCCCAATATGAGCTTGTCCATGGTACATCCGTGCCATGTCTGCAATCATGCTATCAGGCATAACTGGTCTTTCATCTCTGTATACCCACACTCCATTATCTTCCTGTCTTCTACATCCTGCTTTAATCCAGTAATCCTTTTCCTCATCTCTTGCTGTTTCTTGTAACTGCCTTACTTCATCCCATGTTTCGACTGCATTAGTGAAAAGCAAAGGACAAGAGACATGCTCCCTTTCTCTATTTCTGTTCAGGGACGCCATGTTTTCCGCACAATATCTAGCGATCTCGTCAGCATAATTATTGCCAACCGCTATGTAATCTTCGTTTTTCTTATGCGCTTTGCACTTCACTACAGCTATTTGTTTAGGCAGCTGTATCGCCTCAAGCAGTTTTTTAACATAATCTCCATTTCTGATAGGTGTTCCTGCAGATGTCAAAAATCCTCTTTGTGACCAAATCTGGCCAAAATCATGTACGATGCCGAAACCATATTGGCTATCGGTCACAATCGTGATTCGTACATTTTTCCCCAATTTACATGCTTGAATCAAAGCAATTAGTTCCGCAACTTGGGCAGACCTAACTCCTTTCAGACAAGACGCTTCCATTACAGTTGCCACTGTGCATACTGCATAAGCTGCGCTTAACACTCCTTCCTTTGTGCGTAAACATGAACCATCTACAAACATGACATAATCGGATTCCTTTAACGGTTCATCTTTTATGTCAGCTCTTGGTTTTGTGCAATATTCCAGCACATTCAGACAATCATGATCTACTTCATCTTGTTCAATTATACTCTCTTCATCTGGCAATGAAGTCGAAGGATTTACATTTATGCATCTATCTATGGTCACATTTTCTGCACTCAAGATGACTTTTTCGTACTTAGTCAGCCGACTATGTGTCATGTACTGTGTTTTTGTTCTTGTCAAAAGAATTTCTACTGAATGGGGAACATATACTCTCAGTGGATACCCCATCACTATACCTTCACTTTGTTCCAGACTTACACAAGTAGCAGCAACTGCTTTCAAACATCCAGGCAATGCCTTTGCTATAGGATCTAAAACAGCTGAAAAGTAAGCTATAGGCCTCTTCATGGTGCCATGTTTTTGTACTAGTACTGAAAATGCACATCCATCTCTTTCACTGCAGTATAACTCAAAATCTTTCTCATAATCAGGCATGCCTAATGCAGGGGCCTCACACAGTTTCCTTTTCAATTCTTTGAAAGATTTCATTTCTTCTTTGTTCAACTCAAAAGGGTCTTTTACATCTTTCTTTGTCAATTTTTGTAATGGTTTTGCAATCAAAGAAAATCCACTTATCCATTGTCGACAATATCCAACCATTCCCAAAAACATTCTTACCTCTCTTTGAGTCATTGGTGCTCTCATTCCTTGAATCATTCTTACTCTTTCTGTCGCTATTTTCCGCACTCCTTTCTCAATTTTATGTCCTAAATACTGGACTTCTTTCTGACAAAACTGTAATTTTGAAGGGGACACCTTATGTCCTCTTTTCTCCAAATGGTTCAGTAAAGCAATTGTGTCACTTACACATGCCTCTTTGGTTTTCGATGCCACCAATAGGTCATCGATATACTGCACCATCACTGATTTTTCTGGCATTTTTAAATCTTCCAGAGATTTCTTTAGAATCTGATTAAAAATTGAGGGGCTCTCTGTATACCCCTGAGGAATTCGGCACCATGCCAAAATACGCTCTCCAAAACGGAATGCAAATAATGGCTGGCTATCTGGATGCAAAGGAATAGAGAAAAATGCATGACACAAATCTATCACAGTGTACCACTCAGCTTCATGCGGAATTTGATATAGAATCACTGCAGGGTTTGGCACTATTGGACAGCATGGTACAACTATTTTGTTGATCTTTCTCAAATCCTGTACTATTCTGTATGTTCCATTTGGCTTTTTCAGTCCCATAATAGGTGAATTACATGGACTGCTCATGATTTCTTTCAGAATTCCCTGTTCAATCATCTTATTTATCACAGGAGTTATTCCTTCAATTATTTCTGGAGTTAATTTGTACTGTGGCGTGTTTGGATAACTTATCCCTTCTTTCACTGTCACTTTTACAGGATCAACTTCTCTCATTAATCCAATGTCTTCTCCTGTAAAATCCCACACACCTTCTTTCACTGTACTTTTTAATTCTTCTGGAAGTTTTCCTGCATCAAATGCAGGAAACAACCCATTCATTTCAGGTTCCTGATTCATCAAGGTTACTTTATACAAAGCATCTTCGTCTGAAGTCTGAAAACCAATTCCATCTGGTGTACAATAAATTGTGCAATTCATTTTACACAAGAGGTCACGACCTAGAAGATTTACAGGACTACAATCGCACACTACGAATTTATGCATTTTCCTAAAAGAACCAATTTTTACTTCTACCAATTCAGTAAGTGGGGTTTTAATCTGCTGATTGGCAACTCCTACCACTTGGATGCATTCACCTGAGAGAGGAAGGTTCGAATTTCCACTGACCTAACAGTAGAACGGGTAGCTCCAGTATCGACAAGGAATGTTACGTTTGCTCCATTCACTTCTCCATCCACAAAGGGACCAGACTGATCTACCTCTAGAGTTGCGCCAAGCACGCACTCTTTCCCCTCTCTTGCGCACCGTCAGAAACTTTCATCTGGGTCATCCTCACTCTGATGCAACCAATACTGGGAAATGTTAGCTGCTCTCGGCAACTGTGTTACCTGTTCTCCTCCGTAGAATCCTGTTTCTGTACTGTATCTTTGCTGGTTAACAGTGTTGGGAAGTGGTGGTTGTGGCACCTGATTTTGTTGAACAACTACC
The DNA here is from genome assembly GCA_963921515.1 of Calotriton arnoldi. NCBI lineage: Eukaryota > Metazoa > Chordata > Amphibia > Caudata > Salamandridae > Calotriton > Calotriton arnoldi. The sequence goes on from CAWUFW010000795.1 coordinate 841,634, forward strand.
TCATTCTGCACCTGTGGAGTTAATGATTGATGTTCCGGATTAGGTTTAGGTGGGAACTTACACTCATTTCTCCAATGCCCTAATTTTCCATAATTATGACATGGCCATTTCTTCTTTGCCTCTTCTAGACTCACTTGTCCTTTTCCTTTACCTATATTTGGTCGCATCTTATTTTGTCCTGATTCGTTTCCATTATTATTATCCAATTGAGCTTCTTGTTTTTCTGCCACTTTCACTTGTGCCCACATTGCTTTTTCTTTCAGCTTACGCTGTTTACTCTCTATTTCATCACTACAATACTTAGCATACCTCAGCACCTCATCTACACTTGCATTCTGCCAGTTTATCATATGTTGCTTAATCATATCACTTATTTCTTGTTTCAAGCCAAATACAAATCGGTATACAAAATGACTCATATCCTTCTCACTTAATTCCTCATAACCACTATACTGTTTGAAAACCAACAACAATCGCTCATAATATGCATGTACACTCTCCTTGCTTTCCTGTGTAGTTCTATCAATCTTAACCCAATCTGTTTCTTTTGGAGGAATCTTATTTTTCAAAAAGGTAATCACCTTATCGTATTTCTTCATCACATCTGGTCCTGGAGCTCCTGTCTTAGGATCTCTTGGATATTCTGTAGTTGGCCAGTCAACTGTAATCTTACATTCTGACCATAGATCCGTTGGTACCACTATGTCAAACAATCCATCCAAATCTATCCACAACACTTTCGAGACCTTTACAAACCTTTCTACCTGTCGGTACCACTCAACTGGCTTTTCTCTTAACTTTGGAAAGTCATTTGTAAATGACAGGATGTCCTGCCTAGTCCAGGGAACATGCACATAACTACCACCTGGAGTTTCTCTCATAGGGTACTCTTTAACAACGTGTTCCTTTTCTGTTATCATAAAAGCCAATGAACCTTTGTCTACGCTTTTCTCATTCTTCTTTGTCCATCTAACCTTCCATCTGTCCACATCACCCCATTTTCTCAACAAAACAATCAACTCTTTTATCTGTGTCAGCCTTCCTGCTGTATTCAAATTTTCAATATCTTTTTCACAAAAATCTACTCTGTATGGTTTCTGCAACGTTTTTACTTTTGCAAAATCTATTCCAATCTCACCGGCCACTTCTTCTAGTTTGTCATGTAAATTCTTTGCCCTCCATGTTATACTTTTGCACAGAAACATTATTTCATCATCCTGATAATTCTTAATCTTTTCTGTACCAATCGTTCCCAGAATTAATTCTTCCATGTCAATCTTCAATCTGATCACATCTAATGGTTTTTCTTCCGTTTCTTTTATTTTAAAAGCTTTTATCCACTCATTTAACTCATCAGGAGTCGGACCTATAGGAGTACTATTTATTTCTGTCCAATTTCCACTCTTTTCAGGTGTCACTGTTGCAGATTCAGTTACCATAGGCATTTTCCTACCGCTACACTCATTTACTGTCAAATTTTCAGGTGGACTTGGTCTGTAAACACTAGTCAAATTGCTCGTACCTGGACTTGTTTCTATTCTTTCCTTTTCTCTTTGGAATTGCGAACTCAAGGGAATCACCAAAGATCGTTCATCAATTTTCTGATTCTCGAAAACTGGTATTACTGGACCTATTGTTATGGGTACGGTAACTGCTTCCATATTCTTTGTTAATTCTCTAATTTTCTCAGTTAATTCTTTTGTTGTCCTTGCCAATTCTCTTGCACTATCATTTTCTATTCCCTCATTTTGGGAAGTTCTTATTTGTTCTTGTGACCTATTTATTTCTTGTCTTTTTCTGGACTTTTATTTCGCATAGCTTCTATTGGTGGCGCATTTGGTGTCACCACTGTAGAATTCTGCTGATACGGAGGTGGATTTTTACTTAATATATCTTCCAGCAACTCGTCATCCGTTTCGCTCTCATGCATATACTTTTCTCTCTCTAAATGTTTCTTTTTCTCAGTCCGTTTTTCTTAGTCCCTTCCTCAACTGTGAAAGCTGGAAACAAACCTCCTGTCATGTTAGCACATCTCCATCGTTTTATTCTGTCCTCATGATTCATTCCCCACATTCTTCCGGGCACGAACTCATAACCTTTCATACCTCTGAATCTTTCTTTTTCGTACATCTCATCTTCCCATTCTGTTAAAGCCTCAAACTGTGTCGGTCTAGGTCTAGGTTCCAATTTAAGCATCTTTTCTTTTAAATTCCGTAAAATCGCTACATTAAAAGAACCATTTTCAGGAAAAGCCAATGCTCCATCATTCTTTGTATATTTTACCCAATTATCCAACCATATGCACGTATGATATCCATATTTCAGCATCATATGTGAAGCTGCTGATTTTGGCGGAGGAATTACTTGTCCCTCTCTAGTCACAACCTTTTTGTCTTTCTTAAAGAAATTCTTTAATTTCGTTGTCCATGACGTTCTCTCCCTTTCGTACTCGTAATATGGCATGTTTTCTATTTGTTTTCTCTTTACTCTAACGCTGTTTCCGTGTACGGAACTTCGTCCAATTACAGCGCGATTCACACTAACGTACCAATCAGAACAATTTCCACCGTCCGCGAACCAACCAATCCTAGCGCGGCACTTTTCTACGTCACTCCTGCTCTGTATTCACGTGACTAGTGCACTGACCAATCCTAGCGCGGCACTTTTCCACGTCACTTCTACTCTTTACCCCTCCTTTACAAAATTTATCGGCAATTTTTCCTTTTACTGTTTTTCTTCGTTAGTTACAACAAATAAACAATTCCATAGTCTGATTCGCTAAACAAAGTGACAGCCTTGTCCTTTTACACAAGAATCCTGTTTTTCCAGTAGGCAGCGCTTACCTCTACCCTACCACAGAATTATTTGCTTTTGTCGATAAAGTAGCACTTCCCTCTACCTTACCCTTCTTTCAAACAAACAATTTACTCGTTTCTCTGGGGATAAGACACATGTGGAGACTAGGCTCCTGAGAATTAAGGCCAAAGTTTCACAAGTAAACGTGATTTGCTATTTCATTTACACACTTTTCACACCGAAATCCCTAACATAACACAACCTGTGTTATAACCAAAATGAATTCAGACCATGTACCAAATTCCATGTGACTTCTCTTGCCACACGTGTTCCACTTCCTACATCCCAGAAGCGTGAAAACTTACATATAACATAACGCGACTCAACATATAGTGTTAGTCATCAAATAATCAATGATCAATAAACAATAATCACTAAACTAATCTATAGAAAACCATAACTCTGCTACCAAGAAATCTGATGCAGCGCGTACAAATAAAACTATCCTCCTCCCAGGTTACTTATAGGTCATCCAGGGGCAAACTATATTTCTCATATCCACATGACGATGGGGCCCATAAACATCGCCTAAACACACACACACACTCCTGGATTTTCCTTTTACCCCTTTATGAAATTCCGTACTCCTAGGAGAAGCATGAGAACTAAATGGAGAACACCATTTTGTGTACCGCTGGAAGAGCAAGGATATCTATTTACCTTAATTTGTCACTTTCTTTTATTTATTTATTAAGATATTCCTGCTCATTGTTTTGTCGATGAATCATTCATTTAAGAAATTAGTTCATAGTGATTAAGACCAGCTGAATCACAATCAACCAATTACTCATGTCACAATCATTTAGGAAAATAACCACTGAGTCATTTTGGGTTTAAAGAATCTTAAATTTTATATAATTTTAAAAGCATGAAAAGATTTAATACTTTATTCAATTATTCATTTTTTTATATTCACAATTTTATTAAGCATAATCAATTTATTGCAGAAAGGAAATTTTTTGTCATGAAGCCAAAAACCTTAGTTACCTGCCTAGCTTCCTAATTTAGCCTAATGATTTCTAACCTAACTTTGGAATTAGAAATAGCCTGATTCTCATACTCAACTGTAAAGTTAAGACAGCAACAGCAACTTCAGCTCGTCAGCATCAGCTACCTGCAACCCGTCTCCTCTACTTCAACCACGACTCTCGAACTGCAACTGACTGTGACTGCAACCGCGACTGACATCAACTGCCTGGAACTGACCCCTCCCACTAAGAGTAGGCCCTCTTATACCCTAATTCTAACTTTGCTAACTAACTGTTGCAACATTAATATCACGCTTTTCTCTCATTGGTCCATACATGTCAGCTTATTCATTCTTTAATCAAATTCTTTTGGATTCAAGGGTCCTTGGATCATTTCCTTTCCCATACGCTTAAACATTTCCATCCGATTCGATCAGTTCATTTGTATCTTCTTTTGACACATTCAAGAATTCCGCAGTCATTGTCCTTTCTCTTGGGCTCCTTTCCCACGGACTCTCTCCTGATCCTCACGGCACACTATCAGTTCAATTAGGTCACACCAGCCTTGACCATTTCTTGCATCCTAGCCTCTCAGATACATCACGCGGCTCCAGATTTCTTCAATCTCATCCCGTACCACGTGTCCCCTTGCGCCTGCGCACATCTTCCCACTGGCGGCCATTTTATCTCGCCACTCGGTTCTACTTTAGAAGCACTAATTTGAGGCAAATAAAACATAATTAAAATAGAGAAAAATATCCCTTTCATTTCCCTCCCGTCTACGTACCCCAATTAGTTGTTACCTAGCAAAAGCGACATTTAAGCTGCTCCTTACTTACCATCACTATTGTTTTTGCAACGACACATTTTATTTCTATGAAGCACAAACATGCATTTATTTTATTTAGTACGCTTTTTATTCTTACGTTATGATTAGACACACGGACATTCATTAGTAGATTATTTAGCACGTACATTAGCATATTACCATTCCCACATATACAATGTTGATTAATACATTTAACGAACATTTTTAATTAATTAATTATATAATTTGTTAGGGGTTAAAAAATTTTTTTTTTAATTTTTACTGCTCCATCAGTGCCTAGCCCCCAACAAGTAATGCCTCCATTCCTCACAGCCCCTTTTTATTGCCAAGAGTTCTTTGTCCGTAATGCTGTAATTAACCTCACAGGATGATAATTTCTTGGAGAAAAAGGCAACTGGATGCAATTGACCTGTATCAGGGTGTCTTTGAGATAGAACGCCCCCAATCGCGTAATGAGACGCATCCGTTTCTACCACAAACGGACGAGTAACATCGGGATGTTGCAATACAGGTGCTGTCGTGAAGCATTTCTTTAAGGTCTGAAAAGCCAGTTCAGCAGAAGCAGTCCAGAGGAAGGATGCTCCTTTCCGTAAAAGATAAGTTAGGGGTTGTATTATGCTGGAGAAATTCTTAATAAAGCGTCGATAGAAATTTGCAAAGCCTAGAAAGCTCTGCAAGGCCTTTACGCTGGAAGGGGATTCCCACTGGATGATGGCTCGTATTTTCTTATCGTCCATACATAACCCACCAGGCCCTATGACATATCCCAAAACTCTACCTCCGAGGCGTGGAATAAGCACTTCTCCAGCTTGGCGTAGAGTGCAAATTTCTGTAAGCTGCTCCAATACCGCAGAAACGTGCTTAACGTGTTCTTCCAAGGAAGCAGAATAAACCAAGATATCGTCAATATAAACGATGCACGATACATCCAATAGCCCCCTCAATACTTCATCCATGAAGAACTGGAAGGCTGCGGGGCGTTGCAGAGACCGAAGGGCATAACCCTATACTCAAACAACCCAAATTTGGTCCTGAAGGCAGTCTTCCACTCGTCTCCTCGCCGCACTCGCACCAAGTGATAGGCACCCGGAGATCTAGTTTGGTGAACACTTTAGCTGTTTTTAACTGGTCCAACAGAACGGGGATCAAGGGTAGAGGATACCGATTCTTGATGGTCACTCTATTGATCGCTCGATAGTCGATGCAGGCCCTTAAGCCACCCTCCTTCTTAGGAATGAAAAGATCGGGGAGGAGGCAGGAGAAGAAGAAGGACGAATGTACCCAGAAGATAACATCTCATCTAGGTACTGCTGCAGATAAGTCGTTTCAGCCTCTGTGAGGGCGTATATCCTGCTGCACGGTATACTGGCTCCTGCCTCCAATTCGATTACACAATCATAGTCCCTATGAGGGGGTAGCCTTCCTGCCTTTTGTTCATCAAAGATGGCATGGAAACGTTCGTACACATCTGGTAAGATAGAGGCACAACACACGAACCGTTCATTATAAGCACTAGCGAGCTGACCCGCAGGACTAGTCTCGATGTTGGTGATCCTAACTTTATCTTTAATGCAGTGTTCCTGGCAAAAGGAAGAAGTCAAAGAGACGGTACGTGCTGCCCATTGCACCAAGGGGTCATGAAGCGTTAACCAAGGCATTCCCAGTATGAGCTTGAAGTGGGGGGCGTCGATCAAGTCAAACTGTATGTACTCAAAATGGCTCACTCCGACTTGCATCAGCATGGGCCGTGTGTGAAAACATACAGGGCCTGATGTTAGGGCAGTGCCGTCCACTGCCTTTACTTTTTCTGGTGTCTCTTTTCGTTCACAAGGAATACTAAGTTCCTGGGCATACTGCTGGTCAATAAAATTGCCAGTGGCCCCAGAATCCAGTAGGGCATGAACCACCACAGATGTCCCATTGGACAAGTTCAATGAAACGCAAACATTCATGTGGGCTACTGCAGTTTGTATGGTATTGGCCACTGCCGGAAAGACCTCTTTCTCTCCCGGCCTCAAACAAGGGGTCTCTTTCTTGCTTGGGCGTGTCAGTTTCCCAGATCCTCGGAGGTGTGGTCTGTCACAGATAGAGTCTTGGTTCCTGGGTTCTCTTTATTCGTCATCTTTGTTCTGCTTTTACAGTCCTTGATAAAGTGACCTGGTTTCCCACAATATAAGCATAACTTCTGTATCCTCCTCTTTTCTCTTTCGGCTTGGCTAATGGGTCCCCGGATTCCGCCGATCTGCATGGGTTCGGACCCATCAGAGGGAGTCGGCTGTTGTTCCTGTGATGGTCTTGAACGAAAAGGAAGGAACCTGGCATCACTCCGTTGTTTGTCCCCTTTTCTTTCCTGAAGCCGATGATCCAACTGTATAGTTAGATCGATAAGTTCATCACAGGTAGCAGGCATCTGTACCACTTGAGCCAGTACATCCTTAAGGTCACCTCTCAACCCTTGGTAGAACAACGATGTTCTTTTCTCCATAGGCCAGTCGGTTTCCACCAATAGTCTGTTAAAGGAGGTTATATAAGTAAGCAGGTCCTGCGAGCCTTGTCTAAGAGAAAGAAGCTCCTTATCTAGCGACAGGTGATGTGCCTTTCGATCGAACAACCTGCACATTTCAATACAGAATTTTGAAAAATCATAGAGAACGGGGTCGTCTCTGTTCTATCAGGGGAAAGACCAGCTAGCAGCGTTACCTCCCAAGTACGACATTACAAAGGCCGTCTTGGCTTGGTCATTAGGGAATACGGTGGGTTTGCATAAGAAATGCAATTTGCACTGACCTAGAAAGATCCCAAATTTCTTTGGATCCCCAAAGAACCGTTCAGGAGGGGCAAGGGTAATTGCAAAGGCTGTATGACCTGTATGGATGAAGGGCCTGCCTGAGATGGTGTAGAGAAAGAGGAATGAGGGAAGACCCCTGTGCCTTGCTGACCCCCTTTGGAAGCCTGGGTTCCCCACCCTGATGCAGGTTCATGTGACTTAAGTGGAGGTGGTAGAGTCCACTCTTTGATATAAGACCCCCTTGTTCCCAACCGGGTTCTGACGAGATAGGCCCGCTACTTCTCGCCTCATGGTGCCCATCTCGTTCTTCAGTTCCATACTCTCTCCTCTGAAGGCATCCACCTCCATCCTCAATGCGGTTAAGGTTTCTAACACTGTTGTAAGAACAGTGTTCGTATCCATCGCTCAGGCTATAGTTGCTCGTGGGCTTGTCAATCTGTCAGATTCAGGCAGGTTGACCACTAACCTTAGATGACGGATACAGCGGGAGCGATGTGAGAAGCTGAGTAACCCTATCCCCCAATGGAATTACCTGAGAGCCATCAGATACCACTCTACAGATAACACCACCACAGGGGTAAGGGAAAAGTAACAGGGAATAAAAACGAAACAACAAAGCTGTGGCTGCGAAACACCCTCAGGGAAGCTGACCGAGAGTTGTAGGTTTCACTCTGGCTGACTAGCCCCGTAATCACTGAAATGAGAAACATACATATACGTAGTACTATGTATTTTGCAGTACATATGTATATGCTATTTAGTTTCTTAAAGAATTAGGGAACACTTACATGTGGTATTAAATAAACCCTATGAAGACCTTAGTCCCTGTGTCCCACCGTAATTGTACTTAGCTTAGTGGGTGTCCAGAAAGGAATCCTCCGATCTCCAGGCAGCAGGGCTGAAAACTAAATGCAACTGAAAAGACAGCGTCGCTCTCCGAGTCTCTCAACGACTCCAAGCGCGCTATTGCTCAAGTAACAAAAATCATCGTAATGTAATCCAAAATTAAGGAAAGCTGGACCGGAGCCGAACCTCTCCTTGGATCCGGAAGTGCTCCGTGAAGTGGGCGAAGAAAAATCAGCAAGGGAATGGATAACACGCAATACTTCTTAACGGCTCGTAAACGCACCCTTTGCGCTCCAAGCTGACTCAAGACGTGAATCTTTCACAAGGGCCGCGCACCAGCGCAGCACTGTAGGGCAGTAGTACAAGGTATTTCTGTTCTCCGGAGGCACGAACACGCGATTAGAATCTCCACACAGGATCTTCCTTTGCCTACAGCGTTTCTCCTCGGAATCTCTCCGAGAGCAGGGCCGATCGGGATTGACAAGCACCTGTGTGCAATAAGGCGGGGCTTTTATAGCGACTGTGGGAAGGCCGTCCGACTCCTGCCCCTGGGACTTGTGGTAGATGTAGTCTTTGCCTCATGTAACCACCACCCGCGTAGGTACATGACATGCCCAGCAGGTGTATGCAATCAGCGCCTATTCCTGACAATATCATGGTGTAGAAGTGGCACAGGGCAACGTGGGTGAACCTAGAAGGCCATGGTTACTATGTCAGAGAGAGTCTATGGCAGTGCCATTCGCTGCTTTGAAGTAGTTTGTATCTAGTCCTATTTTGGGCAAAGAACCAGCCAGCATGGTTGCAACTAGAGGTAGGAGATTGCCTAGATAAATTGCATAAGGTTCTGATGGTGAAGTGTCGACTATGGTGTAAAGTCGGCTCCAGTTCAAGATTGAAGATATTTATTACCAGAATGACCCAATACAATTCTCCACCCAACCACTCAACCTCCTCCGTTAACCACACCATCCCACTCCATTTTAGCACCCTCATTTCTAATAGAGTGCCTGTTAGACCTGGCATCATTGGCGTGGGTTTCCTCTGTATTTTTGCCTTTGCCTCCTGTGTTCTTGCTGTGTGTTGGACTTTGTTTTTCTGGTCTAGATGCTTTGGGCACTTTGCCACTGTTGTTCAGTGCCAAAGTGCAACTGCTCCCTCTGTAAATTGTTGTTATGGATTGGTGTTTCCATAATTGGCTTATTTGATTTACTGTTCAGCCCCTAGTACAGTTCACTGTGTGTGCCCAGGGCCTGTAAACCAAATGCTGCTAGTGGGCCTGCAGGACTGATTGTGCCACCCACACAAGCAGCCTTTCACAGGTAACTCAGACCTGCCTCTGCAGAATCTGTGCGCAGTTTGGTACTGCCATGTCGACCTGGCAAGTGCACCCACTTGAGAACATCAACACATGATTGGAGCGGCATCTCGCCCCAATATCGGACGCACAGCATAATCCCCTTTGGGCTCTCAAAAATATCGCAAGTTTTTCAAGTTCAAAAGATCATATTTATTGTGGGTTAATCAGTAATTCCATAACAGTTCAGTCCTAATTCAACCTGTCACACAGGAGACATGGATGTATTCAAAAGGTTTCAAATACTGTAGATGTGCCAATCCAGGCCTCTTTCTATAGTACGTCGTCTACATCAAACAGCCTCAGCGATGTTGCTCAATGCATTTCGGGCTTTTCGTCGCCCTTCATCAGGAGTTCGCTACAGATTATAAAAACAACACCATTACAATGTGTAATCAGACCCCGTTGCAAGCAAACTAACAACAATAAATCAACGATTTTAACTGGTCTTTTTTTGAAAAACGATTTTAACTGGTCTTTTTTAAAGTGCACCCACTTGCCAGGCCCTAACCTTCCCTTTTTATACATGTGAGCCACCCCTAAGGTAAGCCCAAGGTACCCCTGTGGGCAGGGTGCAAGGTATGTGAAAGGTAGCAGCATGCCCTGATGTGTGTAGCATGTCCTGATAGTGAAATACTGCCAATTTCGTTTTCACTATTGAAAGGCTATCTGTCCCATAGGATTTAATGGGAGTTCATTTGTAACATCTTATAAATATAACTTCCTATTGGGTCAAGATAGGAAGATAAAGTTTACTATGCCTGAACTCAGAATATAAAGATGCATCTTTTAGTGAGGATGATTTTTACATTCTGTGTTTCAAAATACCACTTTTAGAAAGTAGGTATTTTCTTGCTTAGCCATCCTGTGTGCCTCTGCTAGGTTGTGTATTGACTGTCTGGCTTTGGAGTGACAGGGGCTGGGGATGTACATTCTGTTCAGATAGCCTCTTGGGAGGATGAATTGTGTCCTGCCTTTCCAGGGTGAGTCAGGGCTGGGCTGAATAGACCTGGGCTGCATTCAGAGTAGGGAGAGGAGATTTCTTTCATACCTTAATGGGTCTGGCCTGCCTTGGATAATGCTGTCTCCACCTCCTGCCAGGAAACTGCACCAGAGAGGACAGAACTGGTTTTGGCTGGGCCAAAGGAGAAGCGCTCGAGAAACTGAGGAGTACTGCCCCTTTGCTGTGTGCTGTCTAGGGTTGGCCTGCAGTGGTTGTTTCTGCCAAGGAAAGGACAAGGACTTTGCTGTGTTCTGTGTCCCCTGCTTGAGGAAAATCTCCAAGGGCTTGAAGTAGAGCTTGCTTCCTGTTTTGAAGTCTCCGGAATACAAAGACTTCACCCCCAGCTCCCCTGAACTCTCTTGCTTAGAGTTCTGACCTGCCAAGAGGTGCCTGTTGCTGTTCTGGGCCTCTGGATGTTGTTCCTGCTGTTGGGAGCTGAAAAGTAACGCAACGAGGAGAAGCGCAACGCATCCTTACCTGTTTCTGACGCATCGCCGAAAAACTATCGCAGTGCCTGCCCGCGACTCGAAAATCACCGCACACCGCATTGAGGGCACTGATCTACAAAGGCCGAGATCACCGCACCCATTCCGATGCAGGCCCTGCTGTGCGGCTGCAAGAACCAATGAATTGTGGGACCGTAGCTGAAGAAATCAATGCAGCGCCGTTGCCGCTGCAGCATCGAGAGCCAGCGCATCCCCGATCCTCACGCATTGCACCCGGGCACCAAGTTTACAAGGACACTGGGGCAGCAGTAAGAAACCTACGCATCACCTCCCCGCACAGTAAGAAACTGATGCATCACCTCCCCTTCAGTAAGGAACCGACGCATCACCTCCCCTGCGTGGCAGTATGGAACCGACGCATCACCTCCCCTGGAGTAAGGAACCGACGCATCACCTTCCCTGCGGCTGTTCTAGCTTTTGATTTTGACGCATCCAAGGTACTTTGTGTGAAACGTGTCGCATCTGCAATTTCCTTTGAACAGGACTGCTTCTACCTTTTAAAAGTCATGTTTTGATTACAGTATTTTTGGATTTTTGTCGTTTTGGTCTTGTTTGGTTTAGATCAAGATTACTTCTTTTCTAAACAGGTGTGGTGTCCAGTTGTTGTGCTTTAACTGTATTACTGTATGTGTGCACCAATGCTTTACACACTGCCTCTGAGATAAGCCTGTCTGCTCATGCCAAGCTACCAAGTATATCCCCCTTACCCTGACTAGGAAGAAGGGTCCCTACTTGGAGAAAGGTACCTACCTCTGCCAACTAGAGACCCCCATATCTAACAGTGCCCCATGCAGGGGAGCATAAAAGTTCAAGCAATAGGAATATACCAGCCCTAAACCCCCCCTTTAACAAACGAAAAAAAAACAACAAAAAAACTTAATCAAAATATAGCAACAACCAAAACTTAACAACATAGCTAAGGAATTGCCACCATCAATATGAGTAACCTGAGTTTACTATTACCTTGGAATTTTTTTTAACAGTTACACAAAATCTGCATAGTGTGTTACCCATCACATTAGTAAACCTCTAGGAGGATATGTTACCATTTTCTCTCTAGTCCCAATGCCTTTATCTGCTAAACTTTCCTTTGTATTCTGCAAATGACCATAAGTTCGAACCAACGCTGCATGCTCACAGCTGCGTGACTGTGGGGATACGCGGCCGCGCTGCCGGCCTGGTTCGGGGCTGCTGTACTTGGGGACTGCGGAGGCGCTGAGGTCCTGAGAGCTTCTGGGGCTGCACCGTGTCCCCATCGCCCCTGCTGCAGGAATCCAGGGAGAATACTGATTAAGACACTACAGGTCAGAGATCCGTGTTTGACTTTAAAATGGCAGCCAAAATACTAGGCTCACCAGAGAGGGGGAAACAGGCATATCAAGAGGTAGATGTTTATCATGAACCTACAGAAAGGCCTCAGGGAGTAAGGAGGTGCAGGCCCTGGAGCCAGACCGAATTAAGGAACCGGAAGCTTGAACTATGAAACGTGCCTGACCCTAAGATGGCAGCCATCCTCTAAATCCTTTCTAATAGAGTGGATGAGGGAAATATCCACAGCTGAAATCCAACCGATTTGCGCGGGACACCTGGACCGGCACCTTTCGATGGAACTTTGACAACGCCCCCTGGGCGGACACCAAAACTGTTTTACCTACTGCGGAGCCCGAACAACCTTGGCCGATGCCCGGTGGAGCTGTCCTATGCATCTATAGAGGAGTCAGGCTCTGGCTCACCCCTAGGCCGTCACCTACCCAGCCGGACATCTGACACTGTTTTACTCGCTGCCCCGTTGAGTTTCCTTCCCTCCCCGCATCTCATGTTTTTTGTTTTTCTTTTATGTCTTTGAAACCTGTAATTGATGTAATTTTGTAACCTGTAACGCTCTGATCCTTATGTAAAGCGCTCTGATACCTCCGGGTCTAGCCAGTGCTATATAAAACTTCTCAAATAAATAAATGTTCAACATGAAACATGCTTCTATCCCATTCTTCATTACTCTCATCCACATCTGCTACTCTTCCTTTTTAATCACTGTCAATACATGAGTAGAAAGAAGATTGAGACAATAGTTCATCACCCCTTCTAGTTTTGTTCATCCAATCAATCGTAATTTCTTTATGCCAATTCTGATTCTTCTGTATTTTCTGGTTCCACACACTTAACTACTCTACTCAAATGATAATTTTGCCATCTGACAACTGTACTGCATTTCTTAAAATATGAAATATGTTTTTTGGTCGTAAAAATGTTTTCTCCTGGCAACTAATACCTTTTTTTACTCATACCTATTGACCTACATCTTATTTAACTTATTGTGCTCCTCTTTTCTTGTCAACATATTTCTTGTTATTTTCCTCATTGGTTCTGATTCTTCTCTTACTTCTTCAATAGACCACAAACTCTCCTTCTCCTTCAATAGGCATCCAGGTCACTGTTTAAATCTGGGAAAATGTCCTCTCATAAGATCAAATAATGTTGCCCTGAAGCTTTCGCACATTGTGGTCCGATATATCCATAGCGTTTTTTTTATCTCCCAACCCAATTTACTTCTTACTTAATAACATGTTTGATAACTCTATTGAATCTTTCAACTGTGCCATTGCCACTAGAGTGATACAATGATGTGGTCCCATGATTTAGGCCTACTCACTTGAAATAATCCTTAGACTCAAGTGATTAAGAATGCACCCATTTATCCCTCACCAGCACCTCCAGTACACCTTCTTCAAGAACAATTTCATCCATAAAATTCATGCATTTATTCTCTCTGTTACATGAATGACTGGTCACCTATACAACGTATCAATCATGACAATTATATACTTCCTATTTTCTCCAAAAGGTTACTGCATTGATTGAATTTATTGTTTAGTTAGTTAAAACCATAACAAATAGCATGACAATTCATACTAAAATCAAAATTCTAAAAACAACTTACCTCCAGTTATATGTTTTCGTAATGTCAAAGAACTTCATAAAGTTACTGGAGGTAACACAAAAAATGCTTAGTATATGTAACATCTAAAATCAGCTCATGTGTAAGTGTCAAAGTGCAGTTCTCAATAACCTAAAACTTATTCACCAACGGAATTAAATAGTGATATGAATTTAAGCGAGGGCGGAAGCATTACTGGCATCAACGGCTTTGAACTGCAGGGCCCTGTTTTTTTATTTTGAACTCAGCAGATGTTAGAAACTTAACAAGTCTACTGCTGAGCATGGTATCCTCTGGCTTGAAGTAAGCAATCACGGCTTGCCTGCAGGAGCGCAGACCGTGTTCCCGAAAGGGAATTCTCAAGAACTTCCTTCTCACCTCCATCAGTGCAGGACAGATACAAATAAAGTCCATTATGTCTTCTTTTGCCCCCCGGCATAATCAGCACTCAGTCGGAGCCTTTCACCTCTTCCACAATGGTGGAGTTAATATTGAGATGCCAAATCTGTATCTCATGTATCTTAATTGTATATAAAGAGCATACGTTTCACTAAAATAATTTTGCGCTTTCAGCATCGTATAGTTGCCAATATTAATCGAAACATGCAACCTCTTGGTTAACGTGGCTTTGTCCGCAAGGAAAGAGATCTTCTTAACTCTTCTTAACTCATGAGTTTACTGATTTTTTAAAAAGCAGACTGAGAGAACGAACTGTCCTAGAGCTCCTGTAGATTACGTCTATTTATAGCTTCCTTCAGGTATATCTTCGCTGGATTAAAGGGTTCTCATTTTATCGCAGTCCATAAAACTTTACTTAGAGTTCCACAACGGGCCAATTTGTGTCTGTAACAGGCCTTAATGTAAATGCGTATCTTGAAAATACTTGTTTTGGGAATCCAAACTCTAGGCGTATCTGTGCAGGTGGTGCGTATTTTGGGAAGGAGAATACGTAAAAAACGTAAAAATATTATATATATTAACACTATTGAGCTACTTTCAGATACAATGACAGGGATGCTACAAAACACATCACTTCACAGAAAGGAAAGCAGTTAATAAATCACATGAATAAATCACATGGGCTACACCTACAGCCAAGAAAGTGCATCAACAGGAAATATAAACTGGAAATGTATTAAATATGATTCTAATGCATGCTATGCGAGGGCAACTACAAAAGATGATGTTGTAATTCATGTAAGGGAGCACAACCACCCTCCAAATGTGACAGAAATAGAAGTATAGAAGATATTCTAGGAAATAAGTGAGGTAAGCACTAGCTCCGATGAACCCACAACCATAATCATAAAAGATGTGATAACTAAAGTCTTCTAACATATAAAAGGCCAACTACCACCTAAACCCACTTTAAAACATTTAATTGCACTAACTAAAAAAGGCACCACCTATACCTCACCTGCCACTAGAAGATACCAAAACATCCATGTACCAGAACATTTAACAATTACACATAATGAGGAACCTTTCCTTTTACATGACAACCTAACTAACGAGGAACTAGACCTAATATTCTAAACAGCAGATACCTTACTAAAACGTAGCCAATATCAAAAGTGGATGATAGATGGGACATTCCAAATGTGTCCCAAACCATTCATTCAAATATACACCATACATGGTGAATATCAAAACACAAATATCTTTTTTATATACCCTACTACCAAATAAACAAAGAAGCACTTACTACAACCTCTTAAACCAAATTAAACAAAAACAAAAAACTACTACTCCCAGAAAATGATCATAGACTTTGAGTATGCCATGATTCAAAACATTCTATAAATGTACCCCTACACAGCCATACAAAGATTTTACTATCATTTCAAATGAAGTATATTGAAACACCTCCAAATATCTGCACTAAATGTAGAATATTCTACAAGAAGCCAATTTGCCTTTGAAATTAAAAAAATGATAGCATTAGTCCCTGTCACAGAGGTAGCTAACCACTGTAATTTACTAATAAAAAGCCATTTCTACCAACAAAATGTAGACAAAGTAAGGCCCCTAATGGATATTTTTCGAAGACACCTGGGTTGGTAGACTGCATCGTTCCGGACATAGACACCAACCTAAATTCCAAATACCATGGTGGAATGTCTATGACAGCACGTTGGCACTGGAAGCCAAAACAAACATTGTGGAAGGATAGCACAATGCCTTCCAGTCAACACTAGACAGAACCCAAAGTACACTCTATAAATTTATAGAAGCATTACAAAAAGAGCAAAGCTGCCAACAACTACGAATGCAGCAATCTATTAGCCAAATTGCTCCTAAACTTAGAAAACAAGCCAAAATAATGTACAACATGCTACAATTTAAGGTCAAACTATTCATAAATAACAAAGGAGTACATTACTTAGAAATGATAGCCAAAAGCATATTATAAAATAAATAGTAACCTATCAAAATGCTCAAAAATGACAAAATCTAAACCAACATAACAAATCGTTTTTGTTCAAAATAATAAATGCAATATTTTATTAAATCAGTTGAAAAATGAATTAAAAATCCAATGCTAATAAAGACTAATATAATAATAAATGTAAATTTAAATTAATATTAAAAAAATATAACCGTCAACAACCAAGAAAAACTCACATATATTAATTAGAACACATAAACCAAACAATTGCAAATAACAATCACATAGGCCCTCATTACGATGTCGGGCGGAATCACTTCCATTTAACACCGCATCGGTCATGGGAACGACTAACACCCGGTCGATGGTCCTGACCATCTCAATAGGATGTGATTGAACACTGTTCGGTTGCATTCCTACATTTTACTATGGCAGCATGCATTCCGGCTGTAAACTGGCCGTAATGCATGCTCCCATAGTGAAATGGGAGGTGTGGTTCATCCCTGCACCCCGTGGCAGGCACCTCTCAAGGTGCCTGCCACAAGGTTCGGGGATCAATAGGGGGGCACCATAGGTGCTACCTCAACCTCCAACCGGAGGTCGTGCACCCAAGGGGGCCCTGCTGGGGGCCCCAAAAGACGCTTTCCGACATGGTTTCCATGTCGTACAGACCGGCATGGAAACCATGTCAGAAACCGTCATTGCAATCTCAAGGGCGCAAAGGCCCGCCCTTGAGATTACAGGCCGGATTCCGACTGGCGGGCGGGCTCTCCAAGCCCATCGGAAGCCAGCCGGAATGACCGGCAGGTTTCTTTTCCGACCGACTCCATCGTAATGAGGCGGTCAGAAAGGAAACCGAACGGCCTATTACGATGAGGCTGTAAAGGCTCTGACCACATCGTAATCGGCCCCATAATGTTTATGCAAACAATGTAATATCACATTTCCCACCCCAAAGAAATAAAACAAATAAAACCTACTGTTTTGTATCTGAATATCTTTCTCTGGATCCACGTAATCAACTATGATAATCCACTAAAAATGCAAAAAATAGTGTCCAAAAAAAAACCTAAAAATGCAAAAATGGAACAAATCCAATAGATATAGCTCAAAGCAATCCAAAATATCTTGAAACCATAAAAAAACAAAAAAGTATTAAAAGATAAAGAAACACTCCAGGAAACCCGAAACAAAAGGAATTCAAAGTAAAAGCATTGGTTTATTATAAATCAAAATTTATGTCCTTTTAAAAAAAAACATCCCAATGCCCATAGAATACATTCGTAGACAAAACATATAATAGAAAATAGAAAACCCACTTGCAAAACACATTATATTACCCAAAAAACATATACATCGCAGTTCATGATCAAAACATAATTAGCATAAAACTATTTTACATAACATAGCGATACATTACAAAAATAGTGTACAGAGATCCAAATCTACAAACTAGTGAAAAACACCAACACTAATACATCTAAATATACAAAAAACCCACAAACAACAATATAACTATCTTTTAGACCTCCCCCAAAACCCTCTTAAAACTCTAAAGAAAACCTTAAAAAGAATTTACCTGTTCCAACTAACAGCAGCACCAAACTGCGATGTGGTTCAGGGAAAATAGACTAAAAATAACACAAATAGATTACAAAATAGGAGGTAGCGGTATTAAATAAAATGAAACTAAAAAAGACTATACCCATAGAACTGAATGGGAAATATTGTAAAATGTTGAATGCATGTATAACTAGGTGTAAAATGTATTGAACATGTAAAACATGTTGTGAAACAAATGCCCAAAAATTATAAATTAAATAATAGTATAAAATATATACAATTAATTAATACATACGGAAAAAATGTATGTTAAAATGATATTCAAAATATGTCTATAAAACAATTTAAGAAATGTTAAAAAGCTTTAAACAATGGAAAATAAAAGTTGAAAATGTACAGCATACAATAATATTTAAATATAATTGACATTTTAATTCTAAAAAATATTTAAAAATATTTTATTTACTTAACTTCATTTAAAAGTTTATATTTAAGATACAATGTATATGATTAAAATTTAAAAATATGCAATAAATAAACTTTGAAAACATAAATAAAATGAGAAAATGTGTGATGTCTTATTCTATAAAAAATATAATTAATAATATTATTGGGTACAAACATACAACTATTTTTTATTATATTTGTAATCACCCACAATCCTATTAAAATAAGACACAATGTTTATACTGCACACAAAAAAAAAAAGATTTCATGCTAAAATAATAAAATTAAATAATCACCCTCCAACATAAATCATCTTTAAAGAGTGTTAGACACTTACTATACCCAATCTAAAATAGCCATATTGGGGGATGGTGTTGGACACTAAAGTGGTGACATTTACGATTCCCACTCCAATCTAACCATATTGGGGAAGGTGTTGACACTAAAGGGGTGACATTTACTATTCCCACTCCAATTTAAACCAATTTGAGGAAGGTGTTGGACACTAATCGGGTGACGTTTACTATTCCCAGTCCAACCTAAAGCAATTTGGGGAAAGTGTTGGACACTAAAGTGATGACACTTACTATTCCCACTCCAATCTAAACCAATTTGAGGAAGGTATTGGACACTAAAGGGGTGAAATTTACTATTCCCACTCTAATCTAACCATGTTTGGGAAAGGGGTTGGAAACTAAATGAGTGACATTTACTATACTCACTCTAATCCAAACCAATTTGGTGAAGGTTTTGGATACTAAAGGGATGACGTTTACTATTCCCACTCCAATCTAAAGCTGCTTGAAGAAGGTGTTGAATGCTAAAGGGCTGACAGTTACTATCCCCACTCCAATCTAAGGCTACTTGAAGAAGGTGTTGGATGCTAAAGAGATGAAATTTACAATATCCACTTCAATGTAAAACATTTTAAACAATGTAATCAAATTAAACATTTGAAATACACAATTAATACTCCATACTCACACACAATTGTTTTACTGTAAAACTAAATACAATTTAATCTAAAAAAACACAGTAGCAAAAACTACAAACCAATATATACATCTTTAAATATTAAAAAACATATTTTTATTATAAATAATAAATAATATATTTGTAAAAATATTGACTACCATTACTAAATTTTAAACCATAAATGTAAAACAAAAATTATTTAAATACATTTTACACTTACATCTTTTAAATATATTTCTATTATAAAATTGCAATTTTAAAACAAAAAGATTACAATGATTTCTACAAATTAACATCGTTTGTTACAAAAAGCATTCATTAATGTGGGAAATTTGATATTAAATTTTTCTAAATATTTTGCTTTATTAAAAATATTTTTTGTTTTTAATGTAATACAATTGATATTTATTTTAATTGTTTAATATAATTTATTAAAAATATTAATATAGCCAAATAGATTTTAAAATTATTAATTCGCATATTATTAAAATTATTATTTAAAATATACACTTTGCAAAAATGTTCCCACCCCTCTCCCCTGAAAACCTAACATCCCACTATAAAAAGTATAAAAGAATTATTTATTTACATTAATGCAACTAAAAATGCAAATGTCAATAATTTCATAACTAATAAATTATCTTACAAAAACAACAAAAATAATAAACATATACAATCAAACATACTACAATAAATTACATACTAATTAACACTTACAAACGATATTACATACATCAAAATTTACTACATGGATAGATTTAAAAATTAAAAACGCAAAAAATTCAATTTTTTTCCTTCAATATTCCTGCCGACAATATTTTTGATATTCCAATATTCTTTATATGATATTATTGTATCACAATAATTTTTTTCCTAATACTTTGTCCAAACAGCACCTCCAGTTGATTCAGGAGTTTATTACAATTCAACTGCTTTTGCTCAATGTCACAATAATTCTGCTTTTCTGACAGCAACAAGTATGTCCTTAAGGTCAGAATTGCCATTGACCCAAAGTCTTTCTTGTATATTCTCATTAGCTGTATGCCTCACAACTTGATCTTACATAAGTTTTTCTTCCAACTTTTCATACCTGCAATCTAAGGCTAATAATTTCAAAGCATTGATTTAGGGCCTGATTACGAGTTTGGCAGTGTTGCCACCAAATCTGTAGTCAGCCTGCCCGCCATATTCTGACTGGAATACAGGTCGGGCAGTCCTGCAGCGGCAGTCCACGGTGGTGCCTTTCTAAGGCTCAAAGGAGAGCCATAGAAAGGCACCGCAGTGGAGCGCGCAGCCCGCTCCTGCATGGACCAAAATTCACAATGTTGTGCATTTCATTCGTGCAGGAACAGGGGTTGCATACAGATAAGGGTGCACACCATGTGCCCCCTGCATGTACCCCATGCACAGAGGCAACGGGGCAGCACCCTTTTCATGGCGGGCTCACCACCATGAAAAAGGTCGCAGTGTGGAAACTCGTAATATGCTTGGCAGTGACACAGCATCACCGCCAGCATATTACAGCCTCACACTGCTGAGCCACCACCGTGGGATCAGGGATCCCCGGCTGTTGCGGTGGTCCTGTGGCGGTCCCACCACCATAGTTGCAATATGACAGGTGGACTGCCAGTCTGGCAGTCCAGGGACTGCCACCAAGGGACCACCAACTTGTAATTAGGCCCTTAATCATCAATTCCTTCTGACTTTTCGTGTTTCCAATGGAAGAACTTGTAACATGTTATTCTTATCCACACTTTTAGTGAAAAATGTGTAGCTAATTGTTTTATGGTTTCTTATAAAACATCACCATCTACTGTGCCTCCTCTTTATGAAGACAAAGGTAAATTTGTAACCCTTCTGGACCTAGAGAATGTAGCAATTTTTTTCCTTTTCCCCATCAATTGCTTCCATGTAGTTCATGAAATAAGCCTCTATTCAATTCATTTGAGAACACGTTCCCCAGGAGTAGATAAAAATTATTTTGAAGGATACCAATACACAATGGGTATTGCAACGAAGAGACTGATGAATTACTCAAAAAGTGGCTGATAAGCAAATTTTTAACAGCCAGCGTGAACCTGTCTGTGTGTGAAGTAATTCACTGAGACTGCTTCCGGTATCCCAGTATCATAGTGGTCAATTGCGCTAAACCTAACTTAAAAATGGTGGCACCAATGTAAGCAACATGCATGCATTTGACCTTTGATGTAGCTAAATGCACACATACTGCAGCTGATCCCCAAGGAGTTCTTCATGCTTGTGCCTCATCTCAGCAACCTTCAATGGCTTGTGCTGGTGCACCCAGTAAGTTATAGTATGTTCTGTTAATACGACACACGCCAATGTAGTTGTCAAGGATACAGAACAGCGTTTAAACAAAAGCTCCCCATCTTCTTCCTCAAATGACCCATTTACATTAAATTAATCAATTACCAGGACCTCAGAACATTTTTTTAAAAGCTTCAGTAGAATTTCTTTTAAACACAGTTCCTTGTTTGAAGTTCCAATGCTGCAGCATGGTTCCTCTACCAGATGGTCACTACCACTTGTTGCCAATTCTGTGGTGTATAGTAGTTGACTCCAGTTCAAGATTGAAAATATGTATTCTAGAATTTCTATTAAACACAGTTCCTTGTTTTAAGTTCCAACGCTGCAGCATGGTTCCTCTACCAGATGGTCACTACCACTTGTTGCCAATTCTGTGGTGTATAGTAGTTGACTCCAGTTCAAGATTGAAAATATGTATTACCATAACGATCATGTACAATTCTCCATCCAGCCCCTCCGCCTCCTCCCTTAATCTTACCTCCCACTCCATTCTAGAACCATCATTTGCAATAGAATGGCCCATGGAAGGGAGCATAAAAGTTCAAGCAATAGGAAACTTCCAACATTACATAGAACCTTGCCGAGAAGGGTGAATGAATGTAGGAGGAGATGCACTAATAGATACTGCATTAGTGCAGACTGCTGAGCACTACTTAGAGGATGAGTGTTTTAGCTGTGTTGAGTTGGTTGTTTCGACTTGTCTGGCATATAGTCAGCATATGATATTGTGCTTAATATACCAATGACATCAATCTCTTTCAGGCCTTCAGTTTGCACAAAATAAATCCAGCTTTAAATATAGTGAGTAAATGCACCCGCTGCAGACATCCAACCGTTTGAAAGTTTCATCCACTTCCCTGGGCCCAGAGAGGTAAATAATGGACATGTACTCATCCACCAAGCCCCTATCTTGCTCCAGAAGTTCTAGAAAGGTGGTAAACCTTATTCAGTTCATTCATAAAGCCTCAGCCAGAATGGCACTTTTCACATGCAAGGATGAGATATAGAACACGACCTAGTCCACCATATTGTTGTCACCATGACATTCAAGTGCAAAACTTTAGTAGTTGAATCCTTTTAAATTCCTTAACCTTCTTTTCCGAAATTCTGACTTTTACTTCTAGTTAGGAATGATATCAGTGTGGGAGAACACAATTTTATATAAAAAAAGTAAACAATGGTGTTGAGAAGGAGATTTACCTTGTGCTCATTAGTTTTGCTAAACATCAGCATGTGTGGATTGGCTGTGGGAATGTGTGAAATCATAATTTCATTGGTGAAGCTTTTCGAAGTTGACAATATAAAAAAAAATCAAACCGTCGAAGTTTTTCGTCTTCATAAAACTTCAAGTAGAGGCCACATTTTTGGCAAAAATGTTTTTGGGAGACAATTATAGGTCTAATTATGAGTTTGTCAGTCCGACCGCCCGAACAGCGCATCCGCTAGGAGACCGCAGCGCTAGAGGTCTTCAGATGGAGTCCGCCGTGTGGCAGCAAAGATCTTGTGGCGGTGGTGATTATTATTCCATATGTATTAATGCCTGTGTGAACATTTCGACTGCATATTTGTCGAATGCACACATATGTATGATACATGTGGAATGAGACCACCTACCCATTGCCAAGTCTGACCCATATGTGCCCAGTCCTGGCAATGGGTATATGGTACAAAAGGACTTACCTGTATTTCGCTTCAAAGGGGGTCGGATTCCTCGGAGTGAAGATGCCGCTGTGAAGGGGGAGCTGGAGAAAGGAATTCACGTTGAACTCTGATGGGAAGAACAGGAAAGGGGTGAGAATGTACCTTAAATCCTTTGTTTCTGCCGACTTGAAGCTGGTGGTCCCACCACCACGGTCAGCTCGTAGACAAGCCATTTCGTAATATGGACAGTGGTGAAACTCACCTGTACTGCCCTATGGCAGCTGCTTTTCCCCGACCATGATCCCGGCGATCTGTGGTGTGCTGGCGTTGTCGGCAGTTCAGCCATGGTCTTTGCAAATGCAGTCCACACAACTAGTAATACGGTGGTCTGACCGCTGAGTTTGCGACGGTCAGACCACGGGTACAGGAACTCGTATTAAGGCCTTTAGTCACAAAACACTGGGCTTTGTCCTTTTTCTATCCAAAGAATATGCATTGCTTCTGTTTTTTTCAAGTTCACTTAATATTAAAAAATGACAGTGTCGATGAAGTTTTAAAAATTACTTTCCAAAGCTGGCAGATGCCTGTTTCTCAAAGACCACCTCATTGAATGTCTGCTTTTTATTTTAGCAGAAAAAGGACCAATCCAGACCTATTTTAGTGTCAGAGGCGAAGGCCCTTTTGGAAAAAATCAACAAAGAAATACAAACCTTTAAAGACAGTACCATAAACTTTAAAACCACAAAATTCGAAAAGGACACAAAAGCATTCAACATTGAATCCGTATACCCCTATCTAAAAGAGGATTATTACTCCAAATTAGAATCACGTAGAGCGCTCTCTGAATATCAGGGTCGCTCCAGAAAACGATTTACAACATTCTCGGAATCCTCCTCCTCTGAGTCATCAGGAGACACTGATCCCAGGGAAGGCCCCTCCAAAAGGCAGGGAGCTTCTTCTTTTTTAGAGCAGGGCGAACAAAGAAATCGAGTCCGCTTCAAACAACAACAACCATGGGAGATGAGGACCCGCAGGAATGTTTACAAAACGTAACAAATTCTTCCATAGTAAACTTATCTACTAAAAGATTAACAGAATCTCAACAATAGGTCTTGAATTTGGCAGTTACGTTTGTCCCTAACCAACATACAGATTTTACCAAATTGAAAATTGAGGCTCTAGAATTCATTAGAAAAATAAAATTGAAAGTATTTTTTCATGGGAAAGAATATAGTGGAAGCAATGAACCATCAGGGCTAACTAAAAAGTCTACTTTTGTTCCACCCCCACAGGCTGAACCAAAACAACTAAAAGCATTTGAACAAGCGGTTTTGTGCTCGATAGACCAGTTGGAAAAACAAAGACAGTATATCAAAAGAAATATTTCTCGATCCCAACAAAGTGCCATTCAAGAACTCAAAAAAGACGACACCATAATCATTAAGCCTGCAGACAAAGGCGGGGCCTTAGTCATTTGGCCCAAGGGCATGTACCTCACGGAAGCTATGAGCCAAATTCTAAATGAAGAATGGTACAGGCCTCTGAAGGAGGACCCTACCAAGCAGATCCAAGGGGAAATCTCAATGATTCTCAAAATGGGACTAGAAGAAGGAATCCTAGGTCCCAAGGAAATTGAATTTTTGAACACAAGCCATCCTAGGATCCCGGTGATTTATTTTTACCTAAAATACACAAAAATTTAAAACAACCTCCAGGACGACCAATAGTGTCCGGGTGTAACTCTGTGCTAGAACCTATTGCAAAATACGTTGATACCTTTTTGAAACCATTCATTCAAAATGTTTAGTCGTATATTAGAGACACGATGGATTTCATTTCGAAAATTGAGGATCATTCGTTTTCTCATGACCATCAAATGATGGTCACGCTTGATGTCGTCTCACTATACACCCAATCCCACAAGAAGAGGCTCTCCGATCCATTGAACACTACTTGGATAAAAGAAATAGACCCCATAGAGTTCCAACAGAATTCATATTGAAATTGGCTGAAATAGCGTTAAAGAGAAATTATTTCAAATTCGATGACAAGTTTTATATGCAAGTCAAGGGGACCGCGATGGGATGTCACTTTGCCCCAGAAATGGTGGTCCTCTATATGGCATGCTTCGAGGACAAGTTAATTTTCAATAATAACCCGTTTAGATCAAACATTCAACAATGGTTTAGATACATCGATGACGTCTGTTGCCTATGGAATGGCACCGAAGACCAGTTACAATCATTTCACACTTGGCTCAATAATCGTCACCTAGACATAAAGTTCAGCATTAATAAAAGTAGAACAAGCCTCACATTTTTGGATGTAGAAACAGTTCAGAACGACGGAAAATTGATTACGACACTTCATCGGAAACCCACTGATCGGAACACCATTCTCCACTATAAAAGTTCTCATCCCAGGAGCTTACGGGATAATCTCCCGTATGGCCAACTGTTACCCATACGCAGAAATTGTGCTCGCAGTGAAGATTTCTTTTTAAATGCATCAGTACTGAGCGATCAACTAAGCGAGAGGGGGTATCCACGAAAAATGTTGAAACATGCCATCAAGAGAGCATGGTATACACCACGTGAAGAGTTATTGTCTCTAAAAAACAAAAAGACATTGGATAAACTGGTTTGTGTGACCACGTTTGGGCCACACACGAACAAATATTGTGAAATAATTCACAAGAATTGGCATCTTCTCTCTGACCTGGAATGCCCTTTGGAAAAACCATTATTTGCAATGAAGAAAGGAAAAAGTATTGGCCAGGATTTAATCCGAGCTGATATAGCTGGTAACATTGTTAAAAAGATCTTAGAACCCAATGGAATCTGCCACCCATTGAAAGCCACCATAAATGTGGGAACTGTTCAACTTGCTCAACCACCATTGAGGGAATTGAGTTCGTTCATAATGACATTAAATGGATTCATAAACATAAACAATTCACGAATTGTAAGACTAAGAACGTAATTTATGCCATCCGTTGTCCTTGTCACAAGATATTCATAGGAAAAACTACACAACAAGTAAACCAACGCATAGTGCAACATCGCTCACGCATTAAGATACAAATACAATCAGCGCCAATGGTTCTACATTTTTTAGAAAAACAACACTCAGAAAAAGACTTCTTTTGGACAGTCCTTTCAGTAACCAAACAACCATCCAGAGGCGGAGATATCGAGACCTTACTACTACAAAAAGAAGCGTATTTAATTTTGAAATTTCATAGTTCCGAGACAGGCCTTAACGAGATGACAGAACTCAATAGATTGTGAGTGCAGTTCCGCGACAGAACATAATATCATGCAACAATGACATGGACTACAAGAACCAGAATGCATTAGTACGTCCGAATTAAATAGGACTCAATGGAAAACAGTTCATTCAAATTTAACACTTAGATCAATCCGTTCCGTTCACGATCTATTCAGTATTTACAGCCCGGCTAAACATCACCCATGTTTTTCGAATCATCAAAATTAAAACTTAAACATTTCCGATCCAGTGCCATGTTTTATGAATCCCCAGCGGTCCAGCACAAATACTTCCGTCTAAAAACTGGAAGAGACCAAGAGTTCGGGAACGCTGAAAGCATAGAAGAAAGGCTGCTGGAGCCAACTCCGGAACAAAAAGTAAGTGCTTCAAAAAAGCCGAAAATTAAGGGACCGTATCGCCCATATAATGGTTAAAAGCTCTTCTCCTCTCCTTGTCAGTTAAATGTAGATTGAAGTCAGAATCAACAGCTTAAACCGGCATCCATCATAATCGAGCATCGCGCAATAAACAGACCACGCTGATGTCTTTAAGCATAAAAGGCCATTTATTAGGACCAGGCTGCACAACAATGATCAATAACCAATAACTTCAACATTAAATAACAAAACCCCCACATCAACTCTGTATCCCTCCACTCTCTTCGCCCACTCTGACTCACATCTCCAACCACTCCATGCCCATTCCTCAACCATTTTCCCAAATCTCCTAGCATCCTCCCCGGTATCACCTGGCATTCCAGTCCTGCCTCAGCTCCCCCCATCATCCAATCTTCCCCCCCCGAGGGATGGGTTCGCCCGCTATTGACTCCCCCACCCCTCCAAAGTATCGCCTACCCTGCAGCCCGTCCTAAACTGGCACGCCATGCCAACCCTACCTCCAAAACCCTAGTAACTGTAGGGCGGGTGGGTGGCCTCTGAAACTTCCCTCCCGATAGTGCCGAGCGCAGGAAGAGGAAGTTGCCTTCCTCCCCCGCGCTCTTATACCCACCCCCTATCTCCACCCCTTGACACTGCCTGGTCCTCCCCTGCGCGAAAGACCCCGGGGGAAGACTAGTCTGCGACTCTACTTCCCCCGGGGCCCAGCATCGCGCAATAAACAGACCATGCTGATGTCTTTAAGCGTAAAAGGACATTTATTAGGACCAGGCTGCACAACAATGATCAATAACCAATAACTTCAACATTAAATAACAAAACCCCCACATCAACTCTGTATCCCTCCACTCTCTTCGCCCACTCTGACTCACATCTCCAACCACTCCATGCCCATTCCGTTCCTCAACCATTTTCCCAAATCTCCTAGCATCCTCCCCGGTATCACCTGGCATTCCAGTCCAGCCTCAGCTCCCCCCATCATCCAATCTTTCCCCTCCCCTGAGGGATGGGTTCGCCTGCTATTGACTCCCCCACCCCTCCAAAGTATCGCCAACCAGGGAACCCCCTTTAGGGCGGTTAGCTGCCCCCCCCCCCGGGGCCCGTGCAGTGCACCTTTCGACCACATCAATTCACACATTCCTGCGGCACCAAATTGACTCGTTCCACAGCTTACTAACCACATCTCTCATCTCCATCATATAGTAAGCATTCCCCATCAATGAAAGATGCACCCCGTCATCCCTAAAAAGCAGCGGTTCTTCCAGTCTCAGTCCAGCATGAGCGATGACCTTAATGTCCTTGTCCCCACAAAAAAGTCTCATTGCTCTGTTGAGCTTTCGTCGTGCCTTTTCCACAGCCCCATGCTTAATGGCACCCCTCCAAACTTTCCTTGGGACAAATTCCATCCAGGCAATGCAAGTCCCTGCCAGCCTGTGTTTCAACACTTCCAAATCCCTCTGCATCAGCTGTAAGAGTGCCAAACCCGACAGCTGAACCAAATCATTCTCCCCCAGGTGTATGATCAACAGATCCGGGCAACCCTTCTGGGGGACCATCTTCGCGAGCCAGGGCAATAGTGCCCCCCATCGCATCCCCCCTTTACCCCACCAATGGACCTCGTGATGTTGTCCTTTGAGTCCCAGGTTACGGCCGTACACCTGTTGCTCTGCATACTTGGAGGCCCAATGCACGAAGGAATGCCCCACGATCCAAGTGACCGTCTTGGCCCCCGGTCCACCCACGCAACATATGAAAGAAAAACATGTTAGCAAGAAAACCGGGCACACATAACACCACTTCCCCAGCAACACCTCCTGCTCCCCCCCACTCCTCACTTGCGAACATACCGTTCACAACACCTAGACTTCCACCTCCCAATCTGCCGAATCCTGTCCCAAGACCACCCCAACCGGGCCGCCGCTGTGACCGCTCCAATACGAAACGAGTGAGTCCCAAAACCAGCCGGATCAAAACCCAATCGCCGTAAGGCCATGCGCAGCACCGCTAACAACTGTCCGGACGTCACCCTCGCCTCAGACATGTGGCAAAAAATCTCTCCACTCGCTACCCGCGTGGACAGCACAAACACCCTCCATTCATCCACCGGGCACACGCCCCCACAACCAGCCTCGCACAACCAAACCCACTTACCCCGTCCCAACTGATCCGTTTTTGAGTGCCCCAGCCAAATCCCCAGGCGCCCGCCATCCAGCCGTATCTCCTCATACCGCCTGCCACCCACAGACCGCGTGCCCAACAATTCAGACACCCGGAAAGCCCCAAAAAACATCCAAATCATCGCCAAACGAAACACGCGCACTTCAAACACATCATAACAACAAAGCGACAAAACCTCGACCAACTTTACTAACAATTCAAACGTGATCGCCTCCCGCAACACCCCACCCCCCGTCTCTCCCTTCCCCAACCTCTGAGTACCCGACTGAGAATCACATCTTTCGTCGGATCAAAACCAAAAAACAAACCGCAATAGAATGCTACCCCTGCCAGTTTCCCTGATATAGTCGCAGCCGTCAGCCCCTTTTCAATGCAATGCAATACAAACTGCAGCACTCCTTGCTCCATCGCTGAGCAATCTCCAACGGCAGAATCCCCACGCCATCCCATAAAGAATCCAAACTCCGCCCATGCCAGTCGGTATGCACGTCGCGTGGTCTCAGCAATAGAATTCTCCACCAGGCCCATCACCCTCACTCCCCCAAGGCCCAGATGCCGTCCGGCAGCTTGGTCTTGCACTGATCCGCTCCTGGTGCCAATCGCCGGAACCGCTGCCACTGCGAACGAGACAAGGCATCCGCGATGTCATTATTCGCTCCAGGGACATGCTTGGCTCGAAAAACCACATTCAATCGTAAACATTTCAACATGAAACTCCTCAACAATCTCAGCACCCTCAGGTCCCTTGCCCTCTGCTGGTTCACCAGCTCAACCACAGTCATGTTGTCCACATGGAACAACACAGACCTGTTCTGAAACTCTAGACCCCACACTTCCAGTGCCACTAACAAGGGAAAGAATTCCAGAAACGCAATGCTCCTCCCCTGCTGTACCCAATGAGCTGGCCAGTCCTCCGCACACCACCTGCCATCCCAGAAGATCCCAAAACCAGCTGCCCCAGCTGCATCAGAGTAAATTTGACATTGCCAAACCATCCTGTCGTCTGCAAAGTCCAGGGACACCCCGTTGAAATCCGTCAAGAAAGTCAACCATGTCCTCAGGTCCGCCCGAACCCCCATGGAGATCCGGATCCTGTGGTGCGGAAGAACAGCCCCCGACAAGGCCATGCCGAGCCGCCTGCAGAACGTCCGTCCCGCCCTAACCACCCTGCACGCAAAGTTAAAGAAGCCCAACAGTTGCTGTACCGCCCTCAACGCGATCCTCTTCTCCCCGATCGCCCACCAGAGGCACGCCTGAATCTCCGTCACTTTAGCAGCAGGGAGGCGAGCTGTCCACTGAAGGAATCCAGCTCAATGCCCAAGAATGTCAGAGTGCAGCATGGGCCTGCCGTCTTTTCAGGGGCCAAGGGAACCCCAAAGTGCCGCGACATCTCCTGGAACCGTGACAGGGCCCTGCCACAATCCCCAGAATGAGCTCTTCCAAGAAAGAGAAAATCGTCCAGGTAGTGAGTAACGTCCCGATGCCCGCTCATCTGTGTAAAAGCCCACTGCAAGAAGGTGCTAAACAGTTCAAACAGCGCACAAGAAATCGCGCATCCCATGGGCAAAACTTTGTCCACGTAAATGGCCCCTGCGAACTGCATCCCTAGCAGCGAGAAATCCGCGGGGTGTATGGGCAGCAGGCGGAAGGCAGACTTGACATCACATTTCGCTAATTCCGCCCCCGGCCCACACACCCTCACAAGGCGGATCGCGTCGTCCACTGATGCGTAAAGCACCCTAGAGTCCTCTTCCGTGATGAAATCATTCACAGACTGTCCTTCAGGCCACGAGAGGTGATGTATCATGCGAAACTCACCCTCCTCTTTCTTGGGCACCACCCCCAGCGGAGAGATGATTAGGTCATCCGCTGGCCAGTCGCTGAACGGGCCAGCTATTCTCCCCTCATCCACCTCCTTCTGTAATTTAGCAGCTACCACTCCCGGCAAGGTTGTGGCTGATTTCAAATTATCTGCCCATCTCCGCACCCTGGGACCCTGATAGCCCACCCAAAAGCCCTCCGTGAAACCCCACTGAATCCTCGATGCCGCATCCCTATCGGGGTAACCCGAGAGCCACGGGGCCGTCGCCTCCACCTTAACCGGTGTAGGCGCCCTTTGGTCCAGCCTGTCCCCTCCCTTTCGCGTTTCGCCATTGCTCCGAGGGCGTGACCAGTGTAAAGCATTGGGTAAGGGCGTGCTTCCCTCCACACTTTGAGCACTCATGCTTGAACTTGCATGGGTAGCGGGAGCAATAGCCCCGGTTGTAGCTCCAACAGGCCCCGGTGTTAGCCCCGCCTGGCTTAGTGGCCTGGCCGGCGCTACTGGCCCCAGCGGTGTTCCCCCCCGCCCCGCTTTGGGTGGGACGCGGCTGAAAAGACCGGTAAGTAACCGGCAACCCGCTGGCCGTGTGGGTGGATGCCGAGGAATGCGTGGACGCCATCCACTGCATCCATAATTCCTGATCCACCTCCCCCCATTGCTTGTCCGGGTTGGCGCTGACCCTGGCCCTAAACTCCTCATCATAACTAAGCCAGGCGAACCCCCCGAACTGCATTTGGGCCTTCCTGATGATGTCCATGTATTTCATTAACGCTATGGCCCTATCCTGGTGCTTAACGCAGTAAATACTGGCATAGATGAGAAACGCCGAGGTCCAATTTTCCATCGTCACCGGAACCCTAGGCCGCCTAGTCAATTCCCACTCCTCTTCTTTGGAACCCTCCTTCGCCTGCACCTCCCTGTGCAGCAATTTAACACACGTCCACATACTCGTGTTTCCATATCCTACCCTTAATCTTGTCAGACAGATGAGACCCCAGGGGCATAGCCAGCCCCATGTAGGGGAGCTTCTTCTGGTGTTTGTCCTCTGACTTGTCCCCTTTCCCGTCTTTCCCGTCCACCTTGTCCGTCTGAACCCCGCCGTAGCTACCAATTTACCTCCCACCTGCTTGACCACCCTTGACGGCTTGTCCCCCGGCACCTCTCCGGTCACCCGCACCGACCCCACCCCCACCCCCACCGACCTACAAGCCTTCTTCCTACCACCTTGTGGCCCACCATCCCAAGCCGACCACCAAGACCCCTCACCTGACAGCGATGAGTGCGTCTCGCCGGGCCGTCCTCTGGAGGTGGAAGCCTTGGGTGTCTCCGCCTTCGCTTTGCCCTTCGTCGTCTTCTGGGCCTGTAAAACACCAAATCCGCTGTTGCTCTGCACCCCCCCGTCCTGTCGTCGTCATCCCGCACTTCCCCCTCCTCAAGCTCATCACTCTCCTCAGCATAATCCAACTCCACATCCGGCTCCGCTTCCACAGGCGCCCACAACACCTCTCTCACCGCACGTTTCACACCCTTACTTTTGCCAGCACCCACACCCCGGCCCCCTGACATACACGCCGCCGTTGCCCGCTCCCGCGTTGGAGGGACGGCCGCCGCGGACCACCTGCTGCTTCATGCCGGTGTCCAGGGGCCGTCTTGCGCCCCGCCGGGCCACCCCGCACTCTGCCGACAGCCGCCGGCTTGGATCCCCCCTACCCCCCAGGCCGCTCCAACCTGGGTGGGCCCCGGCACCATCGGGCCTCAAAGCCATCCTGGCCGTCCCTACCGGGCCGGCCGGCCCCCTGCCACCACTTACCCCCCCCGGCCCAGCCCTGACCAAATCCTCTTCCTCCGCCCACCTCTCCTCCTCCGAAGTGGGGGTCGGGGGCCCCTCAGTCTCGGTGTTCCAAACCGCTCCAACCCTCGGTGCCTGCTGCTTCGCCCATCTCGCCTCATTCAGCTGCACCAAGAGGCGCTGCTCCCTGATCCTGTCTTCCCAGGCCAGTGACTCCCAGCGGGGGAGGGAGGGGGGTGGGCAGTAGCCCTGAAACCCCCCTCCCGGCTGCCAAAGTGCAGGCTGAGGGGCCGTCCCCTGGGCCCCCACCGCAATGCCCCCTGCCCCCCGGGCAGTATGCCCCCCCGCCGCCTGTACACCCGCCGGACCCAGCGCGACTACCCTGGCCCCTGCCGAGAGGTCAATGGGAGCGTCCACCCAATGCCCCGTGCTCGCCCCCACACCTGCTGCGGCCAACCCAGGCTCCAAAGACGGGGCGCAGCGCCCCCATCCCTCTCCCCCCCTCCCACTTCCACTCGCTCCGGCGTCTCCCCCCAAACTGGCTGCTCTGGCTGGGGCCCCTCACCCCCCTCCCCCCCTCCCTCCTCCCCTCGCGGGCAAGCCGGTGCATAGAGCAGCCCCCCGTTGGGGCCCAGCCCCACCGCGGGTCCCGCCGGCCCTGGGGACACAAAGTCCAGTTTCGGGAATGATAGGCGCGGAGGCAGGCTCTTCCTCCGGCCCCCGTGCACCGACTCCTTTTTAGGCCCGCCCCGCCCCCTCCCGGCCACGCCCCCCACCTGTAACAGGGGATCTTCCTGGCACGCTAATACTGCCGCCGCCACCCCCGCTGATGCCGCCCTCGGGGCCCTCGCGAATCCCACCCACGCTTCCCCCAACACACCGGGCCGGAGGAGATCCTCCCGCCCGGCGCGCCCAGGACCCGCAAAGCCTCCCCTTACCTCGTCCGCCGACATCCCTCCGCACCGCCGCACCACCAGGGACCCAGTAACCACTGACCAGTGGCTCGCCCTCACCCTGCCCCTCCCGACGCCGTCCGCTACACCTGTCGCACCTCGGCCTACACTATCCCTCTCCCTCCTCTGAAACTTCCCTCCCGATAGTGCCGAGCGCAGGAAGAGGAAGTTGCCTTCCTCCCCCGCGCTCTTATACCCACCCCCTAACTCCACCCCTTGACCCTGCCTGGTCCTCCCCTGCGCGAAAGACCCCGGGGGAAGACTAGTCTGCGACTCTGCTTCCCCCGGGGCCCAGCACCGGGGGACGCGGCAACAAAGTAACAGCACGTAAGCCGTAGCTTGTTTACTGGCAAACAAATGATACAAGAATAAGCTGTTTTCACGTTAAACTAATTGCGATATTGTTAGAAGCTTAGATCTGCTTTCGTTGTCCCGCATAGGAAGTTGACTTTTACCGAAACACCCCGAACTCGGGAGACGTGAGGCTAAAGTTTTCACAAGTAAGCCGTCACATCATCTGACGCCAAGAAAAAAAGATAAAGCATTGGGACTATCTGGGCTGAACTATTCATAAAATCGCAGAAGCGCCGAAGCTAAGTAAGTCAATCACGGCATTACCCAACATTGGAATTTTTACAACAAAGCTTAGCGATTTAAATCTCAATTCTGTCTTGTTCACAGAAAATCAGCATATAATCTGTCTCTCAGCAAAACCAGAATGTCAAGGAGGACATCAAGCGAAAATTAAGTGAGTGTTGTCTGTAAGAAAATGCAATTTCGGCTTCCAAAAAAAAGTTCAATTCTTTTAAAAAAAACATGTTCACATTTCCTTTCCAGATTTATCGCTAAAAACCCATTCGGAAAAGCAGTGTTCCACAATAAGTTTGGCACGTTTTTACACACAAGAAAGTGAGTATGCTTCTAAATGCACAGCAGATTTCATGTTTAGATTAACAATCAAAAACGAGTTCTTCCACTTCTGCTCTTGCTTTTCAAATAAAGGTGCCGAAGAAAAACAAAGTAAGCCATTGCCCTCTCCAGTCTACCACATTTATTTATTTTTATTTATTTAATGCGATTTTATATAGCGCGAACATTACCCGAAGGTGTCAGAGCGCTTTACAAAAGAACCAGTTGCGTTACATAAAGACTTTGGATTACATGAGTTACATAAGAGATACAAACAGAAAAAATTGCAAATATACAAGTTGTAAAGTCACTCAAGGAAGAGATATAAACAGAGAAAAATTGCAAATGTACAAGTTGTAAAGTCACTCAAGGAAGAGGTATAAACTCTAAAAACACATAGGAATGGTAGTAAGTACAAAGGTCTACTACATATACTAGTGGTTAGAGTTCTATATATACAAATAGTAAATACACTATTACATAGGAACGGGTAGCGGGGGTAAGCGGGGGAAAGTAAAAGGGTCGGAATGAGGAGCGGAGCAGGAGGAACAGGCAAGGGTGAAAAAAGAAACTTAAAGGGAAACCAAAAGTCGGGGTGAATGTCAGCAAAACCGGTTGGAGACCCGCAAAGAAAAAGACCAAAGTCGGGTTCAGATTTTGCATCAAATCATTTTGGACAAGGAAAGGGTTAGAGGGGGAGGGGTACAAGGCGCAGTCCAGGGTCAGGCATTGTCCAGTAAGTCCATTTACGCCAGAAAGACCGTCAAGATGGAGGATCTAGGTTAAAGACCACAACGACAACACTACAAAATGGCGGTGTTGCTGTTTGGCGAGAAACCAATCGGAAAAGCCACAATGGAAAAATCAACCCCATGGAGCAGGATTGTACAAGAGAGGCGGCCACACGAGCAGGCGGGAGGAAGGCTGGCGAATGCCGGTCAGTCCCAGGTCCCCACGGGCAAAGACACTCAGGGCCACAGGGCAGCAGTGCCTCCGCTCAACACGCCACATGAAAATCGAAGTTATAAATCCATGCGGCTACGAGCAAAACCAAGTAAGCACCACTTATCAATCTAGCTTGCAGTTCAAATTTCCACAGTTCTTAACAAACCGAGTTAACTTGTCTTATCAAACCCATCTTTTTCCAGTTTTCAAAATCACTTCTACAAACATTTAGACTCTTCTAAACTTGAACAAATTGTAAAGGTAAATAAAAATCAATTCAAAATTAGATAAAAGCTATTGTAGAAAGGGAATTAATAGAATAAATATAATTAACCACAATATTTTAATTTGTAGATTACACCACGTCATCAGCCCTGAAGATGATCCCTTCAAAAATTACCGGGATCTGAAACGCGTCGGCATTTTTCTTTTCCTGAGGGTGGTGAACCTAGCTAGAGTAGCATTATAGAGATTCCTAAGAGTGACAAATCCCATAATGCTCAGAGCGATCACCCCATGGCCATAGGAACCCTATGAAAATAAGAAATTAAGTTTGATTGAGGAGTTCCTATTTTAGTTGGTTTGACGAAAAGTTGGTGTAACAGAGTAAAACACTTGTGATTTCATGTCACTTCTGTATTTAATGTAACAATGTAAAGTATTATTGATGTTTTGCATTTTTTTGACATTTTAAGTTTAAATTTTATTCAGTTTAATCTTTCTCTCATGTTATTTGATTTATGTGTATCTTTTCATGTACAGATAAACAAAAGAATAAGATGAAGATTATTGTTGAAATATTGGCAAATGTAAGCCAGGACCAGTGAAAATAGGTCTGGATTGGTCCTTTTTCTGCTAAAATAAAAAGCAGACATTCAATAAGGTGGTCAGATCCAGTTTGTTTCCTAAAATATTTATTACGTCCTTTCTGGCCATCAACAAGAGACGTAGCCCCTTGTTTCTCAAAGTTTGCATAGCATTAATTTATAGTTTATAGCCATGTGTGGTTTCACAGTGTAAATTTTTTCATTTAAATTACACAGCATCTTTATTTGCCATTACCTTTAACCCATAACAAGAAATGCAACAGTTTGAAAGGAATACAGAGTACATCCTCGTGCATTATGAATGCATCGGGCACACAACCTGGCTAGAAATGTCTCAAAAAAATAAATTTATGAACATGGTCGAAATGCCTCCAAATTTCCTTACATTGAAAAACATGCTTTTCCGCCATTTGTATAAAAGACATTAAAAAACATTATTCTTATATAACCTTCAGTTCAGTTGTTCTGCTGTTTGTAGTTCACATTTGTTATACAAAGGCTGTATGGACCGTATCAGTGGTGCAGTAAAAGAAATTGGAAAGAAAATTCCATATGAGAACCATCGGTGGAAAAAGAGCTGTTACCCTGCCCTGCAAAAACCACCTAGGCTCAATTCGCAAAAGAATTTTAATGCCTAAGATTATTTACCCACGAAGGTACAAATGCGTGTTTCAGTGATGATTTCAAAAGGCAGAAACACTATTTTACACCTAAGTAGGTGTAAACTGCAGATGTTGTACTTATGCAAGTATGAGTAATATAACTTATATACTGATAAGAGACCCCTAGATGAGTAGAAATTGGACAACTGGGGCACTTTAAAATGAGTTGTCAGGACAATGCACTACCAGTGAGGTGAGCCCCCACACAGGAGAAAGATTTTAGGTATTTATAAAATGTGAAATATTTTCCCCAAACGTACCTCCACATCTAAACTTTCACTTAATCGATGTATTGGTAAAGGTGAAAGTGCACCAATATTGCCCATTTTTATAAAGTTGGGGGCAGGAAGGAAAGACAATTGATGTACAAATAGTTTCCATGATGAGGAAAAAATAATGTAAAAAGATATTTGTGGAAACGCCTTAATTTCCTAACTCTACATGCACACTAAACAGAGACGCCTCACAAATAGGATTAAAGAAAATCTCTATAGGTCAGACATAAATGAATTAACTCTCCATTTGTGTCCTTGTGTTACACAGATTGTAAGTTTCACTCGTACAGATGGCAGTTTGGTTGGTTAGGTAGCAGTCATTAAACTCTGCAATACATAAGTAGGAATCGCAGAATTTTCAGCTTTTATCAATTAGACCTTCTGCCTTTAACTCACCAGCTGGCATAACTTCTCCAGGTGTGCCAACTCAGCCCGACCCTTCAGGTTCACAGACTGTCGACCATGCAGATATTTCATCAATTGCTTTTCTTTTCCCGAAAGATAGTGGTGGTAACCCGCATGTAATGTACTGTTGGAGTCATGTTTTTCTCAATGACACAGCTTCAAGTTCATGTTTTAAATAAACAATTCCTCTCATAATCATGCCAAAAAAATTACACTATGGGATATTTCACAGGAAAAACTGGTCTCCGGTCTGTCTCAAATATTTATCATCAAAATCCTGCACTTAATAGGCTGTATTTGAGGTTGAAATTCATGGGTCATTTGTAAATAAAACTTAAGAACTGTTGCTGGAATAAAAAAAAGTGCTGGAGGAATGTCAGGTCTCACAGAGGTTGGTTTCATACAACACTTAAATCCAGAATTTGGCAGCATGGGTAAAGTGGCCTGAGGAAACCCTAGCAGAAGTAATTTGTCATGGGCTATAAAACTAAAGGATAAATTACCTCACGTTCACCTCCAACCTACGACACTTACTGAATTACCGGAGGTTAAATTAATTGAAAATGACTTACACGGGAGACACATTCAAAAGGAAAGCCAAGGAAGTTCTCAATCTTTGAGTATTCCACGAAGAACTGGAAATGTACGTTTTTTCAGGTGATTAGAATTTGTACTGTAAAGGTACCTTAGAAACGCACACAAAAAGACCATTGACAATTGTGTAGTCTGTGGGCTCAATCTTGGATGCCGAGCATATAGCCCAGATGCAAATGCAAATTGCTCACCAGATAAATGTTAATTGCAGAGAGTTCATTATTTACTGGGTGTGCAATTGGGTACCACAGACTGGGGTAAAATGTGTTAATAGTACACGTGACCTCCACATTTAAGATGTTTGAACAACATATGCGAGGCATTTGTCCAGATGATCTACAATAGGTTTGACTTGTTGAAAACTGACTTGGCCAAATTCCACTTGGATGTAAAATTTGCACCTGGATTTTAATACCAATCCAGGTGCAGAGAGGAGTTAGGACCTCACTCAGTATTACACACTAGTCTGAATCGTGTCCGATGTAATCAAAGTGTTTCTAAAAATAACCTTCATTTGGAAGGCTTAGCCAATTTTCAAACTGAAGGGCCCCTGTTAATTAAAATAATTAATCAATAATTCAAGGGGGGTGTTGGAACTGGCCCTTTCTGCAGGGTCACCCTCAAACCTTTGGTCCTCCTCCTCCTCCTCCTCCTCCCCTTACCCTGACCTCGTTTTGTTGACTTTAGCACTCTGGGCACTTTACCACTGCTAACCAATCCTAAAGTGCATGTGTTCTCTCCCTAAAATATGGTAATATTGGCTTTTCCACAATTGACTTCTTTAATTACGTAGGAGTTCCTAGCAAAGTGCACTACATGTAAATTAAATGTTACTAGTGGGCCTGTAGCACTGATTGTTCCACCCACTCAAGTAGCCCTTTAAAAATGTATCAGGCCTGCCACTGCAGAGTCTGTGTGTGCAGTTTTGAACTGCTATTTTGACCTGGCAAGTTCAGCTACTTGCCAGGCCCAAACCTTCCCTTTTATTACTTATAAGTCACCTCTAAGGCAGGTCGTAGGAAGCCTTATGGGCAGGGTGCAGTGTATTTAAAAGGTAGGACATGTACTTTTGGGATTTGCATGTCATGGTAGTGAAAAACTGCTAAAGTCATTTTTCACTACTGCAAGGCCTATCTCTCCCATAGGTTAACATTGGGATTGCCTTAAAATATCTTTTAAGTGTAAATTAAGGGCAATACTTGTTTTCGGTCCAGGGAGGACCTGGCCTGGCAGTTCAGACTCGAATGTTCCCATGGGGAGCAAGGTCAAGACTGATTCGCAAATGGCTAGGTTTAAACTGGAATGGCATGGGGAGCAAATAAATGATGGACTTGACCCCTGACACCACCAAATCAGAACGTTGCTCGAATCAAGGAGATTCTGCCTGAAATATGAGCTGCTGTGCTACAGGAGGGACTGCCACTTTGCAAACTGCTTTGCTGTGTTGGCCGGTGGCCTACTAATTGCTGTGCTGTAGGAGGGACTGCCACTTTGCTAGGATGGACTGGACCTGTTCTGTACATCCTTGAACCTAAGTTTCTCCAGGGGCTTGTTGGCTTGCCTCCTGTTCTCTGAAGTCTCAGGGTCACAAAAGACATCTTCTGGTGCGGCTGGACTCTGTCATTCATGACTCCTACCTTTGTCTGTGGTATCCCCACTAGTCCTGGGCATCAGAAGTGGGGTCTGCAGCTGTTTTCTGCAAAAATCAATTTAGTGACCCCTTTGCGCTGATTGGAACCGACGCCATGCCCTCTGATATCGACGCAGTGCCGATTCGACGATGACACAGGTATGGACTAGGAGGTTTGACGATGATGCATTGATGATCTGGAGATGCCACTGTGAGGCTCGACTTTGATGCAGCACCGATCCTTTGACACCGATTGTGAGGCTCAAATCCGATGCATCAACTTGACTGCTTGAATCGGAACCAACGTATCAAGTCTTCGACGTCGGGGCTTTCTCCATATAACAATACTTTTTCAGCAGGCCCTGTGTGGGTCCTGTAGCTAGCATGCTTTCCATCATGGATGGCCTGGAACTTTGGATTTACCCCAGTGTAGCCAATCTTAAGTAACCTTTAAGCGCTATTGACTTCAAAGCACTGTTTATGGATTTAATATTTAAATATTCATATCTCAACTTCTACTGATTGGATTTTTGTCGTTTGGGTCTTGTTTTACTCAGATAAATATTCTATGTTTTTCTAAACTGGTTTGGAGTCTTTTTGTGGTGTTTTCTCTGTTTTAGTGTGATCAAAGTGTTGCACAAATACTTTACACATTGGGGCCGATTCCGATTCGGGCCGGAAAACGTACCGACCGACTCAGAGCCGGAATTCATTCCGACCGACACGTACCGGTGCAGCCCGACCCGCAAAGTACGATGAGAAGCGTGCAAAACCCGACCGACTCGTACGGAACACAAGCCGAACGACCGAGCCGCGCGGAAAACAGCAATCTGGCCGGAAAAACACGTGAATCGAACCGACCGACACGCACCCGGAACAATACCGAACGAAACGTACCCGCGAACTCCTACCCGCCAAGTACGATGCAATGCGTGGAAAACACGACCGAGTCGCACGGAGGACAAGCCGTACGACCAACACGCATACAAAACTGCGAGCCGAAGCAACCCAAAACACCGCGACCAACGCGTACGCAGCATAGAAAACAGCACAAACACAGCGTGAACGACTCGGAGAAGCTCGTACGAGACAACTGCAGGGTCCGACTCGGTCACAAGAACGTCTCCTACATGCACTAAAAGTACAAAGGGAAAATACACACAAAAAAGGCCAAACAAGCAATTACAAAGCCAATAAATACTGGGGGGGGCAGGGAACAGAGACACACCCACAACTCCACCCATATAAAGGACACAAATCCCTACCATGATCCTTTTCAAATTCAAATTACCTGCCAGCACTCAACAGACAGCAACCACACACCCACAGCTCATCCATCACACAAGCCACACACCATCAGCACCTCAACAAATAGCACCCTCACATACACCCAGCAAAACACACACTCACACACCCTCACCTGCACACCAACACACACATCACTCACCATCACCATGCCCCCAAAGAAGAATCATAAGTTCCTAGATAGTGAATTGGAAGTCCTGGTAGATGAGATCCTCAGGGTAGAGCCACAGCTGTTTGGTACACTGGTCCAACAGACACCCATGTCGCAGAAAACCAAGATGTGGGAGAGGATCGTCGACAGGGTGAACGCACAATCACCATGTTCGCGCACAAAGGTAGACATCCAGAACAGGTGGTATGACGTGCGCAGGAGGGTCAGGGAGCTGTTGAAGAAGGACTACCTCTTGAGCCAACACACCGGCAGTGGCCCTCCTGCCAAACCAGTATACCTTAGGCCCTGGGAGGAGAAGGTGCGGGCCATCCTACCACCAGTGAGCGTATATGGACTAGAAAACATCCCAGAGCCTGGTAAGTACACAACAAATGTACACAATATTGTGCCACAATACACACACATCACTGTCAAGGGGAGAGTCAAACCATGCACCCTTAGCAAATACACACCAACCAGAACAGAATCATCCCAAAATGTGTATGTCAGTCAGATAAACACAACACATGCCATCTCATAGTGATATGTAACTGTGTCATCACATGTACAAACACAACTACAACTACAGCTAGGCAGTGGCACAAATATAACTAACAAACACATCCAGACATGTAGCCACCACTACAACACCACCTCACAGTGAAGCCCACTGAAAGGAAGGAATTCTGTGTATGCTGGGCAAGTCAGTGTAGCCAATAGCATCATGGGAGTCGTAGTCACAGATATTGCCCACCCTCACAATGCGCTCTTCAACACCACCATGAACCATGCTCACATCACAGGGAGTGGAAAACAACTGACAAGATGGCTGACACTGGCTACTGCTGTGGGGAGCACAAGGTCCTGCTGGCAACTGTGTACCAACCAACAGCAGGACACCACTGACTGACATCCTGAAAGACAACTTGCACTCCCTGCAACGGAAGCACATTCCATGGTGGAAATCTGGCTGGGTGGGAAGGAGGACTGACAGCACTGACCATAGTTACCAGCAGCTCCACTCACACACACACCCCTAACACAAACTCCACACAACTCACCTGGGAGAATGCATTGCCTCACACTCTAATCAAATATCCCACAAAGAACCACAACCCTGGGTCATGCAGTGTGAAGCACAGGGACACACATGTGACTTGCAGCAAAACTAACCCCAGGATAACACTGTCAGCCATCTTGTCAGCACAGGCACACAACCCCACAGGGAAGCAGAATCAAAAGGAAGGAAGCATGGGCAAGCTGGGAAGTGGGGTGTAGGCAATAGCATGATGGGAGTGGTAGTCACAGCCCAACATCCCCCACCCACATGGCCCAGCAAGCTCACACCCAAGCATGCACACCTCACAGGGAGTCAAAAGCCACTTCAAAGATGGCTGACACTGGTGCTCAGTTGTGGGGAGCACATGGCCCTGCTGGGAACTGGGCACCAAGCAACAGCAGGACACCACTGTCAGCCATCTTGCCATTGCTCTCACACTCACACACAGTGAAGTCCACCCAAAAGCAAGTAAGTATGGGCATGCTGGGAAGTGGGGTGGAGGCAATAGCATGATGGGAGTGGTAGTCACAGATATTGGTCACCCCCACAACTGTCCCATCAACACCACCCTGAACCATGTGCACATCACAGGGAGTGGAAAACAACTGACAAGATGGCTGACACTGGCTACTGCTGTGGGGAGCACAAGGCCCTGCTGGCAACTGTGCACCAACCAACAGCAGGAAACCACTGACTGACATCCTGAAAGAGAACTTGCACTCCCTGCAATGGAAGCACGTTCCATGGTGGAATATCTGGCTGGGTGGGAAGGAGGGCCGGATGTCAACCAAATACAACCAATGCAGACCATGTACACACCCCAACATTCACATAGAAATGCCCAAATAATGCAGGACAATGTGCTACACCAATATCAACCTCTGACTGTGACAACTTAGGACAATGCAATGTACAGGCCTGCATCCAGAGGCACAGTCACAACTGTCAGGTGTGTCAACCATTGATGCCTGCAGAAACATAACATACATTGTGTGTGTCTCCCAAAAACAGGTGATGATGGGGACACAGCAGCAGACGCTGAGGAGTCCCCGTCCCAGGCTCAAGAGGATACGGAGCTCACTGGTGTGGAACAGCCTCTGCCCTCCTCGGATGAAGAAGACCTACCTGGCACCTCCGGAGAAAGTCATCATGCAGCACCAGCAGGACCATCAGCTGCACCCCCTGCACCCACCCCTCCAACGACTGTCAACACACATACCACCCCTGCCGACATGGACAGACCAAGGAGCACCACCACCACCAGCACAGGGACCCTGGACCAAAGTGGGGCCATGGACACCAACACCACCAACAACCCCCAAGGGGGCCCAGGGTCACCTGTGCGTGCCACCTCAGGTACTGCACATGTCGCCAGGGGTGGTGGGAGGGGTGGGAGACATAGGTCGCTGATCACAGAGGGGTCTGGACTGCATGATGACCCACAACTGGCACGCATAGCCGATGCGTACTAGTCCAGCACCGGAGAGCTCAGCCAGGTAGTGGGTCTCCTCAGGGACATTAAACAGCAGCAGGCTGCCCATCATGCCCGCTTGGACTCACACATGTCCCGCGTGAAGTCCAAGTGGGACACACTGCAAGAGATGACGGCGGTGCATAGGGACATATTACAATGCCTCCGCCAGATGAGCAGCAACCAGTCAACACCTCCCTGTGTGCCCACAACATCTGGTGCTGAAACAACTGCAACTGCCACAGGGAGGGAGGATGACTCTGGCAGAGAGTCCCCTGCACCGCAGCAGCCTGCACTTGAGGTTCC
Organism: Calotriton arnoldi; assembly: GCA_963921515.1. Taxonomy (NCBI): domain Eukaryota; kingdom Metazoa; phylum Chordata; class Amphibia; order Caudata; family Salamandridae; genus Calotriton; species Calotriton arnoldi. The sequence goes on from CAWUFW010000795.1 coordinate 886,009, forward strand.
CCCCCCAAAGAAGAGGGGTCGTCCGAGGAGGGGCATCTGAGAGGCCGATGGCCATGTGCAACCACCAGGAAGCCAAAACCTGTTCTGGATAATCACCTTTGTGCGCAAACTGTTCACCCTGTTGACTGCAACACAACTCCCCCACATGACATGGGGAGTACAAGTTGGACCAATGTCTCAGATGACTGTGGACTTGATACAGGACATTTCTGCTACCAGGACTTCCAATTCATCTAGGAACTTTGGATTGCAATCAAAATGTACAGCACTCACCATCCTGTGCACTATTCACACACATGTATGACAATAAACACACTAATACACCATACCTGCCTCTGTCGTGATTCCAACGTGGTTTCTGTCATGGAGATGATGACCAGCGAAATTACACTGTGCATGCTAACTGCTACAGCAAGTACAACACAGGCATGTGAGTCATGGCAACGTGACACATATGAGGGAGACACACCACCAGGGCTACACAACAAATACACACCTAGGCCATCTGACTCATTGCCTACACTGATGTTGCCAGGAAATACGGTGCAATGCACAGACACAACACCTATTCACAGTCTTTGTCAACTAGCCCACTGGTGCAGTAAGCAAATGTCAGTTAAATGTGTGACCACAGACAACGCACATCACAAAGTGAAGCACAGGTTTATTACACATTTGCAACATGTTGTAACCACTACAGATGCAAGGTAATCCCACCTGGCAGCGGGCACACAGTCAACAAGTGTAGAAGGAAGGAAGTCCATGGGTGTGGCGCACATCACCTGTAGGGACACGACAGCTACCACCCTGGAAGTCGAATCACGGTGTCGGGGATCACAGTTGACCAAACGACTCTGAAAGTACCCTGTGAAGGACAGAAATGACACACAGTCAAAAGCACTGAAGAACAGGACAGAACTGCAATACTCATGCCCAATACATGTCACAAGATACCCACCCAGAACCAAGTTAGCATGTCAACACTGTTGGGGAGTACAGACTACCTGTAAGGACACATCGCTACACGCATACAGTCATGTCGCACATGGACACACTCAAACAGCACCAGAGCACCACCAACACATGTCATGCAAACTCACATCATTGACATGACATCTCTGGATACTCACATTCAGCTGAAGAAGTTGGTGATGAGCTGTGTGCGGACATCACCATCACCATCATCATCATCATCACTGGCATCGTGGTCCAGGCCAGGATCCTCCACAGGTGGCGGATGTTGGTCATCGTCATCCAGGATGAGAGGCAACTCCTTCCGCACTGCCAGGTTGTGTAGCATGCAGCAGACGATGACAATCTTGCACACCTTTGCTGGGGCATATGGGAGGGCCCCTCCTGTCTTGTCCAGGCAGCGGAAGCGGCTCTTCAGGAGACCAAATGTCCGCTCAATCACTCTCCTTGTCCGACCATGTGCCTCATTGTAGCGCATCTGGGCTGGTGTCACAGGGTTCCTGAGGGGCGTCAGCAACCACGGCATGTTGGGGTATCCGGAGTCACCTACATACAGACAATTGCACATTAGCTGAGTTGGAAAAGAGGGTGGAACACTACATTGCAGAACACACACAATGGTACAAAGTCAGTACACACCAACAAGCCAGGCACGCTGGTTCCGCATCTGTGACATCATCCTCGGGATGCGACTACTCCTCATCACGTAGGCATCGTGTGCAGAACCGGGGAAACGGGCACACACGTGTGAGATGCTCATGTCTGCAAGACAGACCACCAGTGCATTGACCGAGTGGTAGTGTTTGCGGTTCCTGTATGCCTGCTCTTGGGCCTGTGGTGGTACCAAAGCCACATGTGTCCCATCAATGGAGCCAATGACATGCGGCATCCTCCCCAGGGCATAGAAGTCACTCTTCACGTCAGTGAGTTGTTGGAGTCTAGGGAAATAGATGTACTGGTTCAGGTATATCAACATAGCCTCCAAAACATCGCGGAGCACACGGCTGAACATGGTCTGTGACATCCCACCAGCAGTCGCCACAGTGTGTTGAAAGGTACCGGTGGCAAAGAAGTGTAGGGCTGCCATCACCTTCACCTTGGGGGTCAGCGCTGTAGGGTATGTCCGGCCAGCTTGCAAATGTGGGGCCAACCGCACCGTCAATACCTCAATCAGCGGCCTGGTGAAGCGGTACCGTCGGATGCAGTCCCGTTCCACCATGGTTGCAAGGTCAGGGAATGGTCTATGGACAGCTGGTGCCCTGCAGTGCATAGGTGAAGAAAGAAAGATTGTCAGTCACCCCACATATGTGGCATTGAACACACTCAATATCACATGATACATCATTATGAGGCACAAGTACATGATGTGTGCAGTTCCGTAAGGACATGTATGGCACATACATGGCCAACATCTAACATCACAGTTCAACAAGTGGCATCAATAAGTCCCAGGTTGTGCCATGGGATATCATGAGGCCGTGTCACAGTTCCCATCTCCTGCTGCCACGTTCCAAACACACCCCACAGTGACATGTGAGGACAGATGTGCCCCAGGCATCACAGCTCAACGACAGGTAGATTCCCAGGGACCCTGTATTGCCACATGGACACTGGCATGACATGGTGTATCATGAATACACCACAGCAAAACAACCATGACCCCCACAGGTAGTGGTCCCTGTTGCCTCGGCAGGACAGACATGGACGTCTGTGACACACACACGCACAACATCAAAGTCCATGCACAAACAACGTGGATGTGGAGACTGTCTCCCATTGTGCACATGAAATCAGAGACATTGTAAACACAACATGCACACAGACTGTGGAGGACCATCACTATTGTGCCAATGGGTCACCCTGGGATAAACATACCGTCCCACATGGGACTCAGGGGGTATGTGACATGACATACACATACACCACCATGAAATGTGACCATGCCACATGCTCAGATATGAACAGTTGCACATCACAGTGGTCATGTACACGAAACACCAAGGATTCTGTCCCCATGAACACGTGCACAGCCTGGGAGTGGCTGCCTCCAAGTGACACCCACAGACCAACATGTTCACCCCCATACACGGAATAGGTAATGCAGCCTTACATGCCTTAGGATACAGTTTGGACAGGCTGTGGTGTTGTAGGTGTGCCCCTCACTCCCTGGGAAGTATATGTGGCTGGCATATGTCCACCTGTGACAGGCATGGTGACATATGCCAGTGACTTGTACAGGGACGCGTTAGACAGCAATGGACCGATCGGTGCGCACACATTGGCCATTGCATTCAATGTGTGCTGGTACGCGTTGTATTCGCAATACGTGTTGGACAGCAATGGACCTATCGGTGTGCACACATTGGCCATTGCATTCAATGTGTGCTGGTACGCGTTGTATTCGCAATACGCGTTGGACAGCAATGGACCGATCGGTGTGCCCGGCTGGCCCATTGCATTCAATGTGTGCGGGTACGCGTTGTATCCTGGGTACGCGTTGAACAGCAATGGACCGATCGGTGTGCCCGGCCGGCCCATTGCATTCAATGTGTGCGGGTACGCGTTGTATCCTGGGTACGCGTTGAACAGCAATGGACCGATCGGTGTGCCCGGCCGGCCCATTGCATTCAATGTGTGCGGGTACGCGTTGTATCCTGGGTACGCGTTGAACAGCAATGGACCGATCGGTGTGCCCGGCCGGCCCATTGCATTCAATGTGTGCGGGTACGCGTTGTATCCTGGGTACGCGTTGAACAGCAATGGACCGATCGGTGTGCCCAGCCGGCCCATTGCATTCAATGTGTGCGGGTACGCGTTGTATCCTGGGTACGCGTTGAACAGCAATGGACCGATCGGTGTGCCTGGCCGGCCCATTGCATTCAATGTGTGCGGGTACGCATTGTATCCTGGGTACGCGTTGAACAGCAATGGACCGATCGGTGTGCCCGGCCGGCCCATTGCATTCAATGTGTGCGGGCACGCGTTGTATCCTGGGTACGCGTTGAACAGCAATGGACCGATCGGTGTGCCCAGCCGGCCCATTGCATTCAATGTGTGCGGGTACGCGTTGTATCCTGGGTACGCGTTGAACAGCAATGGACCGATCGGTGCGCACCCATTGGCTATGGCCTGGCCTGGCAACGGACGCGTTTTCAAATTTTGAACGAGTCTGATGCTGTAAATTCAGTTGGTCACCCACAACAATGTTGCAAATTCATGGGTGTCATGAAGTTGAACTTTTGAAGGATGCTGTGGGCGTGTGTAAGTGGTGCAATTCCATGGATTGGCCAGATTCAGAAGATGCAAACGACTTGGACCTATCACTTTGGACACATGGGACAGTATCTGCCTCTGCAGCACACATATAATGCTGGCTGTTCCCCTGAGAGCTCACTTGCCTGCACTACATGCTCCAGGACGACATCTGCCACCACCACTGCTGCTGTATCTGCACCCTCTGGACCCTGCAATGGCACGTACTGTGGAGAGAGCCCCAGCCTTCAGCACTGAGGAGAACCAGGCCCTGCTGGACAGCCTCCTTCCACAGTACAGCAAGCTGTATGGGAAAGCAGGGGAGCAGGTGAGTGTTCTGTCCACTGCCTTTCTAAATGTGCATGTTGTCTGACTAGCAAGGCTAACAGTCTGCACGCCACTGGCTAGCAGGCTCACTGAGTAGTTGTCACCCCCCATAGTGTGTAGTTACATGCACTGAACAGGTATAGTGCAGTGACAGTGCATTTAAACAAGGTTTTACTTCCCAGGCAATGATACCATGTAGTAACTGCTGGCATACTGTCCATGGCCATCGTTGCACTGCCTGTGTACATCATGTGCCCCTGTGATTGAGACATGTATTTCCAACTGTGTAATGCACGGATATGTTGCATGTGTAGTAATGGCATTCTCACTTTGTCATCCTCACAGGTTGATGCCCACCAGAAGCAGCAGATATGGCTGACCATCGTCCGGGCAGTGAGATCCGTGGGGGTCTACAAGCGCCGGATCCGCAACTGCCAGAAGAGGTGGCAGGACCTTCGGGGCTGGACCCGGAGGATCGCACGGGTCCAGCTGAAGCTGTCGCCTCCTCGCAGGAGGGGCGGACACCGGACCCTGACCCCTCACATGCTCAGGATCCTGGCGGTGGTCTTCCCTGATCTGGATGGGCAGCTGAAGGCCAGAGAGCAGCAAGGAGGGGGTGAGTCCATGACTGCATTGTGAACTTTGTCTGCCATGCTATGTGCCCTCCTCTGGCCTGGTTAAACTTCCACAGTACATCAGTCATGTGGTCCAGGACCCATGTCCCTCTATTGTGCACTGCCCACTCCTCATCTGATACCCAGGTGTGGCCCTTACAGTCAGGGAATTGTGTGACTTGGGTACTGTGTCCTTGCAGTTTGCTTGACTCAAGGTGGGGGACAGCATCTGTTTCCCTAACTCTGTGGTGGGCATCATGGGTGGGTCCATTGCTTACACAATGCCTGTGTTCTGCCATGTAATCTGCGTGTTACTTTGATATGTGGTCCAATTGCTGAGCTGATCCACCACATGTGCCTGGGGTATCTGGCACACACCCATGCTGCGGGTGGGAACAATGTTTGGGCCCCAGGAGTGTGTATATTACGTGTGTCACACATACTTAGCCAGCTGCCTACTGTCCAGGGCTCATCCCTCATTCATGTGGGGCAGGACAGTCATGCCTACTCCAGGCCATACAATACACTCTGTACTCCCACTCCCGTGTATCAGCTGACACGTTGTGCTCAGTGATATGTCCCCTCAGGTGTCTGCCTCTGTGTCAGTGTGCTGTGGCTTCGTTGTCAGGACTGCTGGGGTGTTTCTCGGTTGGGGCTCAGCATGCCACCGGAGATGTGACCATAGGAGACGATACTTGTGTGACACATAGGTGTTTGATCACCTGACCGTGCAGACTGGGGTATGCGAATGTGAAGTTCAGGCAGCTGTTTCCCATTCACAGCAGATTGTGAGGTGCTCAGGTTCAGAGGGTTGTGTTACAGGTCTCCCATATGTCCAATCGGTATGACCTGGACAGATAAGGGTTCAGATGATGTGGTGTGTGGGGGATGTACATGTGCACTTGTTCAGCTCCAGGACTTGCATTCCCCATGACCTACTATTGTGACACAGTGCAGAGTGTTGTTGTCTGGCTGCCCTGCCCATGTGACTGGAGACAGTGATGTATGACTTAGCAGGCATGCCTGTGCCATGGCATGTGACTTCCTATGAGTGATCCTGCAGGGGAGTGACATGTGCTACATGCACACCATTGTGGCAATGGCTATCAGGACATGGGTGCATCATGGTGTCTGTCGCTGGTATGCATCACATGCATTTCCTATTTGACTCTGGGCATCCCTTTCATCCGGACACCTGTACTGACTCAGTGGCAAGAGTTGTGATGTGTGCATGTTCACATGCTTCACCGTGTTCTCTGCACTGTCCAACTACTGTGTAGGTGGTGCATGTGTCCACACTGGGGTATTGCCATCCAACAGACACCAGACAGATGGGTGCAAGGCCAGGTGGGATGTGAGTGCCATGGTTGACCATCAGACTGACAATTGGCTTCTCCTGTTCTGTTTGGGCACTTTTAGCAATGTTCAACTAAGGATGCCAGGGCTTGCTCTGTAATGTGCTGTACTTACTGTGGTGTGTGCGTTCGGTGCAGGTGACTGATGTCTGTCTGTTTCCCTATTGATTGCAGATACATCCACGGCCACAGGAGGGGACAGCTCCACGGACCAGGAGGAGCCGCAGAGCCAGACTGGGTCAGCAGCCGAGGAGTGGTCGGAGGGACCCAGTGGCACGGAGGGCGAGGGGAGCCACACCGAGGAGTCCTCAGCACCATCCACCTCAGCTGAGGACCACAGCAGCTCGGAGGATGACTCCCTTATGGAGGCGGGTGTCAGCAGCCACCACACCCCAGCTAGTGTTGCTGTCCCCGCCACCACCACCACCACCGCCCTCCCATCGGCTCCCATTCCCGAGGTCCGTGGAGGCTCCCATGTTCGGGAGCGTGTCTCCTTCGGGCCAGGCACCGCACCCCCTGCCCCTGTGTCCCCTGCTGCCCTGAGTGAGGAGTCTGTGTACCTCCTTCGCCAGCTCCATGTAGGGCAGACAGCGATGCTGAGTGTCCTCCATGCACACACCACTCTGTTGACTCAGCTGGTGTCGTTCATGGAGGGCATCTCATCGGGCATGTCTGCCCTACAGAGGGGCAATAGGTCCATGGACTCCTCCCTGACGGCAGCAGTGTCCCTCCTCCGACAGTCCCTCACCCCTCCTGCCTCTGCCCCATCCACACTCCCCAGCACCTTACCTGTCCCAAGCACACACACACCGGCACAGGCACACACCAGCACAGACACGAGCAGCACACAGACACACCCGCCACAAACAAGATGCACACGCACGCACAGTCAGGGGACTGAAACCACACTCACAGGGGATGGGGCCCAGGCACACACACACGCATCCACGAGCACTGCGCAGTCCTCAGTAGCCTCTCCCTCCAAAGCCCCCTCCCTTGCCTCACCTGCAACCCCAAAGACACAGCGGCTCTTCCTCAGTGACCTCGGCCTCTTCCCCTCCGATCCAGCTGATACAGCATTCAGGGGGAAGAGGAAGCCCACCCACACGGAGCGGAGTGCCCCTCGCCCCCGGACACCCTCCCCCAGGCGCAGACCGACTGACGCCCCCACCCGCAAGTCCCCCCGGACCCGGAAGAGCAAGACCCTGCCGCCGCCCTGCAGCTCAGGCACCAAGTCTCCTTCCTCCATCCCTCAGGCCCCCACTCCACAGGTGCCCCCACCACACCCTGCCCCAGGTTCCCCCACCCACAGATACACCATCCCCAAAAGGATCAGGCCTTCTCCCCCTGCCACTTGCTCTTCCGGCCCCACACCCCCGCTGCGCTTGTCTGTGCCACTGGTGTGGTGAGGGTGTCCTCCCCCTCTGTCCTGCCCACCTTACCTGATCCCCATTCTCCTCCCCTGGAGGTAGGCACTGCAGTGGAGTCCACTACCACCCGGTCTGACTTGGGCACTGCAGTGGGGAACCTGTCCACTCCATCTGCACGGCCCACTGCAGTCGTGCCGGCACCCACACCATCTGAGTCATGCCCCCCAGTTGTGCCGGCACACACCATGTCAGACACCTCCACTGCAGTTGTCAGTGGCTCTCCAGCACCCACCACCCCTTCCCTGCCTCCTTCTGGTGAGCCCTGATCCTGTCCCTGCGGTGCCTGGCCTGCCCCCCTGTATGCCCCTCCGAGGGGATTGTCCCTGGTTTTTATCAGTGCAGGCATGCGTAGGGTGACATCTGCCACTGTCACCCTGTTTTGACTTTCATGATGGACTGGCCATTGGCCTTTGTTTATTTTTTACATGACTTCAACTTTTGAACCCACATATGCTGAATAAAGCAACTTTCTGTTCTCTAGTGCTTTTGCTTCTGATGTACATGATGTTGATGATGCTAACCATGCCCTTGCTGCAGTGATGGTGATATTTGGTCTCATGAAAATGAAGTGTTACTGTGCAGGAACCCATGTGGTCCAGGGGGACTGTGTCCTATCCTGTGGTGTATCCATGTCATCCTTAGCAGCATCTGAGGGTGTCATGTTTTCAATATTTGGCAATGGGATTTCCTACTTACATTAGCAATGTCACATCTGTGGCTTCCACCCCTGCACATCTGTTGTGCTTGCCATTGTTCAATTAGTCTACTTCCCTGACCGTGTGGCCATCTCCACTGGACATGCAGGTTTGGGCATCAATGGGGAAGGACTCATCTGTGTTGTCAGTGCAACTTGCTATACATGTGTGTTGGATCTGTGCTGATGATTTCGTTGACACTCCCATGACCAGGCTGATGTGACGGGAGCCTTCATTTGGTGCTAATTGTTGACTGTGTGACCAAGTGTTCTGCTGACATGATGGAGCCCTACTGAGGCGACATATGGCACAGCTTTCCTCACACAGGAGTGGAGTCCCCTCATGGCAGTGTGTACTCCTGTGACATCGCCTGCGCCCAAGGTGTGTGTTGTATGAGCATGTCTGTGTGTTCACTTCAATTTTGCTGTGCATGCTGGGATCCCTAGTGATGTTCCTGTTTGTGATGCTTGCTGAGTCGACCTATGTTCCCCCAAAGTCTTCTCCCTGGGTTCTCTGTGATGTGGGTGCATGGCACATTACTGGTCATCAGGGTGTCACCCATAGGTGTGTTTGCTGTCAGGGCTGAGTTTGTGGGCAGACGCTGATGGGTCACAGTCAGGATTCCCCTTGGCACTTGTTGTTTACACCTGTCATGTGATTTCCGGTTTGTGTTAGCTTTCATTGGTTGTGACACGTTGTGTGTGTGACTGCTGGCACTCCTCAGGGTCAGGGCTGCAATGTTGGTAGTTGTCTATGTGTGTTCTTTGTGGGTGACCTTGGCTTCTTCATTGGTGTGTGACTGTGGCTGGGATCCCATTGGTTGGTGTGGTATTGCCGTCATGTCCATGTACAGCGTAGTGTGCAGTGTGTCAGACATTCAGGAGTCTTGTTGAGTGGCCATGTGTGATGTGTTTCTGCACCTTGGTTCCCACCACCCCCCTGGGATTGTCATGGGTGCATGTGCAATGTCACCAGTGCATGTGAGCTTCACTGCTGCACATTGTTGGAGGTCGAGGTGTGTGGTGTTGAGTGTGTGCAGATGAGAGTTGTTGCCCGGCTAGACCCCTGCCTCCATGTTGGCCTTGGCTTACTGGCCGTGCTGATTGATTTGTGCTTGTGTAGGTGTGATGGTAGTTTGTTGCTCAGGACACATGACTGTGGTTCACAGTGTGAACGACATCTAGCTTTGTCATCACAGTGGGATTGTAATGCAGCCCAGGGTCACCACATTGTGGGGGCCCTGGGGGTAGTGCTGTGGTGTCTCTGTGTCTTGCTGTGTCAGTTGCTGTTCCTACATGCTTGTGTGACATGTGTGATTTGTGCTCCCTCTCATCTGACAATGCCTGATTGCCCACATAGGGGATTTGGATCCATGAGTTACCTTTGTGTGGCACTGTATGCACATCTGTGTAATTGGTATTCAGGCCTCCTCATGTGTTGTGTGGTTGCCTGGGGACACTAGCACCCCCCTCACCTGTTGTGTTTGATGTGCAGTGTGGGTCTGCCTGTTTGTGTTTGTGCATCTGCACCACTGCATTGGCATATCTTTAGTGTGCCATTGGCTGTATGTTGTTTGGTGGGTTTCCCCTGCTGTCCCTGGGACTCCTAGGTCATCAGTCAGCACAATGATCATTGTTTGTGTGTCCCATTGCTGCCATGGTATGGTATCTGTTCACCTCACATCTACAGTCTCCACAGGGTATCTGCATTTGTGTGCCCATTGGTGCAAATATGTGGGTCTGCATTCTGATGGTCACTTCTGTCATTGTGTCATTGATGAATGTTGACAGTGTCAGCCCCCATGGGTGATGTTTGTCTGCACATGGCCAAAGGTATGTCTTATTTGCACTGCACTGTTTGCCTCCCCCAATCTATGTTGCTATGGGACACAAGCACTACTTTGCCACTGATGTGTTTGTTGTTCTGTGACCAGGAATCATCCATGCAGTTTGGCAGTTGCAGCTTTTTTCTTTGTCAACACTTACATTTTGGTCACTGTGATGATGGGGGTTTGGACCCCATTGCCACAATGTTCAAGATGTGCTTCAGCTATGGACCCCACACTTACATTTTGGTCACTGTGATGATGGGGGTTTGGACCCCATTGCCACAATGTTCAAGATGTGCTTCAGCTATGGACCCCACACTTACATTTTGGTCACTGTGATGATGGGGTTTTGGACCCCATTGCCACAATGGTCATGGCCTGCTTGCATTGTGGGGGCCACACACATTTATGTGTGGCACATGTGATAGGGGGTCACATTGTATGTTCAAAGTCATGTTCAGTGTTGTAGGCATTTGACACAGTCTACACACGCTTGTCATGGTGTTGGGGGGGATGTCTTTATGTTGCATTCTTTATGTTGGTGTGTGCTTGTTGTGTCATGTGTTAGCCATCCTGTGAGTGGGGGTGTTGTGGGTGGTAGGCATCCAGCCCCCCATGGGTAGAGGTGGTAGTAGTGGTAGGCATCTGGCACCCCCTGGGTAGAGGTGGTAGTAGTGGTAGGCATCCGGCACCCCCTGGGTAAGGGTGGTAGTAGTGACAGGCATCCAGCCCCCCCTGGGTAGAGGTGGTAGTAGTGGTAGGCATCTGGCACCCCTTGGGTAGAGGTGGTAGTAGTGACAGGCATCCAGCACCCCATGGGTAGAGGTGGTAGTAGTGGTAGGCATCTGGCACCCCTGGGTAGAGGTGGTAGTAGTGGTAGGCATCTGGCACCCCCTGGGTAAGGGTGGTAGTAGTGACAGGCATCCAGCCCCCATGGGTAGAGGTGGTAGTAGTGGTAGGCATCTGGCACCCCCTGGGTAGGGGTGGTAGTAGTGGTAGGCATCTGGCACCCCCTGGGTAGAGGTGGTAGTAGTGGTAGGCATCTGGCAACCCCTGGGTAGAGGTGGTAGTACTGGTAGGCATCTGGCACCCCCTGGGTAGGGGTGGTAGTGGTGGTGGGCATCCGGGCCCCTATGTGTATATGTGGCATTGCTGATGGCCATCCCGCCCCTATGGTGCTACTGTTGCTGGTGTGAGTAATTTCTGCATCCCTCTGTGTGTGTGTGATGTGTCGGGTACGTGTAGTTTATTTTTGTGGTTGGTGTCTGACTTACCTTCTGCGCCGTACGCGTCCGTGCCTGTTCCGGTAGTAGATGTAGAGTATTGGTAGGATCGGCACGATGGGATTCATGGTTGGTTCGTCTCGTTCGTCTTTCTCGTTGCTTCGCCTCGTCGCTGGCGTGTTCGTCTCGTAGCCGTGGATCGTGTTGTGGCGCGAATCGGAGCTTATGTGCGCCTCGCCCGGATGCTTTGACGTGCCATGCGTAGCGACGGGTTCGGCGCGTACGGAAAGCGCATCGTACTTGTCCGGCCGGACGGGGCTGCATTTTGGCTTCCGTGTGACTCGATTCTGCGTTTACGGATCCGGCTCGGTCGGGGAACAGGACCTGGATTGGGTGAGTACGACTGGGTCGGAATCTATGCTGTTGTGCGCATCGTACTTGCTCGTTCGGAATAATGTGCGGATCGGTCGGGAAACAGGCATTCGCATGGCTTTTTTCCCGACCGAATGGTGTTAGGTGCGCCTCCGACCGAGATCGGAATCGGCCCCATTGCCTCTTAAGTTAAGCCGGACTGCTCTGTGCCAAGCTACCAGAGGGTGAGCAGTACTACTTGGACAGGGTGCATACCTCTGCCAACTAGAGAACCCATTTCTACAAGTGGGAAATAGATGGCCCAAATGGGCCACTAGTACTCTTGACACCTTTGAGATCGGAAAGCCTTGTATGGTCCTTACACTTCCCAATTCTTTAAACTGAAGCAAAGTATTGGCCTCCCAATCCCAATATATTCTTTGAGTGATACAATGTGTCTTTTCACCTTACTTGCTCGTGTTACAAATATGTTGAAGATAGCTTCAAAAATGGGCAACTTGTCAATTTCTTTGCCATAAGTGAAATATAAATTGAAATAGGTAGATCTACATTGCTTTGTTATCTTCCATTAGATCGGAATGGTGCAAGAGGTTGCTGTCAAAATTCACGATCTCCAAAGAACAAGGATCCTTAGGGGCTACAATTTAATGCAATAATGCAGTCAACAGCATTTAGAAAATCAGCCATAAACAATTAAAGCAAACAGAACAGGTATGGTCCACAAAAATTATAAGAACCTCAGATCATTCAAAACATCCATTGACAATCTGGTATTCCATAAATGCAATCCATAAACTAACTCAGACACTGCCACCCCCCCAGTGAGAATATGCATCACAAAGTATCTATTGCACAAAGACCTGCTTCTGAATCATTGAATCATGCACTTACTGATGCATAGTTGAAAGATGGCTCATCCACAATTGTTAACAAACTCACAACCTCCAGGATTCAAAATGGTCCATAAATTAAGAGAGGATAAAAAAGAAGGTGGAGTTGCCCTTATTGACTATACCAATCTTGTACATGCATGGAAAAATCTCCCCAAACCTAATCATCTTTCAAATGCATGAAAGAAAGAAATGGGAGATTTAACCTTACACCTACAGACACTCGCATCATAAATCCTAATGACTGATGACTTTAAAAAGTGGTCACACACTAGAGCCAATCAAAACATGAATGTAGTAGTTGGGTGACATTACTGAATTCTCATGTTAGGGTGAGAGTGAAAAATATAGTGTCATTTCTGAGAATTGGAAGCTCGAATGCAGCATCAGACAGAGCTGTCCACTGACCCCTCTTTTGTTTACCTTTGGGGCAGAGCCGTTCACAGGAGTACTAAAGAAGGAAATTCTGTTATTGGAATTAAGATTATAGATATGACTCATGTGGTGTCCCTTTATGCAGAAGGCACACTGGTGTCCCTTTATGCAGAAGGCGCACTGGTGTCCATCGCTGGCTTGACCTGTGAGGTTGGTGGCAAAATTACTCTAAATAATTAGCATATATAATGAGGTAGAACGAGGACCTGATTTTGGGCCTGCACTGGCAACCAAAGTCATTGGAGTATCTGTGGTGTGTGTGCATTGGCGCCATGTTGCCAAACGTTTGCCAGCGAAGAGGGACAGGAAAAATGCACCATATCTTATTAGATATGGCACATTTATTCCTCTCTCCCTTTGATGCAGGGCAGCGCAGCAAGTTTGGTGCTGCATTGCGATGCATCAAAGAATTAAAAATCTGGACCACAATCTCACTCACTATTTGTCAATTGACTCACACACAAATGCTTATACATATAGACACACTTGCTCAGACATGCTCTTGCTCTCTTGCACTTAAGCACACTCTCACCCACAAGCAAGCATACAATATACATTTGAAACCATTTTTCCTTACTACAGCTCCTACCAAAGGTCTTGAGTGTGCTCTACTTTTTATTACAGTAAAAGATAATAAAATATTATTCACTATTAGTATAATGAAAAACAGGCAGACAATAATGAATGTGGAGACATCCCTGTGTTCTTGGCACTGATTTTGACACTTGTGAGGCCAGGGGTCGCAAAGGCTGTGCCAGAGGTCGCAAGGGGCAAGCCAAGAGTTGCAGGTGCGACTCTAAATGACATCCTAAATGACGTCCATGTGTTCCTTGTGGCACTTGTGTTCTATTTAGTTGTACATTAGGGATATTCTAAAGTGCAGAAATGGGTTTTGTTGCATCGCGATGCAATTTACTGCGCGTGCATTGCCGCTGGCAGGGTCGGATTGGTAACGTGGGCACTCGGGAAATGGCCAAAGGGCCGGTAGCAGAGTTCTAGCTGTGGGCTGCTTTTTTGGGCAGGCTGCGGGCTGTCTGTACTGTTAGGATGCCGCCAGCGGCCCAGTGAGTGCCTGAGTGGCCTTTCTAGAGGCAGATGGGCGGAGGTACACTCCTTTTCTCTCGCTGGGACGGCCCATTATTGTATGCTGATTGAGCAGGGGCAGGGGTCTGAGCAGAATTGGTCTCACTTGCATTCATGTGTGGCTCAGCAGTGTGAACTAACCTGTGCATTTTTTTGTTATCTAAGTGAAGCTAATAAAACAAGGGGGCGTGGCTAACCGCCAAGCATGGCGGACGCAAACTAGAAGAGCTCCTTGCCCGGCCTCGTGAATCCTGCAATATCCTGCAGAGCTGAAGCTTACCAGTGGGGCCTACCCTCATGGCTGGGTCCCGGAACTGAGCGGGGGATCGGCGCGGCGCCGTGAGCAGAGCGCTGTGAGGAGCAGCTTTACCCCCTGCCTCAGGGCTTCTCTCCATGTGGCCGAGGAATCACGGAGGTGCGGAGGGGCCTCTGCAGCAAACGGATGGAGGCTGAGGCGCCATGCTGCCGGAGCTGGAGGAATGATATGGCGGCCGGCCGGAACTGTGCCTTCTCTACCGGCTTGGAGCACTAGAGTGAGAGCGCCCTCCTCCCTTCAGGCCCGCTGAGTGCTGCATGCTGACTCTACGCAGAGAGCGGTGGGTGCTGCGCTGGGAGGCCGCAGATGTTGGAAATGGTCGGGGGCCCTCTGGATACACACAATGATGATTGGGACCGGAAGGCCTAAGTAACCGACTCCCCTGTGGACGGAGTGCTGTGGCGGCAGACTGTGAGCGGCGGTGGCCCAACCTGCCTTCTGACTTTGGGTCTCTCTCTCTCCTCCGGTGGTGGCGGAGGAAGCTTGGAGACTTCTCTCCTGCCCCCCCGGACGTGCGGGGCGGCTGCTGGGGACTGACGCGGGACGCGGCCTGTGCACTGGTCGACCGGGCTGCTCTGCTGCTCTTCCCTGGGCCCCACCACTGAATAACGGATGCGTGCATAGAGAGAACCCGGCTCGGAGTGTAGCAGATGCCCTTTCCAAGGACAAGAGGCACTACGACATACGCGGGGAGCTGTGGTGAGCGGTGGGGGGGCCCCAGCCTATGAGCCCTGATTAGTAGCGTCTACGACCTGGGGCTCTCTCTACCCCCTCCTTCCCCCCCTTCCTTTCTCCTCCAGGATAGTGGACACCAGCACTGTATTATCATGTGTATATAACTGCTGAGACCTGGGGGGGCCACTGTGAACTCCATAAGTGCTGTGTGAGGGCGAGTGGAAGAGCCCCCTGCTTTGCTGGGAGAGGCACCTAGACAGAAAGGCCGCCTGGCCTGGCCTGGCATTAGACCTTCCTCCCTCCCCCCCGGTGTGTGCTGGGAATTGGACGGTGGTCTACTGGATGCTGCACAAGAGACTATGACACCGCCTGCTGTTACGGGCCCCCCCACCCCAGCAGAAGAGATATGTGAGGGGGCCGGGGGTGAATGTAGTAAATCGGACGACAAGCGGAGGGAATACTAAAGGTCTGTCATCTGTCCGCTTCTGCCAGTCTGGTTGGTACCTCTGTCCAGTGACTTGGAACCTTGCTCCTGTGCGGTTTTGGGGGTGCACAGCCACGACCTAAGGACAACGCTGACCCATTGCACAGACTTGAGTTGGCAGCGGAGAGACGCAGGAACTCATACGCTAATTGTTCAAATACGAGTAGTGAACCCTGCCTTTCGTTGGTGAAAGCGCCAAGTCTGGACTTCGACACATGCTTGACGAGAATCTCTGGCGGTGAACCAGCGATGTATTGCGCAATACAACGAAATGGGACGCACCAAAGGCAAGCTCCCTGAGACAGCCGCTGCAAGCTCAGGGTCGCAGGGAGACACAGGCACCCAGCAACCACTATTAAGTTGTATATTGCCCACGAACATGGAATCACCACCAGACAAGCTAGACCTCATTCTACAAGAGGTGAGAGGCTCACGAAAATCTTTTGAGCAGCAGATTGGCTCCCTCACAACGGGATTCACTCTTTTAAAGGCAGACCACGCCAAATTGGCCGCGACGGTGACAGATAACAAAACAACGCTAGCGGAGCTGATACCACAACACAAGGAACATACAGAGCAACTCACTCAACTGAAACGGCAAATGATAGATCTCCAGGACAGAGTTGACGATGCAGAGGGCAGGAATCGCCAGAACAATGTCCGCGTCATCGGCATGCCGGAACGCAGCGAGGGCCCCAACGCCGCCAAGTTCATGAAACAATGTTTCAAAGACAATGTAGGCCCGGAAGGTCTCTCAGATTTTTCTGTGTGGAGAGGGCACACAGGATACCCTCGGGCCAGCCAGTGGCGGGGGCTCGCCCTCGCTCCATGATCGCTAGAATACTAAACTTCAGGGACCAAGACTGGTTACTCCAAAAGGCCCCCAATCCAATTTGAAAATCAAAGAATATCAATATATCCGGACTACACCAGGCTTGTGCAGCGCAAAAGGTCCTCCCTATCAGGCTACAAAAAAGAGGCTCAGGGCGTTAAACCTAAAATATGCATTGCTATTCCCAGCACGCCTGAAAGTCCTGCATGACCAGAAAGCGCAATTTTTCGAAACCCCGGAGGAGGCTGACGAGTGGCTGGAAGTAATGTTCCCCCCGACGACATCTGGGGCCTCTTCACAAAGCATACCACATAGTCCCAAGTCTACGACAAGTCTGAGATCAAGACGCAACAGACTGGCCCGTGGCTTTCAAGCTAGAAATCCCACCCTGGAGCAAGCCCTGAAGGGCCGTGAGGAGGCGATTGCAGCGGCAAGTACGCTTAGAGACCCGCACCCTCAGTCGACGTTGAATTCCTCAGAGGAGAACACTATTCACTCTGATTCTGAGAACAGTATAGCTCTGTTTAGCACTGTGACTCCTCAGACAGCAGATGATTTCATAGGATAAAAGTAACGTCCCTTATTTCCCGCCCCTCCCGGTTCTTTTTTGAACATGAAAGGCCATGCTGGGAGCGGATTGGACAAAGTATGCTGAGAACTGAGATTTGGTGAGATAATAGCCGACAACGGTGCATGTGCCCCTTCCCAGTTCTGCCAATATATGTGGTTAACTGTATCTAGGTCGGGCCTAGTGGGCTCGGTAACTGTACACACTACCATGCAGGGTGTAGGTAGCACCCCCCAGCAACTTGTGATGTGTTTAGTTTTCACTTTTTTGTGATCCTAGTTTGGACCAGAGCAGTTCCAGCTCTGGACCTAGTATTTCTGGTTAATGTAGGGGTTTTTAAGGGAACTGGCTTGCTTTACACATTACGAAATCTCTTACTGGCCCGAAGTCCCTGGTTTTCTATACGCAGCATTCACAAACATGAGACCACATGCTGGGCACTTATAATATAATCCCCTGGAACGCGCGGGGACTTGGATCCATACATAAACGTCATAGAATACAAGCGCAGCTCAATAGGCGCAGGGCCCAGATAGTGTTTCTGCAAGAGTCTCATCTCACCGACTCAGAGATCGGTAAATTGCACAAGAAATGGAAGGGCCAATTCTTCTCCACATCATACTCTGTATTTGCAAGGGGGCAACTGTATGGGTAAGGAGTGGAGTCCCGTTCGTAGCGTTAGAGATGCGAGCAGACTGAATGGGTAGATACACACTGGTGCGAGGAACGCTGGATGGCACACAGGTGGTGTTGGGCAGCCTTTATGCCCCAAACTTTGAACAAGACAAATTTCTTGCAGGTCTCAATGGGGTGTTGGTAGACTGGGTGGCCTACCCATGGATACTAGGGGGCGATTACAATGCGGTCATGGATACTATTGTGGATCACTCACACCCACCGATTCCTGGGGCAGGATCCGTTAAGCAAGCGGAGGCACTGTGCAGATGGTCGGAGGGGTGGGCACTGAGAGACATTTGGCGTCTTAAAAATCCAAGCAATAGGGAATACTCGCTTTTCTCCCCAACACACCAGCTCCACACGATAATAGACAGGATATTTTGTTCCATTCCCCTTGTTACGCAAGTGACTCACACTACATACTTGGGGAAGACTTTCTCCGATCACAACCCCCTAAAGCTCACGATCGGATGGGGCAGGATCCCCACACCGGTCCCCACTTGGAGACTGTGGCCACAGATGCTGGAGGACTCTGTTTTTCGGAACACACTGGCAGTAGGCATCACAAACTACTTTGCAGAAAATGCAGATACTGCCTCCACACGTCAGGTAGAATGGGATGCTTTTAAGACCGTCATACGGGGCATGGCCATCAGCACCACTGCAGGGGCGCGACAGGAACTACACAATAACCTCAAAATAGCTGAGAACACCATAAATGCGATAGAGCAGGAAGCGGCAAAGGATCCCACCAAGACAGCGGCATTGCAAGAGGCGCACATTAAACATGCTGAACTATTAGAGAGCCTCAGAGTAATGGATTAATGAGCGTACACTCGGATAAAACACACAGAGGCTGATAAGTCTGGTGCGCTGTTAGCGCGTATTATACGCGATGCCCCTCCCGCTACTACGATACATGAAATAGCTACACTGGAAGGGAACACAGTGCACACGCAACAGGAGATAAATGAAGCATTCCATAAATATTATGAAACGCTCTACCACGCCCCAGAGCGACAGATAGACGAATCCAAAGACGCCTTCTTAGATGACCTATCATTCCCCCAGCTAGATGACGCTGCCAGGGACGAGCTGCCAGGGACGAACTGTCAGGCCCCATTACCAGAGCCGAAATCAAAGCGGCTATACGGGCGCTGCCGCACAACAAGGCCCCCAGTCTAGATGGCCAACCTATAGAATTCTTTGACACCTTTTCAGATACATTGATTCCCCACCTAGAACAGCTGTACCAATCCGCGATGGATACTGGGACCCTCCCCCCTACCACAATGCAAGCACTAGTTGTATCAATCCCTAAGCCAGGGCGCTCTGCTACAGATATTGCAGGGTATCGACCCCTCTCTCTGCTTGCTACAGAATATAAAATATGAAGTAAAATACTGGCATGCCGCTTACTTCCATACTTACACAAACTCGTACATGTGGATCTATGCGGGTTTGTCCCAACGCGCAGTACGTCCCTCAACATTAGGAGACTTTATTACGTCATGGGATCCGCTACAGCAGACACACAAAATGCAGGTTGTATTACATTAGACCTTAGGCAGGCCTTTGACACCTTGCAATAGGATTACATGGCCAGGTCACTGGGGAAGTTTGGTATACCGCCTGAATATCTAAGATGGGTGCAATTGCTATACACAGGACCCATGGCGCGGGCCCGGACCGGGAATCACATATCAGGTACATATCCAGTGGGTAGAGGCACCCGTCAGGGATGCCCGCTGTCACCCCTGCTCTTTATGCTCGCGTTAGAGCCTCTGGCCATCAAGCTACTGATAGAGGCAGAGCAAATAGGGATCAGACTGGATAATGTCACGCACGTGCTATCAGCATATGCCAACGATATAATTCTATATGTCAAGGACCTGCTCAGTGATCTAGGACCGATCCCGGACATCTCCAGTCAATTTGAGCTGGTCTCGGGACTGGCCATCAATGAGACTAAATCGCAAGTCTTCTTCTTTTACCCTGGCGTGCGCCCAGACAGACTGCAATTTGGGCAGCTCTCTTTAACAGTTGTGCAGCATACCTTCAAATACTTAGGTATAAATATATACAGAGATCCGCAAGACTTAATAGAGGGCAAAATGGTCATCCTCCCACGAATACTATACTACTTTACAAACCTCCCGGTGATAATCCCTGCACCTATATTCAAAGAACTTGAAACACTACTATCTGACTTGATTTGGGGGAACGGCCGCCGGTGGGTGAGTCTAGCCAAGATGCAGCTCGAGATGGACAGAGGAGGGCTGGGGGCCCCGGATCTCTGTGCATACTGCTATGCAAGACAATTACAGTGGCTCTCGTTCTGGCTGGCAGGGCGCAATCTGCACGAATTGGGCTACACTGCTCAGGACCTCAACCGCGGGACTCTTCATTCACTCCTACTGCCCCGATCTCGGGTTCCCCGGAATGCCCTGAAGCTATTACACACAGCTTTAGCATACTGGAAGAAAGCATTACATTCGACGCGCCAGTGCACCCCATACTCAAACAACATACCACTACCCGGTATCCCTGTGCCCACAGGCCTCATCACAGAGCGGAACACCCGTAACTGGTTCGAGGGAGGAGTCACTACAGTAGGGGCACTCTTCAGTGCCGGGGTTCTCATGGATCATGCAAACTTCACCAGAGAAAATAGGGTCCCCGGGAATTTATATATGACATATGCGGCGCTAACCGCATATGTCAAGAGGCACTGGGCTCCTGCAAGAGAGGAGCCTCCGACACATGCACTTGTACAGGCAATGTATCTGATGGGAGAGCGGCGACATCTCACAAGATGGCTATACAAAGGTATTCAGGCACACGCTGGGATTGTGCTTACTGATCTGCGCAACAAATGGTCAGCGGAACTAGGAAAGGATCTATCAGATAGGGAATGGACCACATTGTTGGAGTATCTCAAGAAGGTGTCACGCAACTTTAAATTTATTCAGCATATGGTCCTCCAAAGAGCTTACCTCACCCCACACCGCTTACAGCGTATGTTTCAGCACACGCAGCAACATTGCCCAAGATGCAAGGCGGACGATGCAGACCATCTGCATATGTTGTGGTCCTGCCCTGCGCTAGCGAAGTTCTGGATGGAGGTCGTCCGGAATGTCAGGGCGGTGGCAGGTATTCCTACAGAGGAGACAGCTGAAAACTGTATACTGGGGATGTACCGGCGACCAAAATCGCGGAAGGTACACTTGCGGTTTGCTGACTTAGCACTTATCTTCGAAAAGCGTGCAATAACCATGAGGTGGAAAGCGGCAAGGGGCCCATCAGTGTACCTGTGGCATGGGGAAATGATGAGATGGGGCAGTGCGGAGAGTGCTGCCATGAGACGGGAAGAGGCCCGTGGGCTGCGTAAAACAGAGATCTCAATGGACTGGGACTTAATGTTAGAAGCGTTTAAAGCCTTCAGAACCTGCGCCTGTCCCAATGGCACATGATACATGATACATAGAGGAGTAGGCGTAAACAGTCCCCCGATGGCACGACCCCGACCCAAAAATGTTAATATGTGCAATGCCAATAAATGCAAATAGTATTAACTGTGCCAACATGTGTAGAAGAAGAAACCAGGGTGAACTAAGCGCCATAGGTAGTAATTTTAAGAAAAGCAAGAGGGTGGGGGAGGGGGGATATAGGGTTTGATAGTTGTTGAAGTTAATGTAAATGCACTTGCCAGAATGTCCTGATGCTACCGTGTTACCTCTTAAATGAGGTTTCTGCAAAATGTACTGTAAGAAATGTTGCAAATGCTTGAAAACACTGGAACATTGTGACGGACATCTGTAGTTATGCAAGATAAACACTGCCAGGACGTTTTTAAAAAACAGTATATAATGCAATGTACGATTTATGAAACCAACAAAACCGTAATAAAGTGTGTTTAAAAAAAAAAAAAAGTGAAGCTAATAAAACATGCCCCCCACCCCCTTTCTTTTCATAAAACTTCGCCGAAGCAGTGTTTTGCAGAAAGGCAATATGCAAATGTGGGCCACTTTTTTTGTGTGTGCCCGGGCCGATTTTTGATCCCAATCCAACCCTGGCCTCTGGTATTGTTGGGCTTTTACATGCCCCTCTGTATGTTTATGTCCCTCAGACATGCATGAAAGCAAGTCCACGTCTTGTGACTTCTGCTGCACCATTACTCAGGCCTCACGTTTCTGGCTTACTCACAAAGCATGCATGCTTTAATGAAACAGCTAAGTTAAATGATTTGTACACGACTCCCTGGCATTTATTAGTGTGTCAGTGGCACGTGGGTGCCACTGCAAAGCATAATAGCATGATAGCTATGAAAAACGTATAATTAAGAGCATCCGCCTGACACCATTCCGTGGTGTTGCTGTGTACGAAGCAATACAATTTCTAAATGTTTAAATCCTATTCGGAGAATAGCAGGTCTGGCATGGGTTCTTTCCTTTTCTTGTTTTGGTCTCAATTGTGCTGGCTTTTTGCTCCCAGTGCTGTAGGTTTTTTCATTTTTTTGTCTTGGGTTTTTATTTTTATTTTTTATTTTTACAGCCCTTATCCTGCCCAGCTCCTGGATTGTTCCCATATACTCCCACATCCCAGTTTCCCTGTTGCTGACACACCTCCGAGATTGGTCTTTTTTAATTAATGTTTACAGCCTTCACCCAGCTCCTCTCTTGCACCCCCATTCTCCCCTGCTTCCCCACTCAGCAGTATCTACTTACCAAGCTCCATGGTTGTCCCCCGCACAGTTCGGTGGAGACTTCCCTGAAACTCTAAGAGGCATCTCGATTGTGCTGGCTTTCTTCAAAAATACTTCTTTTATACAGTGCTGTTTTTTTACATAAGGCCTGCCTATTCGCCTGGAACTACAGTCATGAGTTTTGGCTTGTTACATATCCGTCACCCACTTTCAGTGACTATATAATGAAATTGAGTGTGCGCACTTTTTTTTTTTTAGCTTCCAGCACATGTGCACATGGGTATATAGACGGAGACAAAAGACTGAAACTGAGTGCAAGTCAGCATTGCAGCCCTTATTTGCTATTGCTCATGTCCATTCCTTTCTCCAACCCTACCTATGTGACAGCATTTGCGTGTGGTTCTCAGAATGGCAGACTAGGCTGGATAAGTTCACTGTCTTTTGAAGAAGAGAGTTTTGGTGGCAAGAGAACTGCATCCCTCTTGCTTATCCCTACTCAGACCAGCAAACTTGTAATTCACAGGACCAGAAAATATGATGTGTGTTAGGAGACTGACTTGTGGTGGAGTTCAGGAGGGGAGGCATGAGTGACAGTCATTAGCCCAAATCGGGGACATATTAAATATTACATGACAGCCACCACAACTGAACTCCTGACTCTGGAACTGGGGAACCCGTTTCGAGTCTTGGCGTCAGGTCATCATACTGTGATTCTGGGCAAATAACTCAATCTCCCTATGCCTATAAAAAAGAAAAAAATATTGTCCTTGTAACTGGTGCTCAAGTAAAGCACTACAATACTTTGGGTCAAGTTTGCGCTACATAAAACTGCAAACAAAATCTATATATATTTGTGAAGCACTGAGGCTTTGAGCATTTTCACACCAACATTTCTAAAGTTTGCTGTTTAAATTCACCCAACAGACAACTTTATGGCTCGTAAAAAATTCTACAGCGACCAAACGACCACTTCATTGTAGGGAGATTGCACTATTTTTGAAGCGGTTTGATAGTAGTTGCATCCACTCTCTGTCTGGGTTCTGAGGGAGATTCTTTTTTTTTCTCAGTTCCAGCAATTTTAAAACTCTGGGGCCGATTCCGATTCAGGCCGGAAATCTCCCCGACCGAGCCGGACCCGGAGAGATTTCCGACCGAATCGGACCCTAGCAGTCCGACCGAACGAGTACGATGCGCACGTATGCTATCGGACTCGATTCGGTCGGACTCCCATTGAAGTCAATGGGAGCCAGTCATACGACGCGTACACGGGCTCCCATTGACTCAATGGGCACGACGTGAACAATGGCGCCCCCTACAGCATGTTCGCGTCGATGCGGGTCGCGCCGTACATGCACGTGTAGGGGGGACCCATGGGTCCCCCCTGTGTGCGACTCGCACGCCTACGCTTCCAGGGGGGTCTGACACGGACCCCCAAAGTGCGGCTCCGACAGCTCCTTGGAGCCGGACTGCGCGAGTCGGTCGGAGCGGTCGAGGTGCGCATCGTACTTACCTGGCCGGGGAACGTCTCCATTGCGCGGTGCGCGTCGTCCCCGTGCGAGTCGGTCGGAGCAGTCGGGTCCTGCGAACGAGTCGGTCGGAGATTTCGCGAGCGCACGCATCGTACTCGCTCGCCCGGACGCACGTACGACTCGGTCGGGAAATAGGGCTCCGAATCGGATCCGGTTAAGCCGAATCCGATTCGGTGCCCTACCGGCCGAGATCGGAATCGGCCCCTCTGTGTGAAATTATCTGCCACTGTAAACACCAGAGAAACAGTTTGCTGTTCATGGGAGACTTTCCAGATTTCATGGAATAGGTTCACTTCTAAATCACTTTAATATGTGCAGCTTGGCAAGTGTTGCCTGTTAAGCGTGCAAGAAGAGAGAACCATTAGACTGCAGGCAGCCTCTGTTAGCTGCCGTTGCCACTTTTTTGAATAACGCTGTCTGCCCTAGACGCACACTTTTATAACACTCAATGATTTAGATATGTGCCCCACTATAGGCAACAGGGGCTACAAGTGAACCCTCTAAGCCCAACACTTTCCAAAAGGCCCCTCTGTGCTCCATATAGCACCTACCTCTTGTCACTGATCACCTCCTCTGCTGCTTTGCCTTCCTATCAGCACCATATCCCGCCCCCTGTAACAATTGCCAGCCCCTATCCACTGCTCCCACACATCAGTAGCACCACTAAAATGTATTATGTTAACATCAACACAAATACCTTTCACGATTCAGAACTTTGCATTTGCTGCCAAGATAACCCATTCGATTCATGCGCCTGCTGCAGAGTGTTGTTCCTGATCTCCAAACTTAAAAGTTGCATTTCACAACCTGTCACCACCCTTTAACTATCATCTGTAGTAATCTATCCCATGAAAAGTTAGCTGTATTCTTTTGGAGCCCATGATGAAAAAGAGTAAATAGATGACAGAAAGGGGTCCTGGTTTGAACGATACCAAACTGATGCATGCATTTGGAAGGATCCCATTAAAATTATTTCCAGGTGGCAGAGACCATTATTGTAAATGGAATGAATGTTTGGATTTGGATTTGGTTTCAGCTCACAGCTAGACTTGTTCAAATTGTGGTACGTGCTATTTAAGCAATCATTTGTGATATTATGATGTAGGCTAATAATTCTACTTACCTTTCCTTTTTGTTTGAATGGCTGTTTCTGAGTTCAAACCAGTTACAATTGCCCCTTCTTTATTTTTAATGCTAGAAAGGGAGCATCATTATGCAAAAAAAATAAAAAATTGGCAAAGACAATTGGTCTCACCTATGTGAGAGCTGTTGGCTTTGTCAATGTGTTTTAGCCATGTTGTATAGCAGTGCTGCTGCTATGCAGCATGGCTAAAAGTAAACAAAAAAAAGTGCTATGGGCATGCCATAGTGCTGCTATACAACATGGATAAAACATTGACAAACACAACAGCTGTCACCTAGGCGAGACCTATTGTCTTTGCCAATGCTTGTTGTGATCTGGTGCTCACCCAAGAATTAAGATGACCACCTTAAAATTCCTGTATGATCAGGAAGTCGGATTTCGAATGTAAATTTTTGGCTGCTCAGCTGCAGCATCTGACCCAATGGCTAGATCCACTGTAAAATAAGGAGTTGTGTTTACTGACTGATTGTTTTGGCAGGAATTCCATGTGCGCTGTGCTTTTGTCACCCAGTAAGGAGAGCTCAGAAATCCCATTTCTAATATGGCTCAATTCACAGTATTGTGATAGGATGGTTAAGCAAGCCCTTAAAAATTCACTCTTTTCACCTGAGACAGAAGTCTAGGGCATTCAATGGTTTAAACGTCTGTGTGGTATGAATGGTGTTACAAAGTGGATTGAAAGTGCCTGTCACAGGATGGGAAATCTATTCAATGATGATAAATTCTAACATTTGACGACGCTAGGAACTGAATAGGGGCTAGTTTATATGACATAATATAGAGACAAATAATATCGAGAAACAAAGATATAGTTTACAAAATACTGAGAACCCAAATATCTACATCCTTTACATAAAACACAAAATAACCAATTGACAACAAAAATAAAGGTGTAAAAAATATTGAAAGACCCAAATATTGAAAACAAAAGAAATCCAATATATCATCAACACAATCAAACAAATTTAACTTGATCCATTCCACAAACAATTATGACCATACTACATATTGCTCAAAAACAATATATTTGTATATAAATATTTAAATATGTTAATTTAAAACATATTAATTAAACATATATGAACACCAACAAAAAACATAATTATGGTTTACCTTATCAGGTTCAAAAACTGCAACCAATGAAATTAAACTTGAGAACAGTTAGAAATAAAAACACTTTTCCAGATAAAACCAGTATAAAAAAGAAATAAACATGTGAAACTAACTGATGCATAAGAAGTCACAGGTGGAAAGAATCACCCTGTCCAACTAAAGCTACAGACCAAAAGGCTGCATCACTTAAAAAAATAAAGCCTTTACGAATACACAGTAGGCACTGAATAAAAATATGATTTAAATTTATTTGCAAAAATAATTTCAATATTTTATTATATACAAAATAAGCTAACAATTAAAAATTATCTCTCCAAAACACAAATACTAAAACTGTCAAAAAAAGACACCAAACACAAAAAAAGACCAAGCCACAATATTAAAGAAAATTCATATTGCAACATAGACAAAATAAAAATTAAGTATAATTAATAAAAATGAAAAGTAAGCCATAACCTCAAAATAAAGAAATGACAAAAATGTTTGTAAATTTAAAAAGCTAACCAAAATTCAGAAAACGTCTTAAACTTCAAAACTAATACTTTTCTTTATCTCAATAGTACAATTAAAATAAGAAAAGAATGAAAAGAAGAAAAAGAACAACCCTCCAACAAACACAAAACCTGCCATCCCCCAAAAACAAAAGAAATTCCAAAAATAAGTAAAAAATTTAAAACATGTTATAAAAAGTCATGTAATTTTTTTAAATAACATATGATATACTTATAAATAACATATATTTGAATGATTCTGAAATCCACAGACAAAATGTCAAAAGCTGCAACATAAATCCGATCACAAATGAGGAAACTATTGTTATGTGATAGGGGATACACTCATTGTAGAGAAAGACGGTCCAGTGAAAGGATGCTTAGGAAATGCACAACATATTAATCCAATACTTGTTATGGTAGGGTCATTATCAAAGAAGATATTTTTGAAAGTGTAGGGGAATACAATCAGCCTCCATAACGTTACTGCAATTCATGTTAGGAACATCCTATGGGACTTAAAAGAAGCAAACACAAGTTCACAAGCGCCAAACAGGAACTATGCTAAAAGTTTAATTCTCCAACTTACTGAATAAGCAACTGGCTAGCTTCCTGCCAAACAAATTCTAACATGACTAATACCTAGAACAAGAAGGGCTGTTAGGGAAACACCAAGTGCACCAGATCTTATGAAGCAATCAAAATCACCCACAATTTAACAATAACACATACTAACAAAGATGTCTTACTAGATGGCAATAAAATGAACAAAAGCATAATCACTGTCTATGCAGCTGACAAAAACTTACTAATCATATCACTATGCAACATATGGATGATGGACGGGACAATAAAATCATGCCCAGCACCATTTACACAAATATACACTATCAATGGTCAATACAATAATACAAATGTGCCTTTGTGCATTACTACCAAACAAAGAAAGTTCAACCAATAACAAACTCTTAACACAAATCATAGGAAAAACAAATGATTACAATCCCCAAAAACATAATTATTGATTTTGAAAAAGCTATGATTTCAACAATTCTAAAAGTGTACCCATGCATGAAATGCTAGCAAGCACAGAGTGATTATTTACCAATAATCACAGCCTACCTTACCTTGAAACAATAGCTAGAACATGACTGTAAAAAGTGCACCTGGGAATAATGCAAACTAAAAACTAACCTAAAAAAATAAATAAATAATAACCGAGGAACCGCCCTCGACTAGATCCGCTCCTTTCTCACCGGCAGAACCCAAAGGATCAGACTCCCACCCTTCCTCTCCGAACCCACAGAGATCAACTGCGGAGTACCCGAAGGATCCTCGCTCAGCCCCATGCTCTTCAACATCTACATGGCCCCCCTCGCCGCCATCGTTAGACAGCATGGGCTCAGCATAGTATCCTACGCCGACAACACCCAGCTCATCCTCTCACTCACGAAGAACTCCGAAGACACCAGACTCAGCTTCCAGGAAGGAATGAAAGACGTTGCAGCCTGGATGAACAACACCTGCCTTAAGCACAATTCGGAGAAGACAGAGGTCATCGTCCTTGGACCCTCCTCCACCGCCTGGGACAACACCTGGTGGCCTTCCGTCCTCGGAAACCCACCCACTCCATCAGACCATGCCTGAAACCTCGACATCATCCTAGACTCCTCCCTCACCATGACCCGCCAGATCAACGCCGTTGCTTCCACCTGCTTCAACTCCCTCTGCATCCTCCGCAATACCTTCAAGTGGATCCCCCCCCCCACCGAATGCAGAAAGACCGTCACCCACGCACTCATAACCAGCAGACTGGACTACGGTAACACCCTCTACGCCGGAATCAACAAAACCCTGCTACACAAGCTCCAAACCTTCCAGAACACGGCAGGCAGACTCGTCCTCGGAACCCCACGACACTAGCACATGACCCAGCACCTACGAGATCTCCACTGGCTCCCCATCGAGAAGAGAGTCACCTTCAAGCTACTCACCCACGCCTACAAATCCCTCCACAACATCGGACCCAAATACCTCAACGAAAGAGTCTCCTTCCACGTACCCAAAAGGAACCTCCGCTCCGCCGACCTCGCCCTGGCAGAGGCCCCACGCATCTGCAGAACCAGAGCAGGCGGAAGAGCCTTCTCCTACGTCGCAGCAAAGACCTGGAACGAGCTCCCAGTCAACATCAGACGCTCCCCCACTCTGCACACCTTCAGGAAGAGCCTCATGACCTGGCTCTTTGACTGATCCGGAGCTGCACCCCCGCCGCCCCAGCGCCTTGAGACCCTCACGGGTGAGTAGCGCACTTTATAAACCTCTGATTGATTGATTGATTAATTCATAATTTTAAAAATGTATAATTATTTTAAAAAATAATTTCGCAAACCAATACAATAAACATACAATAATATGCAGCCTACATACATCAAAAACACTACAAAGTATAACAAAATTAAATTACATATACAGAATAACAAACTGTGCCTAAACACAATACAATAAATAAATCCACCCAACCAATAAATAATATAAAAAATGCACGTATGATTTGTTGCTGCTGTCCTCCATACACAATATGACATCCAAAAAAATACATAATCCATCAAACATATGCTCAAAATATTGTCCAAAACATGCAAAGTACATATAAAAAATGAAACCAATCCATTTTGACCGAATAAAATACAGGGAAGCCCTCCAAAACCCCACTTAGGGCCCGATTCCGATGCGTTTTGGAAATCATTCCGACCGAATCGGTTTGGGAATGGTTTTCGACCGACTCGGATCGGGAGAGTCCGACCGACCGATTACGATGCATACGGATGCGTCCAGATACAATCGGGTCAGACTCCCAGTGACTTCAATGGGAGCCTATGTTCCGACCGAATACATAGGCTCCCATTGAAGAAAGGGGTGCCTGGAGAAAATCGGGCACCCTGTGGCGGGCACCCCCTGGTGCCTGCCACACCGTGCATGGCTGGTAGGGGGAGACCCATGGGTACCCCCAAGGGCCCATTTGGGAAGGCTCCGGGCACAGGGGGCCCACTACGGTCCCCGAAGTCTGATTCTGAATGCCGATTCGAGTCAGATGGCACGAATCGGAAAGGCTGTCCGAATCCAGCATTGTAATCAGTCGTTCGGAAACGCGGCCCGTAGATACGTACGAGTCTGCTACGTACAGCTTGGTCATTCCAAATGCCGTCGGGTTCGGATTAGGATATTCCTAATGCCTAACTCGCATCGTAATCGGTCGGTCGAACCTTTCAGATTCGGTCGGAAAGACACGTTCCCGATCCGATTTGGATGGAGCAAATGCCGTTAGGAGGCCTTCCAAACCGCATCAGAATCAGGCCCAAAATGTAAAAATTCACAAAATGGTCCGGGGAAAACTGCCAAGCATAAAATAAATGGATAAATAAATAAATATTTGCTAAAAAAAACTCAACATTTTGTTTTCTGTAAACATTAAGTTAAATGCATCCCCCATGGAAAAATAGAAGTTTGACTTTGATAAAAAAAAACACCCGCAAAAGAAAACACATAAAATCCCATCCTCAAAACAAACATACCCCACAAAAATAGTAAAACACAAATCAAAATTCCTAAAATAGTGAAAAATACAACATATTCCCTTACTATAAAAATACATATAAAATGAAACATAATTAAGCCTACATCACTCACCTTAAATAACTACTACACTTTAGCAATAACATACAAATACTGATCTTACTATCAATCTCCCACCTCCCACCATGCATACGAACTCTAAAAATAGATAAGAAGTTGATTTACCTCTGCAGGGGAGGAGTAATGAAGAACCGCTAGCCTGCAGATTTGCCACCGTCCAAAAATAACACAGACTGCAAAATGAAGCAAGCAGTAAAGGAAATGGCAGAATAATTGAAATGAAAAAAGAAATATTCAGACTAGAGAACTCAATATTATAAATAAATGCAAGTATTGAATATATTTTGTTAAACATTTATAAAATGCTTCATAATTGTAAATATTGGTAAAGTTGTAAAATGTTTTGCATAGAAATGTAAATGTATATCAACAATACCGAAAAATAAATGAAAAACAATTTATTCACAGTATTTTTATCATTTAAAAAATATAGAGAATGTAAAATGAAAATGAAAAATTTAAATACTTTGGGGCCGATTCCGATCTCACCGTACTCACCCAAACTAGGTCCTGTTCTCCGACCGAGGCGAATCCGGAAACGCCGAATCGAGTCGCACGGAAGGAAAAATGCAGCCCCGTCCGGCCGGACAAGTACGATGCGCTTTCCGTACGCACCGAACCCGTCGCTACGCACGGAACGTCAAAGCATCCGGGAGAGGCGCACATAAGCTCCGATTCGCGCCACAACACGATCCACGGCTCCGAGACGAACACGGCAGCGACGAGGACGACGCGAAGCGACGAGGACGAGGCGAAGCGACGAGGACGAGGCGAAGCGACGAGGACGACGCGAAGCAACGAGAAGGACGAACGACACGAACCAACCATGAATCCCTTCGTCCCGATCATACCAATATTCTACATATACTACCGGAACAGGCACGGACGCGTACGGCGCAGAAGGTAAGCCAGACACCAACCACAAAACACATACAACACGTACACGACACATCACACACACACACAGGGATGCAGAATATACTTACACCAGCAACAGCAGCACCATAGGGGCGGGATGCCCATCACCAATGCCACATATGCACACAGGGGCCTGAATGCGCACCACCACCCCTACCCAGGGGGGGCAGGATGCCTACCACCACTACCACCCTTACCCAGGGGGGGCTGGATACCTACCACTACTACCACCCTCACCCAGGGTGGGCTGGATGCCTACCACTACTACCACCCTCACCCAGGGGGGGCAGGATGCCTACCACTACTACCACCCTTAGCCAGGGGGGGCAGGATGCCTACCACTACTACCACCCTCACCCAGGGGGGCAGGATGCCTACCACTACTACCACCCTCACCCAGGGGGGCAGGATGCCTACCACTACTACCACCCTCACCCAGGGGGGCAGGATAACTACCACTACTACCACCCTTAGCCAGGGGGGCAGGATGCCTACCACTACTACCACCCTCAGCCAGGGGGGCAGGATGCCTACCACTACTACCACCCTCACCCAGGGTGGGCTGGATGCCTACCACTACTACCACCCTCACCCAGGGTGGGCTGGATGCCTACCACTAGTACCACCCTCACCCAGGGGGGCAGGATGCCTACCACTACTACCACCCTCACCCAGGGGGGCAGGATGCCTACCACTACTACCACCCTTAGCCAGGGGGGCAGGATGCCTACCACTACTACCACCCTCACCCAGGGGGCAGGATGCCTACCACTACTACCACCCTCACCCAGGGGGCAGAATGCCTACCACTACCACCACCCTTAGCCAGGGGGCTGGATGCCTACCACTACTACCACCCTCACCCAGGGTGGGCTGGATGCCTACCACTAGTACCACCCTCACCCAGGGGGGCAGGATGCCTACCACTACTACCACCCTCACCCAGGGGGGCAGGATGCCTACCACTACTACCACCCTCACCCAGGGGGGCAGGATGCCTACCACTACTACCACCCTCACCCAGGGTGGGCTGGATGCCTACCACTAGTACCACCCTCACCCAGAAGGGGGCAGGATGCCTACCACTACTACCACCCTCACCCAGGGTGGGCTGGATGCCTACCACTAGTACCACCCTCACCCAGGGTGGGCAGGATGCCTACCACTACTACCACCCTCACCCAGGGGGGCAGGATGCCTACCACTACTACCACCCTTAGCCAGGGGGCAGGATGCCTACCACTACTACCACCCTCACCAAGGGGGGCAGGTTGCCTACCACTACTACCACCCTTAGCCAGGGGGGCAGGATGCCTCACCACTACTACCACCCTCACCCAGGGGGGCAGGATGCCTACCACTACTACCACCCTCACCCAGGGGGGCAGGATGCCTCACCACTACTACCACCCTCACCCAGGGGGGCAGGATGCCTACCACTACTACCACCCTCACCCAGGGTGGGCTGGATGCCTACCACTACTTACACCCTCACCCAGGGTGGGCTGGATGCCTACCACTAGTACCACCCTCACCCAGGGGGGCAGGATGCCTACCACTACTACCACCCTCACCCAGGGGGGCAGGATGCCTACCACTACTACCACCCTTAGCCAGGGGGGCAGGATGCCTACCACTACTACCACCCTCACCCAGGGGGGCAGGATGCCTACCACTACTACCACCGTCACCCAGGGGGGCAGAATGACTACCACTACCACCACCCTTAGCCAGGGGGGCTGGATGCCTACCACTACTACCACCCTCACCCAGGGTGGGCTGGATGCCTACCACTAGTACCACCCTCACCCAGGGGGGCAGGATGCCTACCACTACTACCACCCTCACCCAGGGGGGCAGGATGCCTACCACTACTACCACCCTCACCCAGGGGGGCAGGATGCCTACCACTACTACCACCCTCACCCAGGGTGGGCTGGATGCCTACCACTAGTACCACCCTCACCCATGGGGGCAGGATGCCTACCACTACTACCACCCTCACCCAGGGTGGGCTGGATGCCTACCACTAGTACCACCCTCACCCAGGGTGGGCAGGATGCCTACCACTAGTACCACCCTCACCCAGGGGGCAGGATGCCTACCACTACTACCACCCTTAGCCAGGGGGGCAGGATGCCTACCACTACTACCACCCTCACCCAGGGGGGCAGGATGCCTACCACTACTACCACCCTCACCCAGGGGGGCAGAATGCCTACCACTACCACCACCCTTAGCCAGGGGGGCTGGATGCCTACCACTACTATCACCCTCACCCAGGGTGGGCTGGATGCCTACCACTAGTACCACCCTCACCCAGGGGGGCAGGATGCCTACCACTACTACCACCCTCACCCAGGGGGGCAGGATGCCTACCACTACTACCACCCTCACCCAGGGTGGGCTGGATGCCTACCACTAGTACCACCCTCACCCAGGGGGGCAGGATGCCTACCACTACTACCACCTTCACCCAGGGTGGGCTGGATGCCTACCACTAGTACCACCCTCACCCAGGGTGGGCAGGATGCCTACCACTACTACCACCCTCACCCAGGGGGGCAGGATGCCTACCACTACTACCACCCTTAGCCAGGGGGGCAGGATGCCTACCACTACTACCACCCTCACCCAGGGGGGCAGGATGCCTACCACTACTACCACCCTTAGCCAGGGGGGCAGGATGCCTACCACTACTACCACCCTCACCCAGGGGGGCAGGATGCCTACCACTACTACCACCCTCACCCAGGGGGGCAGAATACCTACCACTACCACCACCCTTAGCCAGGGGGGCTGGATGCCTACCACTACTACCACCCTCACCCAGGGTGGGCTGGATGCCTACCACTAGTACCACCCTCACCCAGGGGGGCAGGATGCCTACCACTACTACCACCCTCACCCAGGGAGGGCAGGATGCCTACCACTACTACCACCCTCACCCAGGGGGGCAGGATGCCTACCACTACTACCACCCTCACCCAGGGTGGGCTGGATGCCTACCACTAGTACCACCCTCACCCAGGGGGGCAGGATGCCTACCACTACTACCACCCTCACCCAGGGTGGGCTGGATGCCTACCACTACTACCACCCTTAGCCAGGGGGCAGGATGCCTACCACTACTACCACCCTCAGCCAGGGGGGCAGGATGCCTACCACTACTACCACCCTCACCCAGGGTGGGCTGGATGCCTACCACTACTACCACCCTCACCCAGGGTGGGCTGGATGCCTACCACTAGTACCACCCTCACCCAGGGGGGCAGGATGCCTACCACTACTACCACCCTCACCCAGGGGGGCAGGATGCCTACCACTACTACCACCCTTAGCCAGGGGGGCAGGATGCCTACCACTACTACCACCCTCACCCAGGGGGCAGGATGCCTACCACTACTACCACCCTCACCCAGGGGGGCAGAATGCCTACCACTACCACCACCCTTAGCCAGGGGGGCTGGATGCCTACCACTACTACCACCCTCACCCAGGGTGGGCTGGATGCCTACCACTAGTACCACCCTCACCCAGGGGGGCAGGATGCCTACCACTACTACCACCCTCACCCAGGGGGGCAGGATGCCTACCACTACTACCACCCTCACCCAGGGGGGCAGGATGCCTACCACTACTACCACCCTCACCCAGGGTGGGCTGGATGCCTACCACTAGTACCACCCTCACCCAGAAGGGGGGCAGGATGCCTACCACTACTACCACCCTCACCCAGGGTGGGCTGGATGCCTACCACTAGTACCACCCTCACCCAGGGTGGGCAGGATGCCTACCACTACTACCACCCTCACCCAGGGGGGGCAGGATGCCTACCACTACTACCACCCTTAGCCAGGGGGGCAGGATGCCTACCACTACTACCACCCTCACCCAGGGGGGCAGGTTGCCTACCACTACTACCACCCTTAGCCAGGGGGGGCAGGATGCCTACCACTACTACCACCCTCACCCAGGGGGGGCAGGATGCCTACCACTACTACCACCCTCACCCAGGGGGGGCAGGATGCCTACCACTACTACCACCCTCACCCAGGGTGGGCTGGATGCCTACCACTACTTACACCCTCACCCAGGGTGGGCTGGATGCCTACCACTAGTACCACCCTCACCCAGGGGGGGCAGGATGCCTACCACTACTACCACCCTCACCCAGGGGGGGCAGGATGCCTACCACTACTACCACCCTTAGCCAGGGGGGGCAGGATGCCTACCACTACTACCACCCTCACCCAGGGGGGGCAGGATGCCTACCACTACTACCACCGTCACCCAGGGGGGGCAGAATGACTACCACTACCACCACCCTTAGCCAGGGGGGGCTGGATGCCTACCACTACTACCACCCTCACCCAGGGTGGGCTGGATGCCTACCACTAGTACCACCCTCACCCAGGGGGGCAGGATGCCTACCACTACTACCACCCTCACCCAGGGGGGCAGGATGCCTACCACTACTACCACCCTCACCCAGGGGGGCAGGATGCCTACCACTACTACCACCCTCACCCAGGGGGCAGGATGCCTACCACTACTACCACCCTCACCCAGGGTGGGCTGGATGCCTACCACTAGTACCACCCTCACCCAGGGGGGGCAGGATGCCTACCACTACTACCACCCTCACCCAGGGTGGGCTGGATGCCTACCACTAGTACCACCCTCACCCAGGGTGGGCAGGATGCCTACCACTAGTACCACCCTCACCCAGGGGGCAGGATGCCTACCACTACTACCACCCTTAGCCAGGGGGGCAGGATGCCTACCACTACTACCACCCTCACCCAGGGGGGCAGGATGCCTACCACTACTACCACCCTCACCCAGGGGGGCAGAATGCCTACCACTACCACCACCCTTAGCCAGGGGGGGCTGGATGCCTACCACTACTATCACCCTCACCCAGGGTGGGCTGGATGCCTACCACTAGTACCACCCTCACCCAGGGGGGGCAGGATGCCTACCACTACTACCACCCTCACCCAGGGGGGGCAGGATGCCTACCACTACTACCACCCTCACCCAGGGTGGGCTGGATGCCTACCACTAGTACCACCCTCACCCAGGGGGGGCAGGATGCCTACCACTACTACCACCTTCACCCAGGGTGGGCTGGATGCCTACCACTAGTACCACCCTCACCCAGGGTGGGCAGGATGCCTACCACTACTACCACCCTCACCCAGGGGGGCAGGATGCCTACCACTACTACCACCCTTAGCCAGGGGGGCAGGATGCCTACCACTACTACCACCCTCACCCAGGGGGCAGGATGCCTACCACTACTACCACCCTTAGCCAGGGGGCAGGATGCCTACCACTACTACCACCCTCACCCAGGGGGGCAGGATGCCTACCACTACTACCACCCTCACCCAGGGGGGCAGAATGCCTACCACTACCACCACCCTTAGCCAGGGGGGCTGGATGCCTACCACTACTACCACCCTCACCCAGGGTGGGCTGGATGCCTACCACTAGTACCACCCTCACCCAGGGGGGCAGGATGCCTACCACTACTACCACCCTCACCCAGGGAGGGCAGGATGCCTACCACTACTACCACCCTCACCCAGGGGGGCAGGATGCCTACCACTACTACCACCCTCACCCAGGGTGGGCTGGATGCCTACCACTAGTACCACCCTCACCCAGGGGGCAGGATGCCTACCAC
Source organism: Calotriton arnoldi (assembly GCA_963921515.1). NCBI lineage: Eukaryota > Metazoa > Chordata > Amphibia > Caudata > Salamandridae > Calotriton > Calotriton arnoldi. Next base: position 923,326 of record CAWUFW010000795.1, read on the forward strand.
TACTACCACCCTCACCCAGGGTGGGCTGGATGCCTACCACTAGTACCACCCTCACCCAGGGTGGGCAGGATGCCTACCACTACTACCACCCTCACCCAGGGGGGCAGGATGCCTACCACTACTACCACCCTCAGCCAGGGGGGCAGGATGCCTACCACTACTACCACCCTCACCCAGGGGGGCAGGATGCCTACCACTACTACCACCCTTAGCCAGGGGGCAGGATGCCTACCACTACTACCACCCTCACCCAGGGGGGCAGGATGCCTACCACTACTACCACCCTTAGCCAGGGGGCAGGATGCCTACCACTACTACCACCCTCACCCGGGGGGCAGGATGCCTACCACTACTACCACCCTCACCCAGGGGGGCAGGATGCCTACCACCACTACCACCCCCACCCATAGGATGGACAATGCATGACACAACCAGCACACCACAACCTAGGGAATGCAAGAAGAAGACATCCCCCAACACCATGACAAGCGTGTGTAGACTGTGTCAAATGCCTACAACACCGAACATGACTTCGAACATACAATGTGACCCCCTAGCACATGTGCCACACAAATATGTGTGTGGCACACACAACGCAAGCAGGCCATGACCATTGTGGCAATGGGGTCCAAACCCCATCATCACAGTGATCAAAAGGCAAGTGTGGGGTCCATAGCTGCAGCACATTTTGAACATTGTGGCAATGGGGTCCAAACACCCATCATCACAGTGACCAAAAGGTAAGTGTGGGGTCCATAGTTGCAGCACATTTTGAACATTGTGGCAATGGGGTCCAAACCCCCATCATCACAGTGACCAAAAGGTAAGTGTGGGGTCCATAGCTGCAGCACATTTTGAACATTGTGGCAATGGGGTCCAAACCCCCATCATCACATTGCCCAAAAGGTAAGTGTGGGGTCCATAGCTGCAGCACATTTTGAACATTGTGGCAATGGGGTCCAAACACCCATCATCACAGTGACCAAAAGGTAAGTGTGGGGTCCATAGCTGCAGCACATTTTGAACATTGTGGCAATGGGGTCCAAACCCCCATCATCACAGTGACCAAAAGGCAAGTGTGGGGTCCATAGCTGCAGCACATTTTGAACATTGTGGCAATGGGGTCCAAACCCCCATCATCACATTGCCCAAAAGGTAAGTGTGGGGTCCATAGCTGCAGCACATTTTGAACATTGTGGCAATGGGGTCCAAACCCCCATCATCACATTGCCCAAAAGGTAAGTGTGGGGTCCATAGCTGCAGCACATTTTGAACATTGTGGCAATGGGGTCCAAACCCCCATCATCACAGTGACCAAAAGGCAAGTGTGGGGTCCATAGCTGCAGCACATTTTGAACATTGTGGCAATGGGGTCCAAACCCCCATCATCACAGTGACCAAAAGGCAAGTGTGGGGTCCATAGCTGCAGCACATTTTGAACATTGTGGCAATGGGGTCCAAACCCCCATCATCACATTGCCCAAAAGGTAAGTGTGGGGTCCATAGCTGCAGCACATTTTGAACATTGTGGCAATGGGGTCCAAACCCCCATCATCACATTGCCCAAAAGGTAAGTGTGGGGTCCATAGCTGCAGCACATTTTGAACATTGTGGCAATGGGGTCCAAACACCCATCATCACAGTGACCAAAAGGTAAGTGTGGGGTCCATAGCTGCAGCACATTTTGAACATTGTGGCAATGGGGTCCAAACCCCCATCATCACAGTGACCAAAAGGCAAGTGTGGGGTCCATAGCTGCAGCACATTTTGAACATTGTGGCAATGGGGTCCAACCCCCATCATCACAGTGACCAAAAGGTAAGTGTTGACAAAGTAAGAGGTGCAACTGCCAAACTGCATGGATGATTCCTGGTCACAGAACAACAAACACATCAGTGGCAAAGTAGTGTATGTGTCCCATTGCAACATAAATTGGGGGAGCCAAATCCTGCAGTGCAAATAAGACATAACTTTGGCCATGTGCAGACAAACAACACCCATGGGGGCTGACACCGTCAACAATCATCAATGACACAATGACAGAAGTGACCATCCGAATGCAGACCCACATATTTGCACCAATGGGCACACACATGCAGATACCCTGTGGAGACTGCAGATGTGAGGCGAACAGATACCATACCATGGCAGCAATGGGACACACAATCAACAATTAGCACCAAATGAGGGCTCCCGTCCCATCAGCCTGGTCATGGAAGTGCCAACGGAATCATCAGCACAGATCCAACACACTTGTATAGCAATGTTGCACTGACAACACAGATGAGTCCTTCCCCATTGATGCCCAAACCTGCATGTTCACTGGAGATGGCCACACGGTCAGGGAAGTAGACGAATAGAACAATGGCAGGCACAACAGATGTGCAGGGGTGGAAGCCACAGATGTGAAATTGCCAATCTAAGTAGGAAATCCCATTGCCAAATACTGAACACATGACACCCTCAGATGCTGCTAGCTGCTATGGATGACATGGATACACCACAGGATAGGACACATTCCCCCTGGACCACATGGTTTCCTGCACAGTAACACTTCATTATCATGAGACCAAATATCACCATCACTGCAGCAAGGGCATGGTTAGCATCATCAACATCATGTACATCAGAAGCAAAAGCACTAGAGAACAGAAAGTTGCTTTATTCAGCATATGTGGCATTAAAAGGAGAAGTCCGGTAGAACATAAACAAAGGCCAATGGCCAGTCCATCAACAAAGTCACAAGTGGGTGACAGTGGCAGATGCCACCCTACACATGCCTGCACAAAACCAGGGACAATCCACTAGGAGGGGCAACCGGGGGGGTAGGCCAGGCACCGCAGGGACAGGATCAGGGCTCACCAGGAGGAAGCAGGGAAGGGGTGGTGGGTGCTGAAGAGCCACTGACAACTGCAGTGGAGGTGTCTGACATGGTGTGTGCCGGCACAACTGGGGGCATGGCTCAGATGTTGTGGGTGCCGGCACGACTGCAGTGGACCCTGCAGATGGAGTGGACAGGTCCGCCACTGCAGTGCCCAAGTCAGACAGGGTGGTAGTGGACTCCACTGCAGTGCCTACCACCAGGGGAGGAGAATGGGGAACAGGCAAGGTGGGCTGGACAGAGGGGGAGGACACCCTCACCACATCAGTGGCACAGACAAGCGCAGAGGGGGTGTGGTGCCGGGAGAGCAAGTGGCAGGGGGAGAAGGCCGGAGCCTCTTGGGGATGGTATATCTGTGGGTGGGGGAACCTGGGGCAGGGTGTGGTGGGGGCACCTGTGGAGTGGGGGCCTGAGGGATGGAGGAAGGAGACCTGGTGCTTGAGCTGCAGGGCGGCGGCGGGGTCTTGCTCTTAGCACTCTGGGGGACTTGCGGGTGGGGGCCTCAGTCTGTCTGCGCCTGGGGGAGGGTGTCCGGGGGCGAGGGGCACTCTGCTCCGTGTGGGGGCTTCCTCTTCCCCCTGGATGCTGGGGCAGCTGGATCGGAGGGGAAGAGGCCGAGGTCACTGAAGAAGAGGCGCTGGGTCTTTGGGGTTGCAGGTGAGGCAAGGGAGGGTGCTTTGGAGGGAGAGGCAACTGAGGACTGTGCAGTGCCCGTGGATGCGTGTGTGTGTACCAGGGCCCCATCCCCTGTGAGTCTGGTTTCAGTCCCCTGACTGTGCGTGCGTGTGCGTTTAGTTTGTGGCGTGTGTGTCTGTGTGCTGGATGTGTGTGTGCTGGTGTGTGCCTGTGCCGGTGTGTGTGTGCTTGGGACGGGTAAGGTGCTGGGGAGTGTGGATGGAGCAGTGGCAGGAGGGGTGAGGGACTGTCTGAGGAGGGACACTGCTGCCGTCAGGGAGGAGTCCATGGACCTGTTGCCCCTCTGTAGGTCAGACATGCCCGATGAGATGCCCTCCATGAACGACACCAGCTGAGTCAACAGTGCGGTGTGCGCATGGAGGACACTCAGCATGGCTGTCTGCCCTACATGGAGCTGGCGAAGGAGGTACACAGACTCCTCACTCAGGGCAGCAGGGGACACAGGGGCAGGGGGTGCGGTGCCTGGGCCAAAGGAGACACGCTCCCGAACATGGGAGCCTCCACGGACCTGGGGAATGGGAGCCGATGGGAGGGCGGTGGTGGTGCTGGTGGTGGCGGGGACAGCAACACTAGCTGGGGTGTGGTGGCTGCTGACACCCGCCTCCACAAGGGAGTCATCCTCCGAGTTGCTCTGGTCCTCAGCTGAGGTGGATGGTGCTGAGGACTCCTCGGTGTGGCTCCCCTCGCCCTCCGTGCCACTGGGTCCCTCCGACCACTCCTCGGCTGCTGACCCAGTCTGGCTCTCTGGCTCCTCCTGGTCCGTGGAGCTGTCCCCTTCGTGGCCGTGGCCGTGGATGTATCTGCAAACAATGGGGAAACAGACAGACATCAGTCACCTGCACCAAACGCACACACCACTGTGAGCACAGCACATTACAGAGCAAGCCCTGGCATCATTAGTTGTACATTGCTAAAAGTGCCCTAACTGAACAGGAGAAGCCAATTGTCAGTCTGATGCCAAGCATGGCACTCACATCCCACATGGCCTTGCACCCATCTGTCTGGTGTCTGTTGGATTGCAACACCCCAGTGTGGACACATGCACCAAGTACACAGTAGTTGGACAGTGCAGAGGACACGTGTGGCATGTGGACATGCACACATCACAGCTCTTGCCACTGAATCAGTACAGGTTTCCGGATGAAAGGGATGCCCAGAGTCAAATAGGAAATGCATGTGATGCATACCAGCGACAGACACCATGATGCACCCATGTCCTGATAGCCAGCGCCACTATGGTGTGCATGTAGCACATGTCACTCCCCTGCAGGACCACCAATAAGTTGACACATGCCATGGCAGAGGCATGACTGCTAAGTCATACATCACTGTCTCAGTGATGTATGACTTGGCAGCCAGACAACAACACTATGCACTGTGTCACAATAGTAGGTCATGGGGAATGCAAGTCCTGGAGCTGCACAAGTGCACATGTACATCCCCCACACAACACATCATCTTAACCCTTATCTGTCCAGGTCACACCTATTGGACATATGGGAGACCTGTGACACTACCCTCGGAACCTGAGCCCCTCACAATTTGCTGTGAATGGGGAACAGCTGCCTGAACTTCACATTCGCATACCCCAGTCTGCACGGGCAGCTGATCAAACACCTATGTGACACACAAGTATCGTCTCCTATGGTCACATCTCCAGGGGCATGCTGAGCCCCTACCAAGAAACACCCCAGCAGTCCTGGCAACTAATCCACAGCACACTGACACAGAGGCAGACACCTGAGGGGTCAAATCACTGTGCACAATGTGTCAGCTGATACACGGGAGTGGGAGTACAGAGTGCATTGCATGGCCTGGAGTAGGCATGACTGTCCTGCTCCACATGAATGAGGGATGTGCCCTGGACAGTGGATAGCTGGCTATGTATGTGTGACACACGTAATCTGCACACTCCTGGGGCCCAAACATTGTTCCCACCCGCTGCATGTGCGTGTGCCACATACCCCAGGCACATGTGGTGGCTCAGCTCAGCAAGTGGACCGCATATCAAAGCAACACGCAGATCACATGTCCAAACCCAGGCGTTGTGTGAACAATGGACCCACCCATGATGCCCACAACAGAGTTAGGGAAACAGATGCTGTCCCCCACCTTTAGTGAAGCAAACTGCAAGGACACAGTCCCAAGTGACACAATTCCCTGAATGTAAGGGCCACACCTGGGTATCAGATGAGCAGTGGGCAGTGCACAATAGAGGGACATGGCTCCTGGACAACATGACTGCTGCACTGTGGCAGTTGAACCAGGCCAGAGGAGGGCACAAAGCATGTAATACAGAGTTCACAGTGCAGTCTTTGACTCACCCCCTCCTTGCTTGCTGTCTGGCCTTCAGCTGCCCATCCAGGTCTGGAAACACCACCGCCAGGATCTGGAGCATGTGGGGGTCAGGGTCCGTGTTCCGCCCCTCCTGCGAGGAGGCGACAGCTTCAGCTGGACCCGTGCAATCCTCCGGGTCCAGCCCCGAAGGTCCTGCCACCTCTTCTGGCAGTTGCGGATCCGGCGCTTGTAGACCCCCACGGACCGGACAGCCCGGACGATGTCCTTCCAGATTTCCTGCTTCCGATGGGCATTAACCTGTCAGGATGACAAAGTGAAAAGGCCATTACCACACATGCAACATATCCGTGCATGACACAGTTGTATATACATGTCTCAATCACAGGGGCACATGATGTACACAGGCAGTGCAAAGCTGACCATGGACAGTTTGCCAGACGTCACTACATGGTATCATTGCATGGGAAGTAAAACCATGTTCAAATGCACTGTCACTGCACCATACCTGTCCAGTGCAAGTCACTACACACTATGGGGGGTGACAACTACTCAGTGAGCCTGCTAGCCAGTGGCGTGCAGACTCTCAGCCTTGCTAGTCACACAAAATGCACATTCAGAAAGACAGTGCACAGAACACTCACCTGCTCCCCTGGTGTCCCATACAGCTTGCTGTACTGTGGAAGTAGGCTGTCCAGCAGGGCCTGGTTCTCTTCAAGGCTGAAGGCTGGGGCTCTCTCCACAGTACGTGCCATTGCAGGGTCCAGAGGGGCAGAGACAGCAGCAGTGCAGTGGCAGATGTCGTCCTGGAGCATGTAGTGCAGGCAAGTGAGCTCTCAGGGGAACAGCCAGCAATATATATGTGCTGGAGAGGCAGATACTGTCCCTTGTGTCCAAAGTGATAGGTTCAAGTCGTTTGCATCTTCTGAATCTGGCCAATCCATGGAATAGCAGCACCAAAACACGCCCACAGCATCCTTCAAATCCTCAACTTCATGACATACATGATTTTGCAACATTGTTGTGGGTGACCAACTGAATTTCCAGCAACCGACTCGTTCGAAATTCGAAAACGCGTCCGTTGCCAGGCAAGCCCATTGTCAATGGGTGCGCACCGATCGGTCCATTGCGGTACAACGCGCACAGGGGTACAACACGTACCCGCACACATTGAATGCAATGGGCCGGCCGGAGGCACCGATCGGTCCATTGCGGTACAACGCGCACAGGGGTACAACGCGTACCCGCACACATTGAATGCAATGGGCCGGCCGGAGGCACCGATCGGTCCATTGCGGTACAACGCGCACAGGGGTACAACGCGCACCCGCACACATTGAATGCAATGGGCCGGCCGGAGGCACCGATCGGTCCATTGCAGTTCAACGCGCACAGGGGTACAACGCGTACCCGCACACATTGAATGCAATGGGCCGGCCGGAGGCACCGATCGGTCCATTGCAGTTCAATGCGCACAGGGGTACAACGCGTACCGCACACATTGAATGCAATGGGCCGGCCGGAGGCACCGATCGGTCCATTGCAGTTCAACGCACACAGGGGTACAACGCATACCGCGCACATTGAATGCAATGGGCCGGCCGGAGGCACCGATCGGTCCATTGCGGTACAACGCACACAGGGGTACAACGCGTACCCGCACACATTGAATGCAATGGGCCGGCCGGAGGCACCGATCGGTCCATTGCAGTTCAACGCGCATCAGGGGTACAACGCGTACCCGCACACATTGAATGCAATGGGCTGGCCGGAGGCACCGATCGGTCCATTGCAGTTCAACGCGCACAGGGGTACAACGCGTACCCGCACACATTGAATGCAATGGGCCGGCCGGAGGCACCGATCGGTCCATTGCGGTACAACGCGCACAGGGGTACAACGCGTACCCGCACACATTGAATGCAATGGGCCGGCCGGAGACACCGATCGGTCCATTGCAGTTCAACGCGCACAGGGGTACAACGCGTACCCGCACACATTGAATGCAATGGGCCGGCCGGAGGCACCGATCGGTCTATTGCAGTTCAACGCGCACAGGGGTACAACGCGTACCCGCACACATTGAATGCAATGGGCCGGCCGGAGGCACCGATCGGTCCATTGCAGTTCAACGCGCACAGGGGTACAACGCGCACCCAGCACATTGAATGCAATGGGCCGGCCGGAGGCACCGTTCGGTCCATTGCGGTACAACGCGCACAGGGGTACAACGCGTACCCGCACACATTGAATGCAATGGGCCGGCCGGAGGCACTGATCGGTCCATTGCGGTACAACGCATCACAGTACATGTGACTGGCATATGTCAGCATGCCTGTCTCAGATGGACATATGCCAGCCACAGATAGCTCCCAGGGAGTGAGGGGCACACCTACATCACGACAGCCTGTCCAAACTTTATCATAAGGCATGTAAGGATGCATTTCCTATTGTGTGTATGTTGGTGTACATGTTGTCCTGTGGGTGTCACCTGTGGGCAGCCACCCCCAGGCTGTGCACGTGTTCATGGGGACAGGATCCTGGGTGTTACGTGTACATGACCACTGTGATGTGCAACTGTTCATATCTGTGCATGTGCCATGGTCACATTTCACAGTGGTGTATGTGTATGTCATGTCACATACCCCGTGAGTCCCATGTGGGACGGTATGTTTGAGCCAGGGTGTCCCAGTGGCACAATAGTGATGGTCCTCCACAGTCTTTGTGCATGTAGTGTTTACAATGTCTCTGATTTCATGTGCACAATGGGAGACAGTCTCCACATCCACGTTGTGTGTGCATGGACTCTGATGTTGTGCGTGTGTGTCACAGACGTCCATGTCTGTCCTGCCGTGGCAAGTGGGGCCACTACCTGTGGGGGTCATGGTTGTTTTGCTGTGGTGTATACATGATACTCCATGTAATGCCAGTGTCCATGTGGCATTACAGGGTCCCTGGGAATGTACCTGTCGTTGAGCTGTGGTGCCTGGGGCACATCTGTCCTCACATGTCACTGTGGGGGTTATTGTGACACGGCAGCAGGAGATGGGAACTGTGACACGGCCTCATGATATCCAATGGGCCAACCTGGGACTAATTGATGCCACCTGTTGGACCGTGTTGACAGATGTTGGCCATGTATGTACCATACATGTCCTTCCGGTAATGCACACTTCATGTAGTTGTGCCTCATAATGATATATGTTGGGATCTTGAGTGTGTTCAATGCCGCATATGTGGGGTGACTGACAATCTTGCTTACTTCTCCTCTGCACTGCAGGGCTCCTGCTGTCCATCGGCCATTTCCAGACCTGGCAACGATGGTGGAACGGGACAGCATCCGACGGTACCGCTTCACCAGGCAGCTGATTGAGGATTTGGCAGTGCAGTTGTCCCCACATTTGCAGCCTGGCCGGCCGTATCCTACAGCGCTGACCCCCAAGGTGAAGGTGATGGCAGCCCTACACTTCTTTGCCACTGGTACCTTCCAACATACTGTGGCGACTGCTGGTGGGATGTCACAGACCATGTTCAGCCGTGTGCTCCGCGATGTTTTGGCGGCAATGTTGCTCTTCCTGAACCGGTACATCTATTTCCCTAGACTGCGACGACTCACTGACGTGAAGAGTGACTTTTATGCCCTGGGGAGGATGCCGCATGTAATTGGCTCCATTGATGGGACACATGTGGCTTTGGTACCACCACAGGCCCAGGAGCAGGCCTACAGGAACCGCAAGCACTACCACTCGGTCAATGCACTGGTGGTGTGTCTTGCAGACATGACCATCACACACGTGTGTGCCCGTTTCCCTGGTTCAGCACACGATGCCTTTGTGATGAGGAGTAGTCGCATCCCCAGGATGATGGCACAGATGCAGAACCAGCGTGCCTGGCTTGTCGGTGTGTACTGACTTTGTGCCATTGTGTGTGATCTGATCTGTAGTATTCCGCCCACTTTCCCAAGTCAGCGAATGTGCACTTGTCTGTCCGTAGGTGACTCGGGATACCCCAACATGCCGTGGTTGCTGACACCCCTCAGGAACCCTGTGACACCAGCCCAGATGCGCTACAATGAGGCACATGGTCAGACCAGGAGAGTGATTGAGCGGATCTTTGGTCTCCTGAAGAGCCGCTTCCGCTGCCTGGACAAGACCGGAGGGTCCCTCCCATATGCCCCTGCGAAAGTGTGCAAGATTATCATCGTCTGCTGCATGCTCCACAACCTGGCTGTGCGGAAGGAGTTGCCTCTCATCCAGGATGACAATGACCAACATCCGCCACCTGTGGAGGATCCTGGCCTGGACCACGATGCCAGTGACGATGATGATGATGATGGTGATGGTGATGTCCGCACACAGCTCATCACCAACTTCTTTAGCTGAATGTGAGTATCCTGAGGTGTCATGTCAATGATGTGAGTTGGCATGATGTGTGGGTGGTGCTCTGGTGCTGTTGGAGTGTGTCCATGGGCTACTTGACTGGATGTGTGTTGCGATGTGTGGTGACAGGTGGGCTGTACTCCCCAACAGTGTTGACATGCTAACTTGGTTCTGGGTGGGTATCTTGTAACATGTATTGTGCATGAGTTTTGCTGTTCTGTCCTGTACTCCATTGCTTTTGACTGTGTGTCATTTCTGTCCTTCACAGGGTACTTTTAGATTCGTTTGGTCAACTGTGTCCACCGACGACGTGATTGCACATCCAGGCTGGTAGCTGTTGTGTCCCTACAGGTGATGTGCGCCACACCCATGGACTTCCTTCCTTCTACAGTTGTTGACTGTGTGCCCGCTGCCAGGTGGGGTTACCTTGCATCTGTAGTGGTTACGGCATGTTGCAACTGTGTAATAAACCTGTGCTTCACTTTGTGATGTGCGTTGTCTGTGGTCACACATTTGACTGCCATTTGCTTACTGCACCTGTGGGCTACTTGACTACAACTGGGAATGGGTGTGGTGTCTGTGCATTGCACCGTCTTCCTGGCAACATCAGTGTAGGCAATGAGTCAGATGGCCTAGGTGTGTATGTGTTGTGTAGCCCTGGTGGTGTGTCTCCCTCATGTGTGTCACGTTGCCTGTACTCACATGCCTGTGTTGTCCTTGCTGTTGCAGTTCGCATACACAGTGTAATTTTGCAGTTCATCATCCCCATAACAGCACCCACGTTGGAATTACGACAGAGGCAAGTATGGTGTATTAGTGTGTTTATTGTGATACATTTGTGTTAATAGTGCATAGGATGGGTTGTGCTGTACATAAATCTTGCAATCCCAAGTTCCTAGGTGAATTGAAAGTCCTGGTAGACAGGATCCCCAGTATCGGGGCCACAGTTGTCTGACACATTGGTCCAACTTGTACTCCCCATGCAATGTGTGGCAGTAGTGTTGCCGTCAACAGGGTGTACAGTCTGTGCACAAAGGCGAACATCCAGAACAGGTTCAGGCTTCCTGGGAGTTGCGCTTGGCCATCGGCCTCTCACTTTTCCCTCCTCGGACAACCCCTCTTCTTGGGGGGGGGGCCCCTCAAGTACAGGCTGCTGCGGTGCAGGGGACTCTCCGCCAGAGTCCTCCTCTGGACTTGTGGCAGTTGCAGTTTGTTCAGCACCAGATGTTGTTGGCACACAGGGAGGTGTGGACTGGTTGCTGTTCATCTGGCGGAGGCATTGTAAAATGTCCCTGTGCACCGCCGTCATCTCATGCAGTGCATCCCACTTGGACTCCGCGCGGGACATGTGTGAGTCCACACGGGACATGTGTGACTCCACGTGGGACATGTGGGAGTCCAAGCGGGCATGATGGGCAGCCTGCTGCTGTTTAATGTCTCTGAGGAGCCCCACTACCTGGCTGAGCTCTCCGGTGCTGGACTGGTACGCATCAGCTATGCGTACCAGTTGTGGGTCATCATGCACACCAGCAACGTCTGCAAGCAGCGACCTCTGTCTCCCACCCTCCCACCACCCCTGCTGACATGTGCAGTGTGTGCAGTGGCACGCACAGATAACCCTGGTCCACCTTGGGGGTTGGTGGTGGTGGTGGTGTCCATGGCCCCAGGTTGGTCCAGGGTCACTGTGCTGGTGTTGCTCCTTGTTCTGTCCATGTCGGCAGGGATGGTATTCGTGGTGACAGTCGTTGGAGGGGTGGGTGCAGGGGGTGCAGCTGGTGGTCCTGCTGGTGCTGCAGCTGGTGGTCCTGCTGGTGCTGCATGTTGACTTGCACCGGATGTGCCAGGTTGTTCTTCATCGTCCGAGGAGGACAGAGGCTGTACGACGCCAGTGAGCTCGGCATCCTCTTGAGCCTGGGACTCCTCAGCGTCTGCTGCTGTGTCCCCATCATCACCTGTTTTTGGGAGACACAAACAATGTATGTTATGTTTCTGCAGGCATCAATGGTTGACACACATGACAGTTGTGACTGTGCCTCTGGGTGCGGGCCTGTACATTGCATTGTCCTAAGTCGTCACAGTCAGGGGTTGATATTGGTGTGGCACATTGTCCTGCATTATTTGGGCATTTCTATGTATTTTCTGGGGTGTGAACATGGTCTGCATTGGTTGTGTTTGGTTGACAGCCGGCCCTCCTTCCCACCCACCCAGCCAGTCAGTTATCCCACCATGGAACGTGCTTGCGTTGCAGGGAGTGTAAGTTGTCTCTCAGGATGTCAGTCAGTGGTGTCCTGCTGTTTGTTGGTGTGCAGTACCCAGCATGCCCTTGTGCTCCCACGACACAGCAACAGTGTCAGACATCTTTGATGGGCCTTTCCACTCTCTGTGGGATGTGCATGCGTGAGTGTGAGCTTGCTGGGCCATGTGGTGGGGGATGTAGAGCTGTGACTACGACTCCCATCATGCTATTGCCTCCTCCCCCTTCCCAGCATGCCCATGCTTCCTTCCTTTTTACTCTGCTTCCCTGTGGGGTGGGCTGGCTGTGCTGACAGGATGGCTGGGAGTGTTGTCCTGGCAGTTGTTTGGCTAAGAGTCCCAAAAGTGTCCCTGTGCTTCACACAACATAACCCAGGGTGGTGGTTCTTTGTGGGATCTTGTGTTAGGATGGGGGGCATTGCAGGGAGTGTAAGTTGTCTCTCAGGATGTCAGTCAGTGGTGTCCTGCTGTTTGTTGGTGCACATTTGCCAGCAGGGCCTTGTGCTCCCCACAGCAGTAGCCAGTGTCAGCCATCTTGTGAGTCCTTCTCCACTTCCTGTGATGTGAGCATGGTTCAGGGTGGTGTTGATGGGCCAGTTGTGGGGGTGACCAATATCAGTGACTACGACTCCCATCATGCTATTGCCTCCACCCCCCTTCCCAGCATGCCCATGCTTCCTTCCTTTTGATTCTGCTTCCCTGTGGGGTGGGCTGGCTGTGCTGACAGGATGGCTGGGAGTGTTGTCCTGGCAGTTGTTTGGCTAAGAGTCCCAAGAGTGTCCCTGTGCTTCACACAACATAACCCAGGGTGGTGGTTCTTTGTGGGATCTTGTGTTAGGATGGGGGGCATTGCATTCTACCAGGTGGGTTCTGTGGAGTTTGTGTTGGGGGGTGTGAGGGGAGGTGCTTGTGACTATGGTCAGTGCTGCAAGTCCCCCTTCCCACCCAGCTAGCCAGATATCCCACCATGGAACGTGCTTGCATTGCAGGGAGTGTAAGTTGTCTCTCAGGATGTCAGTCAGTGGTGTCCTGCTGTTTGTTGGTGCACAGTTGCCAGCAGGGCCTTGTGCTCCCCACAGCAGTAGCCAGTGTCAGCCATCTTGTGAGTCCTTCTCCACTCCCTGTGATGTGCGCATGGTTCATGGTGGTGTTGATGGGACAGTTGTGGGGGGCAATATGTGTGACTGCGACTCCCACGATGCTATTGGCTACACTGACTTGGCCAGCATACACAGAATTCCTTCCTTTGAGTGGTCTTCACTGTGTGTTGGTGTTGTTGTGGTGGCTACATGTGTGGATGTGTTTGTTAGTTCTATTTGTGCCACTGCCTAGCTGTAGTTGTAGTTGTGTTTGTACATGTGTTGGCACAGTTGGATGTGACTTTTTGATGGCATGTGTTGTGTTTATCTGACTGACATACACATTTTGGGATGATTCTGTTCTGGTTGCTGTGTAATTGCTATGAGTGCATGGTTTGACTCTCCCCTTGACAGTGATGTGTGTGTTTTGTGGCAGTATATTGTGTACATTTGTTGTGTACTCACCAGGCTCTGGGATGTCCTCTAGTCCATATACGCTCACTGGCGGAAGGATGGCCCGCACCTTCTCCTCCCAGGGCCTGAGGTATATTGGCTTGGCAGGAGGGCCACTGCCGGTGTGTTGGCTGTTGATGTAGTCTTTCGTCAGCATTTTCCGTACCCTCCTGCGCACGTCATACCACCTGTTCTGGATGTCGGTCTTTGTGCGCCGACATGGTGATTGGGCGTTCACCCTGTTGATGATCCTCTCCCACATCTTGGTTTTCTGCGACATGGGGGTCTGTTGGACCAGTGTGCCAAACAGCTGTGGCTCCACCCTGAGGATCTCGTCTACCATGACTTCCAATTCACTATCTAGGAACTTGGGATTCTTCTTGGGGGGCATGGTGATGGGTGGTGATGGTGGGTGATGTGTGTGTTGGTGTGCAGGTGAGGGTGTGTGAGTGTGTGTTTTGCTGGGTGTATGTGAGGTAGGTATTTGTTGGTGTGCTGATGGTGTGTGGCTTGTGTGAGGGATGAGCTGTGGGTGTGTGGTGTGTGGTTGCTTTCTCTTGGGTGCTGGCAGTGGAATGGCATTTGCAAAGGCTCATGGTAGTGATTTGTGTCCTTTATATAGGTGGAGTTGTGGGTGTGTCTTTGTTCTCTGTCCCCACCCCCCCCAGTATTTATTGGCTTGGTAATTGCTTGTTTGGCCTTTTTTGGGTGATTTTTCCTTTGTGCTGTTTGTGTATGTTGGAAACGTTCTTGTGACCGAGTCGGACCCTGCATTGGTCTCGTACGGTGTTCTCCGTTTCGTTCACGCTGTGTTTGTGCAGTTTTCTATGCTGCGTACGCGTCGGTCGCGGTGTATTGTGTTGCTTCGGCTCGGTTTTGTATGCGTGTCGGTCGTACGGCTTGTCCTCCGTCCGACTCAGTCGTGGTTTCGCGCCTTGCATCGTACTTCTGCGTTTTGGAGTTCGCGTGTACGTTTCGGTCGGATTTGTTCCGGGTGCGTGTCGGTCGGTTGGATTTGCGTGTTTTTCCGGCCGGATTGCTGTTTTCCGTGCGGCTCGGTCGGTCGACTTGGTTTGGTACGTGTCGGTTGGATTTTTCGCGCCTTGCATCGTACTTGGCATGTCGTGCGCCACAGGTACGTGTCGGTCGGTATTTTTTCCGGATCCGAGTCGGTCGGTGCTTTTTCCGGCCCGAATCGGAATCGACCCCTTTGTGTTAAGAATTGTTTACAAAAACTTTATAAAGGTTTGTCAAAAAAAAACAAGTCAGGAAACAGGAAAACCCTGGTCTTAAGGTGGCGAAATGAGGAGAAATGCATTATTTCTCCTCGTTTTTGCTTTTTCCATTGTGCAGCACACATGGAAAAAGCAAAGTGCCATGGTTTGTTTATGTACAGGAAGGTGTCCCTTCCTGTACATAAACAACCCTTTTTAAAAAAATGCCATTTTGTAACTTTCATGTGTGCTGCATGAAGCAGCACACATGAAAGTTACAAAATGGCATTTTAGGATTGTTTATGTGCAGGAAGGGACACCTTCCTACACATAACCAATCCTCCCCTGCACACAGACACTCTGGTGCAAGGGTGCCTGCGTTGGCGCTAAGTTGTTAAACTTAGCGCCATCGCAGGGGGAAACGCAAGGCTACACCACATTCTTGTAAATATGGTGCAGCCTTGCGTTTCCGAAGTGGCGGAGCGGGTCGTTAATCCCAGGTGGCTAACGACACGCTCCGCCACTTCGTCGTACATATGGCCCTTAGTTTCCTGAGTATCGTAAACAACTATCTTTTCCTGGACCTCATATAAAACTTGCAGAACAAAATAAGGGTCTAACATGCTTTGGTATGAAACACATCACACGGGCACAGGGCACTGTGTCAAATCTATCTGGCGGTACCTACCTAAAGGAAACGATACCATGTGATGGGCCAACTATAACCTAACGCGGATCAAATAAAAACTCGCCTGGGGAATACAAACATAAAGAATACATGGGCCAATTACAGGAGGGAGCGAAATAATGGCATGTGAGTTCACAGATTGCTTACACTACTTCAAATCAATTAAAAAATATATTTATTTTGGGGTGAAACCCCATAAAATTTACTTAGAAAAATACAATATTTATAATATAGAAAAAATTATTGTCCATCAACATTCAATATCAGAGTAAATAAATATCAAATTAATAATCAATTTCACTGTGAAGGCAATATATGATAAAAACTGGGGTTTAGAAATCGATGCTCAAGCGTTTCCTGCATGACCATAGACAATACAACAGCCTACTTAGGATGAATCCAAACGAACAGTAGTATCTGATTGAAATATTCTCAGAACTGGCAAATACTGCAAAAAGCCTAAGCTAAAGCATATGGCTTAAATCTATTTGCATCTGGCTCAGACACAACCTGGACAGAAATATATATGTGTGCTGAGTGTTTTCAATAGCAAGATGATCACACATATTGCACACGCTCTTAGCAACAGGAGCATGTTTCTCACCCAGTTGAGTAACTTTTTATTCTGAAAGTGCCAAAACAAAATTTCATGTACATTGTTAGAGTTCTTAAATTCTCAACATATTCCCAATAAATATGCTTAACTCGGTCTTTGGAATAATCTTTTTTAGATTCAAGGTATCAAAGGAATGTTTAAGGTTTTTAAACTGTTTTTTAAGATACTTTATCCATGGTATATTGCATCCTCTATCCAGACCAAACAATCTTGGAGTGTAACTCTTGTCAACCTGGCCTCGGGTTTCACCCGAATATTAGCACATAAAAGTAGAAGTCTCATCTTAATCAGCTCTTTTGCGAACGAGGCCCTCAACTCGTCATTGCACAGGTATGTTGAGCAGCTCTGCGGTACAGCCAGAAGTCTCTTCAAAAAATTGTTTTCTGACCTCTCGATCTGTGTGCAGTATGTGTATCCCCATTAGGTCATTCCGTTTGTTGCCACAAGTCTGCCCTAAGGCCTGTGGATCATTTCGTGGATTGGTTTCCGTCCCATCCTTGTGACAAACCTAAATACGTCCTCTGATGCCCTGAGAAATTTCTGGCTCCTTACCATGTGCAGGTTCCCCCAGGAAAACAATGAGTGTATCAGGATCCCCAGATAATTAAAGGTTGATACAGATCCCAGCTGTGTTCTGGCAATATGGTCACCCCGTCTTTTTGATCTTTCCGGGCCACTCCTTATAGTAAATGATTTGGTGAGATTTTTTTTTTTTTTTTTACTGAGTTTTATATAGCACGAACTCGACCCGATTCGGGTTTCGGTGCGCTTTACATAGCACCAGTTGCGTTACATGAGGACACATTCATTTTTAGGTCTCGCCAGAGCCAGCGCATGCGCTGGTCTGGCGAGACATTTAGTGAGTGGGCTTTAGAAATCCGACCACACGCTTTTGCTTGTGGCCTAAAGCTTGCGGTTACGCACGCGGGCACGCGCACAGCCGCAATCTGGCTTTCCTCGAGGCGCCATCTGTCTTTTCTCTCGCTTGCTCTCCCAAGCGCCTCGCTCCGCCCCTCCCCCACCACAGAGCGCGTCTCGCGGCCGCGCATCTTGTTAAACTTTCAGCGCGCCACTCGCGGGACGCTGCGTTCCTTTTAAAAAAAAAAAAAGTAACCAAAAGGAATGCGAGGCAGCCCACACTGGCAGGCTGCAAACATCGCCCCAGGGCTTGGTAAAAAAATTCATAAGCATTCCCTCGGTCGTCAACCATGTGACATCATCCGATCCAGAAGAGCCTAGAAGGATGGATCTAGTCGAAAGCGCCTCCTCCTACAGTCTCTGAGCAACAGTAGCCGCATTAAATCACAGCTGCTCAGTCCTTTTACCCCAGGAACAGACTAGTAAATGCTGCCAGTGGGGCTGGGAAGAAGCAGGTAGTGTGTTACATTGTAGTGGTATTTACGTAGTGCTTGGTATCCTTGATCGGGCTTTGCAGTGGTTTATCGAAGGATATCTGGTGAAGAGAAGGGCCTCCTTGTCATAGTCTAAATTTCAAGTCTGGAGGGGGCACCTCTCTGTCGCTCAATATTTCTCTCATCTCCCATACACCCTAAACCACACACAACCTCCCACACGCTTAACACAACGCACACACCAAACTGCACATGAGCGCCACCAGCCACACACTCTAAACACAACACTCCCACACTCTGAACAATACAGACACACTAAACAGCACCAGTGCACCAGCCGCACACTCACACGCTAAATCGCACACAACCTCCCACACGCTGAACCACAACACATATCAAACTCTCCAAAGCACAACAACTGTACACTAGTCCTTACATAAACCCACACACACTGGACCCCTAAAACTCACACACCAGCCACACACGCCAAACCACATGCATCAAGACAAACTCACAGCGTCCATAAACTCCAAACCACGCACATATGTATAGACACCAAACTACAAAAGACATACACACATGAATCTACACAAAAGGCACACAGAGGCAAGCACACTAATGCTCACACAGGCGCGCATGCCGATAAACACACATACCCAGACAAGGTATACAGATAAAGGCCCACGCACCCCCCGCACCACATTTGCATTCACACACCATCATCATCACCCAGTAGACACATGCATGTGTACACAAGCAGGCCGACGGAAACACACAGACCGAGATGCACATTTGCGTACAGAAGTACATGGGTGATGTCTGAATTGGAGAGACGGCCCCTTCCTCTGTACCTTTGATAAGACTGCTTCTCTCTCTCAGATTTTTGTCATTTCCTCTCTTTTACACGCACACCTACAAACGCGTATTCCTCACCCTATCTTTTTTAACCACACACAGACTCGATCACTCCTCCACCTCTCTTCCATACACACACACTTTGCTTGCCTCACTCCTCACCTGTCAGTTTCTCCTCTGTTTTCCCTCTCCCCCCCTCCTCCCTTCTGGTTCTTTCTCTCTCTCAGCCTCACCAATGCACAAGCCCACCTCCCTCCACCCCTCTGCTCACGGCCTTTCCATATCAGCTTCTGTGTAAATATCAGACTCCCGGAAGCTACTGTCCTTGGGTCTGGGAGGGAAGGTAGCAGATCTCTCATTGGTGGGAATCCACCTCCCCTGCCTGGTCATTGTCTGCCTACAGTTGACAGGTTGTGTGATCTTGGCCATATGACCGCATTCCAGTGCGTGAACCCCCGTTGTTGATAGCTTGGTTGTATATTGCATCAGAGAGAAGGCTGGACAGTGTTGGAACACGTTAAGCTTCGCTCTGAGAGGCGGTTAGGCCTGGGCACAAGTAATTCCTTGTTAGAAAGATGTCCCTGATAAGACTTGAGCAGAGGCCGTGACTTCATGGTTCGGTGCCCCTGAAAGGCTGCCAGTAGAAGGGTGGAGTGATTCATGTTAAGCCAATGCCTTTTAAAGTCGAAGGGCTGGGGTAGAGACGGTCATCGAATCGGAGGATAGTGCGAGAGCAGAGTCAACCACATGTCGGGTTGTTTCCTTTGAAAGGCCGGTTGGGCTGGAGCAAGGACAGTTCCGTGGCAGATTGCTAGTGTCTGCAAAGGCATTGGCCTGCACACTTTCCCTCTTTCCCCACAGGGTGATGGTCACAGGAGTCTGGTAAAGCAATAGGAAGTGCACCTCCTTCCGCTTATCAAATACAGATGAACGCGCAGCTCTCGCTGAAAGTCAAGGGTGGTGCTTCGCGCAGGCCAGGGAACCTTGCCAAAGATCACACAGCTCTCAGGAGCCGCCCAAGAGCAGCCGCAAACCTGCCAGGTGAGCCGAGCAGGTCTAGGGGGCGCGTTACAGGCGCTGAGCAGGCCTCACCCCAAAGTGAAACGAGTTTGAGCTATTGGCATTTTAAATGTGTATGCCTTTTATTTTTATTTTGGTTTTAGTTTTTAAAACATAAATAAAAGACATTGTCATTTACAAAGGCAATAGCTTAAACTTGTGTAAATGCGAGACCTATTGCATTGCAAATGCTTGTTTTGTTAGGCATGGGGAGATTAAGTGATTTGCCCAGAATCACAGGATGTTCAGCGTCATTGCCGAGACTCAAACCCAGTTCCCCAGATTCGAGGTTGACCGCCCTAGCCGTTAGGCCAACTCCTCTCCCCTATATAGATTTGTCAGCAGACCCAGCTGTCCATTTGGTGCCTGGCACAGGGTGCATGGATGTTTGCGGGGCACCAGGTGTGCCCCCCAGATCCCATAGCGAAGGCCCAGGGGGGACGGGGCTTTGCGCTTGGGCGCTTGGGGCCCCCAAAGTCCCCTTTCGTCTGCCGGTACATGGTGGTCGGACCGCCATGTACAGGCCAATTGAAACACAAATCATAATCCCTACTGTGGCGCCCCTATTGTAGGGATTTCGGTCTGACCGCTGCCCCGACGGGCTCCTTGAGCCCATCGAAAAAGCAGTGGTCTGCCCCTACACCGATGCGCTCCGACCGCCGGTTCATAATCCGGCAGTCGGACCACTTCAATGAATGGCAGTGGGACCGCCACCGACGGCCTGATTGATGGTGGTGGTCCCAAAATGTTAAAATTTAATTGAAACATTTATGGATAATTAATAAATTCAAATTAGTATTTTTAAAAACAAATCCTTAATAACAGTACCAATATAAAGATGATTATAATTGCAAATATATTTTGCATATTCAAAATTAAAATTATAAAAAACTATCAAATAAAATTTAACTTAAATATAAAACAAAATAGTAATTTAAAACAATGTTTAAAATAAACAAATAATTGAAATACATTTTAACTTTAAAAATTACATTAAAAATGTGAAACTTTATAAATAACTTACATTTGAAAAATAGCATATAAAACATAAAAATAATTACATTTTAAAAAATGTTATTTCAAACAATTTAAACCATTACATTACACACAAAGTATCAAAAATATCTAAAACAAATATTATAAACATAATATTCAAGGATATTTATTTAAATGATCAGAAATCAATTATAACACTTCCAACCTAAAATAACATACATAAAACATACTCAAATTAAAACAAAAAATACAATAAATTATGCAAATAACAATTACAATATACATAGCAAAAACAATATGATACACAATGATATGTAAAACATCAATGGCAAGCAATGTTAAAAAAATAAAGAAAAAACAATATTCTTATCTGTGATATGGTATTACACAATATTTATGACATCACAATATTATTATTTTTGATAAAATATTAAGGGAGAATACTGGGTTTCACCCAAGTAAGTTTCTGTTTTATGAACTACTAGCTGGAGGCGCAAGGCAAATGTGGGATGGATTATCTGGTAGATATAATCGCTGAGCTTTTCTACTTGAGAGCTGGTGATAGGTCTGTCTCAGTACAGACCACCCCAAACCAGTGCTCCTGGTCAGAGCTAGATGGGAGAGATAACTAGGTTGTAAATTATCAGATACTATGGGCCTGATTATGAGTTTGGCGGATAGGATACTCTGTCACAAATGTGACGGACATCCCGTCTGCCTAATTACAAGTTCCAAAGGTTATAATGGAATTGTAATTTGGCTAACAGGATATCCATCACTTTTTTGATGGGGTAACCCTTTCTTCCAAACTTGTAATCAGGCCCTAAGAGACATAACATTTCATCCTGTACTAAAGTAGTGACAAGCTAGGCCAGATTCTGTTTCACACAATACAGGTTCCTACACAGGGCATACTACACCCCAGTTATTTTAAATAAAAATTACTTAACTCTGCAAATTTTTGTTGTAAAACGATTATAGAGTACTCTTCAGTGAACAATTAATCTGTCGTAGAAGCACTGTCCGCTGGTTCACCAGCGGAGGCCCAAGAAGGAAAAAATGGAATATAAAACGGAGGTATTGTCCTTACTTCTGGCAAAGAGATGCATTGAAATCCTCGGGCTACAGAACACAAGACTGTCTGTCAAAAGTTGGCTGCATGACCTCAGCAAATGGCTAATGGTGGAAGAACTCTGAATGGTAAATGTCCACATGGATGCCAGAGCAGGTAAAGACTTAAAAATTTAAGAAAGATGTATTGGAAGTTACTGCAGAGAAGGGGATGATGTATTCCTGATGTAATGATTCTGAGGGCTGTCTAAAACTGTGCTAACGACAGATGCTCGCATGGCCCTAAACACTGCAATACATTAAAGATATAATTTGCACCTGTCACTCCACTGTAATACATCTGCTGTTTTGTTTGGCTTAGTTGACATGTAAATCAATTAAATTATTTTAAAATATGAATGCAGGGGATTATATGAAGTTTTTAACTGTCTATCAGAGACAGTGTGGCTTATATTTGTTCAAATTTTCACAGGCAACATCGAATATGAATACTTTTTGATCCAACCACAGATTTGGTAAGATCAATGTTTATTTATTTCCATATCCTGAATCTATGGTATTAATCATGACCATATAAAGATGTTGAGAAAAATCCAAACCCACTCAACATCCCAGAGATCTCAAAAAGTTAAATTATGCTATCCACACAAAGCACCTGAACTGACCTTAACACACAATGTTGTCCCAGTACATTGTACATCTACCACAACATCACCTCAGTACCAGGTAGGTTAGCACCAAAAAAAGAGGAAACCCAAGTACGCCGCCCACAAGAGCGCCACCCGCAGTCACCATCACCTCATCAGATCCGCCAAAAGGGCCTCACTCAAAGACCGCCTAGACAACAACGCACACAACAGCAAAGAGCTCTTCAACATCGTGAAGGAACTCTCCAACCCCAGCTCCAACACCAACGACATCCAGCCGTCGCGAGACCTGTGCGACTCACTGGCCACCTTCTTCCACCGCAAAATCGCCGACATCCACGACAGCTTCAACACCACGACCGCCCCGGCAACCACCAAGACCACTGCCCCCACAACCACCAACCGCCTGCTCTCCTGGACCAACATCAACGACGAGGACACCAGCGAGATCATGAACACCATCCACTCCAGTTCACCGCTAGACCCGTGCCCTCACCACATCTTCAACAAAGCCAGTACAGCCATCGCGCCCCATCTCCGGAAAATAATCAACATCTCCTTCGAGACAGCAACCTTCCCGGAAAGCTGGAAGCACGCCGAGATCACCGCCTTACTCAAGAAACCCAAGGCAGACCCCAAGGACCTCAAGAACTTCCGACCCATCTCTCTGCTCCCGTTCCCCGCGAAGGTCACCGAGAAAATCGTCAACAAACAACTGACCCGCTACCTCGAGGAGAACAACATCCTGGACCCTTCCCAGTCCGGCTTCCGCAGCAACCACAGCACCGAAACCGCCCTCATCGCCGCCACCGATGACATCAGGACCCTGCTAGACAACGGAGAAACAGCAGCCCTCATCCTCCTGGACCTATCAGCCGCCTTCGACACGGTCCGCCACCACACACTACGAACACGCCTTCACGACGCCGGGATCCAAGAGAAGGCCCTGGACTGGACCACATCCTTCCTTTCCGGCAGAACACAAAGCGTCCGCCTCGCCCCCTTCCGATCCAAGGCCACCAAGATCATCTGCGGCGTACCCCAAGGCTCCTCCTCAGCCCAACGCTGTTCAACATCTACATGGCACCCTCGCCCACGTCGCCCGACAGCACAACCTCAACATCATCTCCTACGCCAACGACACCCAGCTGATCCTCTCCCTCACCAAAGACCCTCACACCGCCAAAGCCCACCTCCACGAAGGAATGAAGGCCGTCGCCGAATGGATGAGGACCAGCCGCCTGAAGCTGAACTCGGACAAGACGGAGGTCCTCATCCTTGGTTCCAACCCTTCAGCCTGGGACGACTCCTGGTGGCCAACATCACTGGGAACAGCCCCGCCACCCACCGACCACGTACGCAACCTAGGGGTCATCCTCGACCCCACCCTCTCCATGACTAAGCAGGTCAACGCCGTTTCCTCATCCTGCTTCAACATCCTCCGAATGCTCCGCAGGATCTTCAAGTGGATCCCCACCGAAACAAGAAAAACAGTCACCCAGGCCCTCGTCACCAGCAGGCTGGACTACGGAAACGCCCTCTACGCAGGAACGACGGCTAAGCTCCTGAGACGGCTGCAACGCATCCAGAACGCCTCTGCACGTCTTATCCTCGACATCCCCCAACGCAGCCACATCACACCCCACCTGAGAGACCTGCACTGGCTCCCTGTCAACAAGAGGATAACCTTCAAGCTCCTCACCCACGCACACAAAGCACTCCACAACTCCGGACCAGCCTACCTCAACAGACGACTCAGCTTCTACACCCCCACCCGCCAGCTCCGCTCGACCAGCCTCGCCCTCGCCACAGTCCCCCGCATCCGGAAAATGACCGCTGGCGGCAGATCCTTCTCCCACCTCGCCGCCAAGACCTGGAACACCCTCCCCACCAACCTCCGACAGACCCAAGACCTACTGGCCTTCAGAAGACTCCTCAAGACCTGGCTCTTCGATCAGTAGCAGCACCACCCCCCTCTTCCCCCAGCGCCTTGAGACCCTCGCGGGTATGTAGTGCGCTTTATAAGTGACATGATTGATTGATTGATTGATTGAAGTAGGGCCTCAAAACAACCAACAAGTGGATAGCCTGCAATTTACCCTTAAAATAAGGACAATGCCAACATCCTAAAGGGTGAAGGCATAAAACACAGTCTGAATTTGTTAAGATTATTTGCAATTATTTGCAATTTGGGCAGAAGCGGTTACCAAAGCACCATCTGGAGAGAACCAAGGCATATCTGGCTAAGTCCATTAATGACTCCATGATCCAAACAAAGAAGATCTTCTGTCCCTACCAGGAATGACCAATGCAGAAGTTCTAGGAATACTAAATGTTCTGCTCCTCAACATTGCGAACACCAGTGACAATTTGGTAAATCATAAATAACTCAGTTTTCATCAATCCTCAATCATCTTCATATCCTCCTCTACACCCAGATCGATTGAAATCCTCCTACATCACTCTCAAATCTGTTATTTGTGGTGAAGGTAACCAAGTTAGGCTCAAGGATCAAAGTAGCCACTTATCAAAGGATCCTTGTCTTGTCTCACCATGAAATTACAGGTATACTGTTTCCTTTCTTTCCTGCACTAAGATAACTCAATTTCAATTACAACTAATCAGAGTCCCGTGGGACTGGTCCTGAATAATGCCCCTGAAAAGACCGCATGGGCAGAAACAAGTTTAGCCACAGTATGGGATTGCATTGCAGAATTCTCTTAAAACACTGATTTTACCTGTTGGACTTTGCCATTTCTGCAGGGTCATCCCCAGCCTTTGTGCCTTCACCCTCCTGTACTCCAAACCAGCTTTTGTTGGGTTTTAGGACACTGCACACTTTACCACTTCTAACCAGTGCTAAAGTACTTGTGCTCACTCTTCAAATAAGGTATAATTGGCATACACCCAATCGTCATATTTAATTCACTTGTAAGTCCCTAGTAAAGCTGCACTACCTGTGCCCAGGGCCCATGATTATATGCTACTAGTGGGCCTGCAGCACTGACAGTGCCACCAAGTAGCCTTGCAAACATATCTCAAGTCTGCCATTACAGCCTGTGTGTGCAGTTTTAAACTGCAAATTCAACCTGGCAAAATCAACATTTTGCAAGGCCCAAACCTCCCTTTCTAATGCATGTAGGTCACCCCTAGGGTAGGTCCTGGACAGCCCAGAGAGCACGGTGCAGTGTATTTAAAATGTTGGAAATGAACTTTTAAGGTTTACATGTCCTGATCGTGAAAAACTCTAAAATAAATTTTCACTACTGCAAGGCCTGCCTCTCCTATAGGATAACATTGGAGTTATCTTATTGCATTTAATAAGCTGTAACTTCCAAATGAGAACAGGTATTCAGTTCATGTTTGGTGTCTAAAGAATTGTAATTAAAAGCCCTCTTAAATGGTAAAGTCGGATTTTAAATTACAATTTTGAAAATGCCACTTTTAGAAAGCTGGCATTTTCCTGCCTTAACCATTTAGTGCCTGCAGTCTGTCACTGGCCACATGACTGGGTGCAGTTGGTAATTGGGCTTTGTGTATTCCCCCTAGACCGTCACATACAATAGAGAAGCTAGGTGTGTTTCGATGGGCCATCACTGGCAGGATGGGAGGTTGGAGCTAGGCACAGCCCTACTTACACTTAAATAGGATGTGTCCTGCCTCCACACAAAGGGCTGCATACCTCCTGTAGTTAGTCTGGAGCCAGGGCATGGGAGGCAGGAAGCCTGTACACTAAAAATGGAAACCTCTAGAAGCTTCTCCCACTTCAAAGGAGGCATCTGGTATAAATATTGGATCTCAGACACCAACTCTTCAGTACACCTCTGGAACTGTGAAGCCCCTGATAACCCAATGAAGCTGAATTGAAGTGTTTAGGCTCTTTGCGACCACTAACGGTCCCGTTGGTGTCCAAGCCTTGCCTCTCGCAATGCCCGCCAATGTGAAATTCCGTCAATCCGATTCTTCACGCTACTGCATTGAGCCTTCATGGAGAGTGCCACCGCGAAGCTCCAGTACAACCATTCACGACAACAACAGGATCTTTGTGCTTCAGCGATGATCTTCCACGAAGCCAGGCCTGCTCTTCGAGCTACATCAACGACCGTCCACGACGCTTCCCTGCTCTTCACGGCCCCCTTCACCGCGAATGGGACTCTTTGCGCTGGACTGAGAAGGTAACTTTTCAGCAGGGCTAATTTGGTCCCTGTATCCAACCCGCGCTCCATCGTGGTTGGCCCGAACTTGTGACTTTCTTTTGGTCTCGCACAACCAGATAGGCGCAAGTGGCGCTTTCGGCTTTTTGGCCCTGTTTTCACTTAAATCGTTAAAACTGCATTTCTACGGTTCTACTGATTGGATTTTTGTCATTTTGGTCTTGATTTATTTATTAGATAGTGCACTGTGTTTCTAAATCGGTGTGGGAGTTTTCTTATGTTTTCGCTTTGTTACTGTTTAAAGTGCTGCATAAATACTTTACACATTACCTCTAAGTTAAACCTGACTGCTCTGTGCCAAGCCACCAGAGGGATGAGCACAGGTTAATTTGGGGTTTGCTTGTGCCTCACCATGACAAGAATTGTGACTGCTGCTTGAGTAGGGTTTAACTCCCCTCAACCAGTAGTCCAATTTCTCACATTACCTATTCAAATAGGGGTTTAGGAAAAAGACTAAATCAATGTAACCATTCTGCATGCATTTTTAGCAGTATTCTTCAGGCTGTTCTTTGCTAACCATACAGACAGGAAGGGGAAGTACCCGAGAACTTTTTGCTACACTCCTTTAGAGAAACAATTATATTACTTCTTATGAGTGTGTAAGTAACAATACATAACAAAGCCCTCTTACCCTACTAAGAGCTCTTAAGGGTGCCCACAACATACGAGCAGGATTGTCGCTGCAAGTAGGCACCCAATGAAAAAGCATACCACTAGAAGAGGATGAGGTTAACCATTCTTTTTTAGGAGCACCTTTCAGAAAGGGGATAATGAAGTCCCTAAGAAAACCAGTCACTGAATATTCTTCATCTCAGAGCATTGCTGCCTACAATCTACACCCGCAAGAGCCTTGTTTACCTTGGTTTGTGTTATAAGAGTATGAGTACTAGAACGACACTGGCGACGCACACATGATCATCACGATAGAGAAAGGTTTAAATCTGCCCTAACCAAATACCATAACAGCCTAAAAACAGCTAGAAAAATGCACATTGCAAACTTACTTGATCAGGCAGAAAACTCTCCCAAAGCACTATTCCAGGTCCTCAACACATTTATCAACCCTAAAGCATGTAATACGGAAGAGGAGCCATCTCAGACACTATGTGATAACATTGCAGGATACCTCACCTCTAAAATAGACAATATCTATAATAAGATCACGGCATCTAACGGCGCCCGATTAAGTGACAACTCCAAACTCCCCTCTACCATGCCCAACATGCACAAATTAGAGGAATTTCCTCCGCTCTCCCTTGAAGAAACCAAAACCCTACTAAAAACAACTAAATCTGGCTCTCCTACAGACCTGATCCCAGCCAAGATCTCCGCCTTGCTCGCAAATCAGCTCGCTGCCCCTATTTGCTCCATCTTAAATAGCTCCTTAAAGGAAGGCAGGCTCCCTAGGGAATGGAAAGCAGCTCAGATCTTGCCCATCAGGAAAAATGCCAAACTCCCCCCAGATGATGTCACTAACTACCGTCCCATTTCATTACTCCCGTTACAAAGCAAACTACTAGAGAAACATATAAATAAACACCTGACCAGCTTCATAGAATCCTCCAATAGCCTCGATCCCTCACAATCAGGATTCCGACCTAGACACAGCACGGAAACGGCACTGGTGACAGTTACAGACAACATCCGAATGCTAGCAGACAGAGGTCAGGCTGTACTTCTCATACTGCTTGACCTGTCTGCTGCATTCAATACCATCTCCCACCAGATCTTGCTGGAAAGGCTCAGTGATATAGGTATTGAGGGGGTTGCATTAACATGGATGACGAACTTCCTAGAAGAGAGAATGCAAACCATCAACCTTGGCCCGTTTAGATCACAGACCACCAAGGTTACTAAGGGGGTACCCCAGGGCTCATGTCTGAGCCCTACCCTATTCAACATTTATGTTACACCACTTGCAGACCTAATAAGAAACTTAGGGTTCATACCAATTTCCTATGCCGACGACACACAACTGCTTCTCTCATTTGATAAGAACAACACCAGCATTCAAACCACATTCTCGGAGGGCATGAGAACCATCACTGACTGGATGAGTAACAACTTCCTTCAGTTGAATGCTGAGAAAACAGAAATCATGCTATTCAAAGATGCAGTAACAAGGTGGGCTCCCAACTGGTGGCCAGGAGAACTGGGTCCAGCTCCGTCCCCCAAACTAGTGGTAAAGAACCTAGGGGTCCAAATTGATCAGAAGCTAAACTTGGAGGAGCATGTACTAAGTCTACTTCGCAGAGTCTTCCCCTTACTTCCGTTATCCACACGGAAAACTTTTTGATACAAGCATTGGTCACAAGTCGTCTGGACTACTGCAATGCTCTGTTGATTTCCACTAAGGAATCTTCCCTAAACAGACTGCAAGTGGTACAGAACACGGCAGCTCGATTGGTGACCAATGCCCCCCCCCCCCCAGAACAGCTTTACTTCCCCTACTCTGTAAACTGCACTGGCTCCCCATTCGAAAAAGGATTACATTCAAGATCTGCTGTATGGTCTATAAAGCCCTTAACAACTTGGGACCTAGGTACA
This sequence comes from Calotriton arnoldi, assembly GCA_963921515.1. Classification (NCBI taxonomy): domain Eukaryota; kingdom Metazoa; phylum Chordata; class Amphibia; order Caudata; family Salamandridae; genus Calotriton; species Calotriton arnoldi. The sequence goes on from CAWUFW010000795.1 coordinate 952,621, forward strand.
TCACAGATAAACGTATCCGATACAACCCTTCCAGGACCCTCTGCTCCGAGTCCAAAGAGCTTCTTCTTATGCCGCGCATAAAACAAACTCGGTTGGGGGGAACATCCTTCTCTTATGTAGCCCCATTTCTCTGGAACCAGCTGCCCATCCACCTCCGTCTCTCCACCAACTATACATCCTTCAGAAAGCAGTTAAAAACCGTACTGTTCTGATCGCCGGGTATTGTTGTCTAGGGCCTTCATAGCGCGGAGATACCCCGGTTGGGGTGATTCATGCACTCTATAAATGATATAAATAAATAAATAAATAAAAATTATCAGGGTTGCCTTTCATTCACACTCACGTTATTTTTTTATGAACTATGGTTCCCAGTAGGCCACAAGTTCTCATGTGTACATAAAAGAAGGTGGCCATCTTGGATTCTCTGGCACAACTTCCTTGTGGGCCATAGCGTCCTCTTCTAGACAATCGTGCTGCAATTTTTTTGCAGCTAGTGCCTTGCTAAACGAATTTCGGATTTCCCTTTCCAGTACCTATTGCTTTTTAGAACATAGTTTGATGGACATTTGGATTACAGAGTACTATACTTAAAGTTGTGTATTAATGAAAATGGACTTTCAACTATTTTCTTGAACATTTATCTAAACTCTTATAGAATGAGATTGTGTATTATTCTAGGGTTCTCTGAGAAAAACATGAAGAACTCTTTATATGGACTATAATACATATGCATATATGAATGCTGTGTTCGCGGCAATAGAGTCACAGTTTTCACATACAATTGGTTAGAATAGGGACCAATATGATGTTAATAGAATTTATTGTTTTTCAGTGCTACAATCAGTCAAGAAGCTTCACAAACTCTTAAAAGCTTAGAACACTGTCAGTATAAGAATACTGTAACATTATCCTTACAGTTGCGGAGGAGAAGATGGCGGCCGGCTAATGTGCTCGGTCTGGAGCTCCGAGCTCTTCTGAACACAAAAAGGTCGAAAACAATGTAAAATTAAATCCAGCGGGAGGCGAACTTCAAGCGCAGCACTCTCTCACATTTACAGTAATACCCAAAGAAAAAGAAGAAAAAAACGGGCATTGAGGTGCCTAATACCTAATTCCACGCCTTGGAGCCTTCCGAACCAAGCGATCTCCGAGTTTTGAGGCCGGAGATCGGGACAGTGGATCCTGAGGGAGCGCCTACGTGCCGCAGCGCGGTCCGGACAGCCGGTGTGTGGGCGAAAGCAATCACAGCGTGCCGCAAAAGCAGGAGGGCCACTGCGAGAGTGTCGTTCCGGGGAAAAGCTCCAGTGCTGGCTTCGAAAGGGAAGGATTCCAGGTGCCTGCCAAGCATCAAAGAAGGTGCGCTGAGGACTCACCAGGCTGGGGGACAAAAAGAAAGTCATCAAGGACTGCAAAGCAGTTTCAAGCAAAAGGTAAGTGAAAAGGGGGCTGAGGTCCGTCTAAAGTCTGGGGGTGAGGGGAGAATCAGAGACTTAAAACTCCCACTAGGCACCAGGACATTGGCAGAAACAGAGGGCAGTGAAGAGGGAGTAAAAACTAAATCTGTCCTTCCCCCACCACAATAAACTCAGGCTTAGACCACGGACAGACGATTGGAAATAGTTATTGCCTCAGAAGTAGGCATTTCACCCTTAAAACACCTTAAGAGTTCCAAAAGGAACAATCATCGCACCCCCAAAAAGCACGAAAAAAAAAGAAAAGCTCTCGCGTCAGGGCAACCACAGGCCCCTCTGTCTAGGGCAACCCAAGCAAAACTAGGGGGACCTAGCTCAAGTATTAAACAGAGAATTACCGCTTCATTAAGATCATACTTTAAAATCCAGGATAAACAAAGGGCTAATGATACTGAGCAGAGGGGGAGCCAGAAAGAGAACACAAGGGAGGAAAGGACCCCAGAAAAAAATGGAGTGTAACAGGTACCAAGCATTAATGACAACAGAACACCTAGGTGTTACAGGTCTAGAGAACCAGGCACACGACGAAACCCGGCCACAACAACAAGATTAACCACAACTGAGTAATACTGTGAAGTTAATGGAAACAATGATGACAGATATGAGGTCTAATTTTGCAACATCAGAAAAGAACCAAATAAAAATACAGAAAGCTTGCGAGGCCTTAGACCAGAAGATTAACATGCTAATGGAGAGAGTTTCATTAGTAGAGGATGCAATGGATACACTGAACAAAAAGGTGGAAATAAATCAAAAAGAAATAAAATTGCTAAAGACAAAGGAAAATGACATCAGAGATAAAATGGAGTCGCTGGAAAATCAAGCCAGGAGGAATAACCTCAGAATCCTTAATGTTCCAGAAGGCCTAGAAGGGGAAGACATAAAAAGCTTCACGATCAAACTACTTGAAGAGATAATTCCCTGGGCCAAATCTGCTAACCTCCCGGATGACATCCAAAGAATACACTGCGACCCATTTGGGAAAGGGAAAACAAGGAAAAACCAGAGGAAAATACTAATAAATTTCAAAACTTATAACCTCAAAGAGAGAATTTTAATTGAAGCTCTAAAGGCAGGTTCCTTTACAAAAGATAGCTGGTCATTCAGAATCAGATCCGACATCTCTAAAACAACTCAAGACAGGCAATGGGAACTAGGCCAGCTCATGCAGCAGTTGAAATCTTTGGGAGCAACAGTGCAGATGCGTTTCCCAGCCTCACTAAGGATTATGTGGGAAAACAAAATGCACATAAGAGACCCAAAAGAGGTTGAGTGCCTCATAGAACGCATAAAGGCTCAACAAAAAGACCACTCTTGAAACTGGGAAAAACTAATAAATGTGTTCAATTGAAGAGTAAGGAGCTCTAAAGGGCAGAATCCTGCCAAAGGAAAAGAAAAGGGAGGCTTCTCCAGGGAGGGCGGGGAGTGGGGGGGCAAGAATACCACGAAGAAAAACTTCAGAAAACGAAAAAAAGAAGCACAGGGTGGGGAGCATATTAGGGAAAAAACCAAAAAAGAAGTCCAATGAAAGCAATTGTAAGGAGGAAGGGACCCCGGAGGATGCACGGAACCTAGGGACCACACTGAAAAGATACTGGAGGAAAAGACCTGATGGTAGTTAATATCCTTTCTTGGAATATAGATGGCCTTAGAATAAAAAGACGCAGGCAAAAGATCCTGGAATACCTGAAGGCCCATAACAGCGAAATAATAATACTGCAAGAAACACACCTTCTGAAAGAAGAATGGGCAGAAATAATCAAATACCAGAAATGGGTGGATGTTTATGTATGCACAACCTAAGAGTGCTGCACAAAGGGAGTGGCGATTCTGTTCAAGAAATCCCTCAAAGCAAGAATTGAATCAACAGAAGTGGACAAAAAAGGGAGATGGGCAATTGTGAAAGCTAGGATCTAGAACAAACTATACACAATTGTGGGATACTATGGGCCCAACATGGATGACCCTACACCGCTCCAAAAGGTATACTCTCAGCTTCTGACCGCACAAGCACCCATAATAATGGGAGGGGATTTCAATATAATATTAGACCCTAAATAGGACCGATTTCCGGCCAGGAACATTGCAAATGTACCTAAAATGAGAGAGTGGGTCGGTCTGTGTATTAAAGACCTAGGGATCACAGATATCTGGAAGGAGAAAGGAGACAAGACCCACAGATTTACATTCCAGAATAAAAAGCTTGGACATGCGTCCAGAATAAACCTCTTCCTGATAGACAGAAGCCTGACCAGTATTACCCAAAAGATGGAACACATACCTGCCCATCTATCTGACCACTCTGCAGTCCTGCTGTGCCTCTCGCCAAAAATTACCCCTACCACCTCAAGGTGGACAGTTGACCGGGGTATTTTTACAGACCCTCTACATTTAGGAGCATTAGTTAAAGAGACGGACCTATTCTTTCAAATAAATAAAGAAGGAACTTCGAAACAAGTAGCCTGGGACACATATAAAGCTGTTATCAGAGGAAAGATAATAAGCCTCGCAGCATATAAAAATAAGAATATAAGGATCCGCATTAAGCAGCTGGAAAAGAAATAGAAATTCTGGAAGCAGAATTAGCAAAGGAGAAAGCCCCGAGTGAAATGTCCAGACTAGAAGAAGAAAAGAAAGCAAAGAAAGAAGTCCTCTCAGATATATTGGAAGCAATTGTAAGGAATAGATGAGAGGCAAGTAAACTCTCGCATTACGAATATGGCGAAGGATGTGGCAAGCTATTAGCTTGGAAAACAAAAACAGAGCTAACACGCAACAGTATAGCGAGCATCCAAATAGGAAACCAACCTATATATAGTTCAGAGGACTTAAGAATCAAAGAAGTATTTGTAAACTTCTTTGACAACCTATACTCGGAGGAGACCCCAGTAACAACAGAACAGATAAACAGCTTACTAGAAAAGATAACACTTCCTTCTGCGTCCCTGGAGCAAAGGGACGAGCTCAACCGAGAAATCACGAATGAGGAGGTAGCGGAAGTAATCAAGGGCCTAAAAAAGGGAAAAGCAGCCAGCCCGATGCACTCCCGAACGAGCTTTATGTGAATTTGCGAGAGGTGCTGGTCACCCCCCTGACGGAGCTCATGAATGAAATTTTCTTAACTAAAAGGGACCTCCCAGACTCCTGGAATGATGCAATCATCAGTATACTATTAAAACCAGGGAAAGATCCAGTCAAGTGCGAGTCCTATAGGCCGATTTCACTCTTAAATGCAGACTATAAAATTTACACACAAATACTGGCCAAAAGATTGGGAAAAATGGCTTTATTAGAGGAAGACACGTACAAGATTTAACCCACGAATTGATAAGAGCAATAGACATAGCAACTCACCAATCAATCCCATTATCAATGATAACCTTCAACGCAGCCAAAGCGTTCGATAGAGTTAGCTGGCCTTTTTTAAATGCAACACTAGTAAAATTCAATCTTGGGTATACGTTTCAAGACGCAATAAAACTAATTTATAAAAAGCCCTCAGCGAAGGTCCTGGTCAATGACAGTCTGACAGACAAGATATCAATAAAGAGAGGTACAAGACAGGGCTGCCCCTCATCCCCGCTACTTTTTAATCTATATATTGAGCCATTAGCGTACATGCTTAGAAATACACAGGAGATAATTCCATTTGAATACCAAGGCTGGGAGAAAAAAGTAGCACTGTACGCTGATGATCTGATGGTATTTACTAGTGATCTAGCGGTCTCACTCCCACGAATAGAAGACATCCTTGAACAGTACGGGAAAGTCTCAGGCTACATGATAAACCAAACAAAATCGGAAATCTTAGAGTGGAACAACGAATCTAAGAATCCGATGGTGAAAGATAAAATAAGATATCTCGGGGTGGACCTTGTAAAAGATATTGAGAAAATAGCCAGTGTGAACTTCAACAGAATTCTTAAAGAGGTAAGGGAGCTACTCAAAGTCTGGGGAGGTCTCCCTCTGTCCTTTATGGGAAAATCAAACATAATCAAAATGACAGTACTACCAAAATTTACATATCTGTTCAGTACTATCCCACTGGAATTTAAAGTAGAATGGATAAAAAAAGTTGCAAGGAGAACTAAGCAGCTTTATCTGGGCCGCAAGAGGGACAAGAATCGCCTGGAAAAAATTAAGAAGGAAGAAGGAAGAGGGGGGATTGCAAGCCCTGATCTTCTGGAATACTGCAGAGCCTTTCAATTTAAATTCACAAGAAAGTTGCTGGATAGATTTGAGGTATGTCCCGCATACCTACAGGCACTAGTTAATACAGATGGAAATCATTACCTCTATAAATTTGGGCATCCCAAATACTTCAAAAAAATAAAGTTGAAGACCCTCTGGTCGGCAGTAAAACTATGGTATCAGATAAGAAGCACCCTAAAAATTCCATACTATAGTGATTTCGCACCAATCTGGGACTCTCCTGGAACCCCGGAGTGTCTTAGGGACAAGCTAGCTACTCCCCTGAGGGAAGGAAGCATAACTAAATGGGGCCACCTAGTAGAGCAAAATTTGATCATCGACTGGGAAGTCCTCGTAGGAAAGACCAACGGCATGCTGGCGAAATATAAATACTACCAACTAAACAGCTGGGTCAAGAGCCTCAGAGAAGAGGAATCGGGAACTAGAGAAATCGAGAATATGTTTCAGGGAGATAAGATCATTAAAAAAGAAATATCATGCTGGTACTGGGCCCTTATACAGGTAGAGGAAGAAGAATATAAAATTCCGAACAAGATCTGGGGGAAAGAACTGCCGGAGCTGGATGTACAACATAAATGGCAAGTATCAATGGCTACATGCTGGCGCATTGTGAAATCTGCCCCCTGAGAAAAAACCACTTGTTTACCGCACACAGAGCCTACTGGACACCAAAAAGGCTATCCAAATTCAATAAACAGAAGGAGAGAAGCTGCCCAAAATGTGGGGAAGAAGGAGCAGACGACTTACACATGTTTCGGCAGTGCCCCCAGCTTGAGGAATTCTGGAGAGAGGCGGGTAAGGTCTTATCCAACCTGATCGGTCAACCAGTGGAGGTAAGCATAGATCTTGTTATTTTTGGGATATGTCACTACAATCCAAATTACCCGAAACTGAATAAAGACCAGGAGAACCTACTTTTCCTGTTGATATTGTTAGCTAGAAGGGAAATAAGTATTAAATGGGTGAAAAATATACCTCCAACACATAAAGAATGGCTGGCTTCTATTCGAAGGGTAAACAAACTGGATAGAAGCAGGAACACGAGTAATAGATATAAATTTTGGAATATCTGGGAACAGCATAATCAGCCAAATTGAAAATTATGGTTTGTGTCATGATTGTCCAATGATTAGGCATTGCAATAAAACCTTCAAGCAAGGCCTTGAATGAGTAGTCAAAATGACTAGCTTCCCCCCACAATAACGGTTTATGCTGAAAGCGGACATAAAGGGGCCCCTACGAAAATGAAGGGTTAAGAATCGCCTCACACATGCAGGTGCCTATACAGGAGAGATCCCTTATCGGAACAGATGCGTCAAGGGGCCCCTGATACCTCCACTTTCAAAATATTGCTTAATGAGGACAAAAAAAAAAAACGATTATCCTTACAGGAACACTCACTAACAAGACATGCATGTGTGCATTATACATTGTAATCCTGGTGACTATCCCATCACTCAGAAAAAATATGGAACCCTTTAAAAAATGACATCTTTTTTTACTTAAGTGACATTCTGTCAGACCTTTCTCTCTTATCCACGTGACAAAATAGCTATAGATAAAGTAAGAATACACTCAAGATGGGCTTAAACTTACACAACATGTTTGCTATGCCTAACAGAGATATCCTCACATATTGAAGAATGTAGTTGGGTTGCCTATAACACAGAATTAAGTGTGACACATAAATGGAGAATGGATTGTCCAAAAGCTCTTGTGATCAGGAATAACACAGAGGGGCCGATTACGATCTCGGTCGGAAAGCCTCCGACCTTAGGTTGGAGGCTTTCCAACCGAGATTGTCGGTTTCACTTCCGACTGCCTAATTACAATTTAGGCGGTCAAAAGTGAAACCGGGTGGTCATTCTGGCTGGCTTCCGACGGACACATGGAGCCCATCGGCCAGTCAGAAACCAGCCCGTAATCCATATAGACGGCGTTTTATGCCGTCTGGATTATGATGCTCAGCTTCTGGCAGGCTTTCTATGCTGGGCTTTCTAACATGGAAAGCCTGTCGGAGATTGAGTTTGGGGGCCCCTCGCAGGGCCCCCTTCTGTTTACTGCCTCTGGTTGGGGGCCGACGGGGCACCTATGGTGCCACTTTGTTGATCCCTGCACCGTGTGGTAGGCACCCTGTGGTGCCTGCCACGCGGTGCAGGGATGAAACTGATCCTGTGCGACACTTAATCAGGGATCAATACTCATCAATATTTCATACAATGGCCCATACACATTCACCTAAATCCCTGATGCGCTGGGGGTCAAGTTTTAATGACGAAAAATTGTTTCCTTCACAGATACATGTTTAACAATTCTAAATACATAACTAGACCTGTATATCAACTCTCTTTCCTCTCGGTCGATGGACCAATTAGTTGAGAAGTTGATGGTAATAATTGAACTTAACTGACTATCTAATCAGCTAAATAACTACAAACTCTTGGTAAGTTTTAAACAAAGTTTATCTCAAATAAATGGTTATGCTCATCGTACACAGGTCGCAATGCAAACAAGGAATCTCATACAAGGGAGAGAAAATCAGACAGCAATGCAAACAATATCAGACCCATCAACAATTAACCATATGCATATGAGGGAGTGGATAGATGAAGAGACATAAGTTTCAGAGACAAAAATCCATTTGCAATTAATTTATGCAGAGTACGAGTCAGAGAAATAACACAAACCCAAAGGATCGGTGAAATACCACCCCCTTGGCCGAGGGGACAGTGGGGGTTCCCCAAACTAGAGTCAAGGAACAAAGATTTCAGAGACAGGAACGGAACAGGGACAGGAACAGCTAGGCCTCTCTGCAAACCGACGAACAGCGACGCATCTCCCCTCTCAATCTCCTACAGCTGCAGCCACCAACCAACCACACCCCCAAAGGCACCCCAGTTATACCCTAAAACCTGCATGTCCAACCCACATTAGTTGAAACATTTCACGAAACTCGACAGTTCATTGGTGGACTTGGGAGGTTGTCTGTCACACCACTATGATTTCATTCATTAGTTGTTCATGAATATAATTCTACATCCTTTCCCATTACCTAATAACTGACTCGTTCACATGATTTATTATATGATACATTTAATACATTTCGCACATCTTTCCAACAATGTCCACAGAAGCAGTCTTTAGTCCCACGGTCAGTCATATCCTTTTGGCATGCAATCAATGTTCTCTGTGCTGCATTAGCCTTGAACTAGTGTTCATCATCCGCAGCGTTCAGCACTTCTGGCTGCTCTGTCATGACATTTTCGCTCTCACTCCAGACCCTCCTCTATCCGGCTAACTTAAGGATAATGGAGGCCCATTTCAGCTCACTACGGCAAATAGAACATAAGCATTCATTAATTACATAGAAATGCATTTTTCACTGTATACCACCCACCTTTGCACTAGCCCCTGTTACATGTTTTTCTAGCAGAAGCTTAAGGCAAAAGCAGCATTATTCATTATTTTTAAAGCAAGATGCGAAATATAAAATGCAGCTTAAATATGCATAAATTCTGTTTCCTTCGAAATGCATTTTAGTATGCGGCCTAGTTCTTTCATGCATTAGTTTACATTACTACACACATGCGTAAAGCGGTTTCCCTCGTGTTCATGTAATGTGCTCAGTTAATTTTACACCGCACACTGTTAGTAAGTATTATGGGGGTGTTAATCCGAGCAGGTTTCTTTTTGAGAAATCCTGCTCCATGCTTATGATGGCTTCCTGGAGCCATCATAAAAATACCCACCATACCAAGTGCCATCCTTATCTATCTAAAGGTCATTGTTCTTTTCTCTTTTCGTCATCTTTTCATCTAACTCCTTCATTTCGTCATAGTAATTTCCTTTCATATCTTCTAGTTCTATTTCATCTCTTTTTCTCTTCCTTGCTTTTCGTTTGTTATTTGATCCTGTCATCTCTTTTCCTCCACATTTACACTTGAAACATTTATATATTATCATTACTAATGCTACTCCAGCTACTGAAATCATTGGCATTATTATTTTTCCTAATAAACTACTTCCAAATGTAGAAAACCATTTACCTACAGAAGAGAAACTCTTACCAAGTCTCTCCCAGACACCGTCAGCCTCCAGTTGGGTCAAGTCTCCATTTAATTTCGTAATATTCTTAATATATCCCTCAATACCTTGACTTTTGTCAGGTATATAAGTACAGCAGTGTTGAATTTTCAACATGCCACAGACTCCACCCTCTTTTGCCAATAAGATATCAAGGGCAAGTCATCAAGAAACCACCAGCAGTATCTGTCGATAAACGATCAACCACTGTGGACAATTTTCGAATTTTATGCGAATTTAGAACGACTTCAACTGAGGGTATCAATGCACCAAATATATCACCTACTATTTCTGAGAAACTAGCTCTCTTCTTATGTGTTAGTCCTTGTTTTATTTCATTGACTCTGTTATTACCTTTGTCTACATGATATACCTTTGGGAAATAATTGCAAAATAACAACTACCATACCAATGCGCAGGCAACCTGTAATAGGCTTTCTTACCACACACATAATAGATTCCTGGGAAAACAGAATCAGTTCCACCCTTCAATCCCAAACCTCCAGTAATTTGGTAAGTATGTTCACATTCACTAGAACCAATGAAATAATTATTATAGCTACTTTTCATTCTAAGCAAACAAATGTTCCCCTTTTTATTCCAGTCCAGGGACATTGCAGCATATGTCTCGCCTTTCTCATAATTTCCTTCTCTAAATGCCCATGGTGGTATCTGTGACTTCTGTTCAGCAGCTTTCTTTTGGAAACTCTCTCTTCTATACTCTCCTATATCTATGAACACTTTTTCTTCAACCCGCAAACTACATGTTAGATTATTTTTGTAAGCATATCCTATATCTAGTGTCTTGGTAATATGGAAAAATTCTCCCATATAATGTGCATTTTTACTACTTAAAACCTTATTCAGCTCCTTTATAATAGGTATCTCCGAGAATACTAAATCTATATTAGAATAATGATACTCCAGTTTTCCCATCACGTAGAATAGGCTGGTTAAGACACTACAAGACACACCATATGTTAAAGGAAGGTGGTGATAAGTCACCCCTTCTGAGACAGACGAAGGTAATTGCATGCACACATAACAATCACTCACATTCATTGTATTCACATATTCATACAACAATTTAGTAAAAACATTTAACGAGAAATCACTAATTGATTTATCATGATGGAGAATGCTTCCATCCATTTGTTCTATGTTAGTATTAGGGGTTTCTTTAGTAACATCACCCATTCTTCGACTTATTACATCATTAGTATTGTTTCCATTATTAGTTACCATTAGAATAGGTACAATGACAGTTAATATTATCCACATAAATGTCAGTAAAAAGACACTACATAAGCAAGCTTTAATACATCTACATTTTAGACTAGATTTTGGATGTTCAGTCACTTTTGCTTCAGCCATTTTTGAATTCTACCAAAAATATAAAAATATAAATCTATGGAAAAATCTAAATTTACAATAAATAAGTTTCTGAAAAATAGTGTAATCCTACACTTCAAGGCTTTCTTCTTTTACCCCTTTCTTTTATTTCTTTTTCTTTAAATCTTCTGAGTCTTTCCATTCATTTCATCTGAAAAAGTTTTTCCTTAAAACTTTTCACTGTTCTTTTAAGGTGGTCTTAATTTGCTTTCATCCACTTGCTCAGTGTCAGTACCGTCTTTTTCTTCACTTGGATCAGAGCTTTCAATTTCTTCCAAGATCACGTACGTCCATTCTGGTGCTGTGTACTTTCTGCTTGGAATTCTTACTCTCCTTGTTTTTCGTACTGACTCTTCTTCTGACTCTTCTTGTTCTGTTTGACTTGTGACCTCTACTTCTTTACTTTCAGTAACTTCTCCTTCTTCTGGTTCAACAGCAGTCTCATGAGACCCAGTAACTGGTGCCCACTCTACTTGACTTGTGCTTGGCTGTTCATCATCCGTTTGTTCTTCAGAATCTGTTATTCTAGATTCTTCAGCTTCACACACTTCAGCTTCTGGTCTTTGGCTTTGGTTTACCAGTTGCTGCTCTTCCTGTCTTTCAAGGGGACTTGGGACTAGTCTGGTATGGCTGGCATGAATCCAATTTGGCAAACCACCACACTTCACTGCTGTTGTCGTCACAAGAATCACCTGGTAGGGTCTGTTCCACCTGGGTTCTAAACACGATTTCCGCAAGTGTTTCTTGACAAGAACCCACTCACCAGGACTCAGATCATGAGCTTGATTCGGCTGTGTCGTAGTAGCATCTTCTCCAACCTGGCGAGACACAGAACGCACCAGATCATCTAATCCTCTGCAATAATCAAGCACTAGATCATCAGATATATTCATCAGTTTGTTCGCTGGTATAAATGCTTGTCTCGTCCCATCAGGACTTCATGTGGACTCAAACCCGTCTTTTTGTCAGGAATGTTTCTAAGACTCATTAATACAAGGGGTAAAGCATCAGGCCATTTCAATGTTGTGGATGCACACACTTTTCCTAACCTAGATTCTATTGTGCCATTTAACTGTTCAACCACTCCAGATGCTTCGGGTCGATAGGCACAATGCAGCTTCTGCTCAATCTGTAATGCTGCACAAATCATCCGAATTATCTCATTGTTAAAATGAGTTCCTCTATCTGTTTCTAAAGTGACTGGGAATCCAAATCTAGGAATCAGTTCTCTTAGAAGCAGCTTTACGACAGTTAGGCTATCATTCCTTCTTGTTGGATAGGCTTCCACCCAGCGAGAAAACAAGCAGACAACAACCAACACATATTTCAGCCCATTGCACGGTGGGAGTTCGATGAAGTCCAACTGAAGTCAGGTAAATGGACCCGCTGCTTTTCCAATTCGTCCCCAACTAACAACTGCCTTCCTGCCTGGATTCTGTTGTTGGCAGGTGACGCACCTCTGGCAAAGACTCTCTGCAATGACCCTGAACTTTGGGTTATACAATGACTGCTTGAAGAGCCTGATCATTGCATCTATTCCAACATGTGCAATTCCATGGTACACCCTTGTCATTTGGGATAGTAAACCGTCTGGCATGACTGGTCTTTCGTCTATATAGACCCACACTTCGTCCTCTGCTCTCTTTCTTCAGCCTGAATTTATCCAAATTTCTTTTTCCTCATCACTTGCCTCTTCCTGTAACTGCCTAATCTCATCCCAAGTTTCAAAAGAAGAAGAAAACATAAGATGGCAATTGGTATTTTCCTTTTTAATCCCTCTGTTTAGGGCAATTAAATTTCGTGCACAGAAACGCGCTACTTGATCTGTTTATCTGTTGCCCCTCGTCACATAGTCATCTCCTGACTTATGTGTGGAACATTTGACCACTGCAATTCTTTTGGGCATTTGTAAAGCATCCAATAAATCTTTTACAGTATTGCAGTTTCTTATAGGGGAACCTGAGGAAGTCAGAAATCCCCTTTGCATCCATAGCTGACCGAAGTCGTGGACAACCCCAAAACCATATTGGCTATCAGTAAATATGGTTACCCTCAGAGTTTTGGCAATTTTACACGCTCTAATCAGAGCTATTAGTTCAGCAATTTGAGCAGAGTTTATCCCCTTTAAACAGGATGCTTCTAAAACTCCCGCTATGGTGCAAACAGCAAAGGCAGAACACAATTCTCCTTTTTCATTTCTTAAACATGATCCATCAACGAACATCACAATCTGATTCGTCTAGTGGAGTGTCCTGAATGTCAGGCCGGGGCTTCGTGCACAACTCTGTCACATCCAGACAATCATGATCTGCTTCTTCTCTCACTTCCTCACAATATGAATTCGGCAACAGTGTTGCAGGATTCACTGTAGTGCACCATACCAGAGTCACATTTTCAGCACCCAAAATCACTCTTTCATACTTAGTCAGCCAACTAGAGGTCATGTATTGTGTCCTCGTACGTGTCAAAAGGATCTCAACTGAATGTGGCACATACACCTTGACTGGATGTCCCATCACAATTGTTTCACTCTGTTCCAGACTCACACAAGTAGGAGCTACTGCTTTCAAACAGCCTGGCAACGCTGCAGCCACTGAATCCAGAGTAGCAGAAAAATATGCTACTGGACGTCGTGCCATTCCATGTTTTTGAGTTAACACTGAAAGTGCACACCCATCTCTTTCATCAACAGTACAATGCAAAATCCTTTGCATAATCTGGCATTCCCAATGCAGGTGCTCGACAAAGACTGTTTCGCAGTTTAGTAAAAGCTTCCATACTTTCATCATCCAACACAATCGGATCTTTCACATCTTTTCGTGTCAACCTCTGTAGAGGTTTTGCAATCAGTGAGAAACCACTGATCCACTGCCTACAGTATCCAACCATTCCCAAAAACATTCGGACTTCTTTCTGAGTGGTAGGTGGGCTCATCTGTTTAATCACACTAATTCTTTCTGGTGTCACCTTTATGACTCCTTTTTCTATTTTGTGTCCTAGGTATTGGACTTCCTGTTTACAAAATTGGAATTTTGCCGGTGACACTTTGTGTCCTCCTTCTGCCAAATGGTTCAGTAAGGCAATGGTATCTGTCACACATGCCTCTCTGGTTTTTGATGCCACAAGTAGGTCATCAATGTACTGAACCAAAACTGAATTTCCTGGCATGACCAAAGTCTCCAGACACCTTTTCAGAATTTGATTGAAAATTGAAGGACTCTCGGTATACCCTTGAGGAACTCGGCACCATGCCAAAACACGGTCTCCGAACCGGAATGCAAACAAATACTGGCTTTCCGGATGTAGAGGAATCGAGAAAAATGCTTGGCACAGATCAATCACTGTGTACCATTCTGAATCACATGGAATTTGGTAAAGGATTACTGCCAGATTTGGTACTACTGGACAACAGGGTACTACAATTTTATTAATCTTTCTTAAATCCTGCACTACTCTATACTTTCCGCTTGGCTTTTTAATTCCTATAATGGGCCAATTACAAGGACTACTCATTATTTCTTTCAAAATTCCCTGTTCAATCATTTGATCAAAGCGATACAAAAGGGGATGATGGACGGAACGTTTGAGCCAATCAAACACTCACCCCCAGTCAACTGATCTGGGTTTAATCCATCACCATTCTTTAGCTCACTCCACCACCCCAGTTCAGACATGGCCACATGCAACCAGTCTGACCCTGTGCCTCATGGGAACAGTCCAGCCCGAACTGCCAAGCCATGTCTTCCTGGACCGGAAACAAGCATCCTAGGACCGGTTTCTGGCATTCCAGCCGTCATCAGCCAGGCTTGCTTGAATCCAGTGGCAAAGTGAGCAAGGGACCCACGTCTGGGCATACCCCCGCCAACTCAGGGCGAACAAAGCGATACAAAGGGGATGATGGACGGAACGTTTGAGCCAATCAAACACTCACCCCAGTCAACTGATCTGGGTTTAATCCATCACCATTCTTTAGCTCACTACACCACCCCAGTTCAGACATGGCCACATGCAAATCAGTCTGACCCTGTGCTCATGGGAACAGTCCAGCCCGAACTGCCAAGCCATGTCTTCCTGGACCGGAAACAAGCATCCTAGGACCGGTTTCTGGCATTCCAGCCGTCATCAGCCAGGCTTGCTTGAATCCAGTGGCAAAGTGAGCAAGGGACCCACGTCTGGGCATACCCCCGCCAACTTAGGGCGAACAAAGCGATACAAAAGGGGATGATGGACGGAACGTTTGAGCCAATCAAACACTCACCCCCAGTATGGCCATGTCTGAACTGGGGTGGTGGAGTGAGCTAAAGAATGATGATGGATTAAACCCAGATCAGTTGACTGGGGTGAGTGTTTGATTGGCTCAAACGTTCTGTCCATCATCCCCTTTTGTATCGCTTTGTTCGCCCTAAGTTGGCGGGGGTATGCCCAGACGTGGGTCCCTTGCTCACTTTGCCACTGGATTCAAGCAAGCCTGGCTGATGACGGCTGGAATGCCAGAAACCGGTCCTAGGATGCTTGTTTCCGGTCCAGGGAAGACATGGCTTGGCAGTTCGGGCTGGACTGTTCCCATGAGGCACAGGGTCAGACTGATTTGCATATGGCCATGTCTGAACTGGGGTGGTGGAGTGAGCTAAAGAATGATGATGGATTAAACCCAGATCAGTTGACTGGGGGTGAGTGTTTGATTGGCTCAAACGTTCCGTCCATCATCCCCTTTTGTATCGCTTGTTCGCCCTAAGTTGGCGGGGGTATGCCCAGACGTGGGTCCCTTGCTCACTTTGCCACTGGATTCAAGCAAGCCTGGCTGATGACGGCTGGAATGCCAGAAACCGGTCCTAGGATGCTTGTTTCCGGTCCAGGGAAGACATGGCTTGGCAGTTCGGGCTGGACTGTTCCCATGAGGCAAAGGGTCAGACTGATTTGCATATGGCCATGTCTGAACTGGGGTGGTGGAGTGAGCTAAAGAATGATGATGGATTAAACCCAGATCAGTTGACTGGGGGTGAGTGTTTGATTGGCTCAAACGTTCCGTCCATCATCCCCTTTTGTATCGCTTTGTTCGCCCTAAGTTGGCGGGGGTATGCCCAGACGTGGGTCCCTTGCTCACTTTGCCACTGGATTCAAGCAAGCCTGGCTGATGACGGCTGGAATGCCAGAAACCGGTCCTAGGATGCTTGTTTCCGGTCCAGGGAAGACATGGCTTGGCAGTTCGGGCTGGACTGTTCCCATGAGGCACAGGGTCAGACTGATTTGCATATGGCCATGTCTGAACTGGGGTGGTGGAGTGAGCTAAAGAATGATGATGGATTAAACCCAGATCAGTTGACTGGGGGTGAGTGTTTGATTGGCTCAAACGTTCTGTCCATCATCCCCTTTTGTATCGCTTTGTTCGCCCTAAGTTGGCGGGGGTATGCCCAGACGTGGGTCCCTTGCTCACTTTGCCACTGGATTCAAGCAAGCCTGGCTGATGACGGCTGGAATGCCAGAAACCGGTCCTAGGATGCTTGTTTCCGGTCCAGGGAAGACATGGCTTGGCAGTTCGGGCTGGACTGTTCCCATGAGGCACAGGGTCAGACTGATTTGCATATGGCCATGTCTGAACTGGGGTGGTGGAGTGAGCTAAAGAATGATGATGGATTAAACCCAGATCAGTTGACTGGGGGTGAGTGTTTGATTGGCTCAAACGTTCCGTCCATCATCCCCTTTTGTATCGCTTTGTTCGCCCTAAGTTGGCGGGGGTATGCCCAGACGTGGGTCCCTTGCTCACTTTGCCACTGGATTCAAGCAAGCCTGGCTGATGACGGCTGGAATGCCAGAAACCGGTCCTAGGATGCTTGTTTCCGGTCCAGGGAAGACATGGCTTGGCAGTTCGGGCTGGACTGTTCCCATGAGGCAAAGGGTCAGACTGATTTGCATATGGCCATGTCTGAACTGGGGTGGTGGAGTGAGCTAAAGAATGATGATGGATTAAACCCAGATCAGTTGACTGGGGGTGAGTGTTTGATTGGCTCAAACGTTCCGTCCATCATCCCCTTTTGTATCGCTTTGTTCGCCCTAAGTTGGCGGGGGTATGCCCAGACGTGGGTCCCTTGCTCACTTTGCCACTGGATTCAAGCAAGCCTGGCTGATGACGGCTGGAATGCCAGAAACCGGTCCTAGGATGCTTGTTTCCGGTCCAGGGAAGACATGGCTTGGCAGTTCGGGCTGGACTGTTCCCATGAGGCACAGGGTCAGACTGATTTGCATATGGCCATGTCTGAACTGGGGTGGTGGAGTGAGCTAAAGAATGATGATGGATTAAACCCAGATCAGTTGACTGGGGGTGAGTGTTTGATTGGCTCAAACGTTCCGTCCATCATCCCCTTTTGTATCGCTTTGTTCGCCCTAAGTTGGCGGGGGTATGCCCAGACGTGGGTCCCTTGCTCACTTTGCCACTGGATTCAAGCAAGCCTGGCTGATGACGGCTGGAATGCCAGAAACCGGTCCTAGGATGCTTGTTTCCGGTCCAGGGAAGACATGGCTTGGCAGTTCGGGCTGGACTGTTCCCATGAGGCACAGGGTCAGACTGATTTGCATATGGCCATGTCTGAACTGGGGTGGTGGAGTGAGCTAAAGAATGATGATGGATTAAACCCAGATCAGTTGACTGGGGGTGAGTGTTTGATTGGCTCAAACGTTCCGTCCATCATCCCCTTTTGTATCAATCATTTGATCAATCACAGGAGTGACTCCTGCAATTACTTCTGGACTCATTTTTTACTGAGGTGTGTTTGGATACACAGCACCCTCTTTCACTGTAACCTGAATCGGATCTACATTTGTCATTAGGCCAATCTCTTTTCCCGTAAAGTCCCATACATCCGACCTCACTGTACTTTTTAATTCTTTGGGCAAACTTTCTTCTGTGAGAAGTAAAAACAACTCATCCACTTCTGTCCCTTGCTTTGCTAACATCATCTTGAATTCAACATCCTCATCAGGTGTCTGAAATGCAATACCATCTGGTGTACAATAGATGGTACAATTCATTTTGCACAATAATTCTCTTCCCAAGAGATTTACTGGACTTGAGTCACATACCACGTAACTATGCATGTCTCTGAAACTTCCAATATGAACTTCTATTGGATTTGAGACTGGTGTTCTAATATGCTTGTTTGAGACTCCTACAACTTGGATAGTTTCTCCCGAGAGGGGTAGGTTTGGAATTTCTGCTGCTCTCACAGTAGAACAGGTAGCACCAGTGTCCACCAGGAATGTAATATCATTACCTTCCACCTTTCCGTCAAAAAATGGACCTGACTGATCTACCGCTAAAGATGCGCCAAGTACGCACTCTTCCTCCCCCCTCAGGCACCGTCATTGAGATGAGTCTGAATCATTCTCATTGCACTGCAACCAATATTGCGGAACCATTTGCACACTTTGATTCTTATCAATTTGGTCACCTCCGCAAAATCCAGTGTTTGCACCGTACCTCTGTACTTGAGCATTCACATTATTTGGCATGGGAGCTTGTGGCACCTGTAACTGTGGAGTAACTACCTGCTGCTGATGCTGCTGTTGGTTCACAACCACCTCATTCTGCATCTGTGGATTTAAATTTTGATTCACCCCATTATTCTTTTGAGCAGATCTACACTCGTTCTTCCAAAGTGCAATCTTTCCGCATGCATGACAAGGAAATTTCTTCCTAGCCTCTTCTTTACTCATTTTCCCTCTACCTCTACTGGGTACCTGACTATTTTGATTCTGACCATTTATCTGGTAACCTGTCTGGGAATTATTATTTACTTCCTGTTGCTCTGCTACCTTCACTTGTGCCCCCATCATTTTCTCCTTTAATTTTTTATGTCTTGATTCAATGTCATCACTACAATACTTCGCATACCTCAAAAGTTCGTCAATTGTTTTACTCTGCCAACAGATCAAATGTTGCTGAATCATATTACTAATCTCCGGTTTCAATCCAAACACAAAACGATACACAAAATGTCCCATATCTTTGTCTCCAATATTCTCAAACCCGCTGTACTGTTTAAATACTTGTAACATCCTTTCATAATAAGCATGCACTGACTCTTTTGGTTCTTGGGTCGTTCTGTCTATCTTAACCCAATCTGTTTCTTTATGGGAAATTTTCCCTTTCAAGAAAGTGATCACCTGATTGTACTTTTTCATCACCTCCTCAGATGGTGCACCTGTTTTAGAAACTCTAGGATATTCTTCTTTTGGCCAATCGACAGTAATTTTACATTCTGTCCACAAATCAGCTGCTACAACAATCTCAAACAAACCATCTAAATCTTTTAACAAAACCTTTGAAACTTTTACAAACCTCTCTACCTGTTTATACCACTCAACCGGTTTCTCTCTTAATCTGGGAAAATCATTTGTAAAGGAGAATATATCCTGTCTTGTCCAAGGAACATGCACATATCCACCACCTGGAACTTCTCTCATCGGACACGCCCTTTCAACTTGTTCTGTCTCTTTCAACGGATACATTGACGTTCCTTTTTTCCAGCAGTTTCTTCTTTCTTTCTCGTCCATCTACCTTTCCATCGTTCCACATCTCCCCATTTTTTCAGAATATTCATCAACTCTTTTATTTGCAATCTTTTCCCAGACACATTCAAACTCTCTAAATCCTTATCAGTGAAAGCCAATCTGTATGATTTCTGCAACACTTTCGATTTTTCTATGTCTATTCCGTACTCACTAGCAGCCTCTGATATTTTCTTATGTAGATTTCTCGCTCTCCAAGTAATACTTTTACACAAAAACAACAACTCTTCATCTCGGTAAGTCCCTAATCTATCTGGACTTATCGTACCAATAATCATCTCTTCCAAATCTACTTTCAATTGGCTCACATTTATACTCTGTGGTTGAGGTTTTTGCCTGTCCATTCCCTTTATCCAATCATTCAATTCCTCTGGGGAAGGACCTGCTGAACTCCCTGTCGCTGAAATAACATTCGGTCCTATTCTCCTTGGATCTATTTGCATACTTCTTCTAGGGGTTTCTGTTATCATCTCACAAACTGGAAGATCTAACAATGTAGTATTTGTGTCAGCCTGTCCATCCTCATCCGCTACTGTCACTATTCCATTCCTGACGCTACTCCTAGGAGCTGCTAACGTATGTACTTTTTATACATTCTGTTTTTCTCCATACAATGGAACTACGGGACCAATTGTTACCGGCACCGTTAATGCTTCTGCATTCAGACTTAACTGATTTAATTTCTGGACCTTCTCTAGCCTTGCCTTATTTAGTATGTCCAATTCTTTTTCTCGCACTACTCTAGCTATTTCCGTGACTTGTGGAGTTAATGGGGCTCCCAATTGTGGCGCACTTGGGGATACCTCACTTGGACTTTCTTGGTATGGCGGAGGTCTTTTGGTCATAATGTCCTCCAACATCTCATCATCAGAATGGTTTGCATCATCTCTTAAACTTGAAGTTTCTATATTTTTCTTTTTCTCTTTACATTTGCCTCTTGTCTGATCTTCAGCAACCAAAACTGGGTACAAACCTTCAGTTACCACAGCTCTCCTCCATCTTTTCATTGTATCCTCTCTTCTCTCAAAAGGGTACCTAGGCCCAAAACCTCTGTATCTCCTGCCACCTCGATATCTCTCTCTTTCGTATACTTCTACCTCCCATTCCTCTAATGCTTCATACTGTGTAGGTCTGGGATTTGGCTCTAATGAACTCATTCGATTCCTCAAATTCTGCAAAATCCTCATATTAAACGAACCATGCTGTGGGAAAGCTATAACACCATCATCCTTTGTATATTCCACCCAATTCTCTAACCATGTACTCGTATGGTATCCTCGCTCTAACATCATATAAGCAGCTGGCGTTCCTGGAGGTGGAACAAGAACTCCCTCTCTAGTCACTATTGGTTTATCTTTCTTAAAGAAATTCTTTATTTTCTTTAACAACTTCATTTTTTCTGACTCTTTACACAAATGTATCACAACAGAACACACAAAGAATCCTTTCCGTAATTCTTCTTATTCTATTAGCTAGTTCTCGTCCAATACCAGCGCGACTCACACCAACCGTCCAATCACGACTCTCTACGTATCTGCTATCTCAACCAAAGTCAGCGCGGCTCGCACCAACTAACCAATCACAGCTCGGTACACGCCCGCTGCCTGGCCAATGCCAGCGCGGCTTTTTCTGACGTCAGTATTACTCCTTCTACTGACCCTCCCTTTACAAAAGAATACGGTAATATTTTCTAAGTTTTCTTAATCAAAAAATTTGGTTAGTAACAACACAAAACAATGCTACCTTGTCTGCTCCGCTAAATAAAGAGATAGTTTTCACTTTCCGAAGAGAAGTTCTTTCACTTCAGGCAAATCGACGACCCACGCTATTTTACCTTTCAAACAAGCTACAGGTGGACTTATTACTCCTCTAGGGATAAGGCCAAAGTTTCGCAAGAGGACTTTTTGGTGTAAAAGAGGTCTTGGTACTCCTCTGGGGATAAGGCCAGAGTTTCAAAAGTGGACCCTTCGCTATTTCAAATACTCTTCTCACATACGAAATTGCCCCTAAATATAACACCTTCAGCCTTCCGCAGTATAGTATTATAACAACAGACAAAGTATTTATGCAGTGTGATTTCTTTATCCACACTCTTCTTCTGCCTACTTCAGGCTAAATTCCTCAGGTACCTCCGTACCTATACTTCTAGACAACATAGAACAGGACACTAACTTTTTCTTGTTAAAACATATAATCAATAATTATTACCAAACTAATCAATAATTAAACCGTCCTCTGCTACCAGAAAACTGATCCAGCGCGACACTTAATCAGGGATCAATACTCATCAATATTTCATACAATGGCCCATACACATTCACCCAAATCCCTGATGCGCTGGGGGTCAAGTTTTAATGACGAAAAATTGTTTCCTTCACAGATTCATGTTTAACAATTCTAAATACATAACTAGACCTGTATATCAACTCTCTTTCCTCTCGGTCGATGGACCAATTAGTTGAGAAGTTGATTGTTATAATAGAACTTAACTGACTATCTAATCAGCTAAATAACTACAAACTCTTGGTAAGTTTTAAACAAAGTTTATCTCAAATAAATGGTTATGCTCATCGTACACAGGTCACAATGCAAACAAAGAATCTCATACAAGGGAGAGAAAATCAGACAGCAATGCAAATAATATCAGACCCATCAACAATTAACCATATGCATATGAGGGAGTGGATAGATGAAGAGACATAAGTTTCAGAGACAAAAATCCATTTGCAATTAATTTATGCAGAGTACGAGTCAGAGAAATAATACAAACCCAAAGGATCTGTGAAATACCACCCCCTTGGCCGAGGGGACAGTGGACGTTTCCCAGACTAGAGTCAAGGAACAAAGATTTCAGAGACAGGAACGGAACAGGGACAGGAACAGCTAGGCATCTCTGCAAACCGACGAACAGCGACGCATCTCCCCTCTCAATCTCCTACAGCTGCAGCCACCAACCAACCACACCCCCAAAGGCACCCCAGTTATACCCTAAAACCTACATGTCCAACCCACATTAGTTGAAACATTTCACGAAACTCGACAGTTCATTGGTGGACTTGGGAGGTGGTATGTCACACCACTGTGATTTCATTCATTAGTTGTTCATGAATATAATTCTACATCCTTTCCCATTACCTAATAACTGACTCGTTCACATGATTTATTATATGATACATTTAATACATTTCGCACATCTTTTCCAACAATGTCCACAGAAGCAGTTTTTAGTCCCACGGTCAGTCATATCCTTTTGGCAGGCAATCAATGTTCTCTGTGCTGCATTATCCTTGAACTAGTGTTCATCATCCGCAGCGTTCAGCACTTCTGGCTGCTCTGTCATGACATTTTTGCTCTCACTCCAGCCCCTCCTCTATCCGGCTAACTTAAGAATAATGGAGGCCCATTTCAGCTCACTACAGCAAATAGAACATAAGCATTCATTAATTACATAGAAATGCACTTTTCACTGTTTACCACCCGCCTTTGCACTATCCCCTGTTACATGTTTTTCTAGCAGAAGCTTAAGGCAAAAGCGGCATTATTCATTGTTTTTAAAGCAATATGCAAGATGCGAAATATAAAATGCAGCTTAAATATGCATAAATTCTGTTTCCTTCTAAACGCATTTTAGTATGCGGCCTAGTTCCTTCATGCATTAGTTTACATTAGTACACACATGCGTAAAGCGGTTTCCCTCGTGCTCATGTAATGTGCTCAGTTAATTTTACACCGCACACTGTTAGTAAGTATTATGGGGGTGTTAATCCGAGCAGGTTTCTTTTTGCGAAATCCTGCTCCATCAAACACAACCTCCCATTTCCCTATGGGAGCTTGTGCTGCAGCCGGTTTATAGCCATAGCACATGCTCCCATAGGGAAATTTGAGTATGCGACCGCACCATGTGCGGTCACATCGTAATTAGGCAGATGGGACAGCCGACCGGAGGTCGGTCGGTCCCATTTCCGTGACGGTGTTGGGCATCCGCCCAACTTCAAAATAAGCCCCAGGGTGTCATAAAGCACAAAAATGTGATCATGCCATTCCCAAGTCATTTCTCATTCTGCAGCTAGCTCGGAATCCCAACTTGCTTATTTCCTTGCACATGGAGAATTATGGAAATCGGTATACATTGATGAAATGTTACACAAAGTGCAATGGGATACAGAGAGAATAATCTTGGAGGGGGATGTCACATGAAATGCTTCAATCCAGCCCGTTAAAATCCTTAGCTGACTTACACAAGAAAGAGAGGTGGAGAGCCAATCAACAGTATACACTATCCATCCATTTGTATTTTTAATTTCCATTTCCATTTCAATGGCTCGTAATCCGCTAATTAAAATTTTCCAACGCATATTAACAAGTTAAAAGTGGATTTTATTCTTCAAATCCTAAAATTTGAAACCAACAAACGTTATTTAACACAATCATCCATTTGATATATTTTTATGGAGGCTGAAAGCCAACAGGGCTTACCAAACTTGTAACTGTCTCTAGCCAACACATTTCTCAGTTTTATAGTCTTCCACTTCTTCATGGCATTAATCAAAATTCTTGACTAACTTCCTCAGACCCTTATCTATTGCTGATTTCTTCAGAATCATCTGGGTAGTTATACAGTGACAAATAGATTTATTAATAGTAAACAACTTAACTTTTTGCAAATGGCATCTAATAAGCTCTGGAGCAATAGTATTCTAATCTTCATTAAAGTTGAAGAAAGTTAATTCAGGCATGCTGACCTTATACTTTTGAGAATCACCAGTAACTTTATTTCATTCATGCTAAAAAGATGTAGAGTCCTGAGTTAACATTCTTCCACTTGAACGAAGATTAGCATGTTATTGCTCCAGAGCCTGATAGATGTATGCTCTTCCTTTATTTCAACAGTACTAACATCCTGTTATGTGTTATTGCAATGCGTTGTGCCACCTTCATTTCCTTAACCCACTAGACATAAATAATTTCAGCCATTTTACTTTTACAGTTCAGCATTACTAACTTTCCTAGTATTGGCTCACTATCTGCATTCATCAAGCATGGACTAAATCGGAGTCAATATGAGGACAGGACATTTGAAGATGTTTCTTCTGCATTCTACTTACACCCTCTTTCAATTTCTTTATTTCTCCGTTTTCCCCTTTTTCAAGTGGAAGATTTGAGCTATCAAGGAATATAAAGCTATTAACAGATTATGTTTAGCTTCTTAATGTCCCACGTGTCTCTCAATGATGTTTTACATACTTTGAAGTTTTTTTTCAAGCTAATATACTATTTTGTTGTATTAAAACAGTAGGAACAAATTATAATTAATTTCCCTTAAATTATTGAGTGCAGTGACAGAAATGGCTTTCATACTATCCAGTTGTCATTCATTTGTTTTTTTGGCATTTTAATGAAAAAAATCCATCATAACACATCATGGAAAAATTGCAACTGTTCTTGAGGAACTTAACTTAGCCAACACATTTCATCCCTTGGACGTTTGTCTTCTGCTTTTTCAAGAGGTCATAGTGTTTGTCTATGTCATTGTACCAAATTGATATTTCCTACGTTCTCTGCATTGTGAGAGGTTGCCTATTGTGTTGCAGACTGTGGTCAGACTCTCCCACATTGTGTTACATTGTTGTTGTTTCCCCAGTTGCAATGGCATTGGTTCCCGTAAATGCTGTTTTGCACACTGCCATAGACACAAATAGGTTGTTAAGATCATACAACACACAGAATGCACTCTCTACCGCAGAACTTGGAACTTACTAAATGCTCAAAATGTAAATGAGACTGAGAAGATGGATTTTCCACTATTCAAGAAAGTTTTTCAAATATGACATGAATTTGATGGTTTGAGGTCATAGTGCTTTGAAAAGATCTACATAATTATTCATGTCTGCCGGACTCAAGAACCTCAATGTGAGCAAGGTGATAAAATGACCATCAATATCCTAATACATAACCTCCTCTAACTTGTCCGCTGTCCACAAATAGAAAAATATTGAAAACTATTGTAAAGTATTACAAGCGTTAATTTGCACTGTTAGGAAATTGATGCTTTATTGAGCATTTGGAGGGAACTGAAAATCCTCCAATATTTGGAGAAAGCTCTAAATAAGGAGTAGAATCCACTGAATGAATTTCGTCCACAATTCTATGATTATGGTGGATAAGATTCAGCTGAATAACTGTGCTTCCTCTTTTGAATTTCCTCTAGAAATTGAAGGGTTTTCAGTTCACTGCACATAAGGCCCTTAAATGTCATCAGGTAGATTCTATTTGCGACCTAGTACCAAGAAATACTAAGACGAACTTGACCAACATATATGGTCAGTATTCCAAGAAAGTGTTCATGTGCCACCAGAAGTCAAACTCCACAGGAGGAGTGAGGAGATGCCATCCAGGGTGGGCTCCTGCTTTTGTGAGATCGAGGTTTTGAGACTTGGCTCATAAAGACCAAATCGTCATGACTGTGAACATTGCAACCGCCAGTGCACCTCCGACTGACTGGTGATGGCATTGTTCAGAGTTAGGTGATGCTGCAGGTGCAAGACACTCATCACTTACATAGATCTCATCACCTGGGCCTCAGTGGGTTCCTCGGTGTCTGCATACTGCAGGTTGTGCACGGCACACTATCTAAAATTGGCACGTTCCCTCTAACAGAGATGCATGCAAGAGCTACCTGCACAGGAAGACCTCGCATCCTATACCACAGTGGACAGAAAGGTGGTATGGCATTGTGCTTACAACAGGTGAAAACAGTGTACTTTACTGTGTGGGAAACCGAGACTGTGAAAGAGCAAACCCCACTAGATTGACTCCAGTACACCCCACTGTGATTTTCCCTCACTGGGCCAATTGCAGAGGCCACTGCTTAAAAT
Organism: Calotriton arnoldi; assembly: GCA_963921515.1. Classification (NCBI taxonomy): domain Eukaryota; kingdom Metazoa; phylum Chordata; class Amphibia; order Caudata; family Salamandridae; genus Calotriton; species Calotriton arnoldi. The sequence continues at coordinate 979,220 of CAWUFW010000795.1, forward strand.
AAATGTCCACAGTTTACCACTGGTACTGTTTCCTATTGGTGCTCCATAATTAGTGTCCTCTGTATATTTTGTTCAGTTTGTCTAGTATTAAAGTGCTTCTTGTTTAATTAACTTTATGCACTCACTGGACAGAAGTTTACTGCTTATTACTTGATGTTTATTGAGTGCTGAGTCTCTAACCCCACATTGACTTCCTCAGTAAGTCTAGGTTTGATCAACATTGTTACCCTGGGAGTTAACTGCTGAAGGGGTCTACTTGGTGATCTGTTTTGGATCCAGTAGTATGGCTAACTTTGCATATCTTGCTCCAAAACTTTGGAACTCCCTCCCGATCAGCGCCAGGTCAAATAATAACTTCTTAGACTTCAGAAAGCAACTCAAAACTCATCTATTTATCTAATCAGCCCTCTTTTCTGGTGACCTGTTAGCGCTGAGAAGCCTGATTCTGGGTAGGCATCCTGCTTTACAAATCCGAGATAAAAAAAGAAATAAATAAAATGAATGGTTAAGCCCTTCAATGCCAGTGGTAAATAGCTGTTTACACAAAATGAGCCCAGTGACCACTGACTGCCCACGGGCATCAGAGAACACAAGATCAAAGAAGAAATACTTGACAAAGGCAGTCCAACCAGGGGCAGGTCTCCTGCGCCACCCTCATTTGTTTTCCACCAGAATATTGAGTTTGAAATCATCCTACAACATTTTATGACGAGAACATCAACTAAAGAAATATTGCGAAAGTAAATATGTTAAACTGTGCAAAGTCACATAGTTTTTTTTACACAGAAAACGGATGGTTCACATAAGAACTATGTGTGCTGTGCATAGTACTTAAAATTTACGTTTTGAATGAAAATTTGGATGTTGTTATGTTTGTTATTGTGATATTCATATTTTCACTGTTATGCATCAAAATGGAACTTTGCATACGTTTTCCATAGTACTATCTATTGACTTGTCTGTAAAGTAGAAAATATATGTGAGGTATGCATACTATATACATGTTTACATTAAAAAAATATGCTAGAGACAAGGTACACAACATACTATCCACAAAATATTTTGTTTTTTGGAGGGGATCACATTTTTTTCGTGACAAAACATATCACCAGAACCAATCGGTCAAACAACTGCTTAATAATAATATGCAAACTCCTCTGGCAGCTTCGACTTGAGATTTATCACGCTTCGCTGCCTGAATTCTTGTGCCCACTACTAGACCAAACTGTGGGACAGTCCTGTGATTAAATAAGCTTCTAGACTTTCTGCTATATCCATATCCTGACTTCCAGCATCTTGAACACTATTCTGATATTCCCATTCGTTTCAAACCCATGCTGCCTTTAGTGGCAGCCAGTTGGCTTTGCTTGCTAAAGACTCTAATACCTAGAATTCCCTGCTCGCTGTTCCATCTCCACCCTGCAGCAAAAGGATGGATGGAGCAATTCAGCACACTTGCGGCTGGCAAGTGCTACCCTGCTCACACTTAGGCATGTGATCAAAGTGAGCTCTTTTAAGCCACAGAGTCCGGCATTGGTCATTGTAGCAGTGTTCCTGTTTTGCTGACCGTCTGTTTCCTAAAATTCGTGGTTCTTACACTATGGTTAATCCTTGTTTCCAGAAGATTCCTGAGCTATAGATAATCCTTGTTTCTTTATCTAGCAGTGTCCTGCAGTGCATCCTTGTTTCCTTAGCTTCTGAGCCAACATTATTATACTGCATCTTTGTCTTTCGAACTTCACTAGTTTAGTAGTTATCCTTTTACCATTCCATGCCTTCCTTTCTCTCTTTCTTTGTTACAGTTTCGATTTGCTACCTTCTATCCCTCTTGTCATGGCTTCCAGTTTCCTAAGTGGGGTTTGATACTTGCTCTCTGCCAAGTGTCCCTTTGTTTTTCCTTCTTTCCTGTTAGTAGTTTCTCCTCTCTAGCACCTTGCCTATCGTGGCTGTGTATTTAATTTGCCTCCTTTGCAGTTACTGACTTCCATGTTCCTGTGTAACCACAAGAATTCATGGAAACAGATGACAGGCTAAGTGATGCTTCGCATTCACTGTATTGTCTTTATGTTGCTTTTATAACATGACCAAAGGAATCACCTCCACAGACCCTGTCTTTACATGAATATCCTACATGTGGGTGTTCACAGTCATCATCTGTAATAACAATTGTGAAACTTACAGATCATCAGTCTTAATGTCTGGAGCTCTCAAGTGATTTACAGCACATTTCCATCATCATTAATGTTGTCATCTGTGTGTCTTGCACATCCTCTGTGTTAATTATTCTAAATGCTGAATTGCCTCTTAAGATCCTGTTCCAACTGAGTCTTGACTTTCTTGTTCCCTTATACACAGATTCCTGACTGACAATCTATAACAGACTTATGCATCATCTACAAGTCACCCTATTAGTGTCATTTATGTAACTGTACTAGAATGTAACATATACTAGCTGTACTAGAGTGCAAATCATTCTTCCAAGTTAACTAAGATATGCTTGCTGTCTAATTTGTTTGTTGATATTGATGTACCAACAATCATTCTTAGTACATAAGATGTCAAATATCCTAATCATCCAGCATCCTATCACAATTCTACTACCAATAATCTTATCCCTCCTCCTTCTCTGCCTTGCAGTACCCAAACCTTCATGCCTATATGGCCACTCTTACTACCTACAGGCACATATCATCCCACATATCATCGCACTACCTTAAATACACTCAACTGTGTCACATTTATCCATACAGCGCTGTCTGCTTAAATCAACTTCAATCCTTCCTGGTGAGTGATCACCACTGAGCATACTGGCCCTTTTAACTTCTAGCTTTTATCTTTTAAGTTCCTTGTAAGCGCGCTAGGTGCTGGGAGTTGCCTGGCTCATACACCATGTTTTGTCTTTATATTACACCTTTTTAGTTCTTTGTAAGCGCACTAGGTGCTGGGAGGTGCCTGGCACCCCTGCACTGTCCTGCCTTTTAAAAATTTCTTTTTTCTCACCTCGTGCTTAACCCTGCTACGTTGCCGCTCAGGCATGGTTCCTTGCTCTGCCTGCCTGTCAAGTCGCTTCAGATGCCTCCGATCTCCTGAGGCGGAGTCGGACCTGTAGCCACGTCCCTAGAGGCGGGCTACAAATTCATGGCAGCTGCGCGGCCAGGGTGGATTCCTTCCTGGTGAGTGATCACCACTGAGTCTACTGGCCCTTTTAACTTCTAGCTTTTATCTTTTAAGCTCCTTGTAAGCCCGCTAGGCGCTGGGAGTTGCCTGGCTCCTACACCAGGTTTTGTCTTTATATTACACCTTTTTAGTTCTTTGTAAGTGCACTAGGTGCTGGAAGGTGCCTGGCTACCCTGCACTGTTATGCCTTTTAAAAATTTCTTTTTTCTCACCTTGTGCTTATCACTGATGCTTTGCAGCTCAGGTGTGGTTCCTTGCTCTGCCTGCCTGCATGTCAAGTCGCTTCAGCTGCCTCCGATCTCCTGAGGCGGAGTCGGACCTGTAGCCATGCCACTAGAGGCGGGCTACAAATTCATGGCAGCTGACCAGCCAGAGTGGATTGCTTCCTGGTGAGTGATCACCACTGAGCATACTGGCCCTTTTAACTTCTAGCTTTTATCTTTTAAGTTCCTTGTAAGCGCGCTAGGCTCTGGAAGTTGCCTGGCTCCTAAACCACATTTTGTCTTTATATTACACCTTTTTAGTTCCTTGTAAGCGCACTAAGTCCTGGGAGGTGCCTGGCTCCCCTGCACTGTCCTGTCTTTTAAAAATTTATTTTTTCTCACCTTGTGTTTATCGCTGCTGCGTTGCAGCTCAGGCATGGTTCCTTGCTTTGCCTGCCTGCCAAGCCGCTTCAGCTGCCTCCGATCTACTGAGGCGGAGTCGGACCTGTAGCCAAGCCCCTAGAGGAGGGCTACAAATTCATGGCAGCTGCGCAACCAGAGTGGATTCCTTCCTGGTGAGTGATCACCACTGAGCATACTGGCCCTTTTAACTTCTAGCTTTTATCTTTTAAGTTCCTTGTAAGTGCGCTAGGCGCTGGGAGTTGCATGGCTCCTACACCATGTTTTGTCTTTATATTACACCTTTTTAGTTCCTTGTAAGTGCACTAGGCGATGGGAGGTGCCAGGCTCCCCTGCACTGTCCTGCCTTTTAAAAATGTATTTTTTCTCACCTTGTGCTTATCGCTGCTGCGTTGCAGCTCAGGCATGGTTCCTTGCTCTGCCTGCCTGCCTGTCAAGTCGCTTCAGATGCCTCCGATCTCCTGAGGCGGAGTCGGACCTGTAACCATTCCCCTAGAGGCGTGCTACAAATTCATGCCAGCTGCGTGGCCGCGCAGCAGACGCGCGTAGCGGGCGCGCCGCTTCAGCGCACCAAAGGCAAGCCTGTCAGCACCTGGACGGCGCCAGGGGTCAGGACCTCTGCTCCGCATACCATCCAGCCCCCCGTCAGAAAGGCAGAGGTAGGTAGGCATGACCCTTATTCTCGGAACGAACTTTTGAAACTCAATCGCCTGGTGAGAGACGTGTGCGCTCACACCGTAAACCTATCACTAAAACCTAATAGCTGCAATAGCTGTGACTTCTGCTTAGGTGAATCCCATACTGTGGCCTCTACTGGAAGGACCTGTCTACTTGACAATGGGAGGAAGCAATGCCTATTACTCAATTGCCGATCGTTACCCAAACATAAACTAGAGATAGCAGATCTTATTTTGGAGTTTCAACCTGATGCCCTTTTTTAACTGAAACCTAGCTAACAGAAACATCTGCCCCTGATATATTAGATTCAGTGCCCCCTAATTACACTATACTCCGCCTAGACCGCTCAACACTCAGAGGAGGAGGGCTAGCGATAATTTTTAAAAGCAATTTCCGTTGTCAGCTACAACCACTCAATATTGCAAACTCTGAGGCACTTTTTTTTTAGCCGAAACCTAAACAGTAAGATCACACTGACTGGGTTTCTAATTTATCGCCCACCGGGTCCAGCGATGACTTTTGTTAAAAGCTTAGCCGATATTATTCCGGACTACACAGTTTTAGGGGACCTAAACATTCACATAGATAAAAAGGACTGCCCAATCACGTAAAACTTAATGGGTGATCTGAGTATGTGCCAACTCACTCAATTAGTTAATGTCCCTACACATGAGCTGGGCCATCTATTGGACCCCATTTTTACCAACTCGCCTTCCCTAACAGTAGCCGAACCCATCCCGGTGGCATGGTTAGACCATCACTTGATTCCCTTTGGAACTAAGGAAGCCTCACTGGAAATTGCACCGCCCTTTAAACCAACCTTGCGGAAATGGGCATGGATTAAACCCTCCGCATTGACAAAGGTTTTAAATTCTCACAAACCAACTATCGTAGAATGTCCATCTGCAGCTAATACTCAGATTAAGGGGTGGATTAATCTAGCCTTGGATACACTAGCACCATCTAAGCCAATCACTAGCAGGCGATCTAAGCCCTCTGCACCCTAGTTCTCAGAGGAACTCCAGGAAACAAAGAGGTCATGCAAAAAGTTAGAGTGAATATGGCGCAAAGAGTACTACGAACATTATAAATCCACCTACCTGGCAGCCTTAAAAAAGTACCACAAGGATCTTAAACAGGCCGCAACGAAGCATTATGCCCTTGAAATTGAACATTTGAAAAACCCCACCAGAGAGCTCTTCCAGGTAATTAAATCCCTGACCTCCCTAGAATGTAACACAGCGATAATCCCTCCCTCTACTGAGCGCTGTGATCAAATTGCAGGTTTTTTTGTGAATAGCATCTACACCTCTTTACTGGAGAGTGCTAGGACTTTTAAGATGCTGCCTCTCTCCAATACCCTGCCAGACACCATGGGTAAGCTCCTCAATTTACAACCCATGGCTGAGGCTGATACGCACAGTCTTATGCTGAGAATCAAATCAGGATCCCCTATGGACCCGCATCCCCGACCATCTTGGATAAAGGCAATGCTGCCATTGTCCCAGTACTAACAGAGCTGCTCAACCTGTCGTTTTGCTCTGGCATAGTTCCGAAACAGTGGTAGCACGCCATGGTAATTCCCCTGCTCAAAAAGCCTAACCTAGACCCTTTACAGCCTGAGAATTTGAGACCTATCTCACTACTCCCTTACTTTGCAAAGGTGGCCGAGAAGTTTGTCAATCAACAAATAATGCAGTTTGTAGAGGAATACGTTCTCCTCCATGAGACACAGTCTGGTTTCAGACCCCTCTTCAGCACGGAATCAGCACTACTTTTAGCCTCTGATTCTTTACGCAAAATCGCTGATGATGGTCAAACGGCAGCCCTTATCATGCTTGACTTAAGCGCCGCCTTTGATACGGGCTCCTATGGTCTGCTACTTGACAGACTGCACCAAGTTGGCATAGGTGGCTTGGTTCTGGGTTGGCTTGCAAGCTTTCTGGAAGACTGTACCTCTGCAACTTTGTCTCGTCTATTCAACATCTGAAACAGGGGGGTGCCTCAAGGTTCTGCCTTGAGCTTGACCCTTTTCAACCTATATATGCGTCCTCTGGCAGATCTACTGAACAAACATGGGGTGCAGACGGTGTCATATGCAGATGACATGCAGCTGATCCTTACCCTGGCCCAGGACAATGGCAAAGCGGCTGAGGATTTCAAACTGTGCCTGGAGGACATGGCAACTTGGATGAAACATACATCCTAGTGGTAGGAAAACAACCCTCCATCTGGTCATCGAGATGGTGGCCCAGCCTGTTAGCATCTCCACCTTCCCCGAGTCAGAAAGTTACAAATCTGGGCGTCTGGTTTGACTCTACCCTATCATTCTCTGACCAGATCACAGCTCTTACAGGCTCCTGTTTCGGTATTTTAAAAATGTTGAAAAAAATCTTAGGACTCATCCCGGACGATGCTAGGAAGGCAGTGGTACAGGCGCTTGTAACATCCAGGTTGGACTATTGCAATGTCCTCTGTCTGGGGGCACCAAAGAGGAGTATACATATGCTCCAGCAGGTGCAAAAAGCGGCTGCTTGGATCCTCTTAAACATCCCCAGACTTGTCCCAACTGGTAGCGCTTTGGAGATTCTCCATTGGCTCCCTGTTTAGGAGAGGATCTCCTTTAAAGCCCTATGCTATGTCCATAGGATACTACAGGGCAAGGGCCCGAAATATCTTTGTCCCATGATACACTCCTACCACCCCACGCATAGCCTAAGATCAGCTGGAACAGGACTGGTCTGCATTCCTAAATTCAATAGGAAACGTTTCTCAGGTACCTCTTTTAGGTATGTGGCAGCTAAGAGGTGGAACTCTCTATCCGTTTACTTCAGACAGGAGCCATTAGAAGCAGCTTTTAGGAAGCAACTCAAAACTTGGTTGTTTAGGAAAAGTTTTGCTACCTAGAATCTCTCAATCCTTTATGCTCTTCATGATCTCAGCCTCTGAATGGAATTTAGCGCGGGGACACTCCGTAATGGAGTAACCATGGCGCTTTATACACTGCCATAACATAACCATAATAACTTGCGAGACTGAATGCCAAACAGCTCTCTGATCTTTCATATTGTGCTTCTAGTAAATTATGGGACTCAGTCTATCTATGTTCACATCACTTAGGACCTAATCTAGAGCTATGTAAACAGGATACTCAGTCAAAATGTGACAGATATCCCATCTACTGCATTAAAAGAGCCATAAGCTATCCACATGTAATATGGCAGAAGGGACATCTGCCAAGTTTGTGCCAGACTATCCCATCCACCAACTATAAATGAGGTACTTTGACTCTCATTAGCGCCCCATCAAGCTGCATTGCTATCACTGAGACCTGAGTTGTACTTAAGGAGTCTGGCACACTTACAGCCCTTTATATTCATCATGCCACCTTTTCCATGCTCCCCACCAAAACTGCAAAGGAGTGGGAGTACATGTAGTCCTCCTGTTCTACTACATCAAATACCCTCCTATCCTCTTTCAAATAACACTGTACATCAGTTGTCGCTCTTTAATTCAAATGTATTACCTGTAGACACCAGGCATAATTGTTCATTCTATGGTGAGCTTGACACTATTCCTGATTCACTTCAACCCACCACCCTACTCATCCTTTCTAGTCATTACAATATGACTGCCTTTAATCAATACACCATGTTTTCACTTCTCTAGAATCACTTGCAAATCCACACTAACTTCATACTATTTAAAGCACTTAACAATGCCAGTTCCTCACACTTTCAAAATCTTGAATCCCAGCCAAAATAACCTGTGTGCAGTTTCAACAACTTACGGTCTCTACAATGCTCACTAATACAATATCCATCCTTGTCAGCTAATGATTTTGCAACACACTGCTCCACTGAAATCACCACTATAAGAGACATCCTCAATATACTACTCACTGCTTAACTCAACCCCTTTACAGCCCCACTACACCACAGTCCCATTCAGGCATACTTTCATACTTTGTCACTTCTCTCACGAAATACAGTTCAATAATCACAGCTGTTAAACCATCCTGTGCCACATCTGATCTATTTAGCCCTAAGACCATTAAACATCTCGCTCTCAAGTTCAGAGTTCTTCATCTGACCTCTTGATTTACCTATTCCCTGACTTATAGCACCTACCCAACATGTTTCAAATTTGCACCGGTTTACCAGTGACTACACTTTTTCTCCAAACTACTAAAATGATTTATATTTTCCCATCTCACACTGTAACTCTTCTTTAACAACCTGCTTAACTCACTCCAGTCTTGTCTCTGTATCCTTCAATCAATGGAAACTACACCTCTTCACTATCAAAAACTTAACAAAATTGCATTTCTTCCCCCTTCACACTCCTAGAACGATCTACTGCTTTCAATGCTGTAGATCATTCCACTGTACTATCCTCTCTCAACTCATTCAGTGGCACAGGTCTAGAACACAGATTGTGCACTTCATACCTGTCCACTGCTCTTTTTTTGGTCTCCTTAGACTCCAAAATATCAACACCCAGCTTACTTCCAGAGGGAATCCCTCAAAAGTTGCCATTTGCTTTCTACATTGTCTCCCTAGGGAACATTATCTTCTTGTTTGGGCTCTCGTACCATCATTATACACCCAAACTCTGTCTCATTTCCAAATTCGGTCCCACACCTTCAGTCATGCACATCTAATTGTCTCACAGTCATACAACATTGGATAATCTTATAGTCACTCATGTTAAACTCCTCTAAAACTAAGGTCTTGTACTTTCCCACTTCATCAGCATCTAGTTCCCCAATTGACTCAAACAGTCCCACCGACACCTTGACGTTCTTTAGTCCTAGAAATGTTGGGGCTCTCTTCAGCTCATTCATGAACATGCAGTCCTTCATAACCAAAAGAGCCATTACAGCACAATACAAAATACTCTAATCAAATAAAGGTAAAATACTCAATTCACTAGTATTGAGGTAACTGGACTATTGTTATAGATTAGTAGTTGGCTGGACCTCCCTCAATATATATTTTGCTCTACTTAGTTAAGTCCTAAGGTTCACCACAACAACTCTGTATACTACTCTTGGGTGTATGCCCACGTTATCATATTGCCACCAGGCTTCTAGGCTCTCTGCCAAAACACGGCTATATGCAAGCTAACGCCATTTGCATTCAAAGCAATGAATGCCATCCTGTCCATTAGACACCAACCTGGAACCTAAGATCTATTCATCATTTTCTCCTGATCACAACGGCCACCCTCTACCTCCTCTAACGTCAAGTCTGCATTTCTCCTAGGCCCTCTTCAATGGAATGCCCTACCGCCAGGCATTTGGGCAACTGCCCATCATGCGGAGTTAAAATAAAGGATTGAAATTTCATCTATTGTAACTAGTACAAACGCCTGACTACTACCCCACTCCCAATAAAGCTGTAAATATGAATATTTCAAGCCTATGTGGGCCACTAGTTATACAAATGTTGTGTTGTTTTGATGTGTCTCTTCACCAATTATGCCCATTCAACTGATCTAATTCGTTCATAAAACAGGTGTTACTTTTCAACATTATTTTAAGCAGCTTACTTTATTGTCCTAAGTTCCACCTTTGTTACTTTGTAAAATAGTTCAGATAAAAATTATTTTGATCATCAATAAATAAATAAATAAAATGTGGGGTCAAGGGGATCTGATGAATAGTATCTTGAAAACTGAGTGTCAAAAGATGATCTACAAGAGACTTGAGGGCAAGAGGCCACAGCCTTAGATGTAGACATGCATCCAATGTCACTCCTGGGCTAAGGCCATGTGGCTGAGTAGCCACTGGAAAGACTGCCCACTGATCAGTCTGATGCCCTGGTGATACCACACTGGAATGACAGCCTTGAGAATGTATATATTAAAGGGGGTATATTGGGGAAATCTATTGTTTGACCTGCGATGCACCACAACCTGTAATCCTGTGAGAGAATCTGGATTAGGAAAAAAGCTAAGCAGATTCCAGGGCCCTTCTGAAGCTGTTGTATATAGATGATGGGCCTCTTGACCATGAGCATTTGGATGACATTGTGCAGAACTTGTGGATCCAACATGACATGATGGCAACATATTGGATGAAAATGCTGTTAGGTAGGAGTATCATGAAACTCAAAAAATATCCAAAATGAACAATTCAGAGAGCAAAGGCATCTGGCGCAATTGCTGTCAAATCGGGGTAAAACTGTACGATGTAATACTCCCACTGGGCTCATTTGCAAAGTGCATTGTCATATCACTACTGGGCTACTTGGGGTTTTGATGCTTGAACCAGGACTTGTCAGCCATTGCAGCTCATAGTCTCAGAAAGGGATGTTGCACACTATTGTTCCCATGTGACATAAGTCATGGATGCAATGACCTGGATCAGTGGTCCTTAACCTTTTGACTTCTGTGGACTCCCACTTAATCATGACTGGAACCCGTGACCCCCACTGAATCAATATTGGAATCTGGAGACACCACTGAGTCATTATTGGATGACGCGACCTCAGCTAAGCATTTTCAATGATTTGAACTGAAAAACAATACACAAAAACAAACATTCATCAAACGTATAGAGAAATGATTAAATATTTTATTTAATTCACAAACAAATACAAAAACCAACATTTGAATTTTAATGCGAAGGTTGGAGCTTTGGTAAATTCAATTGAGGCCACACATTGTCCATACTATGTTATTTTAGATGCATTTGCACTAATCCCACAAATTAATCTGAGGATACTTACTTAATTTTTAACTTCCGACTTTCAAATACCTTCACATTTACAGAATGTTTTAAAATGTTTAATTTTACATTATGCTTCTTTATTTATATTCACGTTATCAATCTATTAATATTATGTAATTTCTAAGCAGTTGAGGACCCCTGAGAAGGCTTCGCTGACACCCAGGGGTCCCCGAATCATAGATTAAGAACCACTGACCTAGATCAAGAAGGAGGAACCTGTAACAGCTGGGCTATTATCCTCTTGTCAGCAATCTGTTGAATATATTCATACAGCTGAGGGTAAAAAAGGCTTGGGAGTTGGAAAGGGAAGATGATTGTTTAGTGCCTGCTGCCCCATCCTTCTTCCACATCTTCAACTTGCGGTGCATCCAAGCCACCAGTGAGGCTTCTAAAGCTGTGGCCTTGGACCATAAGATGCTAAATGTTGTATTGGACAGGAAGCTTGCCAACAGTGTAATTGACCCCAGCAAATCTGTAACATTCTTGCCCTTATACAAGAAATCAAAAACGGCATGAAACAGTTTAAACATGAGCTTAGCAGCATATGCTGCTTATGTCATGCCCAGCTGATGAAATGTGTTGTTAAAAAAGATCACTTCAGTGTCCACTCCACTTTTTTTCTACAGGGTCCAGCAGCCACAGTTCATTCTCTGAAGGAAGAGATGAGGATGATGTCATGCTGAACAAAATTATTTTAACCATAGTTACCTCTTTTTAACACCTCCATGTACTAACACCGAGACAGACATCTTGGACACTCTGTCTTTTCCACTTCTTCAAAGTTTATAGATATCTGAGAAACAACTAAAATAACACTGGTATTCTGAAGCTGTGATAACTAGACCACGGACTAAAAGCTCTGTTTTAGGTATTTCAAGTCTGCAGTCTAGTTTTTACACCTGCAGACTACATGTGCCATTTTGGGGATGTCAAGTCCACAGCCTAAAACCAACAGAGTACTAAAGGACTGTTTGAAGGCCACTTTAAAAATAAAAGAAACCACATAAAAATGCCCCTTTGGTAAACCTTGAACTCTGATTTTGAAAAAGGTGTCTTTTATTCTCAAGTGAACTTTGTGAAAAGCGAGTTGAGTCCGCTGCCCTTCTCTGACTTCAGGAACCTGGGACACCTTGCAATGAGGGTTGCGTTTCCTGCGATGTTCACATACAATTTTAGATTTTGCAGAGTATCCTGAGATGCTGAGCGGCTACCAACACAGGAATTCATCTTCCAGTAGAAAAAGTTCCACTTCCTATACAACAAGTGACAGAAGCACCAGTTTCTGATAGGAAGGAGATCACAGAGGGTGCATCAACAAGAAAGTCCTATAAAGTGAGAGAAAAAATGGCAGTCAGGAGAAGGAGACCAGCCTTAACACCCGCAGGAGCCTGTCATGAGAAAGAAGAGGACAAGGCCCATGCCTGACAAATGTTCCAGAGAAGCAGTCTGGCGCGTGGAAACTTTTCACCCACCCTAAGTGCACTAAATTTAAATATTCAGTTACATGGACTTTCTGCAAGGTGAAGTTAAGCTTGGATGGACAAAGGGTAATTAATCCTTCGTGACCTTAACTATGTGTAACCATCCTAAAGCCTCGCAAGATAAGGAGTAAATGTATGACAGATGAAGAGAGCTCAAGCAGAGGCAGAGGAGGGCACGACATTGCCTAGTGTGCCAGAAGATATGCTGGAAAAGCAGCAGAAGGTGACAAACCATCATCTCAGATTCTTTGCACTCTATTGCATGGAGTGCAAAGTGCATACCTGGCATTCGGAACAGAAAAACCAACTTGGGAACAGCAAATGGAGGAACACCAGTGCAAGTCCAACCATTGAAGAATATGTTAATAGGTTTTAAAAAAAGTCTAAACATTACTATTTGCCACTGCAGCTGAAAAAAGTAAAAACACAAAGCTAAAAAAACAACCCTTAAAAAAGGTTTTTTTGAGAACCACCAACAAAAAACAAAATTAATTCTAAACTTAAAAAACACGTAGCAGGATGGGAGCAGGGCCTGGAATTAGGGCTGGCCCTGTGGCTAACCACTGCAGTGCATGAGCAAAGACAGTGGGCAGCCTGGGTTGGCTTCTGGGCGTGGATGCACAATTGGGGGTAGGCCAGTGATGGATTGGCCCTGTGGCCAATCCGGCTGCTCATGGCTGAAGGCCATGCGCAGTGGTGGTTGTTTGCTTACTGTGGGTTGGGCACTGGGCCTAGTCGATGGGTGGCCCCTGCAGCCAAATCTGTGGCGCCACAGGTAGTGTGCAGCTGGAGTTTGCAGCCAGCAGCAGGCTGCTCACAGGGAATGGCCATAGAAAAATTGTATCATCAAAAAACTCAAGAAAGCCACTGAAACACCTTCACACAGCTCTAAACACTGTCAGGAACCCCCATCACAGCAGCTCAAACCAATGATGTAAAAGATTGATGGACCTCTCCATCAAACATGAAGGCCACTCATCAAACTTTGCAAAGTTTTTTCAAAAACAAATTCCCAAAGCGGTTCTTTGTATTTGAGAAAGAAAAATTAATGACCACCACACCATGGGAGTTACTATGCAAGTTTTACCTAGTGGTGAGGGTAGCAAAAAAAAACATTTGATCGCATTCTTTAGATTGGGGTAAGACGTTTGAATGGCTAACCTCCAACTGCTCGTATTCTGTGTGGCTATCAGAGGAGTTTGGCGACGATGGAGCAGGTGTAGTTTCCATCATTGGCATACTTACCCTAAATAAGGCAGGTGGGTGGATTGAACTTGATTTTGGCAGAGTCCTCTGTCGCTGTTTCAGCAGAGTTCCCTCTCCAACAAACTCTAAACCAGATCCATTGTTTCTATTCTATACGGTTACTGTTGTTATGGTTTTTTCACATGCTGCAGTCTGCAGTTCTTCTGTAACATATGGTGTTCAGTGCTTTTTGGTCTCTCATTCTGGCCTAATCTAGAGTTTCAGATGTGGAGGGGTAGGAATATACTGAAGGTAAATAAAGTAGAAAGCAGCCACTATGTAGTAGGTACAGTCTTTGTCTACTCGTCTTGGTATTCTTGGAGAACACCAGTGGGTGATGTTAGCAAATGGAGCATTGCCTTGCTCAACATGGATTCTATGTTCAGTTGCCAGGATACTTTTACAGGAAAGTCCCGGCTGGAGTAAGACAACTGAATCAGAGGACAGCATGGTGAGCTGAAAATATGTTGAGATGCGTAATAATGTTGATCAGCAGGTGAACAAAGAGGAAGAGGTACTTCATTTCCTCTGAAAAATCACATGCAGGGTATGATTGATAGAGAACTGACAATTGATCTCAGTGCCTCTAAGCAACTGCACATGTACAGGGCAGGGCTGTAGAGATTGCTGATAATGACCAGAACCACTTGCTAAAGGAGAGGTAATTACAGGAGCCCCAAATTTTGGAAGGTTTGGCACATATCAGGAACATGTTGGCATTACGTGAGCTAGGTCAGGCTGTGCTTGATGATTTTCAATCAATTCGATGTTCCCACTCAAGATTTATCACGATTCCCTCACTTTGCATTGAACAATTCAAGTGCAATTGGAGGGTAAACTTTGGCAAAGTGACAATCAACTACTCACCTTTTTTGGCGTCGACAGGGTGATCAAACATGTCCGAGCAGGGGGTGTGGCCTGGAGCAGCCGACAATGGCCGCAGAGTAAAGAAGCTCCAGGCTAGGCGGCGTTTTTAGCCCAATATCCGCACATTAATCCGTATTAGCATGACAGCAAATTGTGAGCAACAGACCCCGGAACACTCGCGGACCGTCAGGAGAGGCTGCAACTGCGAAAAATCGACCAAACAGGAAGATTTCCCAGCATGAGGAGTGCGGCCTATGGCCAGCGCTGGCCACGTACGAGAGTCAGCCGATCGAGTTAGGGGCCTGCGGTGGGTGCGGGCTGCCACCGAGGAGTCTGCGCTGAAGGGGGAGCTCCAGGCGTCACAGCGCGGGCTCAGAGACCGGCCGCAGGCCCAACGGTGAGCCAACCGAGAACGAGAGACCCAAGGGGTTTGAGGCTGCGCGGAGGTGAGGGAGGGCCACGCAGCGGGAATCCCTGTGTGCTTTCCTCCCCTTCCCCTTCCCATCGGCAGCTGCTCAGAGGGTACATGGCACGCCTGAGAGCCCAGGATAGGTGAGAGAACGCGCAGCAAGGCCTGGAAGCGTAGGGCTGCCACAAGGAGGATTCCCGGACTCGGGCCTGGGGGAGGCAGTTGGCGCGTAAAGCATTACGGAGCCCAGGATACGCTGCGCTGAGGGTGAGGCCCTGACCTGTGGTTCGTCTGGTGCACAGACCCTACGGCAAGGGGCCACATTTCAGCCATAGAACAAGCTGCAGAACTCTGAAAGACCTCGGGGAGGTGTCGTCGTCAATACGGCAAGTGAACTTGAATAGGAGAGCCCAAAGAGATCAGCCTGGAAACAAGGGAGGGGGCCCCAGGCTGGGGAGGAGCATCGGGGCCACCGGAGACATCGGCCGGAGTCAGATGTGCCATATGGTGAGATATTAAAACGTAGGACTCGAAGCCCTAGAAGCATAAAGTCAGCAGAAAGGCAGCACACAGCATACAGTCGCCTGGGAAAGACTGTAGATCCCCCGGGGCGGAGGGGACACACTCAGTCTCCCGGCAAGTTGGCCACGAGAGTGAGATCTTGGCTACCAGCGCCAGAACGTAGAAAGCAGATGCTGGGATGGAAGACTGTGGTGCAGTGTTTGGGGGTTCCGACACGCTCTGAAAACTCCTACAGGCTACATTTTAACGGACAAGAGATGGTGAAACCCAAAATCCCGGCTATAACACAATCGAACAAAATGGACAAATACGCAGTCGCAAAACTCCCAGCGGCAGACCGGAGGCGACAGGGGGAGCAGAACCATCACTGGCGAGCATTATGGCAGCCATTACAGACCTACGGGAGGTCCTGGAGCCTAAAATAGACTCGGTCACAGTAGAGGTTAACCTCTTAAGGGCGGACTTCCGTAAATGGAAGAGAGGGTAAAACATCTTGAATATCGCCATGGGGAGCTGGCCGCAAAACTCGAGGATCAAGAAGGGCGAGCGAGAAGAAACAACCTGCGCGTGGTGGGGGTGCCGGAGGGGGTGGAGGGCCCCAGTGTGGATCTCTTCCTAGAGGACCTCATCCTTAAACATTTGTGTCCCAAAAGACTGTCAAATTATTTTGCCATAGAACGGGCACATAGGCCCCCATCCCAAAGCCAAGCTGGGGGCTCCACCGAGAACAATTATAGCAAGGATTCTCAATTTTAGAGATAGAGACGCAATTCTACGAGCTGCAAGAAGCCAGGGGGATTTATCGTATGAAAACGTAACGATACGCTTTTTCCCGGACTTCACCCTACAAGTTCAGAAATTGCGCCGCACTTTGGACACGGTAAAGAGAGAGCTCCGTGAAAAGGAAATCAAGTACATGATGCTCTATCCCGCAAAGTTGCGAATAATGACCGAAGGGAAATCATGGTACTTTCAGACACCGGAAGAAGCGAGAGAATGGCTGGAGGGATGGAGAACGGTCGGACACAAATCACCAAAAAGTCGAGATCAGCGTGGCCCCTCGGGATCGAGAGGGGGCCACAAAGACATCACAGATGGAGGAGAGGCATCCGGTAGGGAATGACGGCGAAAGACTGACACCTCATTGATAGTGGATCCAGTGTGGTTTCCCAGCAAATGGAGGACAAAAGATGGAATACCGGGCTAAACGAACACTGACTATGGAAGCGGTGAGAGGGAACTGAAAAGGGGAGGGGGAGGTAATTGTTTTGTGGGTGGTGTGAGGGATATAATCCGATAGCAAAGACTATGTGCGCAGAAATGACATTACAGGGCTGATTGGGATTGGAGCTCCGCAGGAACTGGTATTGGCGGCCGCCTACGGCCTACCCCAGCAGGATGCAACCATATTTGGGATGACAGGCTCTCTGCGTGTTGGGGAGCCGGTGGTTTCAAACTCGCCAAGCAGGGTAGCAGGGTGGGGGGCGCAGATTAAGGGGATAGGACTCGACCCTGTTGGTCGGGAAGGTTTTGTAGTTATTGGTTTTAATGTTAGAAATGTATGTCTCGCCAAGCAGAATAAACATTACGAAGGGTACCAGGGTAGGTTAGATTGGTGTCCCCGACTCGACTGCAGTCTCAGATGGAGAGTGAAACTAGAAAATATGGGATACCAGGGTCTAGAACCCTAATTGCCATAAAAGATCTAAGAAATTGCAATGCCACTTAAGATTGTAACATGGAACGTCAACGGCCTGGGGAGTAAGCTAAAACGCAGTTAGTATTGCAATATCTCCGGAGACATGCTCCAGACGTGGTCCTGCTCCAGGAGACCCATTTAATGGGCAATCACTGCACTGCACTGCACTAGATAGATATGGGTATAGATTATGGGCCCACGTGGGGTATACATCCAGATCAAGAGGAGTCGGGATCCTCCTCAAGTCATCAACCCCATTCATTGTGAATAGATGCTGGCACAATCGACTGGGGAGGTTTGTGGCACTGATTGGAAGATGGGAGGGGGAAACGATCAACTTTTGCTCACTGTATGTCCCCCCTAGTCTGCATGGAGACACTCTTCCGGCTGTCGGAAATGTGCTATTAGAAATGCCCCGGGGTATAACGATTCTGGGAGGAGATATGAATGCGGTCATGGACCCAAAGCTAGATAGACTAACTGGGGCAGTTGGCACCACTCGAAGGCTTCATTCAGGCAATGGGCATGACCGACCTATGGCGCGCCCACAACCCAATGCTCCGTCAATACACGCACACATCTGCTGCACACAGAAGCCACTCCAGACTTGACTATATTTTTACACACCAGGGACAGGCCAGACACTTCCAAGGGGCTATACACAGGGCACAGGTATCTCAGACCACTCCCCAGTTGAAGTGCAGCTACAGGATGCACCACAAGGTGAGGGCCTACCACCTAGACTAGACCCGTGGCATTTTAAAAATAAAGACTTTGCTGAACGGGTACGGGAGCACCCCACAACATATTTCCAAGAAAAAATGAAGGATTGGTCGAATCGGCCTCCACACTGTGCGAGGCGTGTAAGACCGTGATCAGGGGATATGTGCAGGCGCAAATTGGCATACACAACAAAGAACAAATTAAAGAACTAGTTACTCTTGAGAACAAAATAAGTCGGCTAGAAGAAGATATGGCAGATGACCCCGACGTGGATGAGTCGAAAGCACTGAGACTCCGACTCAAAAGACAGGAATTTAGGGCTTTGGGTGAGCATAAGGCGAAGGCACACATGCTAGCAACCCAGAGGAAACTCTACGATGTAGGAGATAAAGCAAACAAATGAATTGCCTGGTTAGAACGCAGATATAATGATAGAAATTGGGTTTTGGAAATAACTACCCCAGGGGGTGTAACTCACAATGGAGGGAAAGAGATAGCAGAGGCCTTCGCCCACTATTATGAAAAATTGTATACCTCCTCCCCACAACGCTCGGCTGCGGAATGTGTGGAACTGTTGCGAGAAATTAACCTTCCCACACTCTCGACAGATGATAGCCAAATGCTAGATCAGGACTTCACAGTAGAGGAACTGGTGGGCACGCTCACGGACCGCTAATCCGGCAAAGCGCCCTGTCCAAATGGGCTCCCTATCGCATTATATAAAAATGTTGCGGGCAGGATCGCCCCCTATCTATTGAACATGTATTAAGAGTCTAGGGAAAAGGGAGAGCTTCCGCTGGATCAGAGAACAGCCATAATAGTGGTGATCCCCAAGAAAGGCAAGGCCCCCGACAAATGCGAATCATATAGGCCGATTTCTTTATTAAACATGGAGGCTAAGGTGCTGGCGAGAGCTCTTGCAACGAGATTGCAGGCAGGGATTTTTACGCTGGTCCATCCGGACCAGTCGGGATTTATGCCTCAACGGAGTACACGACTTAACCTTCGCAGGCTATACGGGGTTCTAGAGTGGACGAGAAGGAGCCTCAGGGAAGATGCAGTACTGCTCTCCCTGGACGCTCACATGACGTTTGATAGTATAGATTGGGAATATATGTTTGCAACGTTGAACAGAATGGGATTTGGACCTAACTTTTGCGTGTGGGTGAAACTACTATAGCAGGACCCACAAGCTCGGGTGAGAGTGACTGGGGAGGTATTCCGCTCATTTCCACTGATAAAGGACGCAAGGCAGGGCTGTCCACTCTCTCCAATGATTTTTGATTAGGCGCTCGAGCCTTTGGCGGCATGGATGCGAAATGACCCTATACTATCAGGGATACCGGGTGGGGATGATTGGGAGGACAGCATATCCCTCTATGCCGATGACATACTGCTATACCTATGTAAGCTGCACATATCTGTGCACAGAGTGCTCCATATAGTACAGTTGTTTGAAACTTATTCTGGATACAAAATAAATTGGGATAAATCCCTCATCTTCCCTCTGAAGGGAAAGGTCCCGCAGGTACTGATAGATAAAACACCACTGATAATCAAGACAAGTTTCACATATTTGGGTATAAACATTTCCACGAGTGACAAAGATTTCTTAGTAGACAATCTCTACCCCCAGATACAGAGACTTAAAAAAGACGTGGAGCATTGGAGAAAACTGCTGATCTCCCTGATGGGTAGAGCTGTGCTCGTCAATATGATGACCTTACCCAGCTTGTTATACGTGCTGCAAAATACCCCATATAAAATACCCAAAAAAACATTCCAGAGAATAAATAGAGAATTGAGAAAACTACTATGGGACGGTGGCAGTGCCAGAATAGCACTGACCAGGTTGCAGCGAGGGGTCTATGAAGGGGGGCAAGCAGTTCCGGACATACAGAAATACTACTGGGCCTCACAGCTGATAGTAGTAAACGATTGGATATTCACAGATCGCAGCAACCCAGCCTTCAGGGCGGATCACAGGGCTGTGGGAAATGAGGAATGTTTGGCTAGTCTATATTGGATAAGTGAAGAACGACAACTCCCGCAACACACTCAGACGGTGGTGAGGGTCTGGCGGGAAGCATCAAGACACACGGGCTGGGCGGGACGACTAATGGAACGAACACTACTATGGAACAGTGACTATTTAAAGGAGGTTGGGGCACTGAAGGGGTTCAAGAAATGGGACTTGATGGGAATTGATACGTTGGGAGAGGACAGGCACAGATTACATTCGACAATCTCCAATCGGAGTACCACCTGGCAGACTCAGAAAGATTTAGATGTGTCCAATTGAGTCATGCTCTACGGAGACATATAAGAGAGGGGGAGGTACTGCCTGAATACACACCATTGTAAGACAGGCTATTAATGGATCCCATGTTAACAAAGGCCACCTCATTAATGTATAAAAAAACGAATATATAATTCGCCCAATCCAATAGATCCTCTAAAGGGAGCAGGGGAAACGGACATAGGGCCCCTGGAAAACGAGGACTGGGAGGAGGCAATGCAGAGTCCAAGAGAAGTTGCGATACGAGCCAGGTTTCGCCTCATTCAGTTACGCATACTACACAGGTCATACGCCTCGCGCATGCAGCTACAGAGAATGGGTCATGATGTGTCCTGGTACTGTGCGAGAGGGTGTGGAGAATTGGGATCCTTTTTTCACATAATTTGGGAATGTAGTGCGGTACATAATTTCTGGAAGGAAGTAATGTCAGAGGTCACGAATGTCAGAGGTCACAGTGGAGCCACGATGGCTTTTACTGTGTGTGACGGGGGATGTAAAATGGCCCAAGAACACGGGCATCTGGCTCAGAATAGCAGCAATGGTTGCAAAAAGGAATATTGAGAGGAAATGAGGTGCAAGTAGAACTCCAGTGATTGGGCAGTGGCAAGAGGACCTAGACTGGTGCTCTAGGGCTGAGAATGTAACATGCAAGGCCAGGGGGTGCCCTAAGAAATGGGACAAAATTTGGGGTCCATGGCAGGAATATAGGGGATACTGAATTGTAACAATACAAGCAGACAGGAGTGTTAAATGTATATGGCTCAAAGTGGTGTTTCGCCGGTAAGGGGGGAGGGGGTAGGGGGGAGGGGGTTCCATTTGTGCAATACATTCATTGTACTGAAGTAAGTATGTGATTCTGCATGTGGTGTATGAGACGAAGTTTGTATTAATGTTTATATAATAAAAAGATTTTCACAAAAAAAAAAAAAACATGTCCGAACAGGAGATAGGGAAAGGCATTTAAGAGTCCTAGAATCATGATACATTATCAAGCTTAACACCAAATAACCCTATTGCCTCAATAACGATGAGGAGCTAGCAATACACATTGGGCATTAACAGACAAGCATCCTCTCCCAAGATCAGGTCTCCTTGTTTAAAATGAGTTTATAATCTGTCTGATGATTATGATCTTTGACAGTATCCTTTATCTGTTTTTTATACACTCAATTTTGCACACACACCCTCCCCCCCATTTTTCTTTGGTTGGAATTGTCCTTGTATAAAGATATCCATGAGAACACATCTACATTGACAAAGTTTACCCTCCAATTCCAATTTTGGTCACATTATAGATTATTGTTTTTCTTTGGTATAAAGCTGAGGTATATTGTCATTATAATATTTCAGGGCACTTGCCCATTATTTGCATATCAGTTTGGAATACTTAGATTTATTGCCTTTACTTATACCGTTAGACTATATGTGTGTAAGGCGGAAATGATGGTCTTTATATTGGTGTGTCAGATCAATATCACCAAATACCTATCCTTGATCGAACTAGCAATGGGTCTTATACTTGATTACATAATATTTCTGTATTATTTATTTTAGGCCACTTGCCCAGTTACTTATCTTAATGATTGATTTCAACATTTCTCTCTTTTGTGTATTCTACTCATGCAATAAGGATCATTGAGTTGAAACAATTACTGATTTGGCGATGTAACACTTTTGCAGTTTATCAAATTTTGAAAATGTGCTCTTTATTTCTCTAGCTCATTTGAGCCACATATAACTATGACAATATTGATTAATACTGCTATTGCGGCGATGCAGCGAGCACAAGGTAAATAGTTTTATTTATTTATTTACTTACCTTACTCCTGCCCGTTATATGTCCGACTCCACTACCCCCACCCAGCCCCTCCCCCGCCCCGCCCCACCGCCCCGCAGCACTCCCTCTGCGAGCCGCCACTGTGTGCTAATCCTATGCTTAAAGACTTTGATAGAAAAGCAGACATTTGAGGTGAGCAGATCTAGAGTGTCGCTGGTGTTGAGAGTGCTCTTTACAGGAGCTGCTTTCCACCTAAACTTGAGAACTACCTAGAGTTCTCTGCTTCTTTTTGCATATATATGTGTATATGTATATATATATATATATATATATATATATATATATATATATATATATATATCTATATATATATATATAACTTCCAAGCAAACAAGTCCACTAGAAGGCTGAGTTCCCTGCAGGGGTGGCACGTGTTAATTGGGAGCAGACCCGATGCAAATATATGAAACCATTGTTACAGGAAAACAATATCACATGCACTTAGGACTCAGTTCCAAGGGTGTTTAATGAATATCAGACACCAGCAACATGCATTGCATTTCAGCCCTCCTGGCCATGATCACACATACGGTTTAGCGCACTGCACCAACATATAAGTGTAAAATAAGCATAATCATAGACAGAGGACTAAAGGCATCAACCAAGTTGTACTGGTAACAAACATGGCAACTATTTTGCAACATGTTGAGCTTGCATGAAAATTGTGGTAAATTACTCCATACCAAAACACATTGGTATCACCAGTTACCATAGTACATACATTACAGTACGTAAAAAAACTCATGTCTGTATTTAAAGAGACTGTTCTAAATCATAGTCACACTGATGCAGAAATGCAGCTTATGTTATATATGGCATCAGTGTACACAATACCAAACGGATTCGATAAAGATAAGTGTTCATCTAATATAATATACTTGGCAACACCTGGAAAGTAAATGAAAATAATAATAATGTCAGGAAAGGTTGCAATATAATTTCGGAGTCAGTGGTCAGTGGATGGGTTCCTAATTGACGGAAAGTACCCAAAAGCAAGTAGTACGGGCTGGATATTACAATTATGTAAAAATTCAAAATAAAACACAAAATTTGTGAAGTATCTGAGGCATGTGCTATAGAATACTGCCCAAATGGGATGAAAATGCCTATGCGTGATCAAGGCCAGGAAAGCGGAAACACGTTGCATTTTGCTGGTGTCTAATATTTCTTAAACACCCTTGGAACTGAGTCCTGAGTGCATGTGATTTCGTTTTCCTGTATCAATGGTTTTGCATATATCTATAGAAAAAAACAAAGGTTGAGGATAAGTTATAGTTAGGAAAACTTTATAAATAATTTGATTACAAAACTACACAAACATAAGAAACTATAAAGTTATAGTTACAACTTTCAGTTATAATTTGCACCCCACCGATAAAACTACTATGAATTGTGCACCTCCGTGCAGAGTGTTGTGAGCTCGCTAGCCAGATTACATGAACTATAATCTGTAGCTTCCCCATGCACAGCTTCTAGCCTTTTGTATTACATTACTTACATCTCATTAAATCATAGCATTCATAGTAACACTCATAACATTTCAAATACCATCATTTGAGAGTACTTTGCATGGTAGGAGATCAAGTTATAGTTCATGTAGTCTGGCTTGTGAGTTCACAACACTGTGTACAGAGGTGTGCAAGATGTGGTACGTTTTGTGTGGGATGCCAATTATAACTTATAGTTATAACGATAACTTTAGAATTTTTAGTGTTTGTATAGTTTAATATGGGTATCTATATAAATTTAATAAGGTTTGCCTACTATAACCTATCCTCAACCTTTGTTTTGTTCATGGAATTTCAATTTTTTTAAGCTAAAAATGTATTTCAAATCATAGAGTGAAGTATTGTTGAGTGGAGTGTCTTAGTGTACAGTGGATGAGAGTGTCCTAGAGTGTAGTGTTCTAGAGAGGAGTGGTATAGAGTGGAGTGCCATAGAGTGGAATGTCGCAGAGTGTTGTGGGGTATAGTGTAATGGAGTAAAGTGTTGTGGTATAGAGTGTCATGGAGTAGACTGTCATAGCGTACAGTGGAGAGGCGTAGAGTGTTGTGGCGTAGAGTGGAGTGGCGTGTAGTACAGTGGCATAGAATGGAGTGGCATGGACCGGGGTGGCATGTGGTAGAGTAGAGTGGAGTGGCATGTCATTGAGTGTCTTAGAGTGGTGGACCGTAAAGTGAAGGGGCATACAGTATAGTGCCATGTCGTAGAGTGGAGTGCCAAGTCAGAGAGTCTAGCGGTCTGTCATAGAGTGGAGTGGTATGTTGTAAATTGGAGTGATGAATCATATAGTGGAGTACAGTGGCGTAGAGTGGAGTGGAGGGCTATAAAAAGGAGTACGGTATTGTACAGTGGACTGATGTACAGCGGAGTGGTGTGCTGTAGAGTAGAGTGGAGTGGCGTGTCATAGAGTGGCATGTCGTAGAGTGTCTTAGAGTGTAAGGGCATAGAGTGGAGTGGTGTAGGATTGAGTGGCATGTGGTACAGTGGAGTGGTGTATCATAGAGCGGAGTGGTGTGTCGTAGAGTGGAGTGGAGTAGAGTGGTGTGAAGTGTCGTAGAGTGGAGAGGAGAGTCATAGAGTGGAGTAGAGTGGCTTAGAGTGGAGGGGCATAGAGTGGATTAGAGTGGAGTGGCCTAGAGTGGAGTGGCGTAGAGTAGAGTGGAGTGGCGCATAATAGAGTGGTGTGTCATAGAGTGTCTTAGAGTGGATGGCATGGAGTGGTGTACAAAGGAGTAGCATGTCATAGAATGGAGTGGCGTGTCATAGAGTAGAGTGATGTATCATAGAGTGGAGTGGCATGTCGTAGAGTGGAGTGGCATAAAGGTGAGTAGAGTGTTGTAGAGTGGAGTGGCTTAGAGTGGAGAGGCATGCCATAGAGTTGACTGGAGTGGTGTCGCTTGTCATAGAGTGGCATGTCGTAGAGTGTCTTAGAGTGAAGGGACATAGAGTGGAGGAGCGTAGAGTGGAGGTGCTTAGAGTGGAGTGGCGTAGAGCAGAGTAGCATGTCATAGAGTTGAGTGGTGTCTTGCACAGTGCAGTGGCATGGAGTGCTGTACAGTGGAGTGGAGTGCTGTACAGTGGACTGGCGTGTCATAGAGTGGAGTGGTGTGGAGTGGTGTGCCATAGAGTGGAATGGCGTGTGGTAGAGTGGAGTGGGGTGTTGTAAAGTGTCATACAGTAGAGTAAAGTGGCATAGAGTGGAGGGACATAGGGTGGAATAGAGTGCTGTAGAGTGGAGTCACATAGAGTGGAGTTGCGTTGTTGTATTCCGCTTTAGGTGTCCGTATATAGGTTTTCCTGAAACATGTCCTTATATAGGCACAATTCGCATTGCCCTTATATAGGCATAAGATCCCAGTCCTTATTTAGGCATTAGCCATGCACTCCAAATACAGGCATGGTCACCGACATCCGTCCACCCTAACTTCACAACGAGTTCTTAGAAACCAAACCCTAAGCCCAGCACAGGATTATTGATTTCTCCAAGAACTCATCTATTATGCATGAACCACTATTCCTTAAGGGTTCATTCCTGACGTCTTCCTCTGTCCTACTTCACGTCAATGCTAACATTCAAGGCACCTACCAGGTATAAATATACCTTCCCTTGCCCAAGCAAGTTAGAGGA
The DNA here is from genome assembly GCA_963921515.1 of Calotriton arnoldi. Taxonomy (NCBI): domain Eukaryota; kingdom Metazoa; phylum Chordata; class Amphibia; order Caudata; family Salamandridae; genus Calotriton; species Calotriton arnoldi. The sequence goes on from CAWUFW010000795.1 coordinate 1,005,147, forward strand.
GACCTCGACTTTAGAGGAGCCCGTATCCCGGCCTGACGCACTGAGAAGAGACGCTGTCATCCCTGCTTGCAGAGAATCCAGCTCCCAGTGTTCTGACTCCCTTCGCGGGGTGTTAGAGTTCGAGATCCAGAAGGAGATTCCCACCTCTCTCATTCTCAAGGTATGGAGCTGACTAGAACCTAGAGGGACTCTTGGCATAGCAGACTCTTAGTATACCATACTATAGAATACTTCACCTACTTCTTACCTTGCCCTACACCTAGACTAGGTTAGGTACACTGGGGTAGAACTAGCTTAGAGAAGCATCGTATGAGTACTCGCATTTTTAGCTCATGTTATTTATGTATGTGAATATATGTATCATAGCTAAAAGATAATGCTAGCGCAGTATTATTTCTTTCTACTGCTTACGCTGTACATTATATATCTTGCATACTGTCTTGTGATCATAACAGCTCATATCTCTTACACGAGAAACAAGACTGTTCAATAAATCCTTTTATTGAAACGCCCGTCTATTCTTTCTGTGTAACTCTGAAGAAACTAAGCATGCACGATTAGCTGAGTGAAACTGTTATCTATTGTTTCCACGATTCTGAGAGTGTTCCGATTCTAAAGGGAAACAAAGTTGTCATGTTTATGCGGTTGCCAGAAACTACTCCCTTCTTGTTTACAAGGAGTTTCTAGTGGCCTCTGAGTTAGCTGGCACAAAGTAATTAAGTTTAATATACTCGATAGGGACATACTGACCTCAGTCCTATGTCGAATCTATAGGGTATATTATTCCAATGCGCAGAGCCTATTAGGGAAATAGGAACTACACTACATGGCGCCCAATGGTTTGGTAAGGCACTAATTTAACGCTAGATAGTGAGTAACTCAGTCATGCTTTTCTCTCAGAGACCCCTATTCACATACTCCATAAGACGTCTGGAGTGGGTAGGGTTAAATATCCGCCAAAGCTAAATAGGACAACAAACCCATAGATTAACTGGTTGGTTTGTTCAACGTTGAAGGATACAGTGTTCCAAAATATTGTGCACCCTATCTTTTGTTTCCTTGAAACTTGTACTACATTTTTCAAAAAACAAATGTCCGAACACAGGGACAATGGCACCGAGAACGGTGTAAATACGGCTGACCCAGTCGTAACAGCTTTTAACTTTACTGGTTTAAATGAAGCCGATGAGGGTGTTATAAACATCCATCCAAACTTAAGGAGAGCCATCACTCTAAAACTTATAAAACACGGCATACCACCAAGAGGTGGTAGAGCAGTTTTCGTGATAGAGGCACACAAATCCTTTCAGACAGAGGTATTCTATTCATGGATAGTATTCCCAGAATCAAATCCAGTAACAAGAGTGTTTCACTTCTTTAAAGAAGATGAACCACCAGAGGAATATATTCCTTTTGAGGATATTGAAATTCCACTCACATACCAGGAGCATCATCTCTGGTTTAAAGGCACCCTAAAACATCACAAAAACATTACCAGGCTCGGTCCACTAGGTAGACCAGGAGCAACATGGCCGATTCTAGCCGGCTACACACCTCATCCTGACATTGATGTAATGTCAGACGAGAAATTACTTACTCAACTACAAGAGTTAATAAAAATTTACAGACAATTAGTCCAATATGTCATGCGGACTTTCACAGTCCAACCACCAATGACCATTCCAAATCAAACCCCTCAACAGGGGAATACACTAAAAATTACTCCACAGACTTTACACGCAGTCATGGGTAAAATGCCCACAAAACATGAGCAAATTCCATTCTGGATAGCTCAAAAAATTACTCAAATCGAAGCAGTATTTCCAAATACTAGCCCTTATGAGAAACACAGAATTCCTAACAATCTGTTTACCAATGAGGATCACACCACAACTGGAAGATTGCACCACTTGGGGCGCAGTCTTTGCTGCCATCTATACTAAAACACATGGTGCTCCGTCAATTGCAGTAATACCAGATGTCCTGAAACAAATTCAAAACGAATACGGGGCAGAACCTGCTCTGAATTTAGGTACGAAATTACTGAAAAACTTCGACCAGGTCTCAACAATAATATTATCTAATATTAAAGGGGAGGCAGCATCAGTGGCGATCCGCCAACGCTTAAGGGAATTTGATGTTACATAACATCAACATGAACTACCCAGAATAATAGAACAATCTTATGCAGAATTAGGCAGAGATAGTTTGGGTGGAAAACCCTTGAAGCCAAAACTATCTGAAAGTCCTGAGAAGGACTCTGTTAAACAAAATCCTACATCTCCTAAAAATAAGTGGGAAACTAATAAACAAAATTCAAAAGAGAGACGTTCTCAATCCCGAGGTAGGTTTCCTCAGAAGGAGCCCTCTGAAAGGAGATATAACCTCAGGTATAGGGATAATTTAAGAAAACCTGACAGGTATCAAGATACTGATACACGTTCCTCTCGTACCTTTCAGATATCATCACAGACATCGGAAAGAAGAGGACGGTCAGAACATAGAGAAGAACGCGTGAAATCCAAAGACGATAAACACGTTCAGAAAAATAAATCAAAACCTCAATTTACAAAAAGAAGGTAGCAGGTCTGAAGATCAGACATGCCGAGAATACTGAGAACACAGCTCAAGAACGGAGAATGGGCTCAGACAATGCTGGACAGTGCAGCAGAAGTCACAATAGCTCGCCAGAACCTGAAGGAACTTCTGGAGACAGTGGACTTGAATGAGTACATCACAGTAGAGACTGTAGACACCAGGGTTAGTACTCCACAAAAGTTATATGAAATAACACTCCGAATGGAGGGAGACATACCAGGAAAAGTGAAAATACTCTTTTGGGAGAAACTTTCAAGGGGTTATGATATACTTCTAGCAGAAAAAGACTGGCCACCACAATTTGTCAGGGAATGCCTACATGGTGAGGACATCATTATGCCTGCCTTCTCCAACCATATTCCAATTCACCTAAAACATACTTATGCCAGGAAATGGGCGGTTGCCCAGGCCCCAGCATTATATAAAAATCATGTAGGATGGGATGAGGACTAACCTCACCACAAAATACATCTAAAAAATGAACCTACCGCACAAAGGCAGTACCCAATAAAGCAAGAAGCTAAAAAACAGGTCAGGGAGATCTTAGATCAACTTGAATACCAAGGGGTGATTGAAACATGCACCTCCTCAATGAACAATCCTTTGTTTCCTGTATCCAAACCAGACAATACATATCATTTAGTTTTGGATTACAGACACTTGAACACTTGTTCAAAAACATTAGCAGTGCAAAATGCACATAGTACAGCATTAATGAATAACATTGTGCGTAAAAAATATAAAACTACATTAGACATTTCAAATGGTTTCTTTTGTCAAAACATAGCACCTGAAAGCAGGTACTTAACAGCTTTCTCAATAATGGGGACCCAGCGTCAATTTTGTAGACTCCCACAAGGGTTCAAAAACAGCCCGGGGTTATTCTCAGCAAGAGTAACAGAGTTACTACAAATTTATGATAATGAGGCATTGTCATATGTCGATGAAATCTATCTGACAGACGATGACCTAGATAGGCACTTGAACAGGGTGAGTACCATTATATTGGGCTTCGCCTCTTAGGGCTATAAATTCAACTTTAAAAAATCCAGAATTGCCCATCTCAATGTCCCTTTCCTAGGATATGAGCTTTCAAGTGAAGGCAAAAGCCTGGCAGCTAACTTTTTAGAAAAGTGCGCGCTGCTCCAACCTCCAAAAACGCTGAAAAATTTACAATCCATCTTGGGTTTCCTGAATTTTGGAAGAACTTACATTCTAAATTACGCAGAAAGGGTTAAACCTCTCTACGAATTAATCAAACCTGATTTTTCAACAAAACATTGGACACAGGAACACACAGAAATCATGCGTTCACTCCAAGCTAACATGTTAGCAACAAATCACTTACAAACACGCGTAAATACACGCAATTTAGTGATCCGAATAATTTCGGGACAATGTGGATTCACCTATTTAACATTTAATGAGGGTGAAAAAGTACCAATAGCATACAAATCACATTTGTATACACAAGCAGAAATGCGCTTCACTTCAACAGAAAAAATACTGACAGCAGATCAAAACGCTGTAGCAAAAGAAAGAGCTCTAGCCCAAGGGAAACGCATTATTGTCGTAACTCCAGTACCAGCCTTAGAGGCGGTCACAAAGCGAGCATTCCAAATGCAAAAGCTTTACATCCTAGATGGATACAATGGGTTAATTCTCTTGCTGCAACAGATGTTGAATATGTTTTTGATCCTGATTTAAAAACACAAGCGTTCCTGCAATATGAACATGAATGTCCTATGCCCACTGAAATTCTGCCTCTCAATCAGTATGAATTTATAATTTACACTGACGGATCCGCACAACCCGCTACAGGGAGTAAGCAAGCTTACAGTGCAGCGTGCGCAATCGTTAAAGGTCGCATGCAAGATGGTAACTTCAGACCAATGGTCACTAAAACTCAATCTCTAGGAGATTTTACAGCTCAGCGAGCTGAACTACAAGCATTCAAACTGGCACTTGAAAGTACAGATCGCGAATTCCCCACACTCATAGTGTGCGATTCTTTTACTGTGTTCAGTCGTATAATGAATATATACAGAATTGGCTTGAAAACGGGTTCAAAGATGCAAAAGGTGGCACAATAAAGGATAAAACGCTTTGGGAACAAGTAGTTCAGTTGAAAAACGAACTAACAAAGGCTCACGTAATACACACGCTGAGTCATCAACGTGATGGCGTTCACGTTGCAGGGAATTCATTGGCTGACGAAGCCGCAAAGGGGGCTGTTCAGACGGCTTCCATAGCTGCGATCACTCGTTCAAAAATGAGAATAGACAGTGAGATATTGTTGGCTGTGAATGCTTCAAGCAAAGGAAGTGGTGCAGCATTACCAAAATAAATTCCACTCAAGTACCCTTATGTAATTGATGCAAACAACGTTCCTTTTGCTCGAATCCCTGGAGTGGGGGATAGGGTAATACCAAACATGGAACTTAAAGCAGCTTTGATTTATGAAGCACATCTGGGGGAGGGTCTGTCACATCAAGGGATCTCTAAAACAATATTAACATTAAAAGAGATGTACTGGTGGCCTGGAATGAATACACAGATTCACATCTTCATCGATGACTGCTTAGACTGCAATAGACAAAGTGCTGCAGAATGCCATCAGACACCAGACTACGAAGTAGCCTGCCCAGTACAGACACCATTGTTAGACAGCATTAGACTATCTACGCGCAGGCGTCCCTTTGGACACATGCAACCCCACAAATACTAAGTCAAGGTTCCTATGGATATGGCCTCAGCGCTCGGCTGACGCTCGAACTGTTATAAAAGATTTGCGAGTCTTTATCGGCACATACGCAATTGGCACACTACATTCTGACCAGGGCCCTGCGTTTAGCTCTCGGGTTTACAAAGAAGCCATGGCCAGTTTGGGCATAGCATTGCGGTACTCCTCTCCATTTCATCCTGAGGGAAATTCTGTTGTGGAAAGGAAAAACCGGGACATAAAGCAGTCTATAACAGCTAGAGTATTAGGTTCGGGTGATGGGTGGGTCAAACATCTTTATGGGGTCCAACGCTCATTAAATAATTTGCCAAGAAGTTCTCTAGGGGGTCACTCCATATGAGGTCCTATTTGGGACAAGAATGTGGGTTCCTGATCTCGAATGTAAAGGCACAGTGGTGGAAAATAAACCCTTTGATATCAAAGATCGTTTGGCTGTTTTACAGGATCTAAATGAACTAAGATCGAAACAAAGCAACGTGTTCCTGAAGCCAACCACCACTGGGGAAAAACCGGCAGTCCCAGCAAGGCCTGTCTGGATCCCAAAAGTTGGGGATCTAGTCAGAGAGAAGAGTGCGGACAAGAAGGAATTTGGACCTTCTTACAGACAACCAGTACCTGTCCTAGCCGTACACGGAACAAGAACAGTACTTCTGCCGCCCCTTGCTGGAAAAAGGAGAAAAGATTTGTGTCAATCGACCTCATCAAACCACAGTATGTGGCCAATACTAAATAGTAGGCCTCGTGGACTCCGACCTAGTAGCAGACGCACTCCTCTCGCTACTATCCAAGAGGTTCAGACTGAAAGACTCATAACCATCGAGAATTCAGCAGTAACAGATGAAGGACTAAGCAACAATGCTATGGAACTCATCCCTCTTGAAACTCAAGTAACAGTTCGTCCAGATACACCTGTTGTTAGAATTGGGGGTCTCTAGTTGGCACAGGTAGGTACTTGTGACAAATAGGGACCCTCGCCTCTAGTCAGGGTAAAGGGGTACACTCCTAAAATAACCCCTGCTCACCCCCTTGGTAGCTTGGCACGAGCAGACAGGCTTATCTCAGAGGCAGTGTGTAAAGCATTTGTGAACACATACAGTAATCTAGTGACGCACTACAGATGGACACCACACAAGGTTTATATCAAAAATAAGTATTCTTTATATAGTTTTAACACAAGACCATAACGACAAAAATCCACAATACTGTACTTAAAAGGGTAGGTTTAGCTTAGTTCAGTTCAGTTCTTAAGATGCGACACTTTAAGTCAATGTACCTTACGATGCGGGACGCTTCCACAACAAGCAATGTTGCAGCGATGGAAATGCGACAAAGTTCTGGTGCAAAGAAATAAAGACGTCAAGTTCTTCTTGAGGCGGCACGCTTCTCCGAGGTTGCGAGAAGTCTCGACTCGATGCGTCAGCTACAGCGGCGACACCCTTGTTCAGCGATGCGACGACAGCGGCTTTGGCGGCGACCCTCTTCTCCGACGTTGCGAGACGCTTCCGCTCGATGCGACAACTGCAGCGGCGACACCCTTGTTTCGTGATGCGACGGCAGCAGCTCCGACGGCGGCACGCTTCTCCGTGGATGCGAGGCGCTTCTCTTGATGCGGTGCAATGCGACAGCTACAGCGGCGACACCCTCCTTCGGAGTTGCGACGGCAGCAGCAGCGACGGCGACACGCTTCCTCTTCGTTGCGGGACGCTTCTCTCGATGCGGTGCAATACGACAGCTACAGCGGCGACACCCTCCTTCGGAGTTGCGACGGCAGCAGCAGCGACGGCGACACGCTTCTTCCTCTTGAGTCGCGCTTCCAGCTCCTTGCGACACGCAGTCCCTTCAGAAGGCCCAAAACAGCAGCAGGCACTTCCAAAGGATTCTTGGGGAGCTGGTGGTTGAAGTCTGTTGTCCCTGAGACTTCAGCAGGAGGCAAGCTCTTTTCTCAAGCCCTTGGAGATACTTTACAAGTTGAATAAAAGTGCACACAAAGTCCTTTCTCCTCCCTTTGGCAGTCAGGCAACCACTGCAGGCAGATCCCTCTAGCTTAGGGATAGTCTTCTCCTCAGTTCCTTCTTGGTTCCGCTCCTCAGCAAAGGTTTCTTCTTGTTTTCCCAAAGTGATCTAATTTCCTAGGGGTCTGGGTCCCCTTTTTATACACCGTTTTCCTTTGTTCTCTGAAGGCAGAGAGGCCTCTGCCCAGCCCAAAACCAGTTCTGGTCAGTCCTGGAGCACTTTGTTTTTCTGTCTCCTTCTTTCCTTTCAGAATGTGGGGCAGGGTGCTCAGCCGCCCGGCAGGAGGTGGAGCCAGCATTGTGGAAGGCAGGCACAGCCCTATTCAGACCCAGGTGCAACTCCTCCCTCCACTCTGGATGCAGATCTTTCTATTCAGCCCTGTGCTGACTCACCCTGTCTCCTGTAGCCACCCCCAGCCCCTGTCACTCAATCTCCAGACAAGGAATACACAACCTAGCAGAGGCAGGCTTGGAAGTTTAGGCAAGAAAATACCCACTTTCTAAAAGTGGTATTTTCAAACACAGAATGTTAAAACCAACTTCACTAAAAGATGTATTTTATCATTCTGAGTTCAGGCATACTAAATTCGTTTTTCTACCATGTTCCCTGGGTCAGTTCTGACTATAAGGTGTAATAGTCAGTCTGCCCATTCTGGCCTATGGGGAGCAGGTAGCCTTGCAATAGTGAAAAACGAAAATGGCTGTAATTCACTATTAGGACATGCCACACACACCAGGGCATGTCCTACCTTGTACTTACAATGCACCCTGCCCTAGGGCCTACTTTAGGGGTGACCAACATGCAGCAAAGGGAAGGTTTAGGGACTGGTAAGTGGGTGTACTCACCAAGTCGACATGGCAGCCCTAGGCTGCACACAGGCTCTGCAATGGCAGGCCTGAGGCATATTTGACAAGCCGCTTCTGTGGGTGGCACAACCAGTGCTGCAAGCCCACCAGCGGCATTGGATTTACAAGCCCTGGTCACACTCCGTGCACTGTACTAGGGACTAACAAGTAACCCAATCATCCAATCATGGAGTCACTAATACATAACGCAATTTATCATAGGGAGCACTTGCACTGTGGCACTGAATAGCAGTGGCACAGTGCCCAAAGCATCTAACGCCAGCAAAAATGGATCGGTAACATAGGAGGCATCATAAAAATGGAAGGGAGACCCACGCCAAGGATGCCAGGTCTAACACGTGTCCCCTCCAGCTGAAATGTGGGGAGAACTACCCTACCTCAGGGGAGCTCTCTTCACTAAGGCGGAAAAATCTGGACAGACCATCAGCATTGGCGTGTTCTGTACCAGGGCGGTGTTCCACCGTGAAATCCATCCCCTGTAGGGAAATGGACCACCTCAACAGCTTTGGATTCTCACCCCTCATCTGCATCAACCATCTGAGGGGCCTGTGGTCTGTCTGAACCCGGAAGTGAGTCCCAAACAGGTATGGTCTCAGCTTCTTCAGTGCCCAGACCACAGCAAATGCCTCACGCTCAATAGCACTCCACCTCTGTTCCCGTGGTAGTAACCTCCTACTGATGAAGGCTACGGGTTGATCTAGGCCCTCCTCATTCATCTGTGACAGAACAGCCCCCACACCATGCTCTGAAGCGTCTGTTTGTACTACGAACTCTTTGGAGAAGTTGGGTGCCAGGAGCACGGGCGCCGTGCACATGGCAGTTTTCAGGGCCTCAAAAGCGGTCTGACAGGTGTCAGTCCAAATCACTTTCCTGGGCTGCTTCCTGGAAGTCAGCCCTGTCAGGGGTGCAACTATGCTGCCATACCCCTTGACAAACCTCCTGTAGTAACCCGTGAGTCCTAAGAAGGCCCTCACCTCTGTCTGGGTTTTGGGGGTTCCCAATTCAGGATGGTTTCAATTTTGGGTTGTAGGGGCGCCACCTGGTCGCTCCCCACCTGGTGTCCCAAGTACACCACGGAACCCTGCCCGATCTGGCACTTACTCGCCTTGGATCGTGAGGCCTGCTCTCCGCAGCGCCATCAACACTTCCCAGAGGTGGCGCAGATGTTCTTCCCAACTGGCGCTGAACACTGCGATGTCATCCAGGTAGGCGGCACTGAACGAGTCCAGTCCAGCCAACACCTGGTTGACCAACCTCTGAAAAGTGGCAGGGGCATTCTTCATCCCAAAGGGCATAACCCTGAACTGATAGTGCCCATCTGGTGTGGAGAATGCTGACCTCTCTCTGGCCCCATCAGTCAAGGCGATCTGCCAGTACCCAGACGTCAAGTCAAACGTGCTGAGGTACCGTGCAGCCCCTAGCCGATCTATGAGCTCATCAGCTCTGGGGATGGGGTGCGCGTCAGTCCTGGTGACTGAATTGAGCCCTCGGTAGTCCACACAGAACCGGAGTTCTGGTGTGGCACCCGGTGCGGCAGCCTTTGGGACCAAGACCACTGGGCTGGCCCAAGGACTGTTAGAGGACTCAATCACCCCTAACGCAAGCATTTTGGAGACCTCCTCCTTGATGCAAGCTCTCACCCTGTCAGTCACCCTGTAAGATTTGTGCTTCACAGGTGTACTGTCCCCAGTGTCCACATCATGGGTGCACCAATCTGTGACACCGGGAACCAGGGAGAACAGATCAGAAAACTGTCCCAGCAACTGGCGGCAGTCATTCTGTTGTTCAGGGGTCAGGGTGGAAGAGAGGTTGACACCATCCACTGACCCATCTTGCTCTGTTGCTGACAGGAGGTCAGGAAGAGGCTCGGTCTCCTCCTCCATCCCAGCATCTGTCGCTAAGAGCATGCCCACTTGGGACCTCTCCAAGTGGGGCTTCAGGCGGTTGACATGCAGGACCCTCAAGGGGTTCCTGGGAGACCGCAAGTCCACCAAGTAGGTAACCGGACTTTGCGCTCGACAACCTCAAAGGGTCCGGTCCACTTATCCTGGAGCGCGCAGGGCTCCACTGGGGCCATGACCCACACTTTCTGACCAGGCTGAAGCTCTACCAGAGTGGCATTCTGGTCGTACCACCGCTTCATCTCCTCCTGGCTGGCTTCCAGATTCGCCTCAGCGAGTTGCCTGAAACGCCTAGTTTGGTTCCTAAAGGCCAGCATGTAACTGTATACATCCTGGGGAGGTTTCCTGGGAGATTGCTCCCAGCCTTCTTTGACCAAACTTAGAGGTCCTCTTACTGGGTGCCCATAGAGAAGCTCAAAGGGACTGAACCCTAGAGATTTCTGTGGCACCTCACGGTAAGCAAAGAGCAGGCATGGTAAGAGGACGTCCCACTTACGCCTCATAGGTTCCTCAAGACCCATAATCATGCCTTTGAGGGTTCGGTTGAACCTTTCAACCAATCCATTTCCTTGGGGGTGGTAAGGAGTGGTAAACTTGTAGGTTACCCCACACTCCTGCCACAGGGACTTCATATACTTGGAAATGAAGTTGGTCCCCCGGTCAGACACCACCTCGCTAGGGAATCCCACTCGGGAGAAAATTCCCATCAGTGCTCGTCCCACCACGGGGGCCGTCACTGTCCTCAGAGGTATGGCTTCCGGGTACCGGGTGGCATGGTCCACCAAGACCAGGATGAACCTGTTGCCCATGGCTGTCTTGGGGTCCAGTGGCCCCACAATGTCAATACCCACCCGTTCAAAGGGGGTGCTGACTACAGGGAATGGCTGGAGAGGAGCCTTGCGCTTCCTCCCACTCTTTCCACTTGCCTGGCAAGTCTGACACGTGCTGCAGTGAGTGTCTGAACTCCTGCGCATTTGGGGCCAATAAAAGTGGGTGACAAGCCTATCAAAGGTCTTGTCCTGCCCCAAATGTCCTGCCAATGGAACATCATGAGCCAGCCCCAGTAGGAAGGCTCTGAAGCACTGGGGTACCACCAGCACACGGGCTGACCCAGGCTCAGCAACCTTAGGCTCAGTATACAGGAGATCATTCTCCCAATAGACCCAATGTGACCCAGACTGATCACCTGTTGCCTGGTCTGCAGCCTGTTGCCGCAGACCCACCAGAGAAGGGCATTCTTTCTGCTCCTTGCAGAATTCCTCCCTGGAGGGTCCTCCTTCCTGCTGCCAATGGGTCAGCTCAGGCAGGTCCCCCAGTTCAGCTACCTGTTCCCCTGTAGGCTCCAGGGCATCCCCCTCAGGGTCTGCCTCCTCCTGGACCGTGGGAACTTCGGGGGCCGGTTTCCCGCGCCCCTGCCTCTTCTCGTGACGGCAGGTACCTGGGCCTCCCCTCAGGCTCCAGGTCCTCTTGAGCACCTTTACTTGCTGCCATGGACCGGGTGGTCACACACGCCCAGTCAGGCAGACCCAACATCTCCAAATGAGCACTTCGCTCCACCTTCGCCCAAGGTGAGCTCTCCAAGTCATTCCCTAACAAACAGTCAACAGGCATGGCGGGCCTCACAGCTACCTGAAGAGTACCAGAGACCCCCCACTCAAAGGGAACCTGAGCCACTTTGCAGTGACTCTCTGTGTTGTCAGCGGCAACAACTGGATAGAATGCATGGGGGACAACCTGCTCTTGAGACACCAGGTGACACTTGACAGCTGTCACACTGGCTCCTGTATCTCTAAGAGCCTCCACCCTATGGCCATTGATGGTCACCCACTGCCTGTATTTCTTAGTGTTATCAGGCAGCTGGGTCTTGGGGACCATCTCACAGTCTCCTAATGAGACAAGGGACATCTGTGCGGGGCCCCACCCCTCTGGGGCATCCATCTCCTCCCCCAGGGCTACACTAGCCATCTGCCGGGGGCTGCACCAGGGGTGCGGTTTTTCCAAACTGGCGGCACTTGGGATCACTCGCTATGTGACCCAGGTCCCCACATTTGTAGCATCTCAGGGGTCCCCTTTGAACAGGTGGACCTGTCTGGGCCCCTGCGGGTTTCTGGGCGGGAGGCTGGGAACCTTTCCTTGGTTCCCTTGGGGACTACTTTGGGGCCTTCTTTGGAACTCCCTCTGTTTACCCTTGTCCCCCCACTCTTCTGCTGGGGACCCTGCCCACCCTTGGCTGAGTCTCCCACGTGACCCTTGTGGACCCTGGTACTGACCCAGCGGTCCGCCTCCTCAGCAAGCTTCCTAGGGATAGTCAGCTTGCTATCTATCAGGTGCTGGCGTAGCTCTGGAAAACAGTTACTTGACAAGTGCTCCCATGCAATCAAATCAAGGAGCCCCTGAAAATCATCAACTTTGCTACCCTTCACCCAACCATCCAATGCTCTGCAGAAAAAAGTGACATATTCAACCCAGGTACTGTTCTCTATCTTTGTGCAACCCCTGAACCTCTGCCTATACAATTCAGGAGTTAACCCATACCTAGACATTAAAGCATCCTTCATGTGGCGATATGAATTATGGACATCAGAAGGCAAATCTAGCAGTGTGTCCCGCCCTCACTAAGGAACCGTCCCCACAACCCCGCTCCCCAATCCTTCTCAGGGACCCGGTGGGAAGACATGGCTACCTCATAGGCCTTGAACCACTGCCCAATGTCATCATTTTTAAAAACTCCCTGACCACATCTTTAGGAATATATACTCTAGATTCCACAGGTATTGACGGTGTGCTGCCACCAGAGGGAGTAATTTCTAAGCTCCTAGCTTTCAAATCCAACTCCCTCAAACTTCTATCATGCTCAAGCTGCATTTTCTTTTCTTCTAGGGCCAGTTTCTTAATTTCCAATTGCCCATTCATTTTGGCCAGCTCCAACTCATGCATCCTATTTCTCTCCCTGTCCTCCAGCTCTCCTGGGGACAGGCCTTTGGCAGAAACACTGCTACCTGCTGGGGAAGGTGCCTTCCTTTCCCTGGACCCAATGGCCCTTCCAGCTGCACATCTGCATCATTATCCCCTTCCTCATTCTCAGGGGTTTTCCTTGCTTCTACCCAGGCCCTCAGCGCCTTGTAGAACTCCTCCCTCCTGGTGAGCCCGGTAATTGCAACATTAAACTTTTTGCAGAAGTGCTTCAGCTGCCTCACTTTGTAGCATTCCAGTTTCTCCTCTTCCCACTCAGAACCAACAGATGCTATGGATGCTGTGTCTTCCATGATGGTTAAACTTGGCAAAAATGGAACGTCCTAGAAAAACAAATCTACCAACAGTATGTGGTCGCGTTTTGGTCTGCACTCACTAGTAGTGTTCACCAATCACTGTACATGAGTCACAAATGCAAGTCCAGAATCCTCACCGCTGACCACCAATGTTAGAATTGGGGGTCTCTAGTTGGCACAGGTAGGTACTTGTGACAAATAGGGACCCTCGCCTCTAGTCAGGGTAAAGGGGTACACTCCTAAAATAACCCCTGCTCACCCCCTTGGTAGCTTGGCACGAGCAGACAGGCTTATCTCAGAGGCAGTGTGTAAAGCATTTGTGAACACATACAGTAATCTAGTGACGCACTACAGATGGACACCACACAAGGTTTATATCAAAAATAAGTATTCTTTATATAGTTTTAACACAAGACCATAACGACAAAAATCCACAATACTGTACTTAAAAGGGTAGGTTTAGCTTAGTTCAGTTCAGTTCTTAAGATGCGACACTTTAAGTCAATGTACCTTACGATGCGGGACGCTTCCACAACAAGCAATGTTGCAGCGATGGAAATGCGACAAAGTTCTGGTGCAAAGAAATAAAGACGTCAAGTTCTTCTTGAGGCGGCACGCTTCTCCGAGGTTGCGAGAAGTCTCGACTCGATGCGTCAGCTACAGCGGCGACACCCTTGTTCAGCGATGCGACGACAGCGGCTTTGGCGGCGACCCTCTTCTCCGACGTTGCGAGACGCTTCCGCTCGATGCGACAACTGCAGCGGCGACACCCTTGTTTCGTGATGCGACGGCAGCAGCTCCGACGGCGGCACGCTTCTCCGTGGATGCGAGGCGCTTCTCTTGATGCGGTGCAATGCGACAGCTACAGCGGCGACACCCTCCTTCGGAGTTGCGACGGCAGCAGCAGCGACGGCGACACGCTTCCTCTTCGTTGCGGGACGCTTCTCTCGATGCGGTGCAATACGACAGCTACAGCGGCGACACCCTCCTTCGGAGTTGCGACGGCAGCAGCAGCGACGGCGACACGCTTCTTCCTCTTGAGTCGCGCTTCCAGCTCCTTGCGACACGCAGTCCCTTCAGAAGGCCCAAAACAGCAGCAGGCACTTCCAAAGGATTCTTGGGGAGCTGGTGGTTGAAGTCTGTTGTCCCTGAGACTTCAGCAGGAGGCAAGCTCTTTTCTCAAGCCCTTGGAGATACTTTACAAGTTGAATAAAAGTGCACACAAAGTCCTTTCTCCTCCCTTTGGCAGTCAGGCAACCACTGCAGGCAGATCCCTCTAGCTTAGGGATAGTCTTCTCCTCAGTTCCTTCTTGGTTCCGCTCCTCAGCAAAGGTTTCTTCTTGTTTTCCCAAAGTGATCTAATTTCCTAGGGGTCTGGGTCCCCTTTTTATACACCGTTTTCCTTTGTTCTCTGAAGGCAGAGAGGCCTCTGCCCAGCCCAAAACCAGTTCTGGTCAGTCCTGGAGCACTTTGTTTTTCTGTCTCCTTCTTTCCTTTCAGAATGTGGGGCAGGGTGCTCAGCCGCCCGGCAGGAGGTGGAGCCAGCATTGTGGAAGGCAGGCACAGCCCTATTCAGACCCAGGTGCAACTCCTCCCTCCACTCTGGATGCAGATCTTTCTATTCAGCCCTGTGCTGACTCACCCTGTCTCCTGTAGCCACCCCCAGCCCCTGTCACTCAATCTCCAGACAAGGAATACACAACCTAGCAGAGGCAGGCTTGAAGTTTAGGCAAGAAAATACCCACTTTCTAAAAGTGGTATTTTCAAACACAGAATGTTAAAACCAACTTCACTAAAAGATGTATTTTATCATTCTGAGTTCAGGCATACTAAATTCGTTTTTCTACCATGTTCCTGGGTCAGTTCTGACTATAAGGTGTAATAGTCAGTCTGCCCATTCTGGCCTATGGGGAGCAGGTAGCCTTGCAATAGTGAAAACTAAAATGGCTGTAATTCACTATTAGGACATGCCACACACACCAGGGCATGTCCTACCTTGTACTTACAATGCACCCTGCCCTAGGGCCTACTTTAGGGTGACCAACATGCAGCAAAGGGAAGGTTTAGGGACTGGTAAGTGGGTGTACTCACCAAGTCGACATGGCAGCCCTAGGCTGCACACAGGCTCTGCAATGGCAGGCCTGAGGCATATTTGACAAGCCGCTTCTGTGGGTGGCACAACCAGTGCTGCAAGCCCACCAGCGGCATTGGATTTACAAGCCCTGGTCACACTCCGTGCACTGTACTAGGGACTAACAAGTAACCCAATCATCCAATCATGGAGTCACTAATACATAACGCAATTTATCATAGGGAGCACTTGCACTGTGGCACTGAATAGCAGTGGCACAGTGCCCAAAGCATCTAACGCCAGCAAAAATGGATCGGTAACATAGGAGGCATCATAAAAAATGGAAGGGAGACCCACGCCAAGGATGCCAGGTCTAACACCTGTCAACACCAACGTAACAAGTGATCAACTGGTTCCAGCGATTTCGACAAATCCTGATGCAATTCCAACAATTGACAGAACTGCTTCTGGCTATTTCATTAACTTTGATACGTTTTCTGAGGATCCGAGTGAACCTGAAACGACGCCAGCATCAAAAACTTTCAAACAACAAGTACAAGACCTTTTTCATTTCCTGAAAAAGACTTATCTGGTTTCACCATGGATTGAACTATGGATTATTTCTGGAATATTTTTCTTTCTGCTTTGGCTAGCTTTGGTTATGACTATCAGCGTGCTTATAAATGGCAGATACATCCATATGGACACTGAAAGTAAAAATGTGAACTTACTTTTGAAACCACACAAATTATCCCATCGTGAAGCTAGAGACTTGTCAGCAGTGAACATCACAGGCGTTCCTATACAGGATGGTATAGTGTGGGACAAACCCGATTTCGATATATTCGGCCCAACTGAACTTTTGAACATTCCACATTTATTTAAAATTTCATTGAGTGACTTTATTACCTCCAGTACCTATTCTGATGATTGAGACTTTGAGACTGTAAATGATATGATGTCTGATCTAGAAAGGTCTGCAGCATTCTCTAACAATGAATACTTAGAGGGTTCATCAGACTACGAACAGCTTTATTGTTACAACCACTATGGTCATCATTTCTTGCATAAATCTGCAACACCTAGAAATGTGTTTATGTTTAACCAATGGGAACATTGTCTTACACCACCAAAGGGTAGTTCAAAAACGTTTGCTAAAAAGTTTCCCTATTTTTCAGGGTACAATACATCTGATCCAGAAACATTTTACTATAAAAATGTAAACAAAACAGGACAGAAAATTATGTTAACTAATACAAAACAGATTTACTCTGCAGCCTTTATTACCCAACTGTCTAGACATGGATTTTTGGAAAGACACAATAGACACGAAATCTGTCTGGGGTTCTAAAGATTGGCAAGTACAGGGGATAGAAGCTTTGTTTAGAGCATGTATCATCCCTCAGCAAATAATGTTTTTGAATGACACTGTGCAACAAACGTCTTGCCTTGGTTTAGCTAAGATCAAAGACATGAAAACACCTTCTGTACCAACACCGGCAAGTAATAGCACTACACAGGGAGCGGTCACAGTAGACACAATACTACAAACCAACAGAACAGATCCTGATTGGAAAAAATGGTTACTCTGGCCCACAGACACAAACATCTGTCAAGAAAGATTCCTGAATAGAATACAGGGCTTTACTATTCATAGGCCAGACCCACGATATGTTCAACGACAACATCCGGGGGTAGTAACAACATACAGTGTAGGAAAATTGTGCCTCGACTGGCTACAAAAATCTACACTCGAGGATGTGAAACAACACTTATCTTTACTTAAAGAAGACGCAGACCTTAGGGAATTCTTGTTAGGACCAAGAAAACCGCGTCAAAAACGTTTCATATATGCCGGCATTTATGCTGCTTATGATGAAGTATGGAAGGTTTCACAGGCAGAGGCCGCAGAACGAATACGTGAGCTTGATCGTATTAACTTAGAGAAAACTCTCTCTGTGGTCGACAATGGGTTAACAACTTTGCCATCCAGAATTTATTCATTGGACAACATTGTATCCTCTGCTATTGACATACTGGAACAAGATTTAGCCATGTTACAACAAGGCCAATCTCAGTTACGTTCTATTATGTTATTAGGCTGGACGCTGCAATCCTTGCGTGCAGGCTATGTGCCTTGGCGTTTTATCAACACGTCGTCTCTGTTTGCAGAATACAATCTAACAGATAAACAGATCGAACTGGCACAAAGGGGAGCAAAGTATACAGTGCTGAGCATTGAAAAACTGGAAAAATTACCATTTACGGTAGCAGAAAAACCAGCTACAAAATGGCTTATCCATGGCAAAATCACTCTGCCTGTCACTACTTTTCAGTTTCAGTATTGCCTCAAACTAATGCAAGCAGGCAAATATGAAAGGTTGGGTAAAGAATACATTAAGACATCCTGGGATTTACCTTATGAATACAGATGTTGGAGTGGGGATCGTGAAGTGTTTCTAAGCGGTACACACTGTGAAAATGCACTAAGCGGTTCACTCATATGTCAGGACATTTCTTGTAATGGTTCTGTGGCAAATTTGTCCTGCCACCAGCAGGGTACACCGGCTACTGTGATTAATCCAACGTTTGGCCAACTTTCTAACGGGAGTTATCTCATGTTGAATGATCAGAGTTGCTGTGGCATGTTGCCAGGCGTCCCATATCTGGTAACGGTCGACTCCAGGTTTACTTGTTGTATGCAAGTATTGTTCCCCCCAATAGACACAGTCAGGGAGTCACCTCTCTGGCCTTCATTGAATGTTTCTTTTATACATTTTGATACTTTAAGCAGAATGAAAGCTATGCTTTTGAAACAGACTGTGCCTTTGACCTCGGCCAAAGAAATCTATGATTTACAAATTGCAAGGACTTCGGCTGAGATACAGGCTTTAATTCGTACAAACTGCCCTATACATTTCGTAGAAATGATGGGACGTATCTTAAACATGTCTGATACGAGCGGGATTGTACATGTATTTAAGACCATCTGTTCAGGACTGTTAGCACCCTTCCAGGCAGTCCTCGGAATCATCCCAAACTTCGCACATTCGGTGTTTGGTGGTGTGCCATTAATTCTAGCACTTGTTGCAGGAATCCTATTCCTATTCCTACTATTACGCTATGGCAAGCCCATCCACCGACATCACTCTGAGCGATGTGGAGAAAGCTCTCCTAGAACGGAAGTGACGTGAGCGAATAGTGCAGCTTTTGGGCATGCCTCGTCTACGGGAACTTAATACAACATGGTTCCTGTCATTCAGACCAATCTGGCAAGATTGCATCTTACCTGTTCTACGCTGCCTGCTTTGCGGTGCAGAATGCATGCTAGACACCTGTCTAACACTCCCATCAGTCATGCCAACGGATATCGGTACTCTGCTGGACCCGATAACGGCCCATGCTCTGTGTTGTCCCCAGAGGCTACCAATCCTGATGACGGCATTCATTGAGATCTCACAGACGCTTCCTGCTGCTGCTGAGGTACGAGATGGATCAACAGGCACACAGGTAACAACGGACGTAAACATTGCTGCGGCATCATATGCTGAAGGCGATGCTTCTCATCTCTGTGCAATTAACCTTCTGAACGAGGTGTTCCAAATGTCACCGACATCGGTAGACGATATTTTGTCTACAGAAATAGATGATTTCATGTTCACACCAGACCCATACACTGACTTTGATTCGACTCACAGTGTAGCAGGGACGCAATGAATTCAGCCTTCATATTTTCAAAACTTGGAACTCTTCCTAAAATTGACCTTTTTCTTTATTTTTGGAATATACATGGCAACTCAATCTGCTTACAGTAGAACTATTCATATAAAACAGACTTCTTTTGATTACTTCCAGGGACTCAATGTCACCTTATTTGACTAAAATTTCATTTAGTACCATGATATGCAATGGCTTTGATTTTTGAAAACTTGTCAACCATTTCATCATATGTATATATTTCTGTTTATTCATTCATGTTGCATTTATTTCCAATATATGCTTAGAATGAAAAAATGCTTTAAAATGTACAGTACCTATTGCATTACATGTTTTAGCAACAGTTCTTTTAAAAACTTCTTTTGATATGCTTTTAGAAATGTTTTTAGCAATATGTGGTACTCAAGTTTAATGTTTAGCATTTAGTATTATCGTTCATTCGAAAGTGGAGTGGGTGTTGTATTCCACTTTAGGTGTCCGTATATAGGTTTTCCTGAAACATGTCCTTATATAGGCACAATTCGCATTGCCCTTATATAGGCATAAGATCCCAGTCCTTATTTAGGCATTAGCCATGCACTCCAAATACAGGCATGGTCACCGACATCCGTCCACCCTAATGTCACAACGAGTTCTTAGAAACCAAACCCTAAGCCCAGCACAGGATTATTGATTTCTCCAAGAACTCATCTATTATGCATGAACCACTATTCCTTAAGGGTTCATTCCTGACGTCTTCCTCTGTCCGACTTCACGTCAATGCTAACATTCCAAGGCACCTACCAGGTATAAATATACCTTCCCTTGCCCAAGCAAGTTAGAGGAGACCTCGACTTCAGAGGAGCCCGTATCCCGGCCTGACGCACTGAGAAGAGACGCTGGCATCCCTGCTCGCAGAGAATCCAGCTTCCAGTGTTCTGACTCCCTTCGCGGGGTGTTAGAGTTCGAGATCCGGAAGGAGATTCCCACCTCTCTCATTCTCAAGGTATGGAGCTGACTAGAACCTAGAGGGACTCTTGGCATACCAGACTCTTAGTATACCATACTATAGAATACTTCACCTACTTCTTACCTTGCCCTACACCTAGACTAGGTTAGGTACACTGAGGTAGAACTAGCTTAGAGAAGCATCGTATGAGTACTCGCATTTTTAGCTCATGTTATTTATGTATGTGAATATATGTATCATAGCTAAAAGATAATGCTAGCGCAGTATTATTTCTTTCTACTGCTTACGCTGTACATTATATATCTTGCATACTGTCTTGTGATCATAACAGCTCATATCTCTTACACGAGAAACAAGACTGTTCAATAAATCCTTTTTATTGAAATGCCCGTCTATTCTTTCTGTGTAACTCCGAAGAAACTAAGCATGCACGATTAACTGAGTGAGACTGTTATCTATTGTTTCCACGATTCTGAGAGTGTTCCGATTCTAAAGGGAAACAAAGTTGTCATGTTTATGCGGTTGCCAGAAACTACTCCCTTCTTGTTTACAAGGAGTTTCTAGTGGCCTCTGAGTTAGCTGGCACAAAGTAATTAAGTTTAATATACTCGATAGGGACATACTGACCTCAGTTCTATGTCGAATCTATAGGGTATATTATTCCAATGCGCTGAGCCTATTAGGGAAATAGGAACTACACTACAGCGTGTCGTAGGGTACAGTGGACTGCCGTGTCATAGAGAGTCTTGGAGTGGAAGGGCATAGAGTGGAGTTGTCTGGCATGTCGTAGAGTGGAGTGCATGTCATAGAGTGGAGTGGTGTGTTGTACAGTGGAGTGGCATATCATTTAATGGAGTGGTGTGAATTGTTGTAGAGTGGAGTGTTGTAGAGTGAAGTGCCATGTCGTAGAGTGGAGTGGCATGTCACAGAGTGTCTTTTGTCATACATAATTCTTTTTTTTTATTTCAATAGGTACCGCAGAGTGGAGTGGCAAGTCATAGAGTAGAATGGAGTGGAGTGTCATAGAGTGGCGTGTCATAGAATGTCTTAGAGTGGAGGGGCATAGAGCCCAGTGGCATAGGGTGGAATGGCATGCCCTAGAGTGGAGTGGCATGTCATAGAGTTGAGTGGCGTGGAGTCACATAGAGCAGAGTGGAGTGTCGAAGAGTGGAGTGGTTTGTCGTGAAGTGGTGTGTCGTAGAGGGCAGTAGAGTTGCGTGTCCTACAGTGTTTTTTGCCATAAGGTATTTTTTTTTTATTTCAATATGTGCCTCAGTGTTTCCTAGATCTTGAAGGACTCTTTCTATACCATAAACTGTATTCCTGCCAAATTCCATGGACATCCGTTAGCTATTTTGCC
Organism: Calotriton arnoldi; assembly: GCA_963921515.1. Classification (NCBI taxonomy): domain Eukaryota; kingdom Metazoa; phylum Chordata; class Amphibia; order Caudata; family Salamandridae; genus Calotriton; species Calotriton arnoldi. Next base: position 1,026,634 of record CAWUFW010000795.1, read on the forward strand.
CCTATCTCTGAGCAAGGGTCTATGGAAAATTAATTGGTGCAAAAACATGTTTTGGACCCCCTTTTTCTTTGCACCCCCTTATCTAAACTCCACAAAACTTTCATCATCAGCCAGTGTAGAAAACGGAATAGGTCTGCAACGTTTTGTGGAGATAAATGGTGATAAAGTTATTGCCAATCAAAAATCTGAGGAATTCCTATTTCCCAAAATCCTAACTATAACTAGTATAACTCTACAATCTTTAAATATATATATATATATATATATATATATATATATATATATATATATATATATATATATCCTCGCAAGTTTCCCCAGATTCGAGACTGCACTCCCAAGCAGGTAGGCAACAGCCTTTATTTGGAAAACAGCATTTGGATTCTCTCCCCGTATCTTGTCCCTGGCCTGACGCGTTTCAAAGCATTTGCGCTTCTCTTCAGAGGCCGTGTAGTCAGAAAGTCAATTACGGCTGCCACAACCCCATTCCATGCATTTATTCACTTCAAGGCTTCCGGTGTGCCTGCATAATTAATTGATTACTCACATTGCACGTTGGGAATTGTAGTCTTCTAAACCAATTTTATACCCTCCAGTGGGTCTGTCTGTTACACGCATTATGGGACCATTATTAGCCCTCCAGTGGGCTCCAGGAGAGATTACAGATGCCGAATTAATTTCACCCGCTCAGCCCATTCCAAAGTGAAGGTTCACCCTGCGGGTCCTAAAAACGTTTCAAGATGGTGCGTCGCCTCAGCGGCCTGGAAGCGCCGCGTACATACTCTCGCAAGTTTCCCCAGATTCGAGACCGCACTCCCAAGCAGGTAGGCAACAGCCTTTATTTGGAAAACAGCATTTGGATTCTCTCCCCCGTATCTTGTCCCTGGCCTGACGCGTTTCAAAGCATTTGCGCTTCTCTTCAGAGGCCGTGTAGTCAGAAAGTCAATTACGGTTGCCACAACCCCATTCCATGCATTTATTCACTTCAAGGCTTCCGGTGTGCCTGCATAATTAATTGATTACTCACATTGCACGTTGGGAATTGTAGTCTTCTAAACCAATTTTATACCCTCCAGTGGGTCTGTCTGTTACACGCATTATGGGACCATTATTAGCCCTCCAGGGGGCTCCAGGGAGAGATTACAGATGCAGAATTAATTTCACCCGCTCAGCCCATTCCGAACTGAGCGGGTAAAATTAATTCGATTAAGCAAGCGCGGGAAGTTTCTTAACTAAAAAATATTGCACATGTACTTGTGAAACCGCCAGATGTACCAAAAATGTCCTACGTGTGTGGGCTAATCTAATTCTCGTAACTGTGGAAAGTTACAAGGGGGAGGGGGAGAGTTTGTCGCGGAGGATGGCGCAAGCCTCTGCTGTCAGGTTAGTGAAGTCTATGAGACCAGTTCTTAAGTTATTGGGCCTATACATATCTCTTACAAAGGTATGGTTGGTCTTGTATGTAGGTCTGTGAGAAGGTGAACTTGGGCCTATGTGTGGATTTGTAAGAAAGTGAAGGACCGTGGACAACTTAAAGACCCTTTATCTAGGCCTCAGTGGTGGGGCTTATCTAGGGATGCCAGGTTTGAAGGGTATTGCAGAATGGGGTGTGGGTGTCTGTTAGATGGTAAACGGGACCCTCCTACGCATCCCTTCTCTTGTTCATTATTGAACACGTCTGTGACACAGTACTTTGCTGGACCCTCAGGGGCTTGGTGCATACCGAGTGGGTCACTAATATACATGCATACTGTCTGTGGTGGCAATTCAGGTGTTATAGTAACGTATTCTCCCCCATCCTCGGGAGCTAACTCATCATACCCGTTAATGTCATGCTCCTCCCTTAAGGCGTATCTAGGTGGTGGAACCGGTGGAGCTGTAGGTGTGTTTGAAGAGGCATGAGGGGCAGGTTGTTCTAAGAGTTGCACATGGATCTGCCCATTCCCATCCCCGGGAGCACGGTCCATGTCCTGATACTGTGCATTGTTATTAATTCCAGTGTGAACGTAATTCATTCCTACTGCTTTGGTGCTGCATCTGTTGACACATTTAATTACTAGCTGTGCACCGCAACACATTACCAGGACAACACAACAAATAGGTAGCACAATTTTCAAGATAGCAGATAGCCATGAAGGCATCCAGTTCAAGTTGAACCAGTCCGTGATAGGATCTGCAGCGGCACCGCTTTCGTCACGCATCTTTTTCCCAGGTTGCCCAAGTCCTCAATGGCCTTAGCGAGCGACCCGTTTGTGGCATCATTAGCCGGTATGAAAGTGCAGCAGCTCTTTCCAATGGCACTGCATACACCACCCTGCATAGCTGTGAGTTGATCTAGAACATATCTATGCTCTAGAACCATAAGCCTTAAAGGCCTTAACTCTTCCTGTATGGCGTTGAACCCATCTCGGGTGTTATTTATCAGAGTCATTAGTTCGTATCGTGTGACCTGTAGCCACCGGGCATTAGCTGATGTTTGCCAAATGGGCCACAGGCCTCCAAAGAATTCCTGGGCACCATTGAACAGGCGAAATTCTTCAGGAATTTCGGCGAAGGCATCGTTAGCGAAGTATTGAGCCTTCCGTCGGTGCCGGTGAAGCAGGGTGACGTCATTTGTCATGGGGTGCTCAAACACTTGAGAGATGTTGGATGCCGGGACAACGAGATGCAGCTCGTGCATGGTAACCATGGTGCATAGGCCCTTCCATCGAGGAGGCAACTGGGGGTAGATGCGTTCTCCACATGCCCAAAAGATGTCCATGAGGCTGGCGGTGCCGTCTTGGAGGTCCAAATTAAAAATTGTTGTGTTACAGTTTGTGTTGCTGCCCACAGGGCGAGTACCGTTACCTAGGAAGCAAAGAAGAGGATGTTTTAGTTTATATGCTCTCTTCCATTTGTAAGCTGTTCCCTTCCCAAAGGTGTACCGTCTAGTTTCCTCTGCCCACACCTCCTCACACTGAGTCTCAACATCCCAATCAATATTCTGTTGATATTCTGTTTTTGCAAAGGGTTCTCCCAAGGAAGCTGCCTTACATACCAGGGCGTCTGGGCCATGCCATTTGTTATCAAAATACACATGGGCCTGCAAGAGCAGCACAGACCTATATTGACATGGACAGTTGGCAACGTGTGAACTGTTACTTTCGTGTATCGGGGGTTTGTTATGGAGTTGTTTGTTTATTGTCTCCTTACATAGTGCCGGGGGATGTGAACATAAAAACCCTGATGCTTTGAATTCATGCTCATGAGTTGTGAGCGGTGTCTCCCATCTAGGTGATTCCCATCTATACAAATTCTCATTTTCTGTCTCAAATTGCAATGCATCAGTGACAACCATGTGTGTTAGATAGTTAGAATCCCACGCGCTGGTGTTTACAAACACAGTGTCTATCTCTGCTGAGAAAAGCTGTATTTGGCCGTAGATACGGCAAAGAAACAAATGGAGGAGGCATTTGGCCGTTGGGGGTGGTATTTCTTGTGGGAACACCATTTTGTCTGCGCCAACTGCATGCGGGATGTGTGAGCACACAAAGCATGCTTCTTTTGTTACCTTTCTCCCTATTTGAAACATGTGCCGGTACCACATGTTATCTAGCAGGGCACTATGGGCTTCATGGTCGTTATTAAGTGTGTCAGGACGTATGGAGTGGAAATCAGGTCTGGGATGTTGGCGTGCAACGTGGACCACTGTGTCCTGGAGAGCGGAGGCCAAATCTTGTTTGTCATTATCTTTTGTTGGTCTATGACTCCTCCAGAACCTTGGTCTACCTCTTCTAAATCTGCGAATGTTGCGGGAGTTGGGACTGCGGTTCACTGGGGACCTACTGTAATCTCTAGAAGCCTATCCCACGGAGTAGTAGTAATACTTGGGTCTGTGAAAGTAGCTATGCGTGTGGGGTGTGTACTAGTGTGTGCACTATCAGTGGTATGCTGTGGAAGTGATGAATCTTCAGTGTGGGGCGGGAAGTGTTTTTGTGCAGTTGTATTTTCTGGCACAACTGGTTGTTTTGAGAATGGTACAATAATTTTAGCAGACAAATGTGGCTTAAAAGTTGCAACATAAAACAAGTACCAATTAAGTGCGGCCAACGTTATAGTGGAAAAAAGGCAAAATGTTAAGACAAGTGAAATACATAACTTTGCATTCCCACTCAGGTCCTCGATATTATGCTCATGGCGGTTATTATCTTCGTCATCAAAGGAGGATGGAAACCCGCTGTCCTCGTGGAGCTGTACCAAGGGTATGTCCTGTCCCTCCTCTAGTCGATTGGCGGAGGTGGTGCGGGGTCCAAGCGGACGTGACTGCGATGGATCCATGCTTTTCTTTCAGCTATTCGTACTGCAGTTGGTGACGAGTCGACCACCTGGAATGGGCCCTCGAATTTAGGGTCCTTCCAGCGTCTGATGTTTTTCCGGATGAAGATCTGCGTCCCGGGACAGATTGGTGGGAGCTCACGATCGGTTGGGCCCTTCCCCTTTCTCTTGGATATCTGGATAGAAAGGAACTGCGCTGCGCTGGTTAGTTGGCACAGATAGTGGTAGAGTTCTGCCTTAACTATCTCAGATGATGACTCACTATCTAATTTGGGGCGTGTGGATGGAACTGTTACATTTATGGATCGTCCAGTGACAAGCTGATGGGGTGTGAGGTGATGATCCGAACTTGGGGAGTTTCTTAGTGCAAACAGTGCTATGGGCAGGCAATAAAGCCATTTCTTTCCTATTGTGGCACTTATCTTACTTATTTTGTTTTTGAGCAGGCCGTTAAGGCGCTCACAAATGCCGTTGCTTTGTGGGTGGTAAGCTGAGGTCAGCTTGTGTTTGATGCCTAGCATTGTGGTCAGGAAGGAAAAGATGGCATTTGAAAAATGACTTCCGTTATCGGTCCGGATGGAGTCTGGGATGCCCCAGCGAGGAATGCCATCACGTAATAAAAATGTGGCAGCTGCTTTGGCATCGCAGTGGACGCAAGGTCCACTTTCGATCCAGCGTGAGAATGGACATACTACCACAATGAGATAGCGATAGTTTTGACAGCGATCGATCATATCGACATAGTCAATGTGTAACTCTTTGAAGGGGCCTGATGGTCTAGGAATTGTAGAGGCAACAGTTTTGAGCGTAGGGGCTGGGGAGTATTGTTGGCAAATGAGACATTTATTAACATACAATTGTATCTGTTCATAGGCATTGGGGATGAACCAGTCTGTTTGCAAAGTGACAGACATATTGTCTCGGGTGACATGTGTGGGAAGGTGGAGTTGATCTAATGCCACTTGTAACAAAGCCTGTGGCATCACCGGTTTCCCTGTTACTGTTTGTCTGTATACGAAGTCGGCGGAGTCCTGCTGTACTCCCCTCTTCTTCCATAACTCTTTCTCTTGATCTGGTGCACTTTCTTGCATTTCTCTGAGGTGTAGTTGTGCAGTATGATCGTATTGTCGCGTTTTGTCAATATCAAATGGTGTTGGTAATTGGGGTGGTGTGTCTGAACTGTGTTCACTGCTGGTGTCGTGCTCTGTCGGAGGTACTGTTTGGGACAAAAGATAGGTGCAAGTTGGACTTCCGGTGCTGTTTGTATTGATGGGCCTGTTACTGTGGGGCCTCTGGCTGCAGCTTTAGCTGCCCAATCAGCCAGAGCGTTACCTCTGGAGACAAAATCTTGGCCATTAGTGTGCGCTGTGCATTTTACTACGGCTACTTCAGCTGGTAGTGTAAGGGCCTCAATAAGTTCTTCAAGTAACATTTTGTGAATGACAGGTGTACCATCTGATTTAAGGAAGTCGCGCCTTCTCCAGCGGAGGATGCTGGAGTGAGTTGTTGTAGTGACATATGCAGAATCTGAATAAATTGTAATGCGGTCCTCAGCTCCAATGTTTAGGGCAGCTATGAGTGCTACCAGTTCAGCGGCCTGGGCAGAATAATGTGATGGGAGTGTAAGCTGCTGCACGATGTCTAAGGAATCAGAGGAGTCATTTTGCTGTGCTTTAACTACTGCTGCTCCTGTGTATCTTATGCCTGTTTCTTGATCAATGGTAGAGGAGCCATCAACAAAGTATATAGTACTATTTGGTAAGGGATCTTCTTTGGCTGCTCCTGACTCATCTGGTGAATAAGTGGCACAATCATCGTTGTCATCATCTGAGGTGGCAATTGGATGGGCAAAAAATGTGGCGGGGTTTACGGTGTGACATTTGACAATTTTCAGAGAAGGTAATGACAGTATGACTTCGTAGCCTGACACTCTTTGCGTTGTCAGTGTTGTTTTAGCTTTCTGTATTATTGCAAAAACAGCATGTTCAGTGTACATTGTTAGTGGGGAACCCATCACAATGGGGGTACTTTTTTCAACAGCAAATGCTGCGGCAGCAAGGGCCTGTTCGCAAGGGTAATGGCCTTTCATGACAGAGTCCAGCATTCCGCTGAAATAAGCAATTGGCTTATGGCCCATGGGGTATTTTTGAGTGAGTACTGCTGTCATGACTAACCCATCACAGTGAGTGAAGAGGTAGAATTCTTTTGTGTAATCAGGTGATCCTAACACTGGTGCATTTGTTATCTCATCTTTGAGCTGGGTGTAGGCTGTTCTCATTTCAGGTGTCCATTCAATTTTATTATGTCTGTCCTTGCCCATTTTCACAGCTTTCAGCAATGGGGCAGTTATTGTTGCGAAATCAAAAACCCATTGGCGGACATAATTAACCAAGCCGAGGAATTTTTGCATGTCTTTAACTGTCTGGGGTTCAGGAGTGCCTTTTATTGCCTCAACTCGACCTGGAGTCACTCGCCTGCCTGATGCAGACAGTAGCTGTCCTAGGTAGTGTACCTCTTCCTGACAATACTGTACTTTTTGTTTGTCAACTTTATATCCTCTTTGTGCCAGCGTGGTGAGCAAGAGGATGGTGTCTTTCCTACATTGTTGTTCGGTGGGGCTGCAAAGCAGTATGTCATCGACATATTGCAGTAAGGTGCTGTCACATTGGAAATTGGACAAGTCTTCTTTGACGACCCTGTTAAAAACACTAGGGGACTCACAGTACCCTTGAGCTAACCTTGTGTACGAAAATTGCACATTTCTGAATGAGAACGCCAGGAGGTATTGACTATCTGGGTGCAAAGGAATGCTGAAAAAGGCATTTTTCAGGTCGATGACAGAAAAGTACTGTGCATCCGGGGGGACATTGGTGAGAATGACAGAGGGGTCTGGGACAATAGGGAATTCTGGTACTACTATGCTGTTAATTGCGCGAAGATCGTGTATCAAACGCCATTTATTTGTCTTCCCCTTCCTCACAGGAAAAAGGGCTGTGTTACACGGAGAGATACAAGGATAAATTACTCCCTGTTCTAGTAATGCCTGTATAGTGGGGGCTATGCCCTCCTCTGCTGCTTTAGACAAGGGGTACTGTTTTATTCTGGGCAGGATAGCACCTTGTTTGAGTGTTATCTTAAATGGCCTGGCAGATCTAATAAGGCCCACATCATTTGGGCCTGTTGTCCAAAGATGTGCTGGTACCTGAGCCAAATCGGCTTCTCGCACAGAATCATAGTCAGGGGTGATCGTTGGTGTTCTAATTTCCACTATCACTGAGACGGGCACATTGTTATCATAGATAATCTCGGTTTTAGAATATTCCTCAGGGGATCCAAATAGCTGAGCATCTGAAATGTGTCTGACCAATCCTTCCTGTTCAAGGAAGATGACACAAGCCCATGTGTGGGCATTGTCATCGCATGCCAGGAAGGCACCATAGGTGGGTGTTATTTCAAGGGCGCAGATGTCAAAAATCAAGTTTTTATCTAATACTGGTGAGTCTGGTACTTGGGGTCTAAAGAGAAATTCTTTTGGTAGCTGAACTGTGCGACCTCGTAATTCGGGAGTGGTGGCGACAATTGTGTGGACAGCTGCAGAGAAGGCCTGCTCATTCACTGGTCGTGCTCTGACTTGGCTATCTAAAGAAGACTGTGCAGTGACTGCCATCATCCTAGTTAGTGGAGTACCTGGAATGGAGCAAATCATTGTTCCATTGTCATCAAAGTGGATGGTCATGTTTAGTTTGGCCATGAGGTCGCGTCCTAAAAGATTGACTGGGGAGCTGGGTGAATAGAGCAGAGGCTGCTCCACTGTATGGCCTCCTATCTCCATTGAGACTGGCTTGGTGAAGGGGACCCTTGCTATTGCCCCAGAAAATCCCTGTGTGTCCGCTGTTTTGTTTGAAATGGGCAGAGGGCCACCTGTAATGCAGGAGTATGTGGCACCTGTGTCAACAAGAAAACTGTATATTTTGTTATTTATCATAACACTTGCAATAGGGTCCTCTTCAGTATTGCTTGTGCATGACAAAATTGGGCACACAAGAGTTGTCTGTGGGCTGTCCTAGCCAGTGTATCCTCCATGCTGATATTGCTGGATGGTGCCCTGGGTAAAGGGGTTGCTGGAGGCAACAATTGTTCCTCCTAGAGGTACATTGTTTTGTGTTTGGGGGATCATCTGGTAAGTAGCCTGTTGCTGTGGCTGTGATTGTTGCATTGGAATCTGCATTTGTTGGACCGCTGGCTGAACCTGAAGCATTGGGGGCGCTTGGAGCTGCACTTGCTGTTGCTGTGTTGGTTGCACATATGAGTATAGTACTTGGGGCTGCTGGGGGGTGGCTGTGTGCGCTGTTGTTGTTGGAATGGTGCCTGTGCTTGGTAACCAGGACGCATATATTGCTGACCCATATCGCGCTTTTTACTGTTACAGTCTCTCTGGATATGGCCTTGTTTCTGGCAATAGTAACATATTATTGGTGGTGCCCCTTGTCCTGGCTGTTGTGGAAACCTTTGCTGTCCCATCCCTCGCCCCCTTCCTTGTCCACCCGTGTTCCAGTTCATAATCGGTCTGTTATTGTAATAGGGCTGTATGTTGGTGCTGTACTCAGGTGGTGCTTGCATGTATTGTGTCATTGCCTGTTGTGGCTGCTGGACATACTGTATGGCTTGTTGGTGTTGAGCTTGTATGTACTGTACTGCAGGTGGTGCTTGTACCTGCTGAGGTGCAAGTTGGGCATTGCCTGCAAGAGCATTCATGGCAGCCTGAGGGAAGGATGTTACTGCTGTCATTTGAGTGACGGGTGCCGCGAGCATGACTGTGTCAACATTGTCTTTTTTCTTATTGAGTTTCTGCTGTACTAGTTTGGCAGCGGCATTCTCTATTGCCAGCTGTCTAGTCTTCTCCTGTTCCTGTCTCTTTTTACAGTAATGTACAATGTGATCTTGTATCTCTGCCCATGGCTTGCATTCCATTGCTACAATGCCATCTAATTTCTCCTGCACTTCAGTTGGCAAACCTTTCTTTACTGTGTGGTAAAATAGTCTCCCATATCCTCCATTTGCGTCCCATCGTTGCCCTAACTCCTGGTGCCACTTTTCTTTCATTCTAGAAAGATAGTTGGCAGGGTCCTCATTTGGTTGCATAGTCTGTGACAACAGAGCCCCAATGTCAGGAACATCAGGGAATTTCCTGCGCAACTCAGCCCATGCTACTGTTCTAATCTCGTTGAAGGAAACCCCATCATGTTTGGTGTTTGTCTTGGTAAGATTTTTATGAATACGTATGAAAAGATCTTCTGCATCTTCTCCAATGAGGGAGATCAGCAGGCATTTTACATCTCCGATTGCTATGTTGTTGCCCGTGGTGCAATTTTCAAAAGCTGCAATCCATTTTCCCGCACCCTCTGTGAGGGGTGGGAGCGCCTTTTTGACATTTTCTTTGTCTAATGTAGACCAGGGGATATAGATGGGGGATCAATGATGTTTTTATAGAGCAGTGGCATCTGGCGTGTTACCCCAGGGCGTTGCGCTGTGGGTCCTGTAGAATCATACTGGCGAGCATATCTCTGCCAGACTTTGAGGCTATCCCTCATGTAGTCATAGTCCCAATCCTGATCTCCTAATCCTTTGAGGATGCATTCAACTGCTGTCGCCATGTACTGAGGTTCGAAAGAGCCTTCCCTTGGCCAAGGGCGCATTTGTGGCGCCAAGGGCTCTGACCAACCTGCCAAATCGTCTGTAAAAGGGTTAACTGCATAATCTGAACCTTCCCCCAATGTCACTATCTCATTGGGAGTGAGGTCATTACTAGCTTTTGGTGGAAGGGGTCTACTGAGATACATCATGTTACGTCTATTCTTCATCCTAATGGTGCGTAAGGAAGCAGAGCCCGAGACGTCATATAGTATGTCGTCAGGGCGTCCATGTGTCCCCAAGACTTTAAGTCTCTGTGCCTCGGTGGTCCTTTCCTTTCTTCTTACCACTGGGTCATGTTCCTGCGGGTGTTCACAATATATTGGGATGTCACCAAACAGTGGATTGTGGCCTTCTAGCACCCGTGGAGGTGTCTTTTCCCGCCCTAATGCTGTTGGGAAGTGGTGGTCTTGGTGTGTGTTAGTGAATGTTTGTGTCATTCCAGAGGCGGCAACGTCACGGTGGGAGGGGTGCTCATTAAAGCGATATTGTCTGCTCCCTTCCCCATTCCTACTGATATTTGTCTTTGGGTGGTGTTTCACGAGGCGGTGCAGCGTGGGTGAGGGTGATGTTGGGGTGTTGACTTTATGGAGCATGTCCACAACGCTTTTGTTCATGTTCTCTAATTTAAATGACAAGCGTCTTATGTCGTTCACCTGATCTGCGTGACTAGGTGATTGATGCATGTGTGACTGTTCTTCTTCAAGGTGCTGTGATGAAATACTTTCCAGGCTGGTGCTTTTGCTCAAGTCTGCATTTTGTCTATAATTGCCATACGCGGATGGAAGACCAGTGAGAGGAACACACTGTCTGTCTGTTATGTCCAGTGGTGGCGGGTCGGGGAACTCAATGAACTGTCGCTGCTCTGTCATAAGGCCAGATCCTGGTACCTCAGCATGGGGGCAGCAGCCATGAAGGGCATGTTATTTTGCAATTGGGGGTGCGAATTTGAACCCAGGTGTGTATCGGTGTCGTGGAATGGGTTGGGGTCATGTTGTTGTTTAGTGTCCGTGTCACGGAAGGGCTTTGATTTAGAGGATTGTTTAGTGCTGAGATCATAGGTGACAATAACAGGTGAGCGCGAGGGACAGGGCAGGGCTTGAAAGACGGAGTCATGCGAGTGACGAGATGATGTCTGAGAGACAGAGTCAGAGCCTTCCTCATCGTCTCCACCTGGGCGGGGGTGTGCAGTATTGACTGTTGGTGTAAATTTTAGTGACAGTTGTGCATCTACAAGACCTGGGATACCAGATACTGCTGTGTCCCTTACTGTGTCGTTAGGGAGAGGCAAGTGCATGCTGCGCAGTTCTGTGAGGTGAGGGTATACATGCCCAAGGGGCATGGGTGGGGTCAGTGATCTGGTCATGTGGTGGTACGGGTGACTAGGTGACGTGTGGGAAGCCTGAAATTCCTCAACCTGTGTGACGTGTAATTCTGGGCCGAGGTGCGGTGAGGAAGATGCCTCGGTGGGTAATGGCTGAAAACCTACAGTCGGGGACTCATTAGTGGTGACTGGTAGTTCCAGTTGCTCCTTATTAGTGAGCTCGGTATACATACCGCTAAAGTGATAAGGTGGTGGGGGCGGGGCATTGGGTACAACCGGTGATGTGGGGTCAGAGTGTGTTCTAACTTTATCTTTAAAAATGCGCCAGAGGTCTAGAGTAGCCTTCCTCTTCTGTAGTTTAGTACCGGTGTACTTTGTATCTAGAAAGGTGGTGGCATGCTCCAATATTATAGGGTCAAAGCTTCCCTCTGACGGCCAAGGATGAGTCATTTTTGCCGTATGCTTATGAAGCTCACTGCAGTGCTTTAAGATATGGTGTTCCTGGCCTCCGAATGTTCTTAAAACATGATGGAGTGGAGTCGCCATGTGGTTATGCGTAATCCTAGGCGCTTTAGGCAAGGTCTAAATTACAGGATCGCGTTTTCTCAGGTGCTAGGGACAATGTCTCTGATGAGTTCTTGCTGTACTGCCTGAATGACAATATCATATACCCCGTCCTGTAGGTCCCGCTCTTGTGCTGGAGTATAAAGGGGGAAGCGAAGCTGGCCGTCGAAGCAGGCTTCAGCAATATAACTCTGGAGTGGGTGCCTTGGCCATGTGCTAGATAATATGGCAGTCAGTACCGATCCATGGGGACGTATAATGAAGAAGATGTGAAAGTGGGTAGAAGTTTTATACACAGTAGAGCTCAAAATGCCATTCATGAATGTTGTTTTAAAAATACAATGTTTTTGAGGGTGAAAGTCAATTTTTTGTTGGAAAGGGATGCACTTAGATGTCAGGCGAGTATTCAGCGGTAGGAGAGTGAGTGTCAAGGGTAGGGGTAGGGACGTCTTCTACTAGCTCCTCTCCTATGGCGCTAATAATAAAGTGACACAGTGCTTTCCTCAAGTCCTGTTCGTCTGGTCCGGTGTATATCCCGTTGGGGGAGAAATCAGGAAATTGGAGTTGGTTGTCAGAGAGAGATGCAATGATCTTGCTCTGCAGTGGGTTGCGGGGTAGGATGAGGTTAAGGTAGTAGGTATCTCTAAGCCTGGTGCTATTAAACGAATACGTATGCAAATATAATGTGGTGTTTTATGAACAGAGGTACTCAGAATTCTGTTCATGGGGACTAATAATAATTGAAGAGACTAGAGTGTTTCCTAAAGTGTCAGTGCTTGCAATGTTTTTGTTCTTTGACCTTGGTGACGATAGGATGCGGAAAAGCTGGTGCAAGCGAAAGCGTTATTTGCTGTGCTTGAGTATAATCGATCCCTAGGGCTTGAAATATAGTGAGAAGGACAGTGTTTGCTAAAGGTGTGACGTAACAAAAGACGATGGGTGACCAGTGGAGAGACCTACCACGTTGTTGTTCACTAAATACACGATGATGGGAGAGGCTGTAGTATCAGGGGATGGGTCATTCATTCCCTATAATGAGTGGAAGTGCGGAGATGGACAGGTCGGGGGATGAGCAGTGGGAACGTCAGGTGCAGGGTCCTGTAGGTCTACTGAGTAGTCCTGCAGGAGTGCCACAAGGAGTGGGGACTCATCAGCTGAAGACAATGGTTGAGGGTGAGCACTACTGGATGCTGATGCTGTGGGAGATGCAGGAGCGGAAAGACGAGGGAGTGTTGCTTCTTCAGAAAGTGCTGTAGAATGTGCGGAGTTAGACTCGTCATCTGTGTAAATGACGGGGGGAGAATTAACAAAATAAACAGAAGAACTTAATGAGGGTGGGGAGGATGACGAGGAATTAGAGGAATGGCCAGGCCACAGCAGATCCGGGCGGGTGGTATCTGGTGGAGGCAGTGACTGGGAGGAGACGTTGAATGAGGGCGGATAGTCTACGAGAGACAGGAGGGCAAGGCGTAACTCAGTAGTGGGGGTAAAGGTGATTCCTAAAGTATTCCATGCGGCTGCAAGAATGTCACTTTGATGGCGTGTAAGAGGGGTAAAGCGGTCCAGGGAGGTGTGATAGACAGCAGTGGCCGTACCACGTGACTGAATGAATGAGAAGACTTATGATCTGTGGGGGGTCAAGGGACATAACGGGGGTAATCAAAAGGGGACAATACAAGAGGAGTGGGGATACACCACCACCCCTCCCTTTGGCTGCCACTGGACGCAAGGCAAGAGGCAGACAAAATGTGTGAGAGACAGAAAAGAGGCGCAAAGTGCGTGCAATGATGGCCGAAAAATAATGTAACTACTTAGCGGGATCACAGCTAAAATTAAAAGGCACAGCAATCCAGACAACAGCTACCTAGCGCAGTCGCCGCTAAACCGGACCAAGAAGGTGTGTGTGGGCAACTGAGCACCAAAATAACTGGCAGTCTGCCACTCGGCTATGTTCGGTAGAGCTGGCAGAACGGCAACAACTGGGGGCTAGCGTGGAACAACAGGCCGAACTATCATCAAAAAGATGAGACACAAAAAACAGACACAATGAACAAAAAATAAACAAGTATTAAATAAATGAAATGCATTTCTGAAGAAAAACGAAAACCATCAATGTGAGGAAGAACAGAGTGCGAGGAAACAAAGAGAAAAGGCGGTGCTAGGGGAGCTGCAGGGCAGCTGCGATCGTTCGGACAGGGACTTCCTCTTTCCGCGTTGGCAGAGAGCCGAAGAAGGCTGAAGGCACGACAGAAAGTGACAAACGATCTGACACAGGAAGTTCCTCAATCCGGAGTGGCGCAGCTAACAAATGAGAAAAGCGCCTACCAGAGACCGAAAAAAACTTAAGAGACAGAAAGAGAAGAGTACCCAAGCAGTGCAGGAGAGAGTCAGAACGGGACCAAACAGAGAGGGCGAAGAATGAATGTGTGAATACACCCATGAACACCACCTACAATGGTGGGCAGACCACACCCCAAGAGGACCCGAGGGCAGGACAACAGTCACTGAAACCAAAGAACCTCAGAACCACAAATGCATGACCACCGCATACCAGAAGGTGGGCAGCCAGCCACGGAGAAACTCACCAAGTGAGAACAAACACACGACGCAAACCCCAAATATCAGCCACTACTGATAGCAAAATCGAAGAGAAAAAAAAACAAAAAAAAAAAAAAACACAAACACACAAATTATGCGGTAAAGACCTCAAATGCATGTATCAGGCAGCAAACACACGCCAAAATGCGGCCAGGCACATAAGAGAGCTGGCACAGGACCCAAACATCAAATAGCAACCACAAATGGCAAAACCGAAAGAAAAACCAAACATACAAATTATGCGGTAAATATCTCAAATGCATGTATCACGCAGCAAATACATGCCAGAATTCGGCCAGTCACATAGGAGAGACTCGGCGCAGGACTCAAACCTCAAGCCATATATAATTAAAAGAAACACAATAAAAAATAAACACACAAATCATGTGGCAAATACCTCAAATAACAATATACATGAAAAAAGGCAAATACACGACACATATGGCAACAGAATAACAAGAAAGGTGAAGAGACCCCACGCAGAAATGTGCTTTGGATATTGGAAGAGAGAGCAGGTTTCCCTGCTCTCTCTTCCAATATCCAAAGCAGTTTGCTATGGCAGGACGGGAGCCGCGAGGCTCCCGCCCTGCCATAGCAAACTACAGTGTCCCGGGGTAGGCACCCCGGGACACTGCAGGAGCCGGCCCTGGGGGTGGTGGTCCCCAGGGCCATCAAGGGCTCCAGGAGGCCCCTCCAATTCAGTTCAAAGCCCCGGGAGGTGGTGGTCCCCGGGCTCTGAGTCCGTAACGGACCCCCATATTTAAATGTTTAGTGCCCCGGGAGGTGGCGGTCTCGGGCGTGTGGGGGCTGGAGCCCCCCACACAGGTTGTCATTAATTTTAAAAAGCCCCGGGAGGTGGTGGTCCCGGGCTGCGGGAGGGCTCAGAGCCCTCCCGCACCATTTTTAAAAAGCCCCGGGGGTGGCGGTCCTCGGGCTTGGGGGCCCTTTGAGGCCCCTCACACATTAAATTATCCTCCACCATGCCCCCGGGACTTGGGCCACCCGGGGCCAATTAACATCGAAGCGCGGGAGACCGAGCTTCGATTTTTTGCGGCAGGATTTGCGCACCCTGAGCGCATCCTGCCGATTTTTTTAAAAAATTATTATTTTTTGCCCAGGGGGTCCTTGTGGGACCCCCTGAGCAACCTAGGGGTCAGGTGTTTCTACCCTGCTCCCTTTGTGCGCTTTGCGCACTTGTTTCTGTCCCTCGGTTCTACCGAGGGATAAATGGCTGCCAACATTTCCTGAATCGAAATGTTGACAGCCAATTAAAATGCAGCTCGTGATCGGGACGGTGCGCGCAGGGTGCGCTGAGGGTGCGCGAATCCTCTGTGCCCATAGATATCACTAACTTTTTACTTTTCATTTTCTCAGCAACTACTGAACGGATTTACACCATTTAACAAAAAGGGTTCTTTCTGAACCAAGAACTACCTCTTTGCCAAATTTGGTGTAATTCCGTTCAGCAGTTCAGGCTGTAGCCGTGTCTAAAGTTTCCTATGGGAAAATGAATGGGGAAAACACGTTTTGGGACCCCCTTTTTCTCGGCCCCCACTTGATGAATCACCCCGAGACTTTCAAGGTAGGAGCGGACCGGAGCGGGCCATAAAGTTTGAAAATTTCGCGAAGATACGTCAACCGGCAAGAGAGTTATTTCAAATAGAATGTCGCGGATTTCCTATGGATAATAGGTCTGTAACTATAACTATCTACTGGCGACCGCCAGTAGATATATATATATATATATATATATATATATATATATTGTAGGCTCAGGGTAAATAAACACCAGCACTCACGGGAACGTAGTCTCCCAAATTTTATTGGGGCTCTTCAACACGACCAGACGCGTTTCGGCTGCCGCCTTTTTCAATAGTGGCCGGCGCCGACATAAAGCAGACTTTAAATAACAAAACTTGCTAAACATAAACAAAGGACACCGGTCTTACTTCAAACCAAGGTGTCAGCCATTTGTAAACGTGCAATCGATAAATGAAACATAAAAACACAGAAATTATACCACATCTATCTCGCCCTGAATGGGCACTTCTTGTGTTATAATACCTCTTGTTTCATATATGTATAGTTGTGTTATTCAGCCCTGAATGGGCTTTTTAATGATTCTCGTCATTTAACTCATTGTCAAAACACACCAAGGTCAGTAAGATCAATAAACAAAGTTCACATCATACAATGTATAGCAGTAAAATAAGATACGATTCACACATAAATAATGTATCCTTATTGCTATCCCAGCATCTAAAGGTGTACAGCCATCTCTTCCCCGCTATTCAAACCTCCTGGTATTTTAGTTTGGTTGTCGATGATGTATCTCGACTCCAATCTACGCAGTTGTAACTGCCTGTCGCCACCTCTTACACTGGCAGGTACATGATCCATACAGAAAAACGCAGCAAGTCTCTATTGCTCTGATGAAATGCTTCAAAGTGCCTGGCCACCGGATACGTTACATCCTTGTTATTAATGGCTCTGAGATGTTCTAAAATACGCACTTTAGTTGGATGTATAGTACTTCCAATGTAACGCAAACCACACGGACACACTAAACAGTATACCGTGTGGCTTGTGTTACAATTCATCAGTTTCTTAATTTTCTTTGGTTCTTTCAAACCTGGCACTATGTAGTCTAGCACTTTTTTACTATTTTTGCAGGCCCTGCATTTTAAACATGGGAAAAACCCAGATAGCCTACCAAAAGTTGACGGTTTAGTCTCCTGAGCACAATGGCTTTGGACTAGACTATTTCGTAGTGACCTTGCCCTCCTGAACATCATAAGGGGTACTTTGGGTAATTCCTTCCCTATTACTGGATCAGATTTTAAAATGTGCCAGTTTTTAACAAATATTTTTCTGATGTCCGAAGCATCACTAGAATACTCCGTGATCATCCTAAAGTTGTTAAGTTGTTCTTTCTTCTCTTTCTTGGTATCAAGGGCCCTGTCATTTATCAAATTTGATCTCAGTTTCCTATCCACTTTAGACTTTGCTTGTGCTAGGGTCTCCTTGTGGTATCCTCTGACCTCAAATCTTTGTATACTTTCATAAGCTGCTACCTGGTAATCACAGTCACGTGTACAATTTCTTTTTATTCTCAGCAGCTCGCCATATGGAATACTCGTTATTGTTTTCTCAAAATGGCAGCTGCTAGCATGTAGCACTGAATTCCCTGCGGTTGGTTTTCTGTGCAAGGAAGTGCACAGTCTGCCTTCCGCAGGGAATACCTTGAGGTCCAGAAAGTTCACAGATTTTTACTTATATCTCCTGCGAACTTCAAGTTGAGGTCATTCCTGTTAAGCACCTCTATATATTCTTTGGCTGACTGTTCCGTGCCCCTATAGATGATAAATAAATCATCTATGTACCTATTCCAGCTTACGACCCTACAGGTCCAATTTTCATTGTTCTCTGCCCAGGCCACCTGCTTCTCCCACCAGCCCACGAAAAGATTCGCGTAGCTGGGGGCGAAGCAGGTGCCCATCGCAGTACCGCGTATCTGTTTGAACAGTTGTTCCTGGAATAAGAAGATGTTATTACATAGACAAAAGTTCACAAAGTCAACCAGCATCTTGTTATGCTCAACCAAGGTAATCGATCGCTCTCTGAGAAAATGCTTAATCGCCTCAATCCCTTGCACGTGATCAATACTGGTATAAAGGCTTGAAATGTCAAGTGTTATCATCACCAAGTCATTGTCCCAGGTCAGACTCTCCACCCGTTTTAAAAATCTTTCGTATCTTTGGTATATGAAACCAATTGTGTCACAAATCCAGATAGAAAGTAATCCACAAACCTGGACATATGTTCCGTTAGGCTTCCCAAAGAGGAGACGATAGGACGACCAGGGGGACATGTTGCATTCTTATGCAGTTTGGGAAGATGGTAAAAGGTAGGTAGGCGTGGGTATTTACATTCCAGAAAGGCATATTCCTCCTTACTCAGCATGCCTCTGTGGTACCATTTATTGAGAAGTGCCCGATATGCTGTGGTACTGTCTTCAAACACTCTGCTCGTTACTTTGAGGTAGCTTGACTCTTCATTAAGTTGTAATAGAGCCTCCTTTTTATAATATTCTGCACTCATGAGCACAATATTGCCGCCTTTGTCCGACGGCTTGCAAATAATGGTCTTATCCTTTTGTAAATCCACAATCGCCTTTCTCTGTTTCTCCGTGATGTTTCCACCAACATTCCTTTTGTTGTTGATACAACGAAGTTTTAACAGTCCTTTAGCTACTACTTCTGTGAAAACATCAATGGGATCCAATGGCATTAGAGGAATGAACTTCGATGTAGGTTTAAAAGGGCTGCCAGGATTTATCTGTGCAATCCCTAGTTGTTCCTTGTTCATTATAGAAGACGGGATCAGAAGTCTTGGATCCCCTTCATTTGCTAAATCCTCTAGTACTGCCAGGGTTTCCAAATCTCCCGCCGTCAGATCGTCCCTATCGTTCACATTAATCCTTGATCTTTCTTGAATGGGTTGTATTTTACCTTTGAAATATTTGAACAATTTTACTTTTCTTGAAAACTTAAATAAATCAATCTTGGTTTGCGTGTATTCTGACTTCTTAGATGGACAGAAGCTGAGTCCAAGTTGTAATACTTCTTCCTCTGCCTCATTCAGTTTTCTAGATGTCAAGTTCACAATCGTGAGCATTCCTTTGTCTAGCGTTTGCTTCTCCGTCTGCTCCGGGTCACTCTTGGCGAGGCGCTGCTGTCGCTTGTGCCAGCCGCCTCTCCTCGTCCGGCGTTTCCTTTTTTCTTTTTTTGATCCGGTGGTTTTCCTCTCCCCCCTTTGCCCCATGTCTCTCTGATGACCTGGAACTCCTCGTAAAAAGGGGTCTGTGTTGGGGGTGCACTCGCTAAAGAACCTGACTCTCTTTCGTCTTCGCTTTGTTCTAAGTCGGTGACTTCCGATTCTGACGTGTCTTTTTGTTCGACTGTGACTTTGTTCTTGTTGCTTAGCAATTGTTTCCTTGGTTGATCATATCTTTTTGCAAAGGTCAAAATACGGCCTTGTTGGTAGTCCCTTTTATCACGTTCGAACTTGTCTTGCTTTCTCTGTTTGATTTTCTGCTCGTATGAGATAAGACGTTTTTTCATGGCTTCTTTCAGTTCTTCATGTTTGCTCTTGTCGCTAGCTTTAGCGATTTCCTTCTCCAGCTGACTAATATCCTGTAGAGCTCTTTCTCTATCACTCCAGGCGAATTTTATTAAAATCACTAGCATCCCCTTCGAGGATGCCGCCGTGTGCTCCGCCCATTCTTCAAGGAGCAAAGGATTAGGGTTTTCATATGCGGGGACCGTATAGATTCGTAGTCCTCGCGGAACCCTCTGTACTTCAATATAGTTCTGGAGTGAGGTGGCCTCCCACCATTTGCGGGTTTCTCTTTCGTAGAGCCTTTCCAATTTAGCAAACTGCTCTTTCAACAGGTTTGTGCCTCTGGCTGCGGTATGACTGCTTCCACTTTCACCACTACTGCGTGAATCCTCTCTTTCCTTAAAAATTTCAGTCGCTGCTTCACGTCGTGCCTCCTCATCAAACATATCCCTTAGAGCATATAGCTCAATATCAGCGTGTTATTCGTTCCCTCGGTCTGCCGTTCGTTTATTATCTTCATGCGCCTCGCCAAGCGCACGCTTTTCAATTTCACTGGCTTTCGCTCGCGTATGAGCTGAATGTTGCAAAACGTCGGGCTTCAGCGTTCCCGCTGATGCCGTCCACGAAATCCCAGCGATACAATGTTGCAGACTCTGCTACTCACAGCGGTGAAGGAAAATTCAATTCGCGCTCAATTTCCGCGAAGACGGAAATTGAGCGCGAATATATATATATGTATATATATATATATGTGTGTGTATGTTTATATATGTAGATAGATAGATAGATAGATAGATAGATAGATAGATAGATAGATAGATAGATAGATAGATAGATAGATAGATATGTGTGTGTGTGCAGAGTGCAATATGTATGGTATTACCATTGTGGGCGTGGGGAGGGCCATGACACACCAGACGAGCTGCATCATGTGAGTCATAATCCCCCTACCCACCAATAGTAATAAATAGCATATGAGACTCTGCGCCTGCATGTATGGTTTATGCCATTCTGTTTTGTTAATCTGCAGCAGTTATAAACAAAGGTGTATTCAGAGCTAAATAGGGCTAAATATGTGCAGTGAGATAAAAACGCAATAAGAAAGTTTTGTTGTGTGTACGTCTCCAGTTGTTTTCTTCTTTCAATTGGCTCTACAATGGAATCGGTGAGACAATAACCAATGTTTTCTTATGTCAATTACACTGTACATTGGTAATAAGAAATCTGCCATATGCACTGTAGTAATAAATGTGTGAAAGTGTATTTATTAGCACGATTGTTCCAATTAAGATGTTTTATTTGGGCACATTTATTTTCATAGGCATGGCATGTGTGTGTGTGCGTGTGTATTATGGTATTTTGTAATATACTGTTATTTTAAAGTGTCCCGATAAACTTCAACAGATGTTAATTAAATCTACAGTATGTCAAATAAGCACATTGTCTTAATCAATAGTTTTCCTGCTGAGATGTATTCTTCAATGGCTAGTCTTCAAGATCACACGGACAGCAGAAGCTTTCCACAAGCAAGCAAAACCTGATGATTCTTCGAGTGCATCTGGGCCCATTTAAGACACATATGTTATCGACAGATTAGCATCTGCTTTCAGAAACATTACAGATTAAAATTGCCAGCTTTTGTATCTATCATAGCAGGGGACGCAAACCGGAAGCTAGCCCATTGCCCTCTGCAATTCACTACCCTGTATCATATTATATCATAAGAATGCCATGGACACTAAGCGGCAAGATATGATAATTGATAAAGCATGCCGAATTTATTCTTGGATTATTTTAATTTTATTAGGCATCTTGTTAAAGTTTTGCTATTGCCAACATTCCTATACTAGTAAAATAAGTACAAATTTACACAGTATCTTGAGGCCCATTATACACAAATTATTCACACATTTTATATGGAAAAAACATTCATAAGTATGTAATGCATTATTGTGGGTAGCAGATGATTGATGTCAACAAAATTAGACATTCATCGTACTTGTTTATTTAGTTACATTCAGTTGATCTATCTTTCACCAATTCCAAACTCTAAAAATGTGTTTTAAATTATGCATCACATTTTGTTCCTCATGTTCTGATAAAAGCTATTTCAAAGTTTAAGGATCGATTAGGAAAGAATCAACAAGTGGAAAGAATCAAGCAAACACTGGAAAAATATTTGCTTTGCTGCACCAATGGCAGACAAAATAATGATCACCTTTGTCGGCCTGTGGACCTGAGTACAGCGAGTGTCATAAATGTACATCCACGTAGTAAGGAAACAACGTTTCAAAAAGGAAACACTCCTTTGAAGAATGGTGGAATCCCAGGCAAAAACGGAATATGGAGGAAGAAGATACCGGAATCACTGAGATTTAAATGTGCATTTTGAATGGCAATGTGGCAAATACAAAGAAAGGAAAGCAGTTTAACATTGAAACTTTAATCTTACGGTGCATTCGGTGTATGCCCAGCATCAAATTAAGGAAGGTGTAGATTTGGTTAAACAATTAGTAGAGTAGTTGAAGGAGGTTTACTAAAACATGAAAATTGACATATACACTCAATAAGCCTCCAACACAATAAAGAGTCATTACATAAGGTATTACAAAAACCAGCACTCATCACAAATGTAGACAAACATTTAATCATACTAGGCATGCAGGATTCTGAAAAAGGTTTCTAGAATAATGAAATACCTAACTTCTGAGGCTCGTAATATGGCGGTGCGTGCTTCAGGGGAGGTCACAGTTAACAGAGTTTACAAGTTGGATTCTGAAGGAGCTCCTTAGAAATAAGGATTTACTGGTGATAACTAATTCCAGGCTTGATTCCCCTGATAATTCCTAACTTTCGAAAGTATTTCACCCAGAACCTTCCCCTGCTTCTAACAGGTGAAATCTCCGGATGAATTCACAGTTACTGCAGATATCCTAATTCTAATGGGTCCAGTGCAGCGCATTCCTGTCCTATCAATTTATGTCGTCATCAGCGATGGCATCAATGATGTCATTTAACATATCATAAGTAATGTAATATATGAGGGCATAAGCAGTGTATGTCCTAGTTGTGGTTAGTTTACTGAACCTAAGTTGGTGAATTTCAGTGGTTTTTAGGTCGAGCCTCGAGTAGCGCGCAAGCGCTGCTAGGCGAAGACTTTAAGTAAGGGGTTTCAGAAGCTGACCACACGCTCGTGCGTCGTGGCCTTTTTCGGGCGGTTACGCGCGCAGGGCCGACATCTGTTTCCCATTATCGTGCCCAGACACGTGCACGATAATTGGAAACATATGCCGGCCGTGCGGGGAAAAGGCCATGACGCACGAGCGTCTGGTCAGCTGAGCAGGCTGCCGCGCTCGCTCGCCCCCGCTCGCCCCCGCTCCTCCGTTTCGATTCCGTGCTTGTTAGATGGTACCTTTGGAACACGTAACTTTGTCTGGTACCCTGGGGGTACAGCTCAGAGCATAGTTTAGTCTGTGGGCGTGTTTCTCCGAGAGTTACACTCTAGTTCTGCGCTGAAGGATTGTGGTCTGCTGTGCAAAAGCACGTGTTTTGAAGAAGCAAGCAGGGGCGGCGGGATAGTCGAGCAGGTAAGGGCAAGAGCGTGTTCACTGTGCACGGACCGGAGCGGGTCACTGTAACCGCACGATTGAGTCCTTTTACTGCAATGGCTGCTCCTTTGTAGCTCGCAGTGATTGCTCTCCACTAGCCTGTTATGATTGCAATGCTTAATGACGTATCTGGCGTGACCAAAACAGAAGTATTACGAAAGCTGGGTTATGTGTCGTATTTTATTTGGACCCCAAGTAGGATTCGTATCGGAGGGTAGGTTTTGTAGCCTGCAGTGTTACCCGCCCCTGCCTCAGCTCTTGCACCCTTAGGAGCCACAGTCAGCGATCGATAGCCAGACTCGCGTTGCATCCACTGAGTAAGTAAGCATGCCCCTTTATTTCTAAACTCAGCCTTTGCTGAGTAATTTGTGTCCTCGCCCACACAACTAAAATCAAACCCTTATGTGGGTGTGATTTTATTTCAGATTGTCACTAGTGTAGTTATGCGTCCTTGCAATTTAGTTCCTAAAAGATGCGCTATCCCCTAGTGTGGCTCACGTAAGTCATGGAAGTTTTTTGAAGAACCATCCCATTTCACTTACATAGGCTGTGATGACCCGGAAGTGTTTAAATTCTGTTTGGGATAAGGGTAGTCGTCCTGACTGACATGTTGCGGGCCTGCTTTTATTTGACATTCCCATGTTATTAGTGTGGTTGTGTGTAACATTTACTCGTGTCATGTGACAAGTTGAGTGACATTTTTTGCGAGGTCAGCTAAATATATATATAAATAATAATGATGACTTCAGAAATGACCCTTCTTTTAGATCTGGCTTGACAGCGCAACTGTTGCTAGACTTTATAAGATTAACATAAACAAGCATTGGCATAGCCAATAGGTCTCGCCTTTGGGACCGTATAAGTGTTTAGCCATGCAACAGTTGATGTTGTTGCACCAAGGATATTATGCTGCATAACTAAATACTTATAAGGTCCCAAAGGCGAGACCTATTGGCTATGCCAATGCTTGTTAAGTTTTGTTTTGTAACCATATCTGCACTTCAACTGTGTTATTTTCAGTGAATTTTAGAGGTTTTTTTAAACAAACATTATGGTATTCTGAGCAAGCCTAACATAACTTCACTTTATTTTACAGTATATATAATATATATATCGAATTAAACAGTTCTGGAGATCCAAGGCTCCAAATAGCGGCAGTCCAAGTTGGGCTCCTGTAGCCCTAAACAACAGCAATGATTCTTCACAATCCAAAGGAATACTCAGACACTCCTGAATGCAGATGAACAAAATTTAATGTACGGCTTCTCCGACGCGTTTCAGTCCTAACCTTGGTCATGGTTCATGAGTGAAGCAGACAGCGGCATTTACATATGCTTTGAAATAAACAGTGAAAACGGAGTAGTGCAAAGCACAGGTTCCACTCAAAGTCTGAGCAAAAAGTCGCCATATTTGAGCAAGTAAATAGTCATTATATTCAATAAATGTGAAAGAAAAATGCTAACCACTGTGGTCACAAGTCACTAGTGGTTTGAAAGAGAGGGGACCCCTACTTAACACAATGGAAACTTGCTAGCTAGTAGGGAAAACAATGTCAGGGGAAAGAACCAAGCTAATCACAAGTATAAATGTTTAAAATTAAACAGGACAACATACACATAATCAATTGACATGATGCTGGAATATTATCACAAAATATATTTTTTATTTAATATTTCATTTCGTATAAAAAAAAAATCATTTTTTGTCAGGATCTCAAAAATATATATATATATGATTCAATACATTTTATAAAATCCCAATGCAGTAACACATATTAACATATGGAATATGATTGAACTAAATGAGAACTTAGAGCATAATAATGCTCTTATCTGATAATACAATCTTTTTTTCTTTTTTTCTTTCTTCAAGTGTTTCTAACAGAGTCACAGATCTTATGTGGACTGAAAAGAGGGTCAGCGGTAGATGGAACTACGCGCGTTTCGGCAAGTTGCCTTCGTCAGGACACCGTCTCGACTTTCTCTGCATTGGACACACAATTGAATGCATTTCAATATTTACGTGCACCTATGTCTACAATGTCAATATATCCTGTAGTAATTATTATTTAATCTATTTACAATAAAAACATTTGACGGTTCAGGTGTGTTATTAAGGGATCTGTGAAGATTAACAGCCATGCATTCGTGGTGTAGTTAAAACCAAGTTCTAATAGTAGAATTTTCGATTCATAAAGAGAATTGTGAAAAGATTTTTTTATATATCAAGAAAACACCCCTAATACCATTGTGTTGTGCATCTGAGAGTTATGCATTCTGTGTCTTAAGTGTTCAAAGAAAGGAAAGAGAGAGGGGGGGAGGGAGAAGGAGGGGCACAAGTCAGAGTACAAGGCCTATTTATATAAGTGTATTGCATGCTCACAGATATAATAGAATATGGAGGAGAATAGTATCAACGCAACCTCTTTACACATGCATAAGAGAAACTGTATATATATCTATTGCAATCACCTATTGCTCTTTCCAAATGCGATTGGATGCTCACTCCAATTTCACTGTTTTACACAGATGGAAAATTCATTAATTCCCCGAGTCTAAAAATTAACCATATATATCTCTAAGTAGAAATGTTCTTAAATATAAAGACTTTGATTAATTGCCAAAGCTTACTGTTGTACCTTAATATATTGATAGCAGCATCTTTATCGTCAATAGACTATTTCAAATGTTACGGTTTTATTTCAAAGGTAGTTTCGCTTTAACCAAAGATGTTCGGTCCAGTTTCAGATGTGATAATCTATAGGAGAGAATATATGTAGAACCTGGCTAGTAATCACAGTAAAAGTAATATACTTATAGGGATTTACGTAGAAAGTATGTATGTGCAATCATAAACCAATTTATAGCCCATGGTTGTATAATAGTAAATACCTGTAAAGATCCCTGTATGGCCAAGGTATCCTGATAATGGATAATATATATTTTATTTTAGGCCATCTGTGGAAAAACATAGAGTCTTGTTAATATCCACTCATTAGCAGATATGGATGATAATACGTATTATATTAGCTCTACGTTATGCTGTATCTTGATAAGTTAAGGGGACTAGTGGTGTTCCTATGTGCACTCGAGTTCCTTCTATCCTTTCTACAACAGTGACCAATATCATTGTTGACCAATAGTCAAAGGGTCATTTACAAATTACTGGTAGTCCAGGTACTTGTGCAACAAGTGTACATAATGAGATAGCAATTATGTCTTATGTATAGTGCTCTCGATATCCATTTTGCCACAAGGGCATATCAGACAATATACACAGTATTCTGTGTTGCAAGTAAAGGTTTTCTTGATTATATGTTCTCTAGCGGTTCAAGCTTTACATTTCATGCAATAGAAAAAGCCATCTTTCTGTTGTCTGTGGTTGTTCATGGTGTGCTGAGTAACTAGGTTGTGGCTAAGAATATCCCTTAAGGAACAATTTTTCCTGAAGATGATTTCTTGGGCTAGATTGCATGATTTTACTAGCGCATATATACATTGGTGGATGCACTCTGTTCTCTGGATTTATCCTTTAACGCATTTAGGTCACCAGGACCTTGATCCAGGCTTGAATTACATAGTCCATCATTTGTGTTTATATACACCGGGCCTGTGTACTGTTACAAACCAAAATTAATTGAACGCTGTACATCCCTGAAATCAGTAAAATTGAAACAACGTTGCACAGAATGGTTCTTAGTAAACTATTGCCACAATACAATGTGAACAATTTGACATGTGCAATTCATAAAGCACTGTTAACAATAAACATACCCAGGCAGTGTATGATGATGCACGTAGTTTGAAACAACCCTGCCTCATAGGTGAGGACCTGTTGTTGCTAATCGCAATTAATAGTGAGGCTCCAGTGCCCGTTGAATGTGTATGTTTAACGTTCGATCGGGCCAGCCTGTGTAACCACCTAGATTCTTCATGTGTTTGTACCAACCGTGATTAATGTTGCTATGTTTCCCACTTAGATATTCACAGTGGAAAATAATTTGCCAACCCTTCCGCGTGTCTTGTGTACAAGACCCTCCTATTGCATGCTGGTACTTGTAGTGGACTTGTAGTGAATGCTAGGTCATTCTGAATTGAATCTACTGTTCTGCATAGAAATCTGGAATGACCATTCAGAGCTCTCATGACCCTGGTCGACTACAAGCACCAGATTGCAAGGGGGGGTGTACATTCGACACGAGGTATGGGCATTGGAGCCCAGGATGTAGGAACAAGGGTTGGCAAATTATTTTCCACCGTTCGCTATTTAGATTACCACGCTACACTTCCCAAAGCCATGCAGAACAGTAGATTCAATTCAGAATTACCTTTTTTTAAACATGTTCAGGACAGCATGTTCAGGACAGGGGACTAAGTCCCTGAATCATGTAATGGCTCCCAGCAACATTTTCTCATGCTGCTGGCAGCCAATCAGAGCACTTGCTCACGTGGGAGCGAGATGGCCCAAGGGAAATAAAGCTCCCTGGGTTAATCAGTACGCTCCATTTTTAAATTGGCGCTCCCGCGAGAATCTCTTGAGCCTCTCGCGGACCCAACAGTTCAGATATACAATTATTTTGTACCTTTAATTTCTCAAATACCACTGAATGGATTTACACCAAACAAAGAAATGCACAATCTGCAGACCAAGATCTAGCTTCCTGCCAAATTTGGTGCAAATCCGTTCAGCAGGTTTTTCATTAGCCCGTCTTAAAGAAGTCAATGGAAAATGCATGGAGATTTTGCGTTTTGGTACACCCCTTTATTCTTGGCCCCCGGTAGACAGATCACCCTGAAACTTTCTATGCACAAACTAGTCAGAAAGTAGCACCTATTTGGAGAGTTTAGTGGAGATTTGTCAAACGGTGCTAAAGTTATTGGCAACATAAAAAATGTTTTTCCTTTGGAAAAGCAATCCTAACTATAAGTATCTAGTGGTGATCACCACTAGATTATATATATATATATATATATATATATATATATATATATATATATATATATTCACTGAAAAAAACCATAGGTTTCAGACACGTTATAGTTAGAAATTAGCATTTAAAAAACCTTTGAAATTCACTGAAAAAACCATAGGTTTTAGGGAAAGTTATAGTTAGTTGGACATTGCACTCGTACAAAACCCGTGAGAATTCCCTGTTATAGTTAGTTCAGCTAACTATAACTCGCGCCCCGCAATGCACTGCTGATGACGTCACATATTACATCACTCATGACATGGTCAGTGACATCACTGATGACATCACTGATGACATCTCAAATGACATCACTGATGACATCATCCAGTGACTGTGTGTTTCTGTAAAGTTTAAATATGTTTAATATATATAGGGAAAGGCGTATTGAAGAATGAGTGGGTGTATAAGTGTCTGAATGGATGATTTAGTAGGTGCGTGACTGACTCTAAGTGAGTGATTAAACGTATCTTACTGAATGCATGGGTTAGTGACTAAACAGGGTGAATGTCTGTATCCGTCTGTCTGTTGCTGTGTAAGCGGCTGCATGGGTTTGTGAATAGCTACATGAGTGTCTATATGGGTTATTGATTGGTTGTCTGAGTATCTGTATGGGTGCCTGAGTGTTTGTGTGGGTGGGGTGTGTGTGACTCTGTGCATAGATGTGTGAGTGGGTGATTCACTGGGTGCATGGTTTCAAGAGTGCATCTGTGATGGACTGTATGGGTGGATGAGTGTGTGTATGGGTGTGTTAGTGAGTGAATGTATATCTCAGTGGTACATGTGTGAGTAACTACATATGTGAAAGGCAGTATATATGTGTGTTGGAGTATATAAATGGCTATAAGTGAGAGTGTGTGATTGTGAGAGTGGCTGTATGGATGAGTGTGTACTTGTATCAGTGATTGTATAAGAGCGTAAGAATGTGCTAGTATTTGTATGAGTAAGTGAGCTGGTGTGTGTATAATTGTATAGGTGAGTAAATGAAAGTGTGATTAATTATTTGCATGACTGACTAGGAGTGTGAGTACCTCTATGGATGAGTGGCGGTGTGTGAGTATCTATGTAGGTGTATGACTGCATATGATAGTCCTGTACTGAGTGACCGTAAGTATGAGTGACTGTACGGGTGAGTGAGTGGATGTGTGTGTAGACCTAAGAATCAGTGAGTGGGTATGTAGTTATTGGTGTTGGAGTGTCTATGGTTTTGAGAATGGCAGTCTGCAATTTAGAGTGGGTGTATCAAAAGTTATATTAGGGTGTGAGAAGATGCATCAAATTATCACATGGATGATGTCATCAGTGATGTCATCAGTGATGTCATTTGAGATGTCATCAGTGATGTCACTGACCATGTCATGAGTGATGTAATATGTGACGTCATCAGCAGTGTATTGCTGGGGCGCGAGTTATAGTTAGCTGAACTAACTATAACGGGGGAATTTCACGGGTTTTGTACGAGTGCAATGTCCAACTAACTATAACTTTCCCTAAAACCTATGGTTTTTTCAGTGAATTTCAAAGGTTTTTAAATGCTAATTTCTAACTATAACGTGCCTGAAACCTATGGTTTTTTAAGTGAATTTCAAAGGTTTTTAAATGCTAGTTTCTAACTATGCCTACAGAGGTAGGACATGTAAAGAAAGAAGAAAAAACGCACAGAAAAAAGCAAAAGAAATGCAGAAAGAAGCAACAGAAGTCCACAAAGACGAAGAAAAGTGCAGGAAGAAGCAAAAGATGTGCAGAAAGAACAAACAGAGGAGCAGAAAGAGGCCTTGTTGCAAAATCATCCTGTGCCCACAACTTTTTCAGACGTGTACTGGTGGTAACTGACTCTGACTAACCAGAGTCAGTGCTATGCTAAAAGACACTTAGAATACAGTGAAAACACCTACATACACTAGGGAACACTATGCGTTGGGGTACCCCTGTGATTAGCATGACCTCCTCTGTAAGTCCCTAGTACATAATAGGGCAGGGGGATTAAAACTACCTCTTAAAACGCGCTACAGGGCGCGTTTGCACAGTGGTGAAGGGAGGGGGGGCCTGAGGTGACATGTGTGCAAACGCGCCCCGTGGCGCATTTTAAGTTGCGGAATTAAGTCCCCTTGAATCCTGAGGGTCCCTGGGGCCCAACTAGCCCCCAGGTACCTACAGTTAGGACCACAGAGCTGAGTTGCAGAGAGGCGTTCCGAGGCCACGCACCTTTTTCACCTCTCTGCAACGCAACTCTGTTTTGCTTACTGAAGGTACCTGGTGGGCTAGTTGGCCCCAGGGTCCCTCAGGATTCAAGGGAATTAATTCCCCAACTTAAAACGCACCACAGGGCGTGTTTGCGCACATGTCACCTGAGGCCCCGCCCCCTCCCTTCACCACTGTGCAAACACGCCCCGTGGCGCGTTTTAAGTTGGAGGATTAGGTCACCTTGAATCCTGAGGGTCCCTGGGGCCCAACTAGCCCACCAGGTACTTCCAGTAAGCACCACAGGCCTGCGTTGCAGAGAGGTGGTCCAAGGCCACGCCCCTTTTTACACCTCTCTGCAACGCAGCTCTGTGGCGCTTACTGGAGGTACCTGGTGGGCTAGTTGGACCCCAGGGACCCTCAGGATTCAAGGGGACTTAATCCCCCAACTTAAAACACGCCACAGGGCTTATTTGCACACATGTCACCTCAGGCCCCGCCCCAACCCTTCACCACTGTGCAAAGGCGCCCCGTGGCGTGTTTTAAGTTGGGGATTAACTCCCTTGAATCCTGAGGATCCCTGGGGTGCAACTAGCCCACCAGCTACCTCCATTAAGCGCCACAGAGCTGCGTTGCAGAGAGGTGTAAAAGGGGCGTGGCCTCAGAACACCTCTCTGCAACGCAGCCCCCTGGCGCATACTGGAGGTTCCTGGTGGGCTAGTTGGCCCCCAGGGACCCCCAGTATTCAAGGGGAATTTAGTCCCCATCTGCAAACGCGCCAGGGGCGCATTTGCAGAGTGCTGCAAGGAGGGCGTGGCACTCCGGCGCGATGCCGGTCTTTTTTTTATTTTTATTTTTAAGAAGGGGGCTGTGTGGCCCCCTTCTTTTGTAATTTATTTGCCCTGGGGACCCCATCCCCAGGGCCTGCCCGCTATTTTTTTTTTTTTTTAAATTTGGAAGGGGCCGCGTGGCTCCCTTCCAAGGTTTTAATCGGCCCCGGGGACCCCATCTCCCGGGCATGGCCTTTATTTTTATTTTTTATTGTTTTGGAGGGGGCTGCGTTGCCCCCTCCTCAGGCTACTTATGGCCCCGGGACCCCATCCCCGGGGCCGGCCTTTGTTATTTTTTTTAAATATTTTTTTTTAATACATTTTGGGGAAGGGGCCGTGTGGGCCCCCTCCCGGGCCACTTGTAGCCCCAGGTAACCCGTCCCCCGGGACTGGCCCTCTCCGTTGGGGACCGTGGGGTGGTCCCCAATACCCCCACGGTCCCACCGGCTCCCCGCGTCCCTCGGGAGCCGGTATTGCTTTTCCACATGGGGAGCTGCTAAGATGCAGCTCCCCGTGTGGAAAAGCAATTTGCTTTGAATTTTGGAAGAGAGAGCAGGTTTCCTGCTCTCTCTTCCAAAATCCAAAGCAAGTTTGCTATGACAGGACGGGAGCCGCGAGGCTCCCGCCCTGTCATAGCAAACAGCAGTGTCCTGGGGTAGGCACCCCGGGACACTGCAGGAGCCGGCCCTGGGGGGTGGTGGTCCCCAGGGCCATCGCAGGCTCCAGGAGGGGGGCCGCGCGGCCCCCCTCCCAACATGTTCAAAGCCCCGGGGAGGTGGTGGTCCCCGGGGCTTCGGGGGTCCGAAACGGACCCCCAATTTAAAATTCTTAGTGCCCCGGGGAGGTGGCGGTCCCCGGGGCTGCCCTCCCACACCATTTGTTATTTAAAGCCCCAGGGGGTGGCGGGCCCTGGGGCTTGGGGGGGCCTTAGAGGCCCCCCCAACAAATATTTAATAAACCCCCGCATGCCCCGGGACTTGGCCCACCCGGGGGCCAAATAACTACGAAGTGCGGGAGCCCGCGCTTCGTTTTTTTTTTTTCACGGCGGGATCCGCGCATCCTAAGCGCATCCCGCCGATTTTTTTAAAAAGAAAATGCTTTTTTTGGCCCTGGGGGTCCTTGTGGGACTCCCTAGCTAGGCCTAGGGGTCAGGGTGTTTCTACCCTGCCCCCTTTTGCGTTTTGCGCACTTGTTTCTTGTGCCTCGGTTCTACCGAGGAACAAGATGGCTGCCAACACTTCCTGGTTTGGAGTGTTGACAACCAATTAGCATACAGCTCATGATCGGGAAGGTGCGCTCAGGGTGCGCGGACCCTCCGCGGCCATAGATATATATGTGGTTTTACTTTTGATTTTCTCAGCAACTACTGAACGGATTTACACCATTTAACAAAAAGGGTTCTTTCTGAACCAAGAACTACCTCTTTGCCAAATTTGGTGTAATTCCGTTCAGCAGTTCGGGCTGTAGCCGTGTCTAAATTTTCCTATGGGAAATTGATTTTTTGACTTTTATTTTTTGAATTTCTCCGTAACTACTGAACGGATTTACACCATTTAAAAAAGGTCGCTTTCTGAACCAAGCGCTACCTTTTGCCAAATTTGGTGTAATTCCGTTCAGCAGTTCGGTGTAGCCGTGTCTAAAATTTCCTATGGGAATTAACATGGAGAAAACACGTTTTGGGACCCCCCTTTTTTCTCGGCCCTGCTTGCCGAATCACCACGAAACTTTCAGGATAGGAGCGGACTAAAGCGCCCCACGAGTTTTGAGAATTTAGCGAAGATTCGTCAACCGGCGCCAAAGTTATTTCAAATAGAATGTTGTGAATTTCCTATGGAAAATAGGTCCTAACTATAACTATCTACTGGCGACCGCCAGTAGATAATATATATATATATATATATATATATATATATATATATATATATATAATACAGGCATTAAAGTGATTGGCGTCACTATGGGCTGGAATAGCCGAAACCTGTCATGCTGAGTGACCGAAATGGCATGTTTTAACTTACAGAGTGGAAGAAATGCTGTTTTTAACCCTGTGAGTGCTCCGGTTGTTCCTGGAGGAAGGGACTGTTGTTTGGTAATTAATGCGTGCAGGCCACATGCACGACAGAGGCACCCGTCATCCAAGAGTTTGGCAGGTATCGAGGCATTTGTTGGACTGTAGTAATGGAATCTGCCAGAACCACCGCATCCCCGTGAATAGAATGTGCCTGCTCATAAGATTTCAGGACATGACTACATGTAAAGGGACATGTCACTCAGACAAGAACCTTTAGGTACAGGACTACAAAGGGGAAGATAGCGGTAGACGAGGGTAATTTCATGTCATGTAAACTGCTCCCGACTTACAGCACACAGTGGCATTAAAACGTCATAAGCGTGTCATGAAAAATATAACATTCTTTCCCATTATGTGAATGGAGGGTTACTAAAATGTGTTGTCATCATGCAGGTGGCGCAAGACTATGTGATCAAGGCTCACCAAACACACGTTAAGATGGCGGCATTGCGAGCTGAGGAAACTGTATCCAACTGATGGTCCTTCCTTGATGGCCACTGTGCAGGGGGCCGGACAATCTAAATCAAATACAGGCATGAAAGTGATTGGCGTCACTTTGGGCATTTGAAAAAGGCTGGAATAGCCGAAACGCGTCATGCTGAGTGACCGAAATGGCATGTTTTAACTTACAGAGTGGAAGAAATGCTGTTTTTAACCCCGTGAGTGCTCCGGTTGCTCCTGGAGGAAGGGACTGTTGTTTGGTTATTAATGAGTACAGGCCACATGCACGACAGAGGCACCCGTCATCCAAGAGTTCGGCAGGAATCGTGGCATTTGTTTTACTATATATATATATATATATATATATATATATATATATATATATATATATATATATATATATCACTGAAAAACCATAGGTTTCAGGGACGTTATAGTTACAAATTAGCATTTAAAAAACCTTTGAAATTCACTGAAAAACCATAGGTTTTAGGGACAGTTATAGTTAGTTGGACATTGCACTCGTACAAAACCCTGAAATTCCCCCGTTATAGTTAGTCCAGCTAACTATAACTCGCGCCCCGCAATGCACTGCTGATGACGTCACATATTACATCACTCATGACATGGTCAGTGACATCACTGATGACATCACTGATGACATCTCAAATGACATCACTGATGACATCACTGATGACATCATCCAGTGACTGTGTGTTTCTGTAAAGTTTAAATATTTTTAATATATATAGGAAAAGACGTATTGAAGAATGAGTGGGTGTGTAAGTGTCTGTATGGATGATTTAGTAGGTGCGTGACTGACTCTATAAGTGAGTGATTTAACGTATCTTACTGAATGCATGGGTTAGTGACTAAACTGGGTGAATGTCTGTATCCGTCTGTCTGTTGCTGTGTAAGTGGCTGCATGTGTTTGTGAATAGCTACATGAGTGTCTATATGAGTTATTGAATGCTTGTCTGAGTATCTGTATGGTTGCCTGAGTGTTTGTGTGGGAGGGGTGTGTGCAACTCTGTGCATAGATGTGTGAGTGGGTGATTCACTGGGTGGATGGTTTCAAGAGTGAAAGATGCAGCACTGAGGTCTCTCCTGATAACAGGTGAGTAAATCGGAATTCGTATTTCGGCTGATTTTAGAGGAATATTTTAAAGTTCCAAAACTCCACACTTAGAAGAATTTCCAAGTGAAACCAGTCAATGTTAGCCTATGGAAGGAAATTCAAGTTACTGGTAAGTACGGTTAAAATTACTTTTCAGGACCAGTACTGGGCTGAAAGATGCAGCACTGAGGTCTCTCCTGATAACAGGTGAGTAAATCGGAATTCGTATTTCGGCTGATTTTAGAGGAATATTTTAAAGTTCCAAAACTCCACACTTAGAAGAATTTCCAAGTGAAACCAGTCAATGTTAGCCTATGAAGGAAATTCAAGTTACCGGTAAGTACGGTTAAAATTACTTTTCAGGACCAGTACTGGGCTGAAAGATGCAGCACTGAGGTTTCTCCTGATAACAGGTGAGTAAATCAGAATTCGGATTTCGGCTGATTTTAGAGGAATATTTGTATGTTTCAAAAATCAACACTTAGAAACTTTTTCAGCAAAAAGCAGGCAATGATATCCTATGGAAGGAAATTCAAGTTACTGGTAAGTACGGTTAAAATTACTTTTGAGGATCAGTACTGGGCTGAAAGATGCAGCACTGAGGTCTCTCCTGATAACAGGTGAGTAAATCGGAATTGCGATTTCGGCTGATTTTAGAGGAATATTTTAAAGTTCCAAAACTCCACACTTAGAAGAATTTCCAAGTGAAACCAGTCAATGTTAGCCTATGAAGGAAATTCAAGTTACCGGTAAGTACGGTTAAAATTACTTTTCAGGACCAGTACTGGGCTGAAAGATGCAGCACTGAGGTCTCTCCTGATAACAGGTGAGTAAATCAGAATTCGGATTTCGGCTGATTTTAGAGGAATATTTGTATGTTTCAAAAATCAACACTTAGAAACTTTTTCAGCAAAAAGCAGGCAATGATATCCTATGGAAGGAAATTCAAGTTACTGGTAAGTACGGTTAAAATTACTTTTCAGGACCAGTACTGGGCTGAAAGATGCAGCACTGAGGTCTCTCCTGATAACAGGTGAGTAAATCGGAATTCGTATTTCGGCTGATTTTAGAGGAATATTTTAAAGTTCCAAAACTCCACACTTAGAAGAATTTCCAAGTGAAACCAGTCAATGTTAGCCTATGAAGGAAATTCAAGTTACCGGTAAGTACGGTTAAAATTACTTTTCAGGACCAGTACTGGGCTGAAAGATGCAGCACTGAGGTCTCTCCTGATAACAGGTGAGTAAATCAGAATTCGGATTTCGGCTGATTTTAGAGGAATATTTGTATGTTTCAAAAATCAACACTTAGAAACTTTTTCAGCAAAAAGCAGGCAATGATATCCTATGGAAGGAAATTCAAGTTACTGGTAAGTACGGTTAAAATTACTTTTGAGGATCAGTACTGGGCTGAAAGATGCAGCACTGAGGTCTCTCCTGATAACAGGTGAGTAAATCGGAATTCGTGATTTCGGCTGATTTTAGAGGAATATTTTAAAGTTCCAAAATCTGCACACTTAGAAGAATTTCCAAGTGAAACCAGTCAATGTTAGCCTATGGAAGGAAATTCAAGTTACTGGTAAGTACGGTTAAAATTACTTTTCAGGACCAGTACTGGGCTGAAAGATGCAGCACTGAGGTCTCTCCTGATAACAGGTGAGTAAATCGGAATTCGTATTTCGGCTGATTTTAGAGGACTATTTTAAAGTTCCAAAACTCCACACTTAGAAGAATTTCCAAGTGAAACCAGTCAATGTTAGCCTATGAAGGAAATTCAAGTTACCGGTAAGTACGGTTAAAATTACTTTTGAGGATCAGTACTGGGCTGAAAGATGCAGCACTGAGGTCTCTCCTGATAACAGGTGAGTAAATCGGAATTCGTATTTCGGCTGATTTTAGAGGAATATTTTAAAGTTCCAAAACTCCACACTTAGAAGAATTTCCAAGTGAAACCAGTCAATGTTAGCCTATGAAGGAAATTCAAGTTACCGGTAAGTACGGTTAAAATTACTTTTGAGGATCAGTACTGGGCTGAAAGATGCAGCACTGAGGTCTCTCCTGATAACAGGTGAGTAAATCGGAATTCGTATTTCGGCTGATTTTAGAGGAATATTTTAAAGTTCCAAAACTCCACACTTAGAAGAATTTCCAAGTGAAACCAGTCAATGTTAGCCTATGAAGGAAATTCAAGTTACCGGTAAGTACGGTTAAAATTACTTTTCAGGACCAGTACTGGGCTGAAAGATGCAGCACTGAGGTCTCTCCTGATAACAGGTGAGTAAATCAGAATTCGGATTTCGGCTGATTTTAGAGGAATATTTGTATGTTTCAAAAATCAACACTTAGAAACTTTTTCAGCAAAAAGCAGGCAATGATATCCTATGGAAGGAAATTCAAGTTACTGGTAAGTACGGTTAAAATTACTTTTGAGGATCAGTACTGGGCTGAAAGATGCAGCACTGAGGTCTCTCCTGATAACAGGTGAGTAAATCGGAATTCGTATTTCGGCTGATTTTAGAGGAATATTTTAAAGTTCCAAAACTCCACACTTAGAAGAATTTCCAAGTGAAACCAGTCAATGTTAGCCTATGAAGGAAATTCAAGCTACCGGTAAGTACGGTTAAAATTACTTTTCAGGACCAGTACTGGGCTGAAAGATGCAGCACTGAGGTCTCTCCTGATAACAGGTGAGTAAATCAGAATTCGGATTTCGGCTGATTTTAGAGGAATATTTGTATGTTTCAAAATCAACACTTAGAAACTTTTTCAGCAAAAGCAGGCAATGATATCCTATGGAAGGAAATTCAAGTTACTGGTAAGTACGGTTAAAATTACTTTTGAGGATCAGTACTGGGCTGAAAGATGCAGCACTGAGGTCTCTCCTGATAACAGGTGAGTAAATCGAATTCGTATTTCGGCTGATTTTAGAGGAATATTTTAAAGTTCCAAAACTCCACACTTAGAAGAATTTCCAAGTGAAACCAGTCAATGTTAGCCTATGGAAGGAAATTCAAGTTACTGGTAAGTACGGTTAAAATTACTTTTCAGGACCAGTACTGGGCTGAAAGATGCAGCACTGAGGTCTCTCCTGATAACAGGTGAGTAAATCGGAATTCGTATTTCGGCTGATTTTAGAGGACTATTTTAAAGTTCCAAAACTCCACACTTAGAAGAATTTCCAAGTGAAACCAGTCAATGTTAGCCTATGAAGGAAATTCAAGTTACCGGTAAGTACGGTTAAAATTACTTTTGAGGATCAGTACTGGGCTGAAAGATGCAGCACTGAGGTCTCTCCTGATAACAGGTGAGTAAATCGGAATTCGTATTTCGGCTGATTTTAGAGGAATATTTTAAAGTTCCAAAACTCCACACTTAGAAGAATTTCCAAGTGAAACCAGTCAATGTTAGCCTATGAAGGAAATTCAAGTTACCGGTAAGTACGGTTAAAATTACTTTTCAGGACCAGTACTGGGCTGAAAGATGCAGCACTGAGGTCTCTCCTGATAACAGGTGAGTAAATCAGAATTGGATTTCGGCTGATTTTAGAGGAATATTTGTATGTTTCAAAATCAACACTTAGAAACTTTTTCAGCAAAAAGCAGGCAATGATATCCTATGGAAGGAAATTCAAGTTACTGGTAAGTACGGTTAAAATTACTTTTCAGGACCAGTACTGGGCTGAAAGATGCAGCACTGAGGTCTCTCCTGATAACAGGTGAGTAAATCGGAATTCGTATTTCGGCTGATTTTAGAGGAATATTTTAAAGTTCCAAAACTCCACACTTAGAAGAATTTCCAAGTGAAACCAGTCAATGTTAGCCTATGAAGGAAATTCAAGTTACCGGTAAGTACGGTTAAAATTACTTTTCAGGACCAGTACTGGGCTGAAAGATGCAGCACTGAGGTCTCTCCTGATAACAGGTGAGTAAATCAGAATTCGGATTTCGGCTGATTTTAGAGGAATATTTGTATGTTTCAAAAATCAACACTTAGAAACTTTTTCAGCAAAAAGCAGGCAATGATATCCTATGGAAGGAAATTCAAGTTACTGGTAAGTACGGTTAAAATTACTTTTGAGGATCAGTACTGGGCTGAAAGATGCAGCACTGAGGTCTCTCCTGATAACAGGTGAGTAAATCGGAATTCGTATTTCGGCTGATTTTAGAGGAATATTTTAAAGTTCCAAAACTCCACACTTAGAAGAATTTCCAAGTGAAACCAGTCAATGTTAGCCTATGGAAGGAAATTCAAGTTACTGGTAAGTACGGTTAAAATTACTTTTCAGGACCAGTACTGGGCTGAAAGATGCAGCACTGAGGTCTCTCCTGATAACAGGTGAGTAAATCGGAATTCGTATTTCGGCTGATTTTAGAGGAATATTTTAAAGTTCCAAAACTCCACACTTAGAAGAATTTCCAAGTGAAACCAGTCAATGTTAGCCTATGAAGGAAATTCAAGTTACCGGTAAGTACGGTTAAAATTACTTTTGAGGATCAGTACTGGGCTGAAAGATGCAGCACTGAGGTCTCTCCTGATAACAGGTGAGTAAATCGGAATTCGTATTTCGGCTGATTTTAGAGGAATATTTGCACAATGGTGAAGGGAGGGGCGGGCCTGAGGTGACATCTGTGCAAACGCTGCCCCGTGGCGCGTTTTAAGTTGGGGGATTAAGTCCCCTTGAATCATGAGGGTCCCTACAGGCCAACTAGCCCACCAGGAACCTCCAGTATGCGCCAGGGGCTGCGTTGCAGAGACATGTACAGAGGCCACACCCCTTTACACCTCTCTGCAACGCAGCTCTGTCGCGCTTTCTGGACGTACCTGTTGGGCTAGCTGGCCCCCAGGGACCCTCAGGATTGAAGAGGATTTAATTCCCCATCTTAAAACGCGCCACGGGGCCTGTTTGCACACATGTCACCTGAAGCCCCGCCTCCCTTCACCACTGTGCAAACGCGCCCGTGGCGCGTTTTAAGTCGGGGATTAACTCCCTGAATCCTGAGGGTCCCTGGAGTCCAACTAGCCCACCATGTTCTTCCAAAAGCGCCACAGAGCTGAGTTGCAGAGAGGTGTAAAAGGGGCATGGCCTCTGTACACCTCTCTGCAACGCAGCCCCTGGCGCATACTGGAGGTTCCTGGTGGGCTAGTTGGCCCCCAGGGACCCCCAGTATTCAAGGGGAATTGTCTCCCTTGCAAACGCGCCAGGGGCGCGTTTGCAGAGTGGTGAAGAAAGGGGCGGGGCCTGCGGGCCGATCGTTTTTTTGTTTTGTTTTTTTTCTCTGAAGGGGGCCGTGTGGCCCCCCTTCCTTTTCCTATTTTTAGGCCCTGGGGACCCCATCCCCAGGGCCTTACTCCTTTTTAAATTAAAATAAAAAAACGGGAAGGGTGCCGCGTGGCCCCCCTTCCCTGGGCCTGTATTGGCCCCGGGACCCCATCCCCGGGGCATGGCCTCTTTTTGTTTTTATTTGGAGGGGGGCTGCGTGGCCCCCTCCTCAGGCCATTTAAGGCCCCGGGGACCCCATCCCGGGCCGGCCTTGCACTTTTTTTAATTTTTTTAATTTTTTTACTTTGGGAGGGGGCTGCGTGGCCCCCTCCCGGGCCACTACTTGCCCCGGGGACCCCATCCCCCGGGCCTGGCCTCTGGTTGGGGACTGTGGGGGTCCCCAATCCCCCACAGTCCCGCCGGCTCCCCTGTCCTACGGGAGCCGGCATTGCTTTACACATGGGGAGCTGCTAAGATGCAGCTCCCCATGTGGAAAGCAATCGGCTTTGGATATTGGAAGAGAGAGCAGGTTTCCTGCTCTCTCTTCCAATATCCAAAGCAAGCTTTACAATGACAGGACGGAGCCGCGAGGCTCCCGTCCTGTCATTGCAAACAGCAGTGTCCCGGGGTAGGCACCCCGGGACACTGCAGGAGCCGGCCCTGGGGGTGGCGGTCCCCAGGGCCATCAAGGGCTCCAGGAGCGGGGCCGCGCGCCCCCTCCCTACATCAGCACAGCCCCGGGAGGTGGTGGTCCCCGGGTCTTCGGGGTCCAAAACGGACCCCCATTTTCATTTTTCTTAGTGCCCCGGGAGGTGGTGGTCCCAGGGCGTGTGGGGCTGGAGCCCCCACACAGGTTTTTCAAATATAAAAAGAAGCCCCGGGAGGTGGTGGTCCTCGGGGCTGCGGGAGGGCTCAGAGCCCTCCCGCACCATTATCCATAAAGCCCCGGGGGTGGTGGTCCCCGGGCTTGGGGGCCCTTAGAGGCCCCCCACACATAAAATGAACCCCCCACCATGCCCTCGGGACTTGGCCCACCCGGGGCCAATCACTGATCGAAGCGGGAGACCGCGCTCGATTTTTTTTTTTTTTCGCAGGGTTCGCGCTCCTTGAGCGCATCCTGCCGATTTTTTAAAAAAAAAAATTTTTTGCCCAGGGGTCCTAGTGGGACCCCTGAGCAGACCTAGGGGTCAGGGTGTTTCTACCCTGCCCCCTTTGTGCGCTTACGCACTTAGTTTCTGTCCCTCGGTTCTACCGAGGATAAAATGGCTGCCAACACTTCCTGATTTGGAGTGTTGACAGCCAATTAACATAAAGCTCGTGCTCGGGAGGATCCGCGGCCCTAGATATACCTATCTTTTTTCTTTTGATTTTCTCAGCAACTACTGAACGGATTTACACCATTTAACAAAAGGGTTCTTTCTGAACCAAGAACTACCTCTTGCCAAATTTGGTGTAATTCCGTTCAGCAGTTCGGGCTGTAGCCGTGTCTAAAGTTTCCTATGGAAAATTGCATGGGGAAAACGTGTTTTGGGACCCCCTTTTTCTCGGCCCCCGCTTGACGAATCCCCCGAGACTTTCAGGGTAGGAGCGGACCGGAGCGGGCCACAAAGTTT
This sequence comes from Calotriton arnoldi, assembly GCA_963921515.1. Lineage (NCBI taxonomy): Eukaryota > Metazoa > Chordata > Amphibia > Caudata > Salamandridae > Calotriton > Calotriton arnoldi. Next base: position 1,068,335 of record CAWUFW010000795.1, read on the forward strand.
GAAAATTTTGCGAAGATACGTCAACCGGCAAGAGAGTTATTTCAAATAGAATGTCGCGGATTTCCTATGGATAATAGGTTGTAACTATAACTATCTACTGGCGACCGCCAGTAGATAATATATATATATATATATATATATATATATATATATATATATATCTGCACTGAAACAACCAAAGGTTAAAGTGACGATTCAATTAGGTGAAGATGTCAGTTAAAACATGCCATTTTAAAAGTACAAAAGCAATGAAATTCACCAGTTATCTCAAGTAATTAGAACCCTAAAGTAACAATAACTTGTGCCCCCACCATGCACAGTTTTCTCATCAATATTATCTTGTCAATGATGTCATAGAAGATGTCAGGAGTGGTGTAATATGTGGTGTAATTAGCAGGGCAGGGTAAAGGTGAGAGTTATAGTTACCTTGGAGAACAAGTAATAGTTACTTGAGATCTTGGGATCCTCAACCAATTTGTTGAAAAATTGGAAGAAAAACAATTTGGCACCAGGTGAGGTTCTTTTGGGACCCACCACCAGGCTTAGGGAGGTCAGGGTATCCCTAACCTGTCTCGTATGTATTTTTTTAAACTTTTTTCTCTGACTCAGGACTGACCTCTGAGTCCTATGATGGCTGCCACCACATAGTTGTTGATCTGGTGGCAGCCAATAAGATCTCACCATGACCCGGTTGCAGTAGTAAAATCGGCACATTGCTTCAGACCCATCGCTTTGCCTCTGGATGTCGATGCATCAGACAGCATATCACCAGCACTGCAGTTTGGTGAGGTCGACGCTTCCCCACGACTGCATGGCAGAATCCGGCGCATCGCTTGAAGCCTCTTGACTCCAGCACCCGTCTTCGGAATGGATACATCGCCTTTACTCCATGGAGAAGATCGACGCATGTCGCTGCTTGCAACCAGGAAAGGTGCTTTGTTCAGCGGGGCCTGCGTGGATCCTGTAGCCGGATGGTGCTTCATCACTTTTGGCCCGAACTTTGACTTTGCCCGGTCCAGTGCGACATTAACTAACCTTTTTAGGCTACTTGCTTCTAAGCACTTTATTACATTTATTTAGTCAAGATTCAATACCTCAACTTCTACACTTTGGTCCTATTTTACTCAGATAAATATTCTCTATTTTTCTAAACTATTGTGGAGTCTTTTTGTGGCATTTTCACTTTGTTATTGTTGCGTTATTGCACAAATACTTTACACATTGCCTTATAAGTTAAGCTCTGCCTGCTCTGTGCCAAGCTACCAGAGGGTGAGCACAGGATAATTTAGGTTGTGTTGTGACTTACCTTGACTAGAATTGTGGTCCCAACTTGGACAGGGTGCATACCTCTGCCAACTTGAGAGCCGATTTCTAACACACACTACTCATTCACATCAATCAAACTCAATCCACAATTCATTCTCTCAACAAATACTACATAACTCCACAAACACATCTATATACCCTTCTACATCTACTGCCACACAATGGTTGCTTTACTCTCATACAACCCACTACTCTGTGCTATACCACCATCAAACACACACATCACAAGTCAAAACCACGTTACAGATAGCTTTATTCCCCTCAAACACACCTTCCCTTTTCATACAAAAAACAGCTCCATCCTCTACTTGCTCCTAACTAATCCCATTCTAGCACTATTACTCTATATACTCAACCCTTTCTCATATCATCCTCCAACAACACCCCCTCCTTTTGTTACCAAAAACACACAACCAAATACCTCTCACACTCCACTATAAATACTCCCTCTTCATGCTACCAAATCAACTGCAAACACTTATAACCCCTGTTGACCTAGCCTCACACACCACATACACTCTCCCCAACACACATCACCACCTCATTTCCCCTTTACATACACTACCCACCACTACTAGAACCAAATCCTACACATCAACTCAGCTATACCAATATCAAATGACTACTCTACAAAAAACAAAGAACATCCACGTACAAATTCTTACTATGTTCTATCACAAAATACAAACCCCTACTCCCTCCCTCCTGCCACACAAATATTATACATCCTAAAACAACTTTGCACACAAATTTTCAAACATTTACAACACCAAACACGAACTCCTCCAATATACAACAATACTCAAACACTCACCTTTCATTCATTGCACATTTTAGAGCCTCAAAGAATGACCCAAGTGCTCTACTACAACCCCTCACACATACACCTTTAACATACACAAACATCATAAACAACACACTGCTGTTCACAACTTGGTTTCTCCTTGTCTATTACACAAAAAGACAACACCACAAAAATAACTGCACAGCCCACCACCTCACTCTCAACCACTATCGCCCCCACCTGCAAACTCCGACCCAACAAAATGTCTTCTAAGTCTGTTGGACGAGGATAACGATATAGGCAAACACTATTGCTATTCCGATACAGTTAACAAAATCACCAATAATTCGGCTACTACTAGCCCAATGGATACCACTTGCTCCTCCAGAAATCAATTTCGCACAACCAAAAGACAATCTCTATACTGCCTACTAATAAATGCATGATCCCTTTCTAAAACCAGACACCCCATCTAATACCTACTCACAGACACACATCCTGACTTGTTCTTCATAACCAAATCATGGTTGGGGACTGACATGGCTCCAATATTGCACAAAGCTGCTCTTCCAGGCTATCAAACTTTCACACATATTCGCATAGGCAAAAGAGGAAGTGGATTAGCTGTTTCATTCAAAGTAACAATAAATCTCACCAAAGCTGGTGACGTTCCCATACAAGGTTGTTAGGCCTTCATCACCTGATGCCTCCCTACACCAACGTTTTCCTGTAACTTCCTCCATCTTTAAAAAACCACCACTGAGCAATGGAACATTCCCAAGCACATTTCTAGATACAGTTGCAAACCTTCAGACACTAGACTCCAACCTATGCATCCTTGATGAGCTAAATATATGGTTTGATAAACCTAATATGCCCATTCCAGAACTATCATGACTAAGTTAGTCACACTGAACCTATATCAGATCATCCCCAAACCCACACACATCACTGGACACATCCTAAATGTCATCTTTGTCAATCCAGAATAAGCCACTTTCCAAAGGATTACTCAGATGGGCAGAGCACCACCTGGTGGCTTTCCAGCACAAAACACCACAACTCTCCATACCTAAAGCCACCTTACCAGCAAGCACATATAGACCTTGGAACAAACTGAATTTTGAGGACCTAGAAACACAACTAACATCCAACACAGATCTGGATACAATATATTCTGTTTGAAAACTCTATGAGTGGCCATGGAAGTTTTGACATCCTAATTCCACTAAAAACAACAAAACATGCAAAAAGAAAATGAGCACCTTAGATGAGTGCAGAACTAAAAAAGATAGACCAACAAATTGCAAAGCTGTAATGCACCTCGCTAAAAATAAACAACACTCAAGACGAACTTCTCCTACACAAACACAACAGAATATACAAGTCATCTATCAAAAAAGCTAAAAATTAAAAAAAGCTACCATTCAAACAGGATTAAGAATACAAAATGTACAAATAAAGAATTTTATAAAATTCTCTCTAAATTTCATAAACCTAAATGTATGGAAAGAAATGATCCAATTTCCCAAGATTTGTATGACAAACTGGCAAATTACTACATAACCAAAGCAGACATGTTGGATTCCTATTTAAACCAAAAGAAAACCACCAGCACCAGCTCTTTTCCAGCAATCCCAGCCTCTGCATTCCTTCAAACAACTATCAGAAACCAAATTTATGGATCTTGTCAAATACAAGCAGGCCAGCCGGCTGCCTCTCTTACCTTTGGCCACCAAAAGTCTTCAAGAACATCCTTTTAACAACCTCTCCAGCCACCCTAGTCAGAACAATCATTAATTATTCCTTGACAACAAGAGTTTTTCCCCGAAGAATTAAAAAAAACATACATATGCCCATTACTAAAGAAAACAAACCTGGACCCTCAAGACCCGAACAACTACAGACCTCTTGCAAAGGGATCATTCCCCAGCAAACTAATAGCAAGAGCAGCATTCACCCAGATTTCTCAATTCATTGAAGATAACTCCATATTTTCCAACTACCAATCAGGATTCCATCCAGGAAGAGGCACAGAATCTGCCCTAATCGCCATCTGGGATGACCTTAAAAACACAGTAGATCACAACAGGGTCACTACACTGCTACTCTTGGACCTTTCAGCTGTCTTCAACAAAGTTGATCATGACATTCTAATCCAAAGACTCTGTGAAGCTGGCATAGTGGGGACTGCTCTTGAATGGATCACATCCTCCCTTCAAAACAGACCAAATGACACCCATATCCCTCCTTTCTCATCTAAATCCTATATCATAAAAGCAGGGGTCCCTCAAGTCTCTATCATCTCACCCATCCTTTTCAACATCTACATAAAGTTATTACCGGCAATGATCAGTGAATTTCAGCTCACCGGCTATAACTATGCAGATGACACACAAATACCACTTAAACTGGAATGCCCCAAAGACATTGGAAACTCAAAAATCTTCAGGTGCCTCCGAGCCATTGATCACTAGATAATATGGAGCCATCTCAAATTGAATGAGTCCAAAACTGAAATACTCACCTGTGGCATCCGGAAGATTTATGACCCACTCTCCACCTGGCCTAACGATCTGGGAGTACCCACTAAAGTATCCAAGGAGTAAGAAACCTTGGAATTAACATGAACTTTAAGCTATCATTGAATTCCCAAGTGGAGAAGTTAGCAAGATCAAGCTTCATTAGTATGAAAGCTCTGAGACGCATCTTCCCTCACCTAGGATTTCCACACAAGGTCCAAGCTACTATCTCTCTTGTCCAGCCGCAGTCCATGCAGGTAACAGCGGTGGGGCGGTGGGGCCGGGTAAGGGGGGATTTCGAGATACGATGCAGAGGGAAAATTAAATAAATAATTAATTTTCCCTCAGCATCGTCCCTCGAAATCCCCCCTTACCCGGCCCCACCGCTGTTACCTGCACGGACCGCGGCTGCTCTTGTCTAAGCTTGATTACATCAATGGCCTCTACCATGGATCACCTCTACCAACTGTTAAAAGACCACAACAAATTCAAAACTTCACTGCAAGACTAATCCTACATATAAAACCAGGCGCCCATATCTTTCGTGCCTTAAGGGCCCTTTATTGGTTACTGGTGGCCAGAAGATCCACCTTCAAGCTGCTTTAAATCACCCATAAATCAATACATGGAACAAGACCACTTTTTATCAGAGGAAGAAAATAAGAAAATGCATACAACAAAAAGACCTCTGCTCTAGGTTGGCGCCCCGCCACAAAATACCAGCATACAAGAAAAAAACATGAGTGAAACATCTTTCTCTGTTCAAGCAGCCAAACCCAAACTATGCAATTCATTACCCCCCAAAAATATGGTCCCCAGATAACCATGTTATCTTCAGAAGATTACTCAAGAGCTGGCATTCTCCCTACATGACCACCATATTTAAACTATAACTGTACAGCATTAGTATGCACAAGTGTGCATATATGTGTGTTTGTAAAGATGCATACTTTGATTGTGTGTATGTGTTCAGATATGTGCATTTCTTTGTGCACATACATATATTACTCATTCATAAATACATAAATATACTTTCTTATATTTATGCTTAACAAATGTACAAATGTATATATTACTTATGGTTCAAATACATACTTATACTATGTTTAACTTGTAGACAGGTCATTACATAAATAGCATATAAGTATTTAGCTACATGCTGATGAGTCTCTATGTAATATAGTCACACAAATCACAATATATGAACATGATTATACAGAAAGTATGTGTAAATGTTAACCATTCAATACAATTATTACTTAAGAATATCATAAATACATAAATCATAACATTAAATAAGAAAATAAAATACTACTAATGCATTATTGGAAAATAACAAACAAACTAAAATAATATGAGTATGTTTCTCTCTATATATATTTTTATCCTTACTAGAGGAATGGAAAAAGGAAATACATACATTTAAAAAACAGAAACTATCAAAGAAATTATTTAAAATTATATCCATATATAAGTAGATGAATACATTAATAACAAGCATTTGCAATGCAATCGGTCTCGCCTTTGGGACCTTATAAGTATTTATCCATGCTGCCATAGACTGAATACAGCATTTCTAACGGACAGTGTCTACAAAATGCACCAATAAAAAGGAAGGGAACACTGCAAGATCATTTCAAGTGGCCTGAAAGACAGATGACTACCTATGCTTTGACGGACTGAAAAGGCAAACCAGAATTCCTAAGAGTGAGAGACCTTTCTGATCGTAGCAAATCCTCTCGAATGGCCAGATGAATTGAACGGTGACTCTTTATAGGAGCCTTTCCAAGCCGTCTAATGTATTGGAACTACCCTCCTCCCCATGAAAGAAAGGACAGGGGTCCTTCGCATACAGTTTCATCACAGCTGATCAGTTGGACATTGGGGCAAACAGCTAACAACCTTAATGGACGTGACAACGAAGGAAAATAATCATTCACACGGAGAGAGTGCACATGTATCCAGACATAGAAGGATTGTTAGTGAAGCAAAATCCACTGCTTTAACCCCTGAGGCCCAAAACCTGATTTTAAATCATAAAAAGCATTTGCGACATTCATGGCACTCCTTAGTTTGTTAAATTTTATAAATACCTAGAGGCGAAACAATAGCTGAGCGCAGACCTATACAAATAATCAGTAACATAACATAACACATGACATAACTTTAAATGGAACTGTAGTGACACGCTAGATGTATTGACTCTGTACTGTTGTTACCTGTGCTGCTTGCATTCTCATTGTTATTAAAATCTCCTTAATCAAACAGTTTACAAGAAACATTTCACACTACTTCACAAACAAAATATGGTAATGTGACACCGGGGTAACCCGTCTAAATACCTGCTCCTCAGCTTCGAGGGTACAGCCTTTAAAGATAGGATCGCATCCCATATAACACGCCTGGTTGCATTCAAGCACGGATTAATATATTCATTAGGTTTTTTAACCATAAGTGAGCAAGTTTTCACCGCTTGTGTAACACCCGGGTTTGTGTTGTTTCTTAAGTGCTCCCAGCTTTAGTGAAACGGTAATGTGGAGTCAGAGAGATAACCTTACTCGCCTGCCGAGGATCACACATCGGGGGTCGCGATGGGGAAGTATGCATTAGAAATAAAGTCAGAATACGTGTTTCTGTTGGTGGAGAGCGGCCTACCCGACTCTTCCTACAAAACAACCGAAAACATGCCAAGCCAACATTTTAAACAAAAAGCGGTGCAGCTGCACAGTGATAGAAGCGCTGCAGTCCCAGCAGCGCTCCTCCAGTGAGGATGAGGGTAGCTAAGGGCAGAGGGGATACACTTGGACAGCGGTTACCTGTCCTCGTTCTTTCCTTTGTTTCTTCCCCATGCTTTCGCCGCTGTTGGTGCTTTGTGCCCGTGACAGGCTGGAGAACAGACTGTCAACAGCCATAGCTGTGGGGACACAGGTTCCAAACAAATGGAAATGTGCAGTGATGTATATAACGTGACAGGGTACAGGCCGGGTGTCTCAATTCCTTTGAAAGCACCACTGTTAAATTAAATGGGCAGCCAGGTTCGAGTCTCGGCATCGGCTCAAAAACATATGAATTGGGCAAATCACCTAATCGCCCTGAAAGAAAATCATGTTATGCACTCCAATACCTTCCAGGTCAAGTTCACGATAGAGAGGAAAGAATTTTACACACTTAATTTAAGTTATTTATCACTGTGTTTTTGTGACGGGAATCCATGTAAGCTGACGCCACAGACAGCTGTTCAACAAGCCCAATCCTACTAATAAAAAGCCCAAATTAAGAAATTGCCTCGCGTGTAACGCGAAAATTAAACCATTACTCCAGAGCAAATAAATTCGCATTGCGAGTCGCCGATTTATATTTCTGCCTTACTAAATGCAGCATCCAGCCTGCAATACACCACCGCGCCCACCGCCTATTTTTACCACATTTTTTGACGCGATGCAACTGCTCCAATTCTGGACTGCGGGGGGGGAGGGGGAGCGAGAAGGCACCCGACTGCAGGGGGGGGGAGACATTGCCTCGCGCAGAACGCGAAAATGAAACCATTACTCCAGAGCACTGCGAGCCGCCGATAAATTTCTTCCTTACTAAACACAGCATCCAGCCTGCAATACACCACAACGCCCACCGCCCATTTTTACCACAATTCTCGACGCGATGCAAGTGCTCGTTTTAACCTGCGGGTGGGCGGGCGTTAATAAGGCACGAACAATGGAAGTGGGGGGGGGCGGGAGGAATGCTCGGACAGCGGGAGGGGTGGCACGGAAACAAAGTAGTGCTCAGCAAACATGCAGTAAAGGGGCCAATAGCCGTGGAAGGAGACATGGCCGTCATAAGGCGGGACTAGCAGTGTCTAAACCAATCAGAATGCAGCATTTATACAGGACAAAGCCACAAGCCAATGAAAAAGTGGGTGGGGGAGTGGGCGGGGCTTCCCTCACCTATAGTGTATACTGCATGCCTCGCAAAGCGAGCAGCGCATGCGCTGCGCCGCTAGGCGAGACCTAAAAAATGAAGATGATGAGTGAATGCATATGGGTTTATTTTCCTTTAATAACACAACTATCACTATGTTTAAATATGATTATAGTAGTTGTATTTATATGTCCCTCGATACTGAAATATTGGGGGACACATATACATTTGAGTAAGTAAAATAAAAAGTATAACAAAGAAAAATAATTACTGCAAAAATGGAAAGCCTGAGTTTGTGAAAATGTATCCATGTATGTACATATGGGTCTCGACCTGGTACATTTTAAATCTCCTGCTTATTTTGTATATGTGTATCATGTTAAAATCTCTATATATGTATACCTATTAGGTGTGTTTTTTTGTAATCTACATAATTATATATTTTCCTCCCACTGCAGAGAAAAAAACTAATCTCGCCAAACCATTACTCTATAACGCATCCTATTCCTCTTTCAAAATATCCCCTACCTCCACTCTTTGACCCATCCCAAACTTCTTTTACTACTCTGAACTCCAAAACGATCCTTTCCAAAGTATTCCCTCCTCTCGCCATCTTTTTTCCTATTCATCCACTAACAGGCTCTCTGACTCATTCCAAACCTTTTTTAGTACTATGAACTCCCAAATAACCCTTTCTAAACTCTTCCCTTCTCTATCCATTCTTTATTCTATTCATCCAACTAATAGGCTTACATACATGTCCACCACTACCACCACTCCCAATAACAACTTATATTTCCCTCTACTAATCCACCTTAGCTCCCGAAGTAGCATGCTACTCGTCGAAAGCATTACAATGCCTCATCAGGGGTAGTAAGTGCAATGTAAATACAATTGCAATTGCTTGCAGGAAGCGGAGCATTCATCTGTTTCTCTGCCCATTGTCAAGCAAGCAGGGAAACAGCCGAATTGCTTTCGGACACAGGGAGCTGCATGTTTAACAGCTCCCTGTATCTGAAAGCAATGCCGGCTCCCGCAGGAGACGGGTAGCCGGCAGTGACCACGGGGGCATTTAGGCTCCCCCAAGGTCCCAGTGGAGACTGGGTGCCCTGGGGGCACCCAGTACTAATGGGCAGGCCTTGGGGGATAGGGTCCCTGGGTCGAGGGAGGCCACGCAGCCCTCCTCCTCTATTACAAATAGCCCGGGCCTTGGGGGATGGGGTCCCCAGGGGCGAAATCAGCCAAGGGAGGGAAGCCACATGGCCCCCTTTCCCCAATAAAAATGTTTAAAAATTTAAACAGGTCAGCCCAGGGGAAGTTGCTGGAGGCCCCGCCCCCTTCATCAACCACTCTGCAAAGGGGCCTCCTGGCGCACAACTTGGGGGATGAATTCCCCTTGGATGCTGAGGGTCCTTGGGGGCCAAGAACCCCTCCCCAGAGGTCTTTGAAGGCCCCACCCCCTTTGTCCACCACTCTGCAAACATGACCACAAGTTAAAAAAAACTGAGAAATTCACTTAAAAAGCCAAAGGTTACAGGATGTTATAGTTAGGAAACAGAATTTAAAAAATCCTTAGAAATTCACTCAAAAAAACAAAGGTTACAGGAACGTTATAGCTAGGAAATAGAATTGAAAAAACCTTAGAAATTCAGTAAAAAAAAAAGGTTACAGTGACGTTATAGTTAGGCTCAGATGTCACTTGTACAAAACCATAGAAATCCAGCAGTTATAATTACCTGAGCTAACTATAACTTACACCCCCGCAATGCACTGCTTTTGACCTCACATATCACATCACTCATGACATGGTCAGTAGCATCACTGATGTGATGACTGATGACATCATTTACAGAACCACTCACACACCCACTCGCACTCCATACAATCTCTCATAAGCCCACTCAGACAACCACACAACCAGTCACATACCCATTCACAGACCCATACAAGTACTCATCCATCCACTTACTCTCCATAGAGCCACTCACACACCCACTCACTCACTCATACAGCCACTCACTCAACCACTCACCCATACAGCAACTCACACAGCCACACACTGAACCATACAGCTGCTACACACCCACTTATTCACCTATACAGCCTCTCACTCACCCATACAACCAATCACACAATCTCTCACACACCTACGCAACAACTTACATACCCATTCACACATCCTTACAAGTACTCACACATCTGCTCACTCACCCATCCAGCCATTCAGACAGACACATACTCTCCAATACAGCCACTCACACACCAACTCACTTAACCAAACCCCCACTCAAAGAGCCACTCACTCACCCATACAGCACACTTATACACCCAGTCACTCACTCATACAGCCATTCAGTCACCCACTCACTCACCCATACAGTCACTCACACCACCACTCACCCACCCATACAGCCACTGACACACCCACTCACTCACCAATAGAGCCACTCACACAGCAACTCATTCACCCACACAGCTATTCACACACCCACTTATACACCCATACAGACACTCCCACACCCATATAGCCACTCAGACACCCACTCACACACAGATGCACATAGCCACGCACATATTATATGTTAAAAGTAGTATCACTCATTAGTAGCACACCTAATATACAAATTAAACTTTTGCAGTAGATGAGTACATATGTTAACACTCACAAATTCTTAGAAAACACTTACAATCCTTGGATGGTGTCATCAGTGATGTCATTTGAGATGTCATCAGTGATGTCATGAGTGATGTCACTGACCATGTCATGAGTGATGTAATATGTGAGGTCATAAGCAGTACATTGCAGGGGCATACGTTATGACACCTGATGACATCACTGATGACATCTCAAATGACATCACTGATGACATCATCCACAGAATCGTTCACACACCCACTCCCACCCCATAAACCTCTCCTACACCCACTCCTAGACAACCACTGATATACCAATTCACAGACCCATACAAACACTGACACACCTACTCACTGATCCGTACAGCCACTCACACATCAAGTTACCCTTACAGCCATTAACATAATCACTAACTCATATATACAGCCACTCATGCACCTACTCACTTACCAATACACCCAGTCACACATCCCCTCATAGAGACATAGAGACACTTACACAACCACTCATACATCCATACAGCCACTCACACATTGTCAGTCACCTATACAGCTACTCACACACCTACTCTCTCACCCATACAGTCACTCACATAGCCACTCACTTACTTATACATATGCTAACACATGTACTCACTCTCCTATGTCACTGAAACAAGCACGTACTCTCCCATACAACCTCTCTCAAAATCATTTACCAACCCATACAACCACTCACACACCCATACACCCACTAACATACCCACTCACTCACCAATACACCAACTAACACACCCATTCATGCACCCATACAGCCACTCATGTACCTTGTCACTCACCCATGCAGACACTTATGTGCCTGCTTAATCACCAATTCAGTCTGTCATGCACCCTCTCATTCACCTTTTTCAGCCACTGACACGCTCGCACACTCACGCATACAGGCACTGATTTACCCTCTCATTTACCATTACAGCCACTTACACACATTCTCACCCATACAAAAACTCACACAGCCACTCACTTACTTATACACCCACTGACACTTCCATTTGCTCACCCATACAAAAATTCACACACACACTCACTTATGTATACAGTCTCTTATATACCCACTCACTCATCCATACAAGCACTCCCATAGGCAGTTACGTTAGTATATATATTTAACACTCAGTAACTTTTACAAAGCCCTCCCAATCATTGGATGATGTCATCAGTGATGTCATCAGTGATGTCATTTGAGATGTCATCAGTTTTGCAGTAGCTGAGTACATATGTTTAACACTCACAAATTCTTGGAAAACACTTACACTCCTTGAATGGTGATGTAATATGTCAGGTCATAAGCAGAGCATTTTGGGTGCGTAAGTTATAGTTAGCCCAGCTAATCATAACTGCTGAAATTCTCTGGTTTTGTACGAGTGAAATGTCAGCCTAGCTATAACATCCCTATGACCTTTGTTTTTTTCAGTGAATTTGTAATTTTTTTTATATTCTATTTTCTAACTCTAACGTCCCTGTAACCTTTGGTTTTTCAGCAAATTTCTATAGTTCTTTGAATTAAGATTTTATTAGTATAACAGTGTTCTAACCTTTGTTTTTTTTTACTATTTACTAAGTATAAAGTCTCTCTACTTTTTTTGAAAATCAGTTTTTCTGACTGTATGGTTTTTTTGTTGCGATCACATGATAGCAACGAACTTGCGGATCCGAACCTCGGATTCGGCGAAATGCTAAACAATTTTTATAGGGGTATGGGAACTTTATAATTACATTATATTATCAGGTTGGAGATATTTGAAACTTTTTTAATATTTCTTTTGAATTTCCTGCTCAAATGAGCTGTTTTATTATTACCCGAATACGAGGATTTGCTGCAGAATCCATGGAGCCGATCAATAATAAAAAACGAACCTTCATTTTCTTTGATTTCTCTTGAACCACACCCAAATTTTGGTAAAACCACACCTAAAATAGTCACTTTCATCTTGACTGTTAGTGAAGAAAGATTGAAAGCTGATTGGTGCCTTCTATTATGGCAGAAGCAAATATATCACCTGCTGTAGCTCCAGAAGAGGAAGAAGGAATAGTGGAAGAAGAAGTTTCTTCCAGCCGGAAGGAAAGTGATGTCTGGTTCTGGTTCCTTGTGCCTTCTGGAGAAAAGAAAGCCACAGCCAGGTATGTGGAATGTAAGTTGTGTGAGAAGCAGCTTTCAAGAGGTACCATGAAAAAGTATAGTTATAGCACATCCTTGATGTGGAAGCACATCAAGGGTAATCACAAATTTGCCTATCTTAAAAAGCTGAAGGAGAAAGCATCTTGTAGTGACACAGGAGCATCGTCGTCTACATCCAACCAACCTTCAGGAAATATCAGTATTGCACCAACTTGTACAGAATTCAAAGACATAGTTGTTCACTGTTCCAAATGTCAAGAACTTGTTTTAAAACATAATGATGACATTATCACCATTTTCGAAAAGGTGAAGCAGCATCAATCTTAATTTCTTTTTGTTTGCTTTCTATCATTACAAAAACACAAGGATATGTGCTAATGTTACATTTGTTAAGCACAGTGGAAGTTCCTCAAGTGACAAAGAATGATGAAGATGTACCATCATCCAACCATCTGTGAACTTTAAACAGCAGTTGGCCCAAGATGTCATTTGGAAATCTGAGGATATTACTTTCTTTTTTAAGAAATACAACAGAGATGTTTGGTAATTTTTGTACCTTTTTTACTGTTTTAAAACAGTTGGGTTTCTTTCATATGCAACAGAATTTTACTCTCTGCACGTTTACTATCGTAAATAGAGTATTTTTTCTGCAAAATAAAAAAAAACACCACAACTTCCTTAAAGTGCTGTGTAAATGCTGTTATTATTTTATAGCTGTATGAGTGTTTTAATAAGTGCGTGTGTGGGTGTCTTACTACATATGTTACTATCTATCTGAGTGTGTTAAAGTATGAATAAATATGTGCATAGATGTGCCAGTGTATATGTTAATGTGTGCCTACATGTAGAAATATATATACGTTAGTGTATGCTTTGGTGTATTGCTATATGAATAATTTTATACCTGGGTGTCTCATTGTATGCATCTGTTTGTGACTGGGTATGTCAGTGTTTAAATATGTGTGTGTTGATGTGTCAGATATGTGTTACTGCGTGTTTGGATTTGTCCCTGCAGACAAAAGTGTGTACATGGGTGTGTCAGTCTGCCTGTCAGTGTATCTCTCGTGTAACTCTGTATGCATTACTGTGTTTCTTTCGGTCTGTCAGTGAATGAATGACGTGTGTATAGGTGTGTCAGTGTATATGTCAGTGTGTGGCTGGATGTATCAGTGTATCCGTACATGTGTGCCTTGCTATGTCAGTGAGTCAATCAGTGTGTTAATATGTGTGCCAGTGTATGTATCACTGTGTGTCTACCTGTGTCACTGTGTTTGTGGGTGTGCCCCTACTTGTGTTAATGTACATGTAAGTGTATGTTTGGGTCTGTTAGTACATGAATAAGTTTATGCCCCACTGTGACACTGAATGCATCAGTGTGTGTTTCGGTCTCTTACTGAATGAATGACTGCCTATCAGTTTACATGTGAGTGTCTGTCTGGGTGTGTCAGTGTATATGTATGTGTGTGGCTGCCTATCTCAGTCTATCAATTAGTGTGTTAGTGGGTGTGTCAGTCTATGTATCACTGTGTGCTTAGCTCTGTCAGTGTTTGTCTAGATGTCTCCCTCCTTGTGTCAGAGTATGTCTAAGTGTATGTTTGGGTCTGTCACTACATTAATGACTGTATGCCGGGGTGTGTCAGTGTATGTCACAGAGTATACTTGTGTGTTTTTAAGTATGCATCAGTGAGTCTCTGGGTGTGTCAGTGTATGCGTCTGTGGGTTCATGGGTTTGTCAGTGTATGTATCAATGTGTAATGTGTAATGATTGAGTTAGTCTATAAATCCATCAGTGTGTGGAGGGGTATATTAGTATATCTATTAGTGTGTCATGGGGTGCTTGAGTCTATGTATGAGTAAGTAAGTGAGCAGGTCAGTTAATGCATGAGTGTGCGTGACTGTGTCAGTGTATGTATCACTCGCTCCTAGGGTATGTGGGAGTGTGAATGAATGAGTGAGAGTATGTGTTACTGAATGGATTGGTGTGTTTATGGTTGTATTAGTGTATGTATGACTGAGTCCTAGAGTGTCTCACTGTGTATGAGTGAGTTGGTGAATATGTGAGTGAATGCATCAGTGTGCATCTGGTTGTGTTAGTGTATGCTTCAATCAGTACTTGGGTGTGTTAGTGTATACATCAATGTTTAGCTGGTTGTGTCAGCATATACATCAGTGTGTACCTGGAAAGGATAAACTTAAATTTTTGGAAAAATACATTATAAGAAGGTCAAAGCAGTGACAATCATGAAAAAGATAGAAAACAATGCATTAGATAGACTTAAAAAATAGGTAACAAACAAGTAACAGTGGCACCAAATATAAATAGAACAACAAATTTATTTGAACAAACCAATTTAACAACATTAATAATTTACATATAACTATTATAACTATTTCAACTGTACACAAATGTATATAGATATAGATTTTATAACTATTATAACTTTAACTATTTTAACATATTTAAAACTTTTTTAATGTGCGGCCGAACTCATGGAGTCACTTAATAATAAAACTAAAAGCTTAATTTCTATTGGTTCTGGTTTAAAGACACACAAATTCTGAGAAAACCACACCAAAAACAGTCGATTTGATCCTGTGGAACAGTTTTATTGTACCTTCTGGAGAAAAGAAAGCCAGTGCCAGAAACGTTGAATATAAGCTGTGTGGAAAACAGCTTTGCAGAGCTAGTATGGAAAAGTACAATAAGAGCACAATCTCAATGTCCAAGGACATCAAGAGCAACTATGAATGTGCATTTTTAAGAATGGTGAAGGAGAAAGCAACATCTTCTATTGACATTAGGGTATCATCATGTACGCCCAACCAACCTTCTGCAAATACCACCATTGCAACAACTTGTGCAGAGTTTAAAGCGATGCTTATTCACTGTTCCAAATGCTAAAAACTTGTTTTGAAAGAAAATGTTGACCATATCACCATATTGGAGAAGGTGAAGGGACACTGTTGTTAATTCCTTTTTGTTACTTGTGTTTTGTTGTAAAAACACAACCACATGTGGTAATGTTACAGTTGTTAAAGACACCAGAAGTTCCTCAAGTGACGTAGAAACAGGAAGAAGTACCATCAGCCAACCATCTCTGAAAATTAAAATTCATCAGCCAGCATTGATGTTTAAATAGTGGTTCTCCCAAGACGTCATTTGAAAATATAATGACATTTTTTCTTCTTGGAGAAATAGAAGACTCTCTTTTGTTAATTTTTCAACTTTTTTGTTACTCTGATTTCTTAGAACATTTCCTACTTTGTGAAACACATATTCCTTCCTTTTTTCCAATTGATGTGCAAATTCCACTTTTAGATAAGAGTGTACTCTCATTCTGCATTTTAAAACATATCGTTTTGAGAAATTGCTGAGTACTCTTACCAGCTTCTCTTTTTTTCCTCTGCACATTCTCCACCTTATTTTGTTTGTCTTTCTCACTTTGAAGTTGGTAATACTGTTTCCTCTGTTTCTTTCTTTTTTGTATTTTGTCAGGCATTGTAGCTGTCCTTCTTTTTCAAAACTGTATACTTGGAAAAGTAATAAACAGCACATTAAGGTCCAAATTAAATCATCTAATTATTAATTCACTAAGGTGCTCATTACGATGTCGGACGGAAATCCTCCACCCGACAGCCGGAATCTTCACGACCGTGTCGGAGCCCTTCCTACAGACTCGGTCGGTTTACAGTCTGACTCCCCGATTACGATGTTCGCAGTCCGAACGTAAACCGGCCGATCATTCCGACTTGGTTCCGCTCGACTCGTGGAGAATTCCTGTCGGTCGGAGCCACACCATAACCCCCTATGGAAGGCGTTTAAGCCGTCGGGATTACGATGTTAGTTTCAAACAGCCTTTCCGCGTTGGTCTGTCTGACACGAAAAAGCTGTCAGAAAGTGACTTTGGGGGCCTTTAGCAGGGCCCCTTTGCCCTGCAGCCTATGGCTGGTGGCAAAGGGGGTACCTAAGGTACCCCCCTGTAAAACCCTGCACTGTGTGGCAGGCACCATGGGGTGTCTGCCACAGGGTGCAGGGTTTTGCACACACACCCCATTTCCCCATAGGAGCCTGGGTTACGACTGGTTCTGGGGCGTAACACGAACTCCCATAGAAAACAATGGGAATCCGACCGAACAGTGTTCGGTCGCATCACAATCTAGTGGTTGGCACCGCCGACCGCAAGTCGGTCATTCCCAAATCCGATATGGTGTTGGGCCGAGGCTTTCCGCCCGACATCGTAATGAGCCCCTAAGTAACTACTTTATCAATAAATCAATAAAACATTATAAGAGAGGAGGTGAGAGCCTGTGTATAGGTATGTGAATGGGTTTAACAGTATCTGTAGCGATATCTCAGACGTTGTGAGAGTATCTCCATAGGTATATAAATGGTTGTGACAGTGTCTGTATAGCTATGTGTGGTGAGCAAAAGAATGATGGATTTAACCCAGATCCTTGTGACTGGGGGTGAATGTTTGCATTGTCCAGCATTCCGTCCATCAATTGTTTCTTTTGCATTTGTCGCCCTAAGTGGGAAGGGTATGCCCAGACGTGGGTCCCGTGCTCACTACACCACTGGATTCAAGCTAGCCTGGCTGAAGAAGGGTGATGCCCTGAAACCGGTCCCAGGATGCTTGTTTCCGGTCCAGGGAGGACCTGGCTTGGCAGTTCGGGCTGGACTGTTCCCACAAGGAACAGGGTCAAGACTGATTTGCATATGGCTGGGTCCAAACTGGGGTGGTGTGGTGAGCAAAAGAATGATGGATTTAACCCAGATCCTTGTGATTGGGGGTGAATGTTTGCATTGTCCAGCATTCCGTCCATCAATTGTTTCTTTTGCAGCTATGTGAGCGGGTCTCATAGTCTATGAATGAATATGTGAGAGGATGTAAAAACCTGTGTGTGGGTATGTAAATGGATATAAGGGGCTCTATGTGGGTATATCAGAGTATGTGAGAGTCTCTGAATGGCTATGTAAATTGTTGTAACACTGTCTGTATAGCTGTGTAACAGGGTGTGAAAGTCCATCTATGAATATGTAACAGGGTGTGGGAATCTCTGTATGGATATGTGAATAGGTATAAGAGTGTCTACATGGGTATGTGAGAGGATGTAAGAGTCTCTATATGGGTATGGGAGAGGGTGTGAGAGTCTCTACATGGGTACGTGAATAGGTCTGAGACTGTCTGCATATGTGGAAAGAAGAAGGTCTCAATACATATGTGGCAATCTGTAACAGTGTACATACAAGTATGTAATAGGGTGTGACAATCTCTCTATGTGTATGCGACATGATGTCAGAGTCTGTGTGACAGTATGTGAATGGTTACAAACTGTCACTATGAATATCTGTCAGGGTGAAAGAGTATTTGTGTGAGTATGGGAATAGATGTTATACTGTCTGTATACGTATGTGAATGGGAATAAAAAACATTCTCAATATGTATGTGTAAGGGTATGAGAGACTCTGTACGGGTATGGGAGAGTGTGGGAGAGTATCTGTATGAACATGTGAATGGGTGTTACACTGTCTGTATAAGTATGTGAATGGGAATAAAACAGGTCTAAATAAGTATGTGAAAGAGTTTCAGAGTCTGTATGTAGCTATGTGAATGGTATAAAGGTTTCTGTATGGATACTTAGAGGGTGTGAGAGTATCTGTATAGGTATATCAATGGGTATAAGGGTGCCTGTAGGGGTATGAACAGGGTCTCACAGTGTATGTATGCATATGTGAGAGGGTTTGACAGTCTGTGTATGGGTTTGTCAATGGACATAAAGCTCTGTACTTCTTTTGCAAAAATATGTGAGAGTCTATGTTTACATATAAGGATGATTATGACACTATCTGTCTGGGTATGTGACAGGCTATGACAGTTTATTTAAGGGTGTGTGAAAGGTTATGACACTACCTTTGTGTGTATGTGAAAGGCTGTGACAGTCTGTGTATGGGTGTCTGACAGAGTGTGACAGTCTGTCTACAGATATGTGACAGGATGTCAGAGTCACTGTATCAGTATGTGAATAGGTATTACACTACTGTATTGGTAAGTGAGAGAGTGTAAGATTCTCTCTATGACTATGTCAATAAGTGTTACACTCTGTATAAGTACATGAATCGAAATAAAGGAGATCTATATGATTATCTAAAAGGATGTCAGAGTCTAAGTATAGCTATATAAATATATATAACGCTGTATGTATGAATATGTGAGAGAGCGTGAAGCCATATAAATATGTATAATGCGGTATGTATGAATACGTAAGAGAGTGTGAGAGTATCTCTATAGGTATGTGAATAGTTGTGACAGTGTCTGTATAGATACGTGACAGGGTCTGACAGTCTATGACTGGATATCTGAGAGGGAGTAAGAGCCTGTGTATACATATGCAAATGGATATAAGTATCTGTATATGAGAGTATGTACCAGGGTGTATAAATCTCTGTATGCATATCTCAATGGCTATAAGGGTCTCTACATCAGTATGTGAGAGGATATAAGAGTCTCTTTATGGATATGTGACAGGATGTCTAAGTCACTGTATCAATATGTGAATGGGTATTACAGTATCTCTATAAGGTATGTGAGAGGGTGCAAGAGTCTCTCTATCAGTATGTAAATGGGTGTCACAGTCTCTAGAACTGTTTCTGTAAGCATAAAAGAACTTTTATGAATATTTGAAAAGAGTGTAACATTCTAACTATAGGTATGTTAATGTGTATAAGGGTGTATGTATATTTATGTAAGAGGGTGTGAAAGTATCTCTATATGTATGTGAATGGGTGTGACAGTGTCTGTATAGATATGTGAAAAGATCTGACAGTCTGTGAATGGCTATGTGAGAGGGTGTCAGACCCTATGTATACGTATGTAAATAGATATACAGGTTTCTACATGGGCAGCTCAGAGTGTATGAGAGTCTGTGTTAGGCTATATGAATGGATGTCATACTCTCTGTATGGCTATGTGAGAGGGTGTGAAGGTCTATGTATGTGTGTGAATCCGGGTGTGTGAACCTCTGTATGCACATGTCAATGGGTATGTAGCTTGTCCACATGGGTATGTGAGAGGATGTAGGAGTCTCTATATGGGTATGTGAGAGACTGTGACAGTCTGTGTATGGGTATGTGAGAGGATGTGAGAGTCTCAGTATGGGTATGTGAATGGCTATAAGGGTATCTACATGGGTATGTGAGAGGATGTGAGCATCATTTTATGGGTATATGAGAGGGTGTGACTCTGTATGGGTATGTAAATAGGTGTCAAACTGCATAGGTAAGTGGATGGGAATAAAGGTAGTCTGAATGGATTTGGGAGAGGGTGTAACAGTACATGTATGGGTATGTGAGAGTCTCTGCTTGGGTATATGAAAAGATGTTACAGTCTCTCTATCAGTATGAGAATGGGTATAACAGTGTCTGTATAAGCATGTGAATTAGAATAAAGGAGGTCTAAATTAGTAAGGAAAGCATGCACACGTCAGCTTACTTCTGACTATCTAACTATACACATCATTGTATCTTTTGATCTGTTACTATATGCATAATTATATCATTATGTGTAAAAAGTAAATATATTTAAATAAACCTTTCCTACTTACCAGAAGCATCAGTGTGAACCAGCTCATTTTAATCTACATATCTAAGTATATGTTATTCTATAACTGTATACATAATAAAATACCTTCATATCTCACTGCATACATTAGCATTTCCCTCCTTGTGTCACTCCCTACATTGGTGTATACCTCTGTTTTGTTTTTCTTCACCAATTTTTATTTATAGTTCCTGATTAATACACTTTACTTTATTTTAATCTTCTACTCACTCTGAACATTTCCTTTTACTATTGTCAAGCATCTTACTCACTTTCATCCACCTTCCCCACACTCAGTCCTTCTGTATCAACTTTCTTTTATGCTACAGCTTATTACACATACCTGTTAAGTGTGATTGTTGGTGAGTATTTTTCTTTCTCAATATCAGGTTGTCAAACTTGTCTCAAGAAAGCACAGAAAAACCGAGCAGAAGAATGGTAAACCACTCTCATACAAGGCAACCAGTAATGGCACCCTATTCATCTTTGCTTTCAAGGTTACAGAGACTGCAAACAAATAGAAACAGTGATTTCAATGTATTCCCTCTCCTTACTAAGCATACAGCTCTTCTGAATGGTCACAATTCTTACCCCTTTGTTCTAAAGAGATCCCAATTCAGTAGTGAGTTTGGGTGGGATCCGTGGAGTTACGAAGGAATCCAGGGGTGCCAGCACAGCCCCCGTGTAACCTTGTGGAGAATCCGCTGATCCGCTTGGTAAATTGAGATCTATTTTAAAAACTATTCCCAAACACTACTACTTACACACCACTTCATAGCAAACCCTAAATTTAGACCCAAACAAATCTTATTCATTATTTCTCGTATAAACAATGTCTCCTCACATTAACATTGTATCCTTTTCTTCTTCCCTTCCCCCATGCTCCTGTAGCTCTGTTTCCATGGTAACCAACAATGTAACATTCTGTGTCAGCACTAGGTCAGACGTTCACAACTGTCTCTACAGCAGCATGCTAACTTCCAAGGCTAATTTCACAGGTGTGGTCAAGTGTATACAATTACAAACATATTCCTCATAACCAATCACCCATGTTCTTATTTTAAATTTATTGCACAACCTAGTTAAAATTGCTACCTTACTCACACCATCCAATAAAATGTGTTGTATTAAACTTTACTTGCTAGAGTTATTTGTGACTGACATCACGTTGAAATCTGCCTCATTGAGCTGCAGACTTCTCATGTGTGCTACTCCTCCATCCTTCAAAATGGTTACAGTGTGGATTGTGGGTCACAGTTTTGTGTTCTGGGCAAGAGAGTTCACTAGAAACAGAGGTAATGACAGGGACCTAGGTTTGCCTAATGTGGATATTAATTGGTTTGGCCAGAGAGGGCAACATTAGCCTCAATTGCTTCCATTGGTTGAAGGCATTATGGAGAAACAACATCCAGACCTCATGATTGTGCACTGTGGTGGCAATGACCTGGGCACACTGACTGGGGTAGGACTAGAAATCCTAATGAAGAATACCTTTGAACAAATAATGCAACTTTTCCCTCACACTTCCTTGGTGTTTTCTAACATATGTCAGAGGCAAAAATGGAACTGGTCTTCTGAATTCTGTCCACAGATAGAAAAAGCCAGGAAACATGTTAATAAAACTGGTTCTGCATTCCTCAGAAAACATAACATGGGCTCTCTCTACAATAACAACTTGTGATTCAACATGCATGGAATGTACAGAAGAGATGGTGTTCACTTCACAGATGAATGCCACAGAGTGTTTCTGAACAACTTGAAACTCTGCATTCGCTAGTATATGTAGTCATCATATACACACAATGAACACAACGGCTCTTCTAAGAGCCACCCCATATCCCAAACAATTGTTATTTCTATCTGCAAATCCTCTTTTTAAATAAATTTGTCGGATCAGCAGATCCCTTGGGGATTCGCAAACCAAAAGCACACATTCAATGCAAAAGAGCACATTTAATATTTCTAGTAAATGTTTCTGAATGCATATCACAGTGGGGATAACAGAGTCTAAATTGGTAGCAGTTTAGGTGCATAAGTGAGTTTCTCAATAGGTGTAACAGTGTCTTTATGGTATATAAATGGCTGTGACAATGTCTGTATAGGTATGTAAATGGGTGTTACAGTATCTCTATCAGTATGTGAATGGGTGTGTCAAAGTCTGTATGGGGTTTTCAATGGGTGTAACAGTGTTTGTATGAGTTTGTAAATGGGTGTGACAGTAACTGTTTATGTACGTGAATGAGTGTCACAGTGCATGTATGGCTTTGTCAATGTGTGTCACAGTGTCCATATGGATTTGTAAATGAGTGTGACACTGTCTTTATGGATATTTCCACTGCTGTGATAGTGCCTCTATGGGTTTGTAAATGGGTATAACAGAGTCACTAAGGATATATGAATGAATGTGACATTGTCTGTTTAGGTACATGAATGGGTGTAACAGTGTCTGTATAGGTTTGTGAATACATGTGTCAGTGTCTATATGGGTTTGTGAAAGGGTGTAACAGTGTCTCTTTTAGTATGTGACTGGGTGTGACAGTATCTGTTTGAGTATGTGAATGAGTGTTATAGTGTCTGCATGGATTTGTAAATCGACGTAACAGTGTCTGTATGGGCTTGTAAATGGATGTAGCAGTGTCTGTATGGGTTTGTAAATGGGTGTGCCAGTGTGTCTATCAGTATGTGAATGGATGTGGAAGTGTGTGTTTCGGTATGTCAATGGGTGTCACAGTGTTTGTATAGGTTTCTAAATGGGTGAGACAGTGTCTGTATAGGTTTGTGAATGGGTGTGACAGATAGTCCATGGGTATGTGAATGGGTGTGACAGTGGCTGTTTAGGTACGTGAATGGGTGTGACAATGTCTCTATAGGTTTGTGAATCGGTATTACAATGTCTGTATGGATTTGTGAATAGCTGTAAAAGTGACTGTAAAGGTTTGTGAATGGGTGTGACAGTGTCTCTATGAGTATGTGAAAGGGTGTGACATTGTCTGTATGGATTTATTAATAGGTGTAACAGTGACTGTATAGGTTTGTGAATGGGTGTGACAGTGTCTGCATGAGTATAATACTGGGTGTGAAAGTTTCTGTATAGGTATGTAACTGGAAGTGACAGTATCTGTATGGGTATCTGAATGGGTGTGAGAGTAAGCCTGAGTGTAAAAATTAAAATATATATATTTTTTCTTCCCACTCGCGCTAAATCCATGGATCCCATCCGAAGTTACATGGGGGCAGCGCTGAGCCCCGCGAGGAATACGCGAATTTCATGAGTGGCCAAAAAAAACATTTTTCCAGATTTCTGAGCCCAAGACACAACTTCACCCCTCTTTTATATTATGTACAAATGGGTCAGGAAACCTCTCACCTCACCCCTTCATTGGGTTTGCCAAGAAAATTTCAGGCCCGGGAACCATTTCTCCAACAAACAAAAAGGCGGCCACAACTTTTCTGTGAAGGTGCGGCCAGCCAATCAGAAGGTCGGTAGTGCGTGAGAATACGCATATCAACCGGGAGTGAATCAGCGAGTAATCCGCGTCACAGATATACACATTTGTTCTCCAGTTAATATCTCCAAAAATAGTAAACAGAATTACACCAAATCACAAAAAGCACGATCTGTGTACCAACATCTACCTTCCTGCCAAGTTTGGTGTAATTCCAGCCAGTCATTCAGGCTTTAGGCTTGTTCAAAGGTCCTATGGGAATTAACAAGGGGAAAACGCGTTTTGGGACCCCCTTTTTTCTCGGCCCCTGCTTCACGGACCACCCTGAAACTTTTCAGACTCCATCTGAAGTTCCGGGCACCTTTATTTGAAAATTTTCATGGAGATTCATCAAGTTGTGCCAAAGATATAGGCACCTGAAAATTACCTTTTCCTATGGAAACTATAACTACCTACTGGCGAGCGCCAGTAGGTTATATATCTATGTATATATTTATTTAGTGGAAAAAACCAAAGGGTACAGGGACGTTATAGTTAGCCTCAGATTTCACTCATACAAAACCACAGAAATTCAGCAGTTATAGTTACGTAAGCCAACTATTTCTTATGCCCCTACAATGCACTGCTTATGACCTCACATATTACATCACTCATGACAGGGTCAGTAACATCACTGATGACATCACCTTTGAGAGTGAGTGTGTGAAGGAGTGCATGAGTGTCTCAATGGGTGTGTGAGTGAGTGTATGAGTGTCTCAATGGGTGTGTGAGTGTCTGAGTGGGCCTGGGAGTCACTGCATAAGTGTCTCACTTGGTGTGTGAGTGGGTGTGTGAGTGTCTGAGTGGGTGCATGAGTGTCTTGGTGGGTGCATGAGTGTCTGAATGGGTCTGTGAGTGGCTGTGAGTAACCCTGGGCGGGTAACTCCGCTCCGCCAGCGGAGTTTGCAGAGATTTGCCTACTCCGCGCTCCGTGGTGAACACGGAGGTAGGCAAAACTCCACCTCCGTGGTGGAGCGGAGTTAGCCGCCCCCTCCCAAAGTGCCTTCTTTTTATAATTTTAAAGCATTTGGGAGGGGGGAGGGAGCGGAGCGATGCGGAGCGACATGAAGTTTTTTTCAAACTCCGTGGAGCTACGCGTAGAGGCACTACGCCAGCTCCGCCCACCCTTAGCTGTGAGAGTGTATGAGTGGTTCTGTGAGTGGGTACATGAGTGCCTGAGTCAGTTTATGAGTGGGTGTGAGAGTGTCTGAGTGGGTTTCATAAGTGCCCGTGAGAGTGTCTGAGTAGGTCTGTGAGTGGGTATGTGATTTAGTCTATGAGTGGGTATGTGAGTGACTATGTGGGTCTATGAGCAGGCATATTAGTGCCTGAGTGGGTCTGTCAGAGGGTATGTGAGTGCCTGAGTATATGAGTGGGTGTCTAAGTGTCTGTGTGGGTGTGTCAGTAACTGTGAGAGAGACTGGGCCACAAAGCAACCACACCTGCCCTTTTATCCAAAAAGAGTCCAAAGTTTTGTACAAAATATCTACCCAGTGGAGTAGTTTCTACTGGTTAATTACTAAGTGCTATCTCCTTGGGTAAATGTCCAGTACATATTCTGCACTACAGCTGAGTAATGGAGCATGAGGAAATGCCACCAGTGTCCTTGTGTTTGTTTTGGCATTATGATTGTTCCTCATGCGTCTTTATCTAGAAATTTTTGATAACATGAATCTTTCTTTTGAGAAGACGACAAGAGTACAAAAAGGTAAATCTCCACCAAACATTTCCATACTCGTAGTAATTTAAAGGAAGAACCATGGACTCTGCTCTCACGAAGAGAGGACAAGAAAGAACCCACTCTTCACTGTCACATACAGATTGTGCTCCAATAGATCAAAGATGCATTCACCTCCACAAAGCATTTCAGATAGTTTTTCGATATGGAATTGCCGAGAAAACAGACTTGCTTTGCATTCACCAAGCCTAGGAGTTACGATCATTTGTCCTTTACAGAAGTGGAGCTTCAACGGGGACACCTGCTATGTTTATGTTTATAAGTGCCTCCTGTTGAGGCTTAATTTCTATGAAATTTGCAATATGGCCAAAACGGCCTGCCAAAACTTAATGGGGAAAGGGGGCCACGCAGCCCCCGTCTCCCAGGCCGATTTAAGCACTGTGGACCCCATCCACCGAGGCCTGGCCTAAATTTAATGGGGAGGGCATGCGGCCCTCCTCTCAAACTGATTTCGGCCCCAGGGACCCCATCTGCCAGGTGCCTGGTCATTATTCAATGGGGAGGGGGCTGCACGGACCCCCTCCATTGGTCGATTTCGGCCCCTGGCACCCCATCCCCCAGGATTAGTCTTGGGCCCCAGGCCACTGTTTTCATGGGCCAGCCCTGGGAGGTGGTGGTCCCCAGGGCCGAATATGGCATATATTTTCATAGCTGGCCTCTGGGAGGTGGTGGTCCCTGGGGCACAGGGGGTTTGCATGGCCCCCCGGCTAATTAATACAGCAAAGCCCTGGGGAGGTGGGGTTCCCCGGGGCTCAAAGGAGCCCATAGAAGGGAGTCCATGTGGCCCCTCTCCAATATTTTGAGAAGAACCAGAGGGAGGATGGTGGTCCCCGGGGCTCAAAAGAGCCCATGGATGGGGGTCTGCATGGCCCCCCTACTTTTTGTAAATAAAGCCCCAGGGAGGTGGCAATACCTGGGTCTCAAAGAGCCTCAGGAGGGGGCCCCGCATGCCCCCTCCTTTTCTCTTTAATGCCCGCATGTCCCCTGGGCCTGGCCCACCCAGGAGCTATAATGTAACAAGCGCAGGAGACAGTGCTTGTTTTTTTTTATTTTTTGCAGCGGATTCACTAATTCGTTGTGATCTTGCGGCAACCATTTTTTTTTTTAAGTGCTTTCTCGCCCTGGGGGGGTTCTTCTGGGAACCCAGAACTAGAATTAAGAGATCACGATATTCCTACCCTGCCCCCTTTTCTTCTTTTTTTTAAACATTTTTTGGGGGATTCGGATGAAGATATCTTTGGCGCCAGCTGACTAATCTTCACGAAAATTTCCCACAAAAAGTGTGCCATGATTCTTGTTGTGCATGGAATGTTTCGGGGTGATCCATGAAGCAGGGGCCGAGAAAAAGTGGGCGGTAAAAAAACTTGTTTTTCCCATGTTAGTTTCTTTTGAGATTTTAGACATGACTACTGCTAGACGGAATTACACAAAATTTGGCAAAAAAGGTATCTCTTGGTCCAGAAAGAACCCTTTTTGATGTTTGGTGTAAATCCGTTCCATACTTTTTGACTTATTAAAAGAAATCCATATTTGTATATATAGGGACTGTTGGATCCTCTGAGGATCAAATGGTCCCCATGCTTTAATCTAACTAGATGCCAACACTTCAACCAGGAAGTGTTGGCAGCCATCTGTCCCACAAAAAACATTTCGAAAGAAGAAAAGGGGGCAGGGTAGGAATACCCTGACCCCTTAGCGGTGATAATGGGGTCCCAGAGAAACCCCGCCAGGGCAAAAAAGCATTAAAAAAAAAAACACATTTGAAGTGGAAACACGATGGAGCCGCGAATCCATGGCGAAAATTGAAAAAAAAAACAAGTGCGGGCTCCCACGCTTGATTTGAATAGAGCCCCCGGTGGTCCAGGTCCTGGGGGCATTTTTTTTTAAGTTGGAGGGGGCGCGTGGGGCCCTCTTCCTAAGGCTCATTGAGTCCATGGACCACCACATCCCTGGGGCTTTGTTTTAAATAATGGAGGGGAGCCACACATGACCCCTCTGGGCTTCTAAGAACCCCTCGGGACCAACACCTCCCCGGGGCAATAAAATGAATTGGTGGGGGCCACATGTAGCCCCTGACAATGGAGACCACCACCTCCCCAGGGCTTAAATAATAAATAATACTGGTAGGGTGGCCTCATGGCCCCCCTCCTGGGCCATATACGGCCCCAGGGACCACCAACTGCCCGTGCCTGGCCTGCGCTCAGAGAAGGAGGTGGGCCACATGGCCCCCCTCCTGGAGCCAATTCTGGCCCTGAGGACCACCACCCCCCAGGGCCAGCTCCTGCTATGTCCCGGGGTGCCCACCCGCGGGACATAGCTGTTTGCATTTGCTTGGCGGGACCTGAGAGCTCCTGCCAAGCAAACACTCCGGTACCAGCGGGCAGAGGCTCTCAAAATGCTCCCACCCGCTGGAAGTGGAGTTCTCATCTATTTTCCTACCTGCAGACATGTGGGCAGGGAAAGAGATGAAACTATTGCTCCTGCACACAGGGAGCTGCATTTCCAACATCTCCCTGCGTGCAGCAGCAATGTCGGCTCCCGCAGGAGGCAGGAAGCCAGGTGGCACCGCAGGGGCCTTGAGGTTTCCCCCGCGGTCCCCATTGTGCACACTGGGCGCCCTGGCTGGGACCAGGGCACCCAGAGACACATGGCCAAGGCCCAGGGCTGAAATCAGCCAGGCAGGGGGGGCCGCATGGCTCCCTTCCCCCATCACATTTTGGAAAAGAATTGGATTATAAATTAACAACAATGAGCTACTTAAACTATTTAAATACAGCCAGCATTTATACTGAAAGGCAAAAAGCTCTACAGTGAGCATAAAAATGGTCTAATAACTGATTAGTTATTGTAAAACTGTGTATATTAAAAGATTTGCTGAAAATTCAGACATTGAAATACTACTAAAAGAATCATTGGACTCTGTAAAGGATAAAATATTAGAAAAAAAAGCTACTTACCAAATTTCCCATATTAGCTGTTGCATCTGCATATGGGTACAATGATAAAGAGCACAAACATGGGTGCACACACATACACCCACACCCACCCACACACACACACCCACACACAGTCATGGTACTTAAAAGAAAGAACTCTGTTGTGAACATAAGCGTCCTAATTATCGAGTGAGTACTGTAAAGCTACATTAGTAAAAGAAAATGTGTTGACAATTTCAAGGTTGATGACAAACCACTCAAGGAATTGTGTGACTGGAAAAGATACTACATTATAAAAAATAAACTATTTGTCTAATTTATTGTGTTAGCTTTTGTATTTTCATATGGGCAGTATGATGATGAGCACAAAACAAACGCTCGCACATGTGCCTTTCACCCCACTCAGGAACTCATAACTCCCTTTGTCCAACTATGCACTGCAGACCGAGGATGAGGGCCAAATCGTTAATACTGGTCCCAACAATCACTTGACAGATAAAAGAACAGGGAGAAATTGTCAGTGCAAAATCCCATGGCTGACTTGAAACAAATCATACCCATGAGGCACCAATCTGCCTGCTCGCAGCAACAAAATTGATCAGTGCCCCCAGAACACCCCTAGCCATCCAAGAAAACAATGTCAACAAAACAACCACTCACACGGTAAGCCAGTAAACAAATTCTTCCCATTGTGAGCATACATAAAGTGATTGAAGTAGGAGAAAAATATAAACAGGATGCAGTGGAGTTATGAATATTTCCCTGAGAGGTATGAGGGAATCCCTGGCTGCACTCAGGGTTTTCATGGAGTAGGCTCCCCAACCCTGTAGAAGCACCACCGAAGTGGTGAAGCAGGGAGCAGAACCTCTGCACAGTCATGGGACTGGGCACTAGGAAGCCCTATAGCCAGCCCTGACATCCAACACTGTCATCACCCAAAGCTCTCTCAGGCTGCAGCTGGGGCACAAAGTTCAGCTCCAGATAAAGGGCAGCTTGAAAGGTGAGACCTGAAGATAGCACAAGCAATGATGGGTTGCCAGACTCACCTCTCATACTCCTGAGGTAAATCAGGGTCAGTTAGTAAGCTGAAAAGGTGAGGTGTCCCAAGTGGCGTGGCAGCTGCCTCCAAGCACACCTGTCAAGTGCCTCCCAAGCTCAGAAAGCAGCAGAGTGTCTCCATGGCTCTAAACAAACAGCAACCAGTTGCATTTTATCTTTCACCGTGATGCTATAGTTTTTTCATATTGTCTGTTTTCCAGCTTCACATGTTTTAACAATGAGTTGTTGATTTACAGTTTTAAATGTTCCCATTGTAGTGAACAGGGTTTGTCACTCGATCAGCTCGGTGTAGACTTTATAATGCTGCTGTTGCTGCTTTAACCCTCAGTAAGAAACAAATCTAGTGTGGCAATGGCGCGGGGTGTGGCAAAAAGGAAAAACAAAACTGGCACCCCTGTCTGCTTCTGGCCAATCAGAACCTGGGTGGTCACAGTGGGGCAGACGTTTTGCTGGAAAAACAAAAACCAGCAAGGCGCCACCCCAGATCCATATTCAGCACTGTCTTACTGGTCCAGAATGGCTCAAACTCGGCTTCTTAATTGATATGTCTCTGGGGCGCCAGAGTTCCTAGCATCATGTAGAGTTAGTGCCGCTGCTAAGTAAATATTAAAACAAGTAAAACAGCACACTATCATCCAAGCACAGCACAGGCTTGCGAACAAACACCTAATGCTGTGCAACTGACCTCCTAGAGAGCACCTCATCCCTTTGGGCAGGAGCTAAATTGTATGACTAATGCATTTTAGTGTGGTGATGTGGACACCAACACTAAAATGCGTTAGTTTAACCCCTGATGCGTGGTACCTGGCAGGACTGTTGAATATTAATAAGTTAAATCCGGGCCCCGGGGGATGGGGTCCCTGGGGCTGAAGGGCTGCACGGACCCCTCCCCTGTTCAGTTAAGGCCTCCCCTTCTAATAATTGGGCAGGCCCACCTTTGTAGTATGCAAAGGTATTCCAGCCATTTGCTAGGATTATGGACAGCTTACCAAAAGGATAACAGTGTTCCACCAAACAAAGAAGTACTTTATATAGCTAAGAGAAAGTACCATTGTTTAGTGGAGATTTACCTCTTTGTAGTCTTGTTGTCCTCTCAATAAGAGGATACATGTTATCACAGATTTTTGGATAAAGACGCAGAAGGAGCAATCACATTGCTGAAATGCACACAAGGTCACTGGAGACATTTCTTCATGGTTCATTACACAGATGTAGTGTAGAATATGCACTGGACATTTACCCAACAAGGAAGCAGTTACTAATTAACCAGAATAAAGTACTCCACTTGAGAAGATATGTTGTGCAAAACTCTGTGGACTCTTGTGGGATAAAGTAGCAGGTGCAGTTCCGTTGTGGCCTAGTTACTGACACAGCTACTGACAACCCACACAGACACTTAGACACACACTCAGGCACTCACACACATACTTACTGACAGAACTGCTGAGACGCTCACACACCCACTCACAGACCCACTCACACACCAACTCACGACCTACTCAGACACTCTCACACGCACTCACAAACCCACTCAGGCACTCATCCACCCACTCCGGCACATACATCCACTCACAGACTCACTCAGACACTCATGCACCCCGTTACAGAACCACTCATACTCTCTCACAGCCACTCACAGATCTACTCAGAGACTCTTGCACTGATTCACAGACCCACTCAGAGACACACACCCTCACAGACCTGCTCAGAGACTCACACACCCACTCCCAGGCCTTCTCAGTGACTCAAGCACCCACTCACAGACTCAGACACTCACGCACTCACTCACAAACTGACTCACACACTCATGGAGGCAATCGCAAACCCACTCAGGCATTCTCTTACCCACTCACAGACCCACTCAGACACTCATTAATGCACCCAATCAGGCACTCTTGCAACAACTCACAGACCCACTCAGACACTCACGCACCCACTCACAGATCCATACAGCCACTAACACACCCACTCACAGACCCATACAGCCACTCACACACCCACTCACTGATCTATACAGCCACTCACACACACACTCTCAAATATTGCAGGTTACAGTTAAGAAATACAATTTTAAAAACCTTCAAAATTCACTGAAAAAAACAAAGGTTACAGGGACATTATAGTTAGAAAATAGAATTAAAAAACCTTAGAAATTCACTGAACAAAACAAAGGTTACAGGGACATTAAAGTTAGGCTCAGATTTCACTCGTACAAAACTATTAAAATTCAGCAGTTATAGTTACCTGAGTTAACTATAACTTACGCCCCTGCAATGCTCTGCTTATGACCTCACATATTACATCACTCATGACATGGTCACTGACATCACTGATGACATCTCAAATGACATCATCCTCAGACCCACTCACACAACCATACAGTCTCTCATATACTCACTCACACACCAACAGAACCAGTCACATACCTATTCACCTATCCATACAACTTGTCACACATCCACCCACTCATCCATGCAATCACTCACATACCCACTCACTCACCCAAACAGCCACTCATACAAACACTCACTCACCAATACAGCCACTCACTCACCCATACTGCTACTCACACACCCATGTATTCACCCATACACATACTCACACACCCACTCACACAGCCATACAGCCACTCACACAGCCACACACCCACTCACATACTGATACAGACAGTCACAAAGCCACTCATATGACATATGTTAGAAACAGTATCACTGTTAGTAGTACAGAAAGAATAGAAATTTAACTTATGGTGTAGCTTAGTATATATCTGTAACACTCAGAAACATTTACGAAACACTTACACTCCCTGGATAATGTCATCAGTGATGTCATCAGTGATGTCATTTGAGATGTCAGTGATGTTATGAGTGATGTCACTGACCATGTCATGAGTGATGTGATATGTGAGGTCATAAGCAGTGCATTACGGGGGCGTAAGTTATAGTTAGCTCAGGTAACTATAACTTCTGAATTTCTATGGTTTTGTATCAGTGAAATCTGAGCCTAACTATAACCTATCTAACTGTAACCTTTTGTTTTTTCATTGAATTTCTAATTTTTTTTTACTGTTGTTTCCTAACTATAACGTCCCTGTAACCTTTGTTTTTTTTAGTGGCTAGATAGATAGATAGATAGATAGATAGATAGATAGATAGATAGATAGATAGATAGATAGATAGATAGATAGATAGATAGATAGATACATAGATAGATACATAGATAGATGGATGGTAGGTAGGTAGATAGGTAGGTAGGTAGATAGATAGATAGATAGATAGATAGATAGATAGATAGATAGTTAGATACTTTTGGTGAGGACTCTTCATCTATAGTTCTGTTCCAGTGTCATTTTCGTTAAGAGCATACAGCATATGGAAATGGGTCAGTTGATTCATATGCATGTGTGTATGTGCACATCCACCTAAAATAATTCCACGTCAGTACCGTAAGATATGTATACCAACTTTATTAGACTGTGACATTTTTACTTGTTGCCACCTCAAAACGTTTGATGCCTAATGCATATGTTTTCAAAAACAAAATTAACAATCCCAAAAAAGATAGCCAAGGTCAGTTCTTTTGGCTTTGTCGATGCTTGATTTGGGCTGGAACACAGTGCCTTAAAGTTCGGTTTGATAGATCTTATGTAATGCTTTCATGAATAATAACTATGTAACTATGTTCCAACAGGCAGAGAAATTGACTGACTGGAAAGGTCTGGAGGCCTGCGCATATACCATTAGCTTGCATGTATTCATGCATCTAACACACCATTGCCAAAACATGTAAGACAACTTATTACATTTCAACCCAGTTTTTGGACTTGCTTTTCAGACATTGTCTCAGCATTACACTGCCAGATGGGCCAGCTTGAAAGGCCCAGTGTGTGGGCCATATTTTCTTGGTCTCATGGGGCATGACGGGACCAAAACAACCTGCCCAGCTTTGCTTTCTAAGCTGTCCCACCTGCAGTGCCAGATTGCCCGAAAGGCCAGTCCAACATTGTTTCAGCCTCTTTAGGATCAGATAACTTTGCACAAAAAGATGGCTTAGTTAGAGTTGGGTGGTATTGAAAAATCTTCTAATTTCAGGAGCAGATGTTTGACTAAGAGCAAGAGTAAATTTGCCATCCTCAAGCTAATACTATGGCTGTAGATTATTCAACCACTGGAATCTTCATCTGGATTTTCCATTTTTCTCAGAATTTTGATGATTTTCCGTACAGCATAGTTAATTGGATGGGATAAAAATTTCATTTTCAAGATAAAATTTTTTGCTAGTCCTCAGCTAGTTGGCAAGTGCATTTTTCCAAATCTAGTTCAAACATTCCGCAACTCTTTCTCAGTTTTTAAACACCATGTATGCTTATGAAATAACAACATAAAATGAATGCCGTCGTTATTACGCCCAACTGGGGAAGCAATTACCACCCCGTTGTTTGGACAGCGGCCCTCTTCAGGCAAACCGATGATAAATTATCTCGGAATATTAAAGATAAACGTGCATGTAGCTACACGACGAAAAGTAGCCAATTAGAGCAAGAACACACCGAAATACAAATTGATTATCATTACTTGCTAGCTAAATGCGTGGAGGAAATCCTGATTTAGCAATAATCATGACACTTTGGTGGGGTTTCGTTGGAGAATCCAATTGTAGACGATGAATAAACGTCAGCAGCGGGGCCATTTTTTCTAGGAGTCTGAAAGGGTGCAGAGTCTTTTCTCAGTAATCTGAATATGTGTGCCAGCATGTGTGTGAAATGGCACCTTTAATGTGCGAACATCAATTATATTGTGGAAAATAACCACATAGAGCTGGAAAAACCGCAGAAAACGTTAGACTATGTCTGCATAAAAGAGTTAATTGCAAAGAGGATCAGTTTTTGCTATTAATATGGCTGGTTTTTAAAACTTTTGCTAATATAGCAAACATATTTGAAAGACTGCTTGGATTCCTGATAAAACTTTGCAAAAGAAAACAGAATTGTGTGTGATGATTCAACTGTTAATTATCACTGTAACCATTTCTTCTAGATTATTCACTCCTGGACCAAGGCATGAGCAGGTGTGGATATAGATATTCACAGAAGAATACAAACTTTTCACTTCACTGTTTTTAGCAAAGCTCAGAGCAATGTCTTATGCTACAGCATTATCACTTGACAATCAGAGATTTTAGACAGAGAGCCTGATTTAGACCTTGGCGGATGAGTTGCTCGTCACAAAGGTGACGGATATCCCGTCCACTGAAATAAAAATCCCATTATATCTTATGGGACTTATATTTCGGCGGAAGGAATATTTGTCACGTTGTGATGGAGTAACTCGTCCGCCAAGATCTAAATCATACCCCGAGTCATATAAGTTCAAAGATATTCAACAATCCCAGACATTTATTATCCTATTAAAGGTAGGAGTCATGAATTAGACATTCTTTCGGAATAACAGCGCCCTAGGATTTAAATTGATTAACAATTGTAAGTGTAAAAACAACAACTGTAGTTTGTACTAGGCAGAAACACTCCAGGTGATCATTCAACAACCATCATTCAAATAGATATTTAATGACAAGCAAGTACAGGCGCTTAGAACAGAAGAACAAAGCTTGGGGTAAAATAATATTTGTAAGAAAACAAATGGATGTTGCAAATATATGGATATGTCAGTCCAGAGGCTTTGCAGCAAAATTTCTATTAGGATATGTGCAATGTTACATTTATCACTAGAACTCGCAATCAACGCTATCTCACTAAGTAAAAGAGGTCAAGACAAATGCAAAAATGCACTTCAGATTTACAGTTGCTAAAATTATTTCTATTGCATTACAATTGCTTTTATAATGCATTTCTTACCCCTGATGATAGTGGTTGGGCAGCACACTACTCCGCATGTTGTGTGTAGGTGTGTGGCTGGTCCATGTGTGAAGTGTTTCAGTGCTGTGGCTGAAGGCCAGGGTGGGGCTTTATTTTGGGAATGAGGGACATGCGCTTCATGCATGACTTCAAGAGGTCTCATTTGAGCCATGGGAGAGAGCTAAGTGTTAGGAAAATGAACTCTGCTTCTCTGCCCAACTCGGTGCCCAGTGACGTACCAGGGCATATGTAAGAATATTTGTTCCTAGTAAGTGATTGAAGGACTTGAGTAAATGATAACTGCTGTAAACCTGGGGCCAAAATTACAATTTTTTCATTCAAGGCAATGCAGCAATCAAAGTTGCTGTGCTGTGCTGCATTGCATGAAAGGGGGAGCAGAACAGTGACATATCTCTCTCCCCCCCTGCGCTGGCACACTTTAGGCTGCACCACCCACAAACTCTAGTGCAAGAGTGTGTGAGTGAGGTCTAGCACAAGTATTGGACTGTAAGGGTACCTCGACAATACAAAATCCTATGCTTCAACATAGTTTAAAACTTTCAAGGTTTGTTCGTGTGCTGTACAGTGCAGCACACACGCAAAGCTGGAAAGGTTTGGAGAAAATAAAACTTTTCTCCAACATTACGCCTGCCTTGAGGAGGTATGAATTTTTGGCAAAAAGCCCTGTCTAGCTTTTTAAATCAATAGCACTTTAAGTCAAAAGCTAGGGGTGATTGTATGGGAATGTCCATGTACCACCCATGTTACACCCCTTTATGCAATGTAGCAGCAAAATAGTGCATAGTACTCTTTTGCCTTGCTTTAGGGTTAATTTCAAGAGCAAAACACCTTTTGCATGAGAAAGAAAATCCCAATTCAAAACTTAGCACCGGTTTGCCTCACTCTTGTGAGGCAAATCAAACATAACATGTTAGTAAATCTGGGCCCAGGAGTGTAAGGGTGAGTAATTTATGTCACATTCATGTGTATGCATGTTGGGCATGACAAGTGATCAGTCCTTAATTTGTGCCAGTGGTCACAGAAGGTGGGCACCAGCACTCCTTTTTGGAGATCCAGATTTATTTTTTCATCATCAGACTTTGATCCAGAACAAGAGAGACAGTAAGAAAAATGAGAAAGGGGAAAGAGACAAATAGTACAGCAGTGACAAAGGAAAAATAGAGGGATGAAAAAGAAACCTGAAAGAAAGATTTTAAAAAATGACAGAAGTGCAAGGTGGTGGAGGAAAGAAGCATGGGGTGGAACAGAGGCTGGCCTGGCTTTGTATTCAACATCCCCAGCATTTGGCAGTACTGGCAGCAGACTTTGGGTTACTGCGCTTATATAATTTTTTACAACTTAAGTACTTCAACTAAAGCATGCCAAGGGCGACTTGTGGCATAGCCAAGATCAAATCCCTTAGAAGCCTTAATTCCAAAATTTACTTTTGACAGAAGTGTTTCAAGCCACCACGTAATAGAAGAACAAGTAAGTCAACTGGTTATATCAACCTGGCTATATCAACTCTGAAGACCTGTGCACAGTTCTGATAGTGAAACCTAGAATGGCGATAGTCTCTTACGTTTGTCTAGTTTTGGAGTGCCAGTATGATGATCAAACCAGTCAGACAAGTATTTTGAATCCAAGTCCCTACTAAACTAGGGTCAGGTATATTATTGGCCTTATTGCGTCATTGTAATGATTTCGTGCAGTTAATGTGATCTGGCCATATCTTTGTTTGGTGATAGGTGTATCAATCCAGTACAGCCTAAAGTGGCCAGCCACTGAAATTCTATCTTATTAACAATCATGGCTACAAATATAAAGATAAGGCATGCAAAGGACAGCGCACCAACATATTTTCATTCCCATTCACAAAGTATCAGTAGTGAGACAGTGTCACTCAAAGAGGGAAGTCTGAAATTCCAGAACAAATGTTGACATTTGAGAAAGGAGCATCAGGAGAGGCTTATAGCAACACAGTGGACCATTGTCTATCTGCCAATGCCACAGCTTGCACTCACACAGTGTAAAACTGTCCCTTATGCACAGCTTCCACTTTGTAAATGCTTACTGACTGACAAGGACAGTTATTAAACTTTCAATGCTTCGGGACAACAGATGAGGCCGTAAATCATTGATAAATTTGTTTCCAAATTGCAAGAAAAGTGGTAACATTCCGGTACTTTCCAAGGAATAAAAATATTGATAGTGCGTTTACCAATTCTATTGTAAGGTACCATGGGCTTTTATTTTAACTCTTGACACCTACCAATTTGAGGGAAGGCGTCTTTGGGTACCTTGGGCAAGTATGACAGCCATTCAAACCATAACTCCAACACCAAATGCAATGCTCGTGACATCATCTGCAAATAGGAATGCTGTATATCATCTTACAGATGAAATTACATATCACATATAACCACTTGGACAGAGACTACTATGAAAGAATTACAATTTATTGAATTAAGTTTGTGTTTAATTACATTTTGCTTTTAGGTTTTATTTATTGGCATAAGTATTGTGAGGCAATAAACGTTGCATTTGGTGTGCGAGATATGGTGTGCATGGCTGTTGTGCATGTGATGGATTGTGATGCAAATCATAACTTGGGAATTTCATTGGTTTCTCAGTTTTACTTTGTAACCATAAATGCACTTGAAATAAATATTTAGGAAAACAAAGAGGTCTTGGAGCACACACAGAGTTTCATCCTCCAGTTACAGCTCATCAAGGAGACACATGGGAAGAGCAGCACGGCTTCAGCCAGACATGTCCTGTCACTGTGATTTCCGGTGTCTGTGGAAAGATTCCAAACATAAAGGAACAGGGGGGAGAGGGAGAGAGAGATATTGATTTATGGTGTCATATGTGTATTTATTGAACTCTGTGTACTGATACTAATTTATGAAATAACAACACAAAGCATTGTCCTTTAGGGTTAAATGGAAAAACGATGGTTAAGCAATGTGTAAACAGGAAACTTTGAGGAAAATCCTAGCTTCACTACTATGAATCATTTTCTTTGACCAACCAATTTGAGAGCACACTGAAGTAATTCTTTTAAGGATTTGTGCTATGCACAAACTTCACTTGCATATGGTTAACACAAAATAATCTAGTTTCAGATTTAGTAATAATAAAGGCCCCAGATACAGAGAACATGACAAACAGACACATCTTAGGAATCATGGAAAGGTTGCCTGTGCTTTGGGTGCTTTTGAATGTTTCATGTTTAAAAATGATTATTTCTAATAAATGTGACTGTGCAATGATGTAATCATATGTACTTAATTGAGAACTGAGCATCCGCATTCACTTCCACCAACCTTCCAGACATCTCCACTCTGCCGGTCTCTCACAAGCACCCACCCTACGCACACGCAAACGCATGGCAGGGGGGTGCGCCTTCTCGTACCTTGCCCCAAAGCCTGGAACCACCTCCCACAACACATCAGAGCCTCCTCCTCTCTTCTGGACTTTTGGAAGAAGCTAAAGACCTGGCTTTTCGAATAAGCCCTCAGGGCTGGCCTCACACACCTGCCACAGTGCACCTGGACACCCTCACAGGTGATTAGCGTGCTATAAAAACACTGATATCATAACATAACAGACACTTTGAAATGTTAGAAGATATTTTTTTTCATTTAAAACAGAATTTAGCATATGCTTTAATGACATTTTGTTGCATGGTTTCCATGCTGAATCTTTTGATCCTTCGGCATGTTCTCTGGCTCTTAGAACCAAGCCGGGCCCAGGGTTGGGTTCATGCTTGTCTCTCTCTTTGAATGTGCCGGGTTGCCCACCTCTATGTCTGTTAGGGGAGGTGCGATGCTGTCCCTCTCCAGTTTCCTGCCAGCCACCACTGAAAGTATTATCCCTGCAAAATGTTCCTTTTCTTCAGTTAGCCTCAGTATGGCAAGAGTTCCTTTCAAAGCTGCCCTCGACGCACTGCCAGTGGATAACTCATCCTTGCATGTTCCTCTGCCCTATCCACCATCTGCACTCTATCCCCTTTCTACTGTATAGTGCATCCTTGCTTTGTGCCTTGGTTCACCCACAGCAAATCCGCATACATACATGCTGGCAGGTGCATTTATTTACCAGACACCATTGGATCTGTCTCTTATTGAGAAAGCAGACTAGGACAAAAAAAATTGCTGCGTTTGAATCCTTTGCATAAATCGTGATCAACAAGCTGTGGACGAAAAACAAATTTTTTCTACTTCACGTCATACAAGCCAAAAAAATAAAAAATAGAGGGTGCGCTAATACTTACATTATAATGCAAACCTGAAGAAAGACGGTATAGACCTTAGTGTTTCGAGAAATTCAGACCTGAAAATCCGAAGAGGAGTTATGTTCCAACGGCAGGTGAAAATAT
This sequence comes from Calotriton arnoldi, assembly GCA_963921515.1. Taxonomy (NCBI): domain Eukaryota; kingdom Metazoa; phylum Chordata; class Amphibia; order Caudata; family Salamandridae; genus Calotriton; species Calotriton arnoldi. The sequence goes on from CAWUFW010000795.1 coordinate 1,108,728, forward strand.
TTAAATAAGCTCTCGCGAAAAAATCAATGCTGCACAGAAAAAAAATCGGTGTTGCGCAGTCACTCCAATCAAAGCAGCTGTCCGGGGAGGTAAACAACACACAGTTTAAAAATGAATGGCCCAAAAATATAAAAACTCCATTTTTTACAGTTCTAGGGGTGGGTTTTGAAGGCAATACTTCATCTGCAAAGCAGTAATTGTGGGAAAGTAACCTAAAGATGCCAAAACAACAGGAAATTACCAAGAGGGTCTGTCAGCAAAATCAGCTGCTTTTTGCATTGTTCTTGGCAGGGCCCTGCACGAGGCGGGAACACCTGGGCTGGCACGCTGCCCGGGGTTGACTAATTGCCAGGGGAGAGGGGTAGTCGTTTGTCTTCGGCTGGGGTTTTCCTGCGTTCGCTCCTCAAAACATGTGGTTTCACTTTCCCCCCTTCTCCCTCTCTCTGCAGGAAATGGCAGGACAGTGAGATGCAGGATAAATGAGCTCCCTTTCACAAGAGGTTGGCTCCTGAGAGGCCCCGCCAAAAATAACTGTCTTCGGAGACACTGTTAATAACCGCGTTCCTCTGCACTGTCTTCACAGGAACACTGCTTTTTCAAAGGCAGTCTTCTTCTCTGTCAGTACACAGCACAACGCAAGTTGCCGGAGTAAAAATAACAGAAAAGGCCTTTGTTTATTTATGTATTAGGAAATCAAGTCTTGCAACTCTTACGTCATTTTCTTAAATAGTGATGCTTACGTAATTTCCGTAAGTAAAACAAAAATTACCTAATCTCCATAACTTTTAGATGTGACATCGCTTAATGCCTGTATCGAAAACATTGTATTGCTCTGTAATTGCATTTATATAGCATAAACTACCCCCGGTGAGGCGTTAATGCGCTTTACGTTGATTAACAGGATTAGTCGTAAATCCAGTGAAATTACTGGTTATTAGTTTCAGTATTGTGTATTCAGATAAAACATTACATGCATTTTCTTCAGTCTCTTTGTGGTAAATTAAATTAACTGATAAGGAATCTCAGCCTTTATTAAGTGCACTGCGGGGTTCTAGACAAGATGGGAGTGATATTCGGGCAGCTGGCATCAAATGCCTTCCGCTGCACCAGGAGTGGCAATGTGATCCTGTAAATCAGCCCTCTTCTCTTGCATGAACATCATTGTACCAGGTGTTTAGGGTATGCATTGCGCTTAGTCCTGAGCCCGGTTAGGGCTCCCATAATGCAACGGGGAGCAAAGAAGGTGTGCATCACTGTGTGAATGAGGAGTGTTGATGTGTACAACACGCTTTCATTCACCACAAGTGTGACGTTGTGCAGGGGCAGCTGCATGTGTACAATTATCCTCAGCATACGTTTTGTACACGAATTTATTTCTTTTGTGAATTTGCACCAGATTCAAGTGCACTTTCTTTTTCAATTTACACTAGTTTAAATCGAGAAAAAAGCTTTCTAAATCAACTTCAAAGTTACAACTACCTCATACATACGATATTGCCAGTTACCTTGAAGTTCCTTTACCTGATGAAGTGCATTGGCTTACAATAGATTCCTAAAGCACAAAGCGAGGTACTACACCCCCTAAATAAAAAAAATCAAGTGCATTGACAGATTACAGCCTCTTTAGTCATGCCCAGCCACTAAATAATTTTCAAGATGTATGACCGATTTTGAAACTGACAAATACTCGTGTCTCATGACTAGACAAACAGTGCTTCAACCTAGATTTAGATAAGTGGGTAAATTGCTGACTTCTGACATAGGGGACATCGGTTTTAATCTTTGTATGATTCTGGGTAAACCATTTTTATGCACATGCCCTTAATGTAATTTTCTGCCAAAACTGTCCACTTGATAATAGGCTAAACAGTAGCGTTAAGTGTCATAATAAACACGCATTGCCAAATCTAATGTGCCTCAGCAGTGAAGCCTACTGGCTTTGTCAGTGTTTTATTGGCATACAAAGCCATTGCAATCATCTTGGAAAAGGTTTTGAAACATTAAAAATGCATTAAAAGATGACCACCATGGGCGAACGTGTATTCAGGCGCCCATTTTATAATGCATGTGTAATGTTTAAACAAATGTTTAATAATGGTGCCCCCTGTGGATGCGTACACATTATCAGCGGCCATCTTTGCAGGTATTTTTGCTAATTTTAAATTAATCTCATTCAAAGATGGCCATTGTATCTGCACGCAAATCCAGGTAGCCATCTTTGAATGGGATTTGTTAAAATAAAACACCCCCATTTGTAGGTACCAGCCATGCATGCTTGTATATTTGCTCTTCTGCTGATAGTGTGGCAGGTGGCAAAAGGTTTAAAAAAAAGTTTTTAAACCAAATAGGCTGGGGTCAAGAGGTCAGGGGAGGATGGAAAGACAGAGGGATGGACAGCAGGGATAGATAATAAGTCCTTCCCAGCCACCTCAGTGTTAGGATACATAATCCAATTACAACCTTGTCAAAGGGAAATGTTCCTGAGGGGAACAAACTCAAGAATAGAGAGGAAAGCCATAGAATCAGAAGCAAGGAAATGAGATAAACAACAAGCCATCCAATCATGAGCAAGAGGTTGACTCAAATCTCACTCTAAGTATATGCATTGAAAACAACAGGACTTGCCAACAAACAACAAAAGCAGTCTGCAGCTGAGACCTTACAGAAATCATAATCATCTGTGCATCCAAAATTGTCCTAGATTTACACAACTCCACTTCGCAGGATGCCACTTCCACAGGCAAAATAGTAAAGTAGAGCTCCCACACAGGTCTAAGAAGTTCATTCAGTCTGGACTTTCACTGTGCATCATGGTACATGCATGCACAACTCAAAGCACTGAAATGGAGGCGAAACACAACCTGACCTTGAGGACATTGAGATCACCCCTAAAGGCCACTCATAATGATGTCATTAAAGGAAAGTAGCCGGCACTAACACGTTGGAGTGGAGCCTTCAACGACCTGAATCTATTTCTTATATTTCACAAGCACACATACCCTAGCAGTTAGAGGCGATTCAGTTTAAAGCTTACACCATATACAATTATACTATCACTTTTTATAAATGTGGCGTTTCCTGCTATGTAGTGTCATAAACACTGCATGGTAATGATGCTAAGCAAAACAAACAACAAACAGATACATTCCCAGAGTATTTACACGTGAACTGATCGTGATGCTCGACGCCAAACCTGGCGTGTTTACACCTGGGGCTCTGAAAACGCATGGAAAATGATCCGCTTAGGATATGAATTTTAAGATTGTTAGACTAGATTTACATATGGTTGCTTACATGTGATTTTTGACAAGAATCACCCCCGTGCATGGACAGCTTCATCTGATAGCCTACGAACACGTTTTTTACGTTACTTCTCGCTGCAGCCTCATCTACCCCCCCTCCCCCCTACTCAATGGGTTTCATCACAGTCTCTGCAGAGATGCTTACTGTGCAGAATTCACAATTCATTTAAAAATCTCGCTCCATGTCTTATCCCCTTTGCTAGGTTTTAAATGTTCTCCACAACAGGAGGCAAATTGTAATGTAGGCTGCATTTGCATTAGCACTGTGAGATCCTAATAAAGCCAAAGGTACACGATAAAATTGACTCTAACTTAAGATTGTACAGTAATTTATTAAAGGCAGTGTCTTTAATAGAACCTTGTTTGGAGGTGGGAAAGCTAGGAAGAGCGAAGCCAAAGCCACCCCAGAGTTCTGGATTGTGCATAAGAGCAAAGTCATGAGTCTTGCCACAGAAATATCAATCACACAACAGTTGACATAGCACTCCAGTTTATTACTTAACACTAGCTTACTGTATTGAGTAACACAATAAAAGTCACAGGGGAGGCTTAGTAACAATTTGCAGTGGGTTGGCATCACAAAAGAGACTCAAACCAGTGCAAAATGTTTATGGGATTTACTTCCAGCTCAAAACTTGGCTCTGTGCTGATTTGCATTATTGTGCGTCAACGGGGCATTCCATGGGTGGTACATGGGCGTTCTGATGTAACCACATGTGGTTTTTGGCATAAAACCTTATCTAATAACAGTTGTATAAGACAAGATCATGAACAGCAATGTTAGGACATCAGAATATCGTGTCAAAAATATTGTCTATAAAAATATTGAGTATTATATATTTTGTAGGTGGGCTCCCATAATATTGTGTCAAAAATTTCATACAGAAGAATATTGGCAAGAAATTTTAATATGTATAGTATTCTAAGTAGTTTATTAAAGATATTAAAGTACAAAATAATATAATTAAAGATAAATAGTTTTAGTGAGTAATGTTAATAAAATGTATACATATGCAGGTATTACAGAGTAGCGGTAGCCAAACTGTAGTTATTGTTAGGGTTACCAGAGATAGGAATTCCTCTGATTTTTAACCATTAATAACTTTGCGACCATTTGATGAATCTCCACAAAACTTTCCAGACCTATTCCTGTTTTCTACATTGGCAGAGGATGGAAAGGTTTGCGGTGACTGGTAAAGGAGAGCAAAGATAAAAAGATAAAAGGCAGTCCCAAAAAGTGTCTGGGCACCAAAGCATTTTTCCATAGACTTTGTACTCACAAGTAGCGGGCAAACGTACAGTCAAATTTCCATTAAATTTGGCAGCGTTGTAGATTATGGTGTGCAGATGATCTTGTGTGGTGTAACAGGTAAGTAGGGTAAGTATTTTTTACGTTATAAGGCATTTAAATGTAGAGATATATGTAGTTCCGGTACTTTCACCAAATTTTGCAGTATTTCGGGTGTTTTGTGGAAGTACTGCGGCACATAGCAATGACAATGCATTACGATATTGGCTAACGACTGCCTTTACAAAAGTTAAAGGCAGCCATGTTGTTTTTAGGTACACTTTGAATGTGTTCTGCGTTTTGCTCTTAGATAGAGGTAAGTATTAGGTTTGATATTTTGTCCCTACCTATTGCCACTTTAACAAAGTTATTTATATGTTTCTTAGAAAAAATGTACGGAGTACCATGGGACTTCTTCATAGGTACTGCGGTCCCTAAAATTACAAAAGAAAAACCTAAATATGTTAAAAAATTAAAAATACATAGTACTACACTATATTTTAAAAAGATTGTTTACTACATTGTATTTTCTATTTGTAACATATTTAAATCTTCACAAAAAGTTTCCAGAGCACCGGGGTAATACCTACAAATTACCTTGCTATTTACATTAAAAAAAATGGCAGCTCTCCCTAAAATGCTGGGAAAATATATAGAAAATTATAAATACTTTTCTCTACCTACTACCACTTCAATAAAGTGGCAATAGGTAGGGAACAACAATAAAACCTTCTATTCACCTATATTTAAGACCGTAACCCTGAACACAGCGAAACATAAAATGCATCCAAACTGTTGTGAAAATGACATGGCTGCCTTTTACGTTTGGTAAACACAGCCATTAGCCACTCATATACTGCCTTCTCATCCGCATGTACTGAGGTATACCATGAGCTTACATCAGCACATTATATAACTATTTTAAAACTTATAACCTTAACACTACTTGCACTTTTTATCCATACTACCAAAAATTGCTATTTACTCATAATGTATATTCCTGCTACATTACATCTACATTTGTAGACACACTTTCACTGTTTCAATCACCACACTCCACTCTATGCTAATCCACTCTACGCCAGTCCACTCTTCGCCACTCCACTCTGCGCCACTCCTCTCTACACAACTCTATTGTATACTATAACACTCTATGCCACTCCATTCTATGACTCTCAGATCTATGCTACTCCATGCCTCTCCACTTTATGCCACTCCACTGTATGCTAGTCCACTGTACGAAACTCCACTCTATGACACTACACTCTATACTATTCCACTGCACTGTATGCCACTTCCAGTGTACAGCACGGCACTATACCCTATTCCCCTGTATGCCAATCCACTCTAAGCTACTCCACAGTACGCCACTCCACTATACACCACTCCACCACTGTACGACAATCCACTGTATGACAATTAACTGTACGCTATGACACTGTACATCACTTTATTCTACACCACTTCACTCTACGCCACTTCACTCTATTATTCTACTATATGCCACTCCACTCTACATCACTACACTGTGTGCCAGTACACTCAACTTTATTCCACTCTACACCACTCTACTGTACACTACTCCACTGTATGGCACTCAACTCTATGCCATTACACTCCACATCACTACACTCTATGCGATTCCACTGTACACCACTCCACACTACCACACACCACTCTATGTCACTGCAGTCTATGGTATTCCACTGTATGCCACTCCACTCTACAACACTCCACTCTAAGCCACTCCAAAGTATGCTATTACACCGTACGCCACAACAGTCTTCACACTTCACTCTACATCACTCCACTCTACGGTATTCCAGTTTACATCACTCACTTTACGCCACTCCACTGTATGCCACTCCACTGTATGCCACTGAAGTCTACGCTATTCCATTGCACGCCAATTCCACTGTACCTGACTTCACCCTACCCTATTCCACCTTAAGCCACTCCACTGTACAACACTCCGGTCTATGCCACTTCACTGTATGCGACTACACTGTACGCTTGTATTGTTGTGTGCACGGAACTCCAATGTACAGCACTGACTCTATGTTATTTCACTCTATGCTACTCCACTCTACGCTATTCTACTGTACGCAACTCCACTCTACGTCACTCCAATATATGCCATTTCACTCTACGCCACACCACTCTACACTATTCCACTCTGTGCCACTGCCTCTCCGCTAAACACTATTCCACGGTATAGCACTCCACTCTGTACCACTCTACTTTACTGCACTCTATTCTATTCCACTCTATGCAACTCCACTCTAACCCACTCCACTGTGCGACACTACAGTCTACGCCACTCCACTGTGCGCCACTACACTTCACGTTACTCCACTCTACGCCACTCCATTGTACGTCACTCCACTGTACGCTATTCCACTGTATGTCACTCCACCCTATTCTATTCCACTGCATGCCCCTCCACTCTATGCTACACCACTGTACACCACTCCACTGTACGTCACTCCACTCCCCTCTACACCACTCCACTCTACATTATTCCACAGTACTACAATCCAAACTACACTATTCCACTCTTCGCCTCTCCACTCTATGTTATTCCACTCTACCCCATACCACTGTATGCTGCCCCAGTCTATGCCACTCCACAGTATACCACTCCACTGTATGCTACTCCCTTCTACGCTTTCCCTTTCTATGCCTCCTGCAGTGGTAGGACATTGTCCACATTCTATCGCCTAAGCAGAGAAGTCCATCGAGGTATTGATTAATCTACCCTGGCTTTAGGCTGGAGGGGGGTTGTACTGGAAATGGGCCTTTCTGTGGGATCATCCCCAAACTCTTTGAATTCCTTCTCCTCTTTTTGCTGAACATGATTTTGTTGGCTTTAGGACTTTGGGCACTTTACCACTGCTAACCAGTGCTAAAGTGCATGTGCTCTCTGCTTTAAACATGAAAACATTGGCATATCCACAAATGGAATATTTAATATACTTATAAGTCCCTAGTAAAGTGCACTACATGTGCCCAGGGCCTGTAAATTAAATGCTACTAGTGGGCCTGCACACTGATTGTGCCACCCACTTCAGTAGCCCTTTACACATGTCCCAGGCCCGCCAATGCAGAGCCTGTGTGTGCATTTTTGAACAGCCTAGTCAGCCTGGCAAGTTAACCCTCTAGCTAGGCCCAAACCTTCCTTTTTAATACATATAAGTCACCCCTAAGGTAGATTCTGGAAAGTCCAAAGGCAGGGTGCAGTGTATTTAAAAGTAGTATGTGTACTTTTAAGTTTTACATGTCCTAGTAGTGAAAAACTATTAAATTAGTTTTTCACTACTGCAAGGCCTATCCCTCCCATAGGATAATCATGGGATTGTCTTATTACATTTTTCCAATTGAGTAGACATGGGACCCCCATGTTTGGTGTCTCTGGAATCACAATTTAAAAACACAACTTTGGTGAAGTTGGATTTTAAATTGCAATTCTGAATTTGCGACTTTTAAAAAGTTGGCATTTTCTTACTATAACTATTTTGTGCCTTTTGACTCTCTCTGAATGGGCTATTCTGGGCAGGAGGGGAGGGAGGAGCTGACACTTACACCTGAAAGGGCTGTATCCTGTTCTCACAAAGGGTTGCATACCCCCCTATAGTGAAACTGGAGCCCGGGCAGGAAGGAAATGGGCTTGTGCACTTCAAAGGCATTTCTTTGAAGTCTCCCACACTTCAAAGGCCCAACTGGGTATAAGTACTGGACCTCTAACACCATCAACTCGGAACACTTCTGGAACTGAGGACATTCGGTCAGGAAGAAGGACTTCTGTGCTGCTGGAGGCACTGCCACTTTGCTGAACTGCTTTGCTGTGCTGGCCTGTTGCCTACTGCACTTACCTGGGAGTGTGAAGAACTGGACCAGCATCTCTACATCCCAGAACCAAAGAATTTCCAAGGGCTTGTTGTCTTCCCTCCTGTTTTCTGAAGTCGTCTCAGGGATATCAAAGACTTCTTCAATCTGCAACCAGTACCTGAGCTCTGTCTGGTGTGAGTTCTGCTGTGCCAAGTGGTGACAATCCAGTCCGGGTCCTTGGATTTGAGTTTTAAGTGCTGCAATTAAGAAAATCCATGCATTGATGATGTTGCGCAGATCAGAACCTGCGCATTCCCCTTGACACTGACACATCGCCACTGCTGCACGAACCGCGGACACCGCATCACCAGCTGCGCGACACATCGTCCCCTTTTTCTGACACATCTCTGACTTTGCGTGGCTCAGCGCATCACTTTGTGCTGCTCGCATCACCTACAGCTCAGCGGTTTGACCACAATGCATCACCCTGATGTTCATTGCATCTTGACTCTCAACACATCTTCGACTCTGCACAGCCCGGAACGGACACATTGCCTACATCGACAGCGACGCATCGCCTTCTTTGCTCCACCCACAGCCCTCAAAGTCGATGCACACAAGATACTGATCAGTGGGCCAAGTTTGGCCCTTGTATCCCGACCGGAGCAAAATCATGGTCGGCCTGAACTTTTGGATTTACCCTAGTCAAGCCCAGCCAGATAGCCCCAATTGGGTCTATCTGTTTCTAAGCACTACAAAAACATTTATTTGAAAATTCATATCTTGAATCCTGCGTATTAGAGTTTTGTCATTTTGGTCTTGTTTGTTGATAAAAATATTCGTTATTTTTCGAAACTGGTGTGGAGACTTTTTGTGGCATTTTCACTGTTTGAAGTGTTGCACAAATGCTTTACACATTGCCTCCTAAGTTAAGCCTGACTGCTCTTTGCCAAACAACCAGAGGGTGAGCACAGGTTAATTTAAAGTGTCTTACGGACTTACCCTGACTAAGATTATGGTTCCTGCTTGGACAGGGTGCATACCTCTACCAACTAGAAACCAAGGGGCATATTAGCAAGACCCTCGTTAAACTATCGCCGCTTTAGCGGCAGAAAACTGCCGCTAAAACGGCGATAATGGGCTTGCTAATATGCGTTATAGAATTCCAATAGAAGCCCAGGTTAGATGTGCAGGACATCTAACCTGGGCTTCTATTGGAATTCTATAACGCATATTAGCAAGCCCATTATCGCCGTTTTAGCGGCAGTTTCCTGCCGCTAAAACGGCGATAATTTTAACGAGGTTCTTGCTAATATGCCCCCAAATTTCTAACATTGGTGATCAGCGGTGAGGATAGGACATGTTTTTGTGCAGTGCCATACAGTAAAAGGTGTAAATTACTATTCATATCAAAGACCAGCTCGAGCCTTCTTAAATTTTCCCTGATTAGCATAATGTTGTTCCCAAATCATGTCTCTGACTGGAGGAGTAACAGCTGAACCTGCAAAAATTGATTTTGAGCTGGCCAAACTTGAGAGTTATACAGTGGCCCAGCTCAAGGATTTATCCAAGTGTATTGAGCTTTCCGCAAAGGGCTTCACTAAGAAGGTGGAACTGCAAAACACACTTGGGCTTGGGCAGAACCTCGTGATGCAGTTCATGTAACCCCAGAGGAGGAGGTTGAAGAACTGGATGATGATGAGGAGCTGGACCAGGATTAACTGGAGAATCTGGGACTCCGTGTGGGACAGGGGGCCAACACCCTGCCAGGAGCTGTGATTCCCACCAGGGCAGGGAGCAGTGTATCATCCAGAGGCCTGTCGCCAGAGGAGCTGGAGAATAGGAGAGAGGAGAGGAAATTAAAATTGCAGCTGGCTAAGCTCAAACCGAAGAAAGAAAAAGCTTTGGAGGAGAAATCATTGGCCATAGAGGAAAGGAGAATGATGATGGCTCAAGAGCAGAGCCTGAAAGAGCTGGACCTGAAGGCCAGGAGGGCCGAGTCCAGCCAAGATGGGGGCAGCTTTTCTTCAGTGTCCTCTGACAAGAGAGTACACATACCCAAGGGTTTGGTGTCTACCTATGGAGTGGGAGATGACATAGATAGATGGTTTGAGGCTTATGATATTGCTTTACAGATGCACAAGATCCCTGAGGGAGATTGGGGGGCGGGGTCTGTGGAAGCAAATCCTTACTGAGGGGAGGAAAACGTTACTGGCCCTAGATGGGAGCGACAGGATGAGGTATCCCTCCATGAAGGAAGCCCTGATCAGAAAGTGTGCTTTGACCTCAGAGAAGTACAGGCAGAAGTTCATGGACAGGCAGCAACTATTTCCACAGACCTGGGTGGATTGTGTTGATTCTTTTTCCAAGGCAGAGGACGGTTGGGTGAAGGGCAGTGATGTTAAGGAATATCAGGGGCTGGATAACATGATTGCAAAAGAGCACGTTTTGTCTCTGTTTTCCAGATCTGCGCCAGCACTTGATTGGGAGGAAGCTCTCTGACCCCCAAGGAGCTTGTTAAGGGAGCAGACCTCTGGTTTGCACCAGGGCCCAAAAGAAGGTACCTGGGAGTGACCCCAAGAAGGGTGGTTCAGGCTCCCCCAGCAGAGTGAGGGAGAGGTCAAGGGAGACACAGATAGGTCTCTGGGTAAGAGGGAAGGGAAGGGTTCCTATACCCTTTCTGATAAACAGGGATGAGGTTCTGGTGGGTGTTGGCCCAGGGTACCCCATTTCCAGCCCCACTGTTTTGATTGTTCCCAGCTAGAACACAATCAGGGGTACTCTGTCTGCCCTAAGAAACCACCCCTTGGTGGTACCTCTACAGGGGTGGCTAATGTGTCCTTAAGTGTAAGTAGTCACCAGGGGCAGGTCCTAGACCATGTTGTGATCTGCCCTAGCTGGGAGGTGGACTCAGAGGGTGAGTTGGTAATCCCTGAGGGTGAGAGTCATCACTTACACCAACGAATGGGATCCCAGTCATTGCTCTGAAGGACACCAGGGCTAGCCAGACCACAGTTGTGAAAGGCTAGTTTCCCCAGAGCAGTACACCGGTTAGATGTGTAGGGTGACACAGGCCCTGGGGCAGGACTTCTTCCAACCTATGGCCCTGGTATCCCTGGAGTGGGGTGTGGAAGTGACCCAGAGGAGGGTCATAGTTCCCAGATACCCATAGACTGCATTCTAGAGAATGAGTTGCCCCCGTTGTTAGGGGAACTGGGATGGGCAACTGTCCAGGATGCCCTGACAGTTTAGTTTTCTGGGGGTACTACTCCTGAGCAGAGGGTACAGGACCCCAGATGTAGCCTCAGGGTGTAGACCCTGGGTTGAAGGACCAGTTTCAGGATACCACCCCTGAACTGGTGGGAGGTGGAGTGAAGGAAGGGTGCTAGACACCTCAGGGTACTGCCCCCCCACTTTGAGAAACCACAGAGGTTAGATTGGCTGGAGCCGGCTCTGGACACTGACAGCTGTCAGTGGCCTCTGTTGGTTGTTGTCCTTATGTACAGAGTTTTCCCTCGGTTGGGGACAGACGTCAGACCCAAGGGGTGGAATGGGCCACATCACTTTGTTGGCAATGATGTTACTGTCTGCCTACTGGGACGCATCTGTGAGCAAACGAAAGTTAGGTGCTGCAAGATGGGGTCGACAGGTGAGAAGAAGAGTTCCCTGTGGGTCAGTTCAGTGGCTCAGGATAGTATTGACAGAGGGTTCCAACTGAGTTCAGAGAGACATAGAACTGACAAGTGCCCCTGCAGTAGTGGGCCATTCTCCATATTCTATCGCCTAAGCAGGGAAGCCCATCAATGTATTGATTAGTGTACCCTGGCTTTAGCCTGGTGTGGGGTTGTGTTGGAAACTGCCCTTTCTGTAGGGTCACCCCAAAATACTTTGCCTTCCTCCTCCCCTTTTTGTTCAATTTGTCTTTGTTGGCTTTAGGACTCTGGGCACTTTTCCACAGCTAACCCGTGCTAAAGTGCATGTGCTCTCTGCTTTAAACATGGTAACATTAGCATATCCACCAATGGCATATTTAATGTACTTATAAGTCCCTAGTAAAGTGCACTATTCATGCCCAGGGCCTGTAAAATAAATGCTACTAGTTGGCCTGCAGCACGGATTGTGCCACCCACTTCAGTAGCCCTTTAAACATGTCTCAGGTCTGCCATGCAGAGCCTGTGTGTGCAGTGTTAAACTGCTATGTTGACCTGACAAGTTAACCATATTGCCAGACCCAAGCCTTCCTTTTTAATGCATATGTCACCCCTAAGGTAGGCCCTGGACAGACCAAGGGCAGGGTGCAGTGTATTGAAAATAGGACATGTACGTTTAAGTTTTACATGTCCTGGTAGTGAAAACCTCTTCAATTTGTTTTTCAATACTGCGAGGCCTTTCTCTCCCATAGGATAATCATGGGATTGCCTAATTACATGTTATAAGTGTCATTTCCTATTGGGAAGGGATGGGAACCCCCAAGTTTGGTGTCTCTAGAATCACAATTTAAAAACACAACTTATGGTTAAGTTTGATTTTAAATTGCAATTCTGAATATGCCACTTTTAGAAAGCTGGCATTTTCTTACTGTAACCACTTGGTGCCTTCTGCCTGTCTCTAAATACATGTCTGGGGTAGGTGACAGCTAACTTTGTGCATTCCCTCTAGACAGCCACACACAAAAGGGAGCTTAGGTGTGACTGATTCGCCATCCTGGGCAGGATGAGAGGGAGGAGCCAACACTTACACCTGAAAGGGCTGTGTCCTGTCCCCACAAAGGGTTGCATACCCCCCTGTAGTGAGTTTGGAGCAAGGGCAGGAAGGAAATGGACTTGTGCACTACAAAGACCTCTCTTTGAAGCCTCCCTCACTTCAAAGGCCCAACTGGACATAAGTACTGGACTTCTGGCACCACCAACTCAGAACACTTCTGGAACTGACGACATTCTGTCAGGAAGAAGAACTGCTGTGCTACTGGAGGGCCTTCCACTTTACTGAACTGCTCTGTTGTGTTGGCCAGCTGTCGGCTCCCTCTTGCCTGGGAGTGAAAAGGACTGGACCTGCATCTCTATATCCCAGAACCAAAGTATCACCAAGGGCTTGTTGGCTTGCCTCCTGTTTTCTGAATTCTCAGGGATATCAAAGACTTCTTTCTTCAACCTGCAATCAGTACCTGGGCTCTATCTGCTGTGAGTCCTGACCTGCCAAGTGGTGCCAATCCAGTCCTAGGCCCTTGGAATTGAGTTTTGAGTGCTGCAACTAAGAAAATCCACTCATCAACAAAGTGGCATCAACTTGAACCGGTGCACTCAACATTGATGCATCGCAGCTGCGCATGAACTGTGGACACTGCATTGCCAACTGCGCAACGCATCATCCCCTCTTTCCAATGTATCTATGACTTTGCACAGATCAGCACCAACGCATCACTTTGTGCTTCTCACACCGCCTACCGCCCAGCAGTTAGACGATGACTGATTGCCTGGATGTTCATCGCATCTTGACTCTCAACGCATCTTCAACTTTGCGCAGACCAGGACCGATGCATCACCTACATCTGCGGGATCGACAGCAACGCATTGCCTCCTATGCTCCTCGACTAGCCCTCGAAGTCAACATATCGAAGGCACTGTTCAGTGGGCCAAGGCTGGTTCCTGTGTCCAACCCGTGCTCCATCACGGTCAGCCTGAACTTTTGGATTTGCCCCGGTCAAGCACGGCCAGATAGCCCCGGTTGGGGCTGTTTCTAAGCACTGCAAAAATATCTATTCTTTGAAAATTCATATCTTGACTTCTGCTAATTGGATTTTTGTCTTGGCGGTCTTGTTTTGTTGATAAAAATATTAGTTATTTTTCTAAACTGGTATGGAGTATTTGTGTGGCATTTTCCCTCATTTACTATTTGAAGTGTTACACAAATACTTCACGTGTTGCCTCTTATGTTAAACCTGACTGCTCTGTGCCAAGCTACCAGAGGGTGAGCACAGGTTAATTTAAAGTGGTTTACTGACTTAGCCTGACTAGGATTGTGGTTCCTGCTTGGACACGGTGCATACCTCTGCCAACCGGAAACCCAATTTCTGACTGCCTTCAATTGCTATTTTTTAATGTTAAGTTTGATAAGTTAAGTTAACTGAAAGGCTTATTGTTTCAAAAGGAGGTTGCGTTCCTCAGAAATACAATCGCTACTGCTCCCAAATCTGCCACTTCACTTTGGTGAACTTGTGCACTGCATATTTAAAGCTACAAATACCACGGTAGTGGTACACTTTTTTGAAGAGATTGGGTCCGGCTTTGTCAGCATTTTCCAGACTGTATTCAGAGTGATTCCATCCATTATACACTTTTTGGTTTCAGAGTGATTCCATCATTATACACTTTTTGGTTTCCAGTGTATTTGGAGGCATACCGCTAGTGTTATTCCTGATTGTTGGAATTATGTTCCTATTTTTGTTGCTCTGCAATGGATGCTCCACTCTGGCAGTTTGAATTTTTTTAATGCATGATAAATTGTATCTTGATTATGCGGAAGACTTAGCTAAAATTGGCCCATTGCTCTTGCAGGTAGCAGTGTAGAGTGGTGAGGCCTGAACCTGCGCTTATTTTTCCAGGTTTTTTATATCGCAAATGTATTGCATATGCACTTTTATGAAGTTATTGGGTCTGGGATGATCGCAATATAGATTTTTCTTTTTATTGTTTTATCCTTGAATCGATTGAAATGTATTGTACTATATATATACTTTTATGGTCATATTGGCCGAAATAAAATTTTCTGAAGAAGAGTGGTGAACATACAGAGTTTAATAGGAAAGTGATTGAAGACTGTCTTGAGTGTGAGAACGGGCATAAGAATCCATGGCTGAACTACATCGGAGGTGTTGCCATATCTTTTGGCCGCCCTGGTTTGTTCCACAGTCCTCGGCTGCTCAACAAAGGGAGATAGGAAGCTAGTTAAGGAGCTGTTTTGGACAAGTGAGAGTCTCGGCAGAGTTAGCCATATCCTTTACAACATTAGTTGCTCCTGTACAAGCGAGAGTCTCAGCAGAGTTAGCCAAATCCTTCACAGCATTAGTTGGTGTTAGAGTTATGGCAGGGACTCAAGACGCCTCGCACAGTTGATGTGACACAAGCACTTGAGGTGAGCTAGGTACTGATTGGAGTGCTGCAGTATCTAAATTGCTGGCATGGCTGATGCCTTGGCTGAGCTGACTATCATCCCACCGCATCACCACTTAACTCCAATTCTAGCAGATGTGAGTTGGAGGAGGCAACTCTGTTGTCAGCCTTTACAAACAGGCAGAAGGAGCACTATAAATGAATCAATAGAATATACATTGCCTACTAGGCCTGCAGTAAAGACAAAATGCACAGTCACACAAGACTATAATTCTTCATGTATTCCAAAGGAAGGCATATCAAGACACATCTTTTCTTAGTGTTCTTTCTTTCTTTATTCATTTTCAAAAGGATCAATGACACAACCAACGCGTTTTGTCTGCAAACAAAGAGACTTATTCACGGCAAAAAAGAGGTCCTAAATACATAAAGCAAACCCATGCACAATGCCACTGTATATGTAGAGGCAATATCATTTCCCGACTCGATTGATGGTGTACAAAACTGAAACCACTCCATGTATTCCACATAAAGTCTCTCCTTAATACCATGAGTGTGTATTGGAGCACAAGGTCACTCTTTTCACCTTGGTTGTAGGGGGAACACCCATTATCTAGTAATTGTCCTTCTGTATGAATTCAAAACAGTTCAAAACATAGTTTTCATCTTCTGATAATAAAAATAATAATAAAAGACATTTATAAAGCGCGCAGCTACCTTAACTGAGGTGTCCCAACGCTAAAGTGGATAACATCGTAACCATGCTAGCAGAGAACAAGTCTCTACGGCTGAACAGCCAGGTCTTCAAGGCCTTTCTGAAGTCCTGTTCAGAGTGCATCATACGTAGTTGGAGGGGCAGGTCATTCCAGCATTTAGAGGTACCCACCTCGAAAGTTCTGCCCCCCATTCTTGCTTTAACAAAGCGGGGGATGAGCAGGTAGCGTTTGGAATTGGACCTCAACGATCTACCCTGCAGGTAGGGGCGAAGTCTCGTCCTCAGATACTTAGGGCCTCTTCCCTGGTAGGCCCAGAAAGCAAATGTGAGGGCCTTAAATTCAACTCTCTTGGCCAAAGGGAGCCAATGGAGTTGTCTGAGGTGGGTGGAGATATGGTGGCGGAGAGGGACCTTGCGGACCAGCCTAGCTGCTGCATTTTGCACTATCTGCAGCCTACGGAGTCCATTGGCGTAGTCGAGATGGGAGGTGACTAACGCATGCACCACAGTTTTACGAGCTGTCTCTGGCAAGAAGTTGATGAATTTTCTAATAATTTTCATCTTACCAAAGCAGACCGCAGAAACATGCTGGATATGTGCGGAACGGGATAAGTCATTGTCCCAACGGACACCAAGATTCTTGACCGAGTCCTTAGGGATGGGAGACATTCCCAGTTCTGCCAGCCACCACAAGGCCGCTGGGGGAGGGACTGTTTGGTTAAAAAACAGAACCTCCGTCTTGTCGGCATTGAGTTTCAAAAAATTGCTGCTCATCCAAACGGAAATATTTTTAAGGCACTCTCTAAAAGAGTCAAAGACGGATACCGACACTTCACTAAAGGAAAACATCAGTTGGGTGTCATCTGCGTAGGATATCACCTTGATTCCTGTGCTAGCGATGAGTTTCGCCAAAGGTGCCAGATAGATATTAAATAGAAGTGGACTCAAGGCCGAGCCCTGAAGCGCCCCCCATCTTAGAGACTTGGCCTCGGAGGAGAAAGGGTGGAGAAAGACCTGTTGGTATCGGCCATGAAGGTAAGACGTGATCCAATCCAGCGCTGTCCCACGGATGCCAATTTGCTTAAGATGATCAAGCAAGATGGAATGGGACACCGTGTCAAACGCTGCTGACAGGTCAAGAAGAACCAACATGGTCGCCGCACCCCCATCCACCGCCCAGCGAATGGCATCAGCCATCTCAATCAGGGCGGATTCGGTGATGTAACCGGGGTGAAAGCCAGACTGAGAATCATGCAGAAGCCCATTATATTCAACAAAGGCCGCCAACTACTGATGCGCTAATTTCTCTAAGATTTTCGCAGGGGCCGAGAGAAGAGAGATAGGCCTGAAATTGCTGGCGATTTCCGGGTCAGCATTTGGTTTCTTCAATATGGGGAGGAGAAACGCATGTTTCCAGGCAGATGGAAAAACCCCTAGCCTGAGTGAGGAATTCCAGATGGCATTAAGGGGGGGATTAAGCCATTCTGCCAGCACGCTGTAACGTCTAGCTGGCCAGGGATCACTAGGTGACCCAGATTTCCATTTCTGCAATTTGACCAGGGAGGCCTCAACAGGAATCATAGCGAACTCAGAAAATACTGGCCGGTTCTGGCTATGGTCACAGATTGCATCCTCCCCACTAGGGTGATGATCTGCAGGGAACGAGGCATAGATCTGAGACATTTTCTCCTCAAAGAAATTTGAGAGATTGTTGCACATCTCCACAGAAGGAACCACAGGGTGCTGAAGTGCCATGGGGTTGGTGAAAGATTTCACCACCGTAAAAACTTCCCTGGAGGAATTCCTAGTACTGGCAATCTGGTCAGCCAGGAAATCTCTTCTCTTAATAATGAGAAGTTTACGGTATTCTTTTAGAGCTGTTCTATACCCAATTTTATCTTCCGTAGCGTATGATTTTCTCCACTTACGCTCTCGTCTTTTACAGTTGCTTTTTTTAGCTCTGATGTCCTCGGTGAACCAAGGAGCGGAGGGGGTTACTCTGGACGAACTAACAAGCTTCAATGGCGCAATTTTATCCAGGGCCTTCGTAAACCAGGTATTCAAATTTACAATGCTGTCATCAAGATTATTAGTGAGGAGGGGCTCAGAATCCTTAAGAAAAAGGGTTCGGGACTCAGGAGAGACCCTACTCCAGTTCCTCCGCAATTCCTTAGGGAGAGAGGTGACCCTGGCCCTAGCTTTCAGGTGTAACTGGAAGGGGACCAGGAAATGATCTGACCAAATCACCGGGGAGGGCGTATTCACTGTAACCTCCTGTATATTTGAACAGATAAGGTCCAGTGTATGGCCCGCTCTGTGCGTTGGAGAAGAGACCAGTTGGGTCAGGTTAAAACCTGCCAGTGACGGTACAAAATTTGCGCTAGGAGAACAGGAGGGGTCATCAACATGAAGGTTGAGGTCACCTAAAACCGTGAAATTAGAGTAGCAGGTACTAGCCTGGGCGATATAATCTGTCAGAATGGGGGTGGAACTATGGCAACAGCCTGGGGGCCTATAGAGAAGGAGCCCCGCAAAGGATTCTGAAGAGGACAGGTTAATGCAAAAGGGGAGTCCTTCGATACTGCCTATCTGCCCAAAGTGAGTAGTTGATGTCACCCAGATGTCTTTGTTGATAATCGCCAGGCCACACCCCGGTCTGTTATCTCGTCTATTCACACAGACTATACGATAGCCCTGAGGAATAGCTATGGCGACAGCCGGGTTTGAGTCCTCGCACATATCCATATATGAGGAGTCTCTAATGAGAAACGTATGCTCGGCACTGACGTCATCGCACGACTCTTTAACTTTACTCAACAGATCCCACTAGGGAGTGAGTGATCGCTTTTAAACTGACAAGGACTAGCCAAGTCTGGACCACTACATGCACAAGTGCAAAATCCCACTAGTAAGTGACCAATTGCTATCAAATATACAAGAACTAGCCTATTCTGAATTACTACATGCACAAGTGCAAACCCTGATGAAGTCCTTGACAGGAAACGCATTGGCTGGGCTGACTGGAAGTGTACAGAATTGGTGTAAAGAAATAAAGATGTTCTTTTTGGAAATTCAAATAATGGCTCCCTCCTCATGTATGGATCAGAAGATGAAAACTGTGTTTTGAACTGTTTTGAATTCGTATGGAAGGACAATTACTAGATATTGGGTGTTTCCTCTACAACCAGTCTTTTTACATTTTTTGGCAGTTTCCTACCAGTGGAGCTGCAAGAGGTAGAACAGTATAGTTGGACATCACTGGAACTAGCACCGGTGTGGTTGTCCTAAGGCCAACACTGCTCTTTTCTTTTGTGTTAACTCTGTTTTCAGCCAGGTTCACACCTCCATTCACACCTCCATTCCAGCTGACATCTGCCAATCCCTTTAGGCACAGAGGCACTACTGTCCTCCCATGTATTATTTTTATTATTGTTGTCTCGGCTTGCCAGACCACTTCTTGCCACCTTGATGCCGAAGACAGAATACAATCTTGTGCCACCCCCTTCTGTTCCTTTCTCTGAAATTGACAGTATGGCAAGCAATTGAGTCTGAGCCTGGTCGGCCTCAGTGCCCTGTGCCAGATGCTCCTGCACACCTGCACTCTCCTGGGCAGGCTGCTCTCTCAGGCCTACCAGGTCTCCTACAGCTGGCAGTGGGGCGGGTGTAGAAGCTGACTCCAGTTCAGGAGAGGACATTCCCAGCTGACGCAATTTAGTTTTGTCTATCATTAGTGCACTCCCCCTCGTCCTCTCCTCTGCTATGCCCGCAGCCCTACAAGGGGAAATTGCTTTAGTCTTTCCATAAAAGGCTTTCTGGCTGACAATGTCCTCTCAGTTCTATTCCTTTGTGGATATCGTAGGCCCTTCTTTGATGGTGGGGAGATTTTTCACTCTTCGGCATTGACTACCCTTAAGTGTTTTCTTGGTGTCCAACCATTTACACGATCAGTGGCTTAATCCAATTCCAAATATATACAACTCAAGCTTCATCACTTCATCATTGCACCTATCTTCCACTCCATATAGTGGCTCAATATCCACCCTTACAGGCCAACCAGCCAGATCCAACTCCTGTCGTATCTTTTCAGTCTTGGATCACCCCCCCCCCCCCCAACCTGCCAATGTCTCTTGGTGCATGCAATCCTTCTCTGTCACCTCAATTAATACACAGAGGGAGGGGGAGGGCCAACAAAACCCTCAGACCTGGAAAAAAGGGGGAATACTAGCATACCATCAAATCTTTATTGAGTCTGTGCCAAGACTTTGCCAGAGAAGTGCTCCTTACCTGCTTCCTCTAATGTCCTTTCTAGGTCTCTCCTTTCCATCAGCAGAAAGTAGCTGTTTGACCTCCACAGAACTTTTTTCCTTTCTTCTCTCCTTCTTTTTAAGCCTGAGGGCGAGTGGGGAATAGCGTGAAAGGCTGTTTTTCCCTGTGGACATTGGCAGAGGACTAATTTGTCCGCAGTGTCTCACCCGTCATTCAATTACTTAAAGGGGGGCAGTTAGAGGGAGTTTAGAGGGGGGGCACTTTCACCCAGTACGTTGGTCCGCACCGCACACTAGCTCTCTGTGAAGGGGTCTACGTGACCGCTGCTGCCGTTGCAGCAGCCATAGTGGCTGGGGGAGTACCTCACTGATGGAGGCATCTAGGCAAAGTTGCATGTCATCCTCGAGCGAATTCCCCCAGCAAAGTCTTTGATGTAGCGGGACCAGTAGTTCGCTAGGCACAGAAATGAGCTCACATCTACTACAGTGGTTGGTGTTTGCGTTTTGTTGAGTGCTTCGACTTTGGTTGGATCAGGTTGCATTCCCTTGTGGGAGAATGACAGGCAACACAGGGTATACTGTCATGCCTTGCACATTCCTTTTAAGCCTGCTAGGGCTCCTGGATTTTAGTACTAATTGCTAGTTCCATTGCTAGCTTCAATAGAGTCCTGCCTTTGGTCTAAGCCAGCTCGAGACTGCCTTGGCTCGCCCACCTGTAGCCATGTCTTGCAGAAGCATTCTAATGGGCTTCGGGTTAGGTGTGGGGGAATAATTTATTGGTCGCCAGGGTTCACAATTGCGATTGGAGTGGTCTTAAAAGCCTTTTTCTAATGTACTAAACCTATTTCGTGATTCAGAAGGTTTTTCTAAATGGCTTATTGCTTTTAGAAATGGACACCGAATTGCAGTTTGGAAGAGGCGTCTTTAGGACATCCCTTCCAAATTTCGATTTGGTACCCTATGCATCAATGGTTTGTGACATGAATTCCAGTTGCAAACCATTGATATGTTACAGATTCCTAAGTTGGGGTGTAACGGATTTGAAAAGGAGAAGGAATACACTTTGGACCACTTCCGCTATGGGAATTGTAGTGGCAGCTGCAGGGGAGTAGGCAGTGGTATCACTGAAGTTTACCAAAATGGCATTTTTTTAAAGCAGCCCTGGTTCCTTTAGTGAACTTGGGCTGCTTTTCGTTTTGGAAACCAATCAAAACGGTGTTGGTCTCCTGTCCCTAGCATTCGGCATCCCTGTAGTAGTTGCAAATCAAAGGTGGGTCACAGATTTTGACCTGGCTGATGAATATTAACCAGGCAGGTCATTCTTCGATGCCCAGCCTTTCTGAATTTTGTGAGCCAACCGAGTTGAACATAGGTTTGGTTTCAAAATCAGATTACATTCACAAAAAGTCAAAGAGCAATTTGAAACCTCTTTATGTGAATGTAATCTTAGTACATCTGCGTGTCATTTCTCATATGCCGCATGCTAAATATACAACATAAAAGTGTAATAAAATTTCCTAGATGCAAAGTATCATCTATTTACTAGAAGACAAAAACAAACATTTTTGGTCTGAATAGTGCTGTCTCTCATTGCAATAAAATCAGGAATAATGCCACTTTTTGCCGTTCCATCACTGTTTTACAAGTGGCTTTGCAGAAATCCCGCTGCTCCCGCTAACTGGACTGCAAGGGAATTGAAGGGCCGATAGATTTCCCGGCACCTGGCCTCAGACATTATCTACTTACTGTCTAATACTGTTTTTGATAGAGTTAAAACAGCCAGTGCAGGAAGCGGGTAGGAGGTAATAATGACATCAGGGAGAAAGATAAACGCACAGGTCACTATGCTGCAGAGTTCGAGGATTCTCTGTGCTCGAGGACATAGATAATCCCATGATAAGTCAATGATAGGAGGACGTAACACATTGTAAGTGACCGAATTACAGCGGCTAACACAATTATATCACTGATCCACGTTCTAACAACTTGTGTCAATTTACAACAGTGGATGTTCAGATGGGCAGTCACACATCTGGCAGTAGACTGTATGGTTCGACTTAGAAAACCTACGGCTGCTACCTTGTTCAAATTACGTCTCAAAAGGTTTTCTATTGCTGGCTGTTGGACCACAAAAGTTACTGTAATCCACTGCTGTTTCACTTATGTCTGTATAAATATGGTCCTGCTAGAATTTGCATTAGTAAAATCCGTATGAATGAACATTCCTAAATTTCAGAAATTTGTTATCACATGAAACACAGATCTATATTATCGGGGCTATTCACAAACTTAACTTACATGTGTTATTAATTTACAAGTGTAATTTACTCGTACACCTTTGAGTAACTTTACAACTTTTGGCTAGTCACAAACTCAGAGTGTTAAATTACTTAAAAGTGCAGAATTACTTGCCTCCACTCCTTAGGAAAAATCGGGTGGGGACAAATTTACTAGTGTAAGTTACTATTGCCAAAAAAGAAACATTAAGGGGCACATGCATCAAAAATGTCATTTATGCATTCCAAATTAGCGAATATTAAGGATTCGCTAATAAGGAATCACAAATGCCTATGCATGTAGGAATTCGCACAAAAATAGCGAATCCTTAAAATTCCTTAATTGCGACTCGCAAATTGTGAGTCGCAATTAAGGAATTGCTACCCATTCATGCCTATGGGCCTAGAGGCCTATAGGAATCAATAGAAATTGCATGCGCAATTTGCGAGTACCCAATAGGTACTCGCAAATTGCGTATGCAATTTCAAGGGTGCAAGGGTTCCAAAAGGATACCCTGTTGCACCCCTGAAGTTACAATTTAACCACATGTTGCGCACACACATGCCCCAAGGGCATGTGTGTGTGTATCATGTGACTTTCAAAAATGCACTTTAGTGCATTTTTGCAGAGAAATCGAAAATTACCATCAACTTCAGATTGATGGTAATTTGCGATTCTTATTAGCTAAATTATTTTGTTTAATGCATTGCATTTAAGGAATCACAATTTGCGATTCCTTAAATGCAATCGCAATTTAAGTAATCGCAAATTTTGCGATTACTTAAATTGTGATTTTTGCATTTGGGATGATGCATCCCAAATGCAAATACTGAGTCAGCAAAGGGCAGATTCTGAGAATCTGCCCGTTTGCGACTCGGTTTTTCCTTTGATGTATGTGGCCCTAAAAGTCCAGTACCACACATGGCCAATCAGGAGCCCTACAACACCCTCCCATAGAAAATAATGGATGAAGTGTCCTAAAATAAAACTCCGTAGGAAATCATTTTAAATTAAATTAAATTATTCAATCAGTCAATCAATCAAATCAAATTTATTAGGTTTCAAAGACCATAAAAGTTTAACAAACAAAACATCACAATTTTAAGATTTCATATTATATTTGTAAAATAGTGTAGTTAAAATCATTAAAAGAGGAGTTCATAAGAATCTGGCAGGTAAAAACATATAATCCATAATATAAATGACCAAGCACAGCAAGATATATCACTGATCATAAATTTCCAAAGGTATAAATGTTGTGCATTCAAAATTACAACATTCCTAGTCAACTTCTATAGCTCATAGCGCTTTCTAATGGCCATTGCAACTTTTATATAATTGGAGACCGCAATGCAAATAGCAGGAGTGGCCAATGAATACAGCAGATTAAAACCATCAATGTATGTGCAAGGCCGAATTTCCCTTAAAAGCGGAGAATTTTTTTTTTCCCTTGGCTCTTTATAAAGAGGGCAAAATAAAATAAAGTTCAAGGTGCTCTGAGCTGCCAAATTGTCACATGGACAGGGCATAAGTTTGTCGGCCCACCCTGATTGTTCGGGAATGCCACTAAAAAGTGCAGAGTGCATAGACGAAATCTAGTTAAAAGAAATCGTATCTGTACATTGGTGGTAAAGGTTAAATAAAATTGCTGTTGGGCAGGGAGCAAGCATAAGAAACCGGTCGCCTTTGATTGTGTGCGGCGCATATTTGCCCTAAAATAATACGTCTCTTTGATAATGGCTTTCGCATTTGTGAGGATACTATCAGGATTCTCGTAGAAGTGCCCCAAGCCTATCTCACGAAATGTATCTCTCACAAATAGAAGCCAAGGTATCGATAGGGCACTATCTAGTTTAGTACAGTCTTTAATCACATCCCTAGAGAACGTTAATTCATCAGACAACCACATTTTTGCCCATAAGAGCAAAGGGGCAATGCCTATATGGTCCTCTAAGAATTCCAACCCAAACTCTCAATGACAAAGAAGTGTGGGGGCGCTGTTCGGGGTCATCAGTAGCCTTTTTATGAATTTATTTTACAAGACCTGTAATTGGCGGCTCTTGTGGTGGACCCACACCCCTGCCACATAAGTTGCCACGGACTAACATTTAGCTTTATAGAGAGTGACTAGCTCTGTCACTGGCTTGTGTCCTAGCTTACATGCAAAACAGAATTACCCCTCCACAACCCTACTTGTATGTTGCACCCTTGCTGTTATAAGTGGTTCCCAATTCATTGTATTATTAAATAAATTTCCTAAGTATGTAAAATTATTAAGTTTATCAATACTTTTACCCCTTATAGCAAAGTTTCTCGTTTTGGTCAGTTTGGGGCCACACACCATAATATACGATTTAATAAAGTTAACTTTCAAATCAAGCGCCGACATAAAATCCGTAAAAGCGTTCTGCGATTTTTAAAGGCCATTTGCTGTCAAAGCCATTAGCACTGTGTCATCCGCATACAATAGTAGCGGGAAAGTATTGCCACCAATTCGGGGAAAATCAATTTCCTTATCTAACAAAAATGCCTCTAGGCCATTAGTATAGATTAAAAAGAGAAAAGGAGCTAGAATGCACCCCTGCCGGACACCTTCAGTAGAAACAATCGGCTTAGTCTTTTGCCCTTGGGGGCCATATCTTATGGCAACAGTGATGTCAGTA
Organism: Calotriton arnoldi; assembly: GCA_963921515.1. Classification (NCBI taxonomy): domain Eukaryota; kingdom Metazoa; phylum Chordata; class Amphibia; order Caudata; family Salamandridae; genus Calotriton; species Calotriton arnoldi. The sequence continues at coordinate 1,134,175 of CAWUFW010000795.1, forward strand.
TGTAACCTACACAAAAGGGAGATGAGTGATTCTTCAACACTCATTTTCCCCATTAGTGCCCACAATTTCTCCCGATTAACGGTATCGAAAGCACTAGACAAATCCATGAAGGCCAGGTGGATAGAACCCTTCCTGGCCCTCATGTACTTGCTAATAATCAGGGACAAACAACCGTATTGGGATTTGGACATGACCCCTGTAGTAGTCGCCCAAGTTCCAGTCGGGCAAGAACGACCCTCCCCAATACCTTTGCTGTGGCGTCGATAAGGGAAATAGGCCTATAACAAGCCGGGTCATTCCTATTGCCCTTTTTCAAAACAGGAACCACAATGGCCTCCTTCCAGGTTGCTGGGATAGGGCCAATCATCACTGCTTTAAAGACATTAGTCAGTAGGGGTGCCCAAAGGTTGCATTCCTTTTGAACGAATCAAGTGGCACCCCATCAGGGCCTGGCTTTCTTACATATTCCCTTCGCAAGGTCATCCTCATCCTCCTCCTCATCCTCCGATACTGAGATAGATAAACTTAATTGGGAGGCCACGCTTAAATCGAGAGGCAGGTCCCCACTATTCTCCTCTAACTTCTGGCAGTTCGGGTTAAATATAGCCGAGAAATGGGATTCCCAGACATCCCCCAGAATCAGTGAGTCCATCTGCCTCACATTGTCGGTAAATAAAGGGCGATTAATAATATCCCAGAAGCCTTTGGTATCTTTAAGGGAACTAGCTCTCTCCAGGTTTTCCCATGCCAATCTCCTCAATTCATCTTTCCTTTGGCTGATAGTAGTTTTATATATGTTCCTTGTGCTTTTAATTTGAATTCTATTACGAGGGCTAGCGTGAAGGGCCATTTTAAAGTTCTTTTGAGCCTTTGTGCATTCGGTGTTAAACCACCGAACCTCCTGGGGTTCCCTTTGCTGGGCAGGCCTAGTTAATCTCTTAGCTACATTTATACAAATCAGCTCAAATTGCCGAATAACCTCCTCTGGGGGAGAATCTTGTTGTAGTCAATTCATAATCGGTTGATAATTAGCTATAACAGTTTCTACCTCAAATTGGGAAGGATTTATTTTACCCCAATTTAATCTTACCCCTTTATTAGGATTATAAAGAATTAGGCGGCCATCACCTTTCCCTACCTGAGCAGTTATACTAAGCAGAACTGAGAGGGGGTTATGATCACTAGCATTATTGGGTTCCACCTCAAAGTCACTGACAAGCAACAAAAACATCCTTGAAATAAGCATAAAATCAATAAAACTTTCCCTGCCACCTCCAACATATGTGGGGCACTGGGGTGAGGAGCTAGAAACCAAGTTATTAATAAGGCCTAGGTCATTCTCAATAATGATGAAATTTAAGGCCTTGCCCTGCGGTGCATGGGTAAAGTGCGGCTGGAGCTGACCCTCTGTATCCAGCAGCCCACAGACTTTGGTTCACCAAACCCACTGGTGCACTATTAATAGCGGACATAGTGGTAAGAGCTACTAAGCCAGGCCCCTCCCCTACAAGATTACCCTCGATGATTGAATTAGGTGGAAGGGAAGGGTTTTCATGGTCATTTAGATTCATCTTAGTAATGCTAGTTATATATGTGATAGTGCCAGCTGGATTTACAAACCCTTTGCTAACAGAATCGCCTTCATATAAATTTCTCTCTTGGTTGATGTGCTGCGAGCCCATTCTCCTCTTCTCTACTGGCTGTCCAGATTGTTTGAGCAGTCAGACAATATCAGAGTCCTGAGAGAGCATCAAAACGGTTCGGGTGATTAAAAGGAGAGGGCTGTGAAGAGGAATATATATTCAAGCCTAACCGTGAAGACTGTTGTCTCAAAATAGTCCTCTGACGGGGAGGATAGAAGAAACCCAATGGACGAGCCATTATGAGTTCGCCAGGGGTGTCTCTAAGGTGCTTTAAGGCAAAATATACACACCTGGCATCATTAAAATTAAGCACCACACAATCCCCTTCTACAGACTTAGCCGTGAAACCTACCCAACTCACCCGCCTTGCCATGATGATATGTGCAAACAAATTTATCTGGGACTGCACTTTCTTAAAGCACCAATGAGCTGACTTATTGATGAGACTTTGACAGTTTTCTTAGTGACCAGGGGAGAGATAGGGAATCCCTGTCAGGATCACTGTACATAGTGTACAGTCTGGGGGTAGATTTAATATGTTTTTTGCACCCCCCCACACTTAGGGAACCATGCCCTGGGCCATTAGCATTTGTATTTCCTCTTTGAGAACTATCCCCATGCAGCAGGCCAGGTCTTGGATGATTGGTAACCCCTTGTCCCACATTTTGGTTATTCCCATGGGTATTCCCATGGGGCACAGGCTCCCATATTATCTGCGCCGGGGGTTTGTTATGGGGGGACTCTAGGGAAGGGACTCTCTTACTTAAAGTACTAGAAATAGATGATACACTTAAAGGGCCATCCTATCCAAAGGGGCACTAATAAGAACGTCATTTACATTTACATTTTGATCTTTATTATTAACTTGAGTGGCCCTTTCAGTCTGTTTGTTGGCTGCCAAATTCTTTCCTATGCCCTGGAGTCGCTCTTCTATACAGACTAAACGAGATAAGATGGGTACCAAAGCTTCTTGTACTATTTTACTGATCTTTTCAATAGAGTTGTCCATTCCTTCAGATACGGCGCTTCTTCCTCCTCCTCCTGTGGGAGGTCTACCTGCATTGCCTGTTAGGTGGGTTTGTTTAGTTCTCTTGACCCTCGGTGAATGGCCCTTTAACTTGTGGTCAACCCCTGCCAAATCAGTACGTTTCCTCTTCTACCCTGTTACGGGCTGATCACCAATCTTCTCAGTGGAAGGGTTGAGAGTAGGCTCAATTCCATCATGTGTAGCGCATAGGTCCCCCTGATTCAAAATTACGAAAGTGGAGCTTGTGGCCTATAGTCAGAGTCAGTTTCAGCTATGGCTGTGTGAGAGTCAGAGTTAACATGAACAAGTGCATCAGGAAGTGGAACTAATGAAAGTCTTCGTTCCGCCAGTTCAATTTCCTTGCTAATCGCCCCCACTGCCTTTTGAAGGAAATCATCCAGGGTAGTGTCAGTGGTTTTTAAAACGGGCGCAGGTTTCCGTTTCCCCATAATGAAATTTCCTTAAATATGTTATTGGGGATAATTAATATCTTTACCTCCAGGCGGCTTCACAGGTCTGGATCGCAGCACCGCAACACCAAGAAGTCCAAAGTCAGAAAAAGAGAGACCAAGAGGATAGGCCCAGCCCAGCCTCCTCCGGGCACGCTGCGGGAGCCCTGCCCAGTCTAAAAGCGCCTCCTGGTGCGTTGCTTTGGCGGCGTGATGCTGCTGTGGTGCCTGGGGACTGTGGTCCTCGGCAGTGGCGTCAGTGCAACAAACTTGGGCTCCCGAAAATAGTTAAAAATGTAAATAAAATGGCATCCCCCGCACGTTCCATTAATCGCCTCCTGGATATCTGTGCGGCATACGGCAGAGTCTCAGGTTATACCATTAACTGGGCAAAGTCACTTTTATACGTGCTTAAGGGCCCTCCGCCGCGCCTACCTAGGAACTGTGAGATACAGATCGCAGATGGCGGGTTCAAATACCTGGGTATTTATATTACGCCCCAGCCCGAGCAGTTCATGGGCAAAAACCTTCTTGAACCCCTTGGTCGGTTCCGTCGTGATGTGAAACATTGGCGCTCCCTACCGCTGACGTTGGTAGGCAGAGCTGCCCTTTTCAAAATGATGGCACTCCCTAGATTCCTCTACGCCTTACAAAACACCCCATTCACGGTCCCCCCCACTTACTTTAAAGCAATAGACACTGAAATAAATAATCTCCTCTGGGACGGGAAACCCACACGCATAGCGAGGCATAAATTGGTAAAGAGCTGGTATGATGGTGGAATTGCCCTCCCCGATATAAAGGTATACTATTGGGCTTCGCAGCTCACTGTAATCAACCAATGGATCCATGCTCCGCAGGGGGAACCGGCATTATGTATGGACAGATATATCCTCGGATCAGAAGGCGTTATGGGGGCACTTTACAATAAGCACCGGAGACCTACCCTTATAGGACCAACGGCACACACAGTGCATACGTGGTTCACCGCGCTTCGCGCACTTGGATGGGAGGGGGTTATAACACAGGACACACCACTTTGGGAAACCCGGCGCGTGGGTAAACTACGCAATAGCAACGGGTTCAAACAATGGGACCTCATAGGCATTTCCCATGTCGGGGACCTATGGAAAAAGGGCACGGTCATCACGTTCAGTCAGCTCCAGGAAACATATGGAATGGCGCCAACGGAAACCTTTCGTTACATGCAGATTAGAAATGCACTCATGAAGATTATCCCTCCAGGTACCAAGCTCTCAGAGGCATCACCATTAGAAGACAGACTACTGACAGACCACATGATAAAAAAGGCGATCTCGCAAACCTACCGCAAGATCATAAATAATCAACTAGACCCCACAAAAGCCCTAAGGGACAGGTGGCAGACTGATATTGGAGAGCTGGATGAGACAGACTGGCAGGAGGCACTCGCTTCCCCGCGGGAGGTGGCAATACCCTCAAAATTGAAGTTAGTGCAACTAAAAATCCTTCATCGAATCTACTATAAACGCACAACTCTACACCGCATGGGTCGCGCTGACACACCACTCTGTCTGAGGCAATGTGGGGAGCAGGGTACCTTTTATCACATACTATGGGAATGCCCGGAGATCAAACTGTACTGGGAGAGTGTAATGGGCACCATCTCGCGGGTGGCCGGAGCACCTGTCGAACCGGAACCCAAGAGATGCCTTCTAAACATCTGGGAGCCTACAGACCTCACCCAAATGGCCCAGGGCTGGGTGACGTTAGGTATGATGGTGGCAAAACGGAATATAGCTCAACACTGGGGGGCGGGAATCACTCCCTCCCACCGTCGGTGGTGCTGTGACATGGACGGCGCAATGTTAGCGGAGAAAATGGTATATGTACATAGGGGATGCCCTAAGAAGTGGACAAGGGTGTGGGGAAAATGGAACGCTTTCAGGGGAAACATTTGTGAACCGCCTTCAGAGGAATCGATATCGGATGTCAGTGACTAACTGTGCGGATGGGAAATTGTGGGGCTCTCACCATTTGCATAAAGGCGAAGAACGGACTAAGATGGGGCATTGCGGAAATGAGCAGATAAATGTAATTAACCACTCGGTGCCTATTCGATGTATCATCATGTATCAATATCTATCAGATTGTAATGTAAAGTGCCAATTAATAAAAAATGCAAATAAAAGTTTAATTAAAAAAAAATGTAAATAAATATAACTTAATGATAAAGAAATCTAAAAATAAAATACATTTAGGGCCTTATTACGAGTTCGACAGTCCAACCACCGAAGGACCATGTCCGTGACCGCTAGGAGACCTCTGAGCCCGTGGTCTTCCGACCGCCGTATTATGAGTTTGCAGAGGGGCTGGCGGTGTGCCTGCAGCAGTCTTGTGGTGGTGGAAAATGTATTTCCTTATATAACGATGCTTGTGTGTACATTCTGACTGCATATGTGATGAATGCACACACATGCATGATATTTGTGGAAAATTACCACCTACCCATTGCCGGAGTTCGACCCATATGTGGGCAGTCCCTGCAATGGGTACATGGTACCAAAAGCACTTACCTGCATTTTGCCAAAGACAGGGTCGTATTCCTCGGGGTGAAGATGCTCCTGTGTAGGGGGGGCCTGTAAAAAGTTATCCACGTCAATATTTACTGAGAAGAACTGGAAAGGGGTGAGTACGCACCCCAAATCCTTCGTTTCCTCCGACCTTTAGGTGGTGGTCCGACTGCCACTGTCGACTCCTCTGGAAGTCAACTCGTAATACGGATGGCGGTGTTGTGTCTCTGTACTGCCCAATGGAAGCTGCCTTCCCCTGACTGCGCCCCCGGTGGTCGGCGGTGTGCAGGCAGTGCCGGCGGTCCAGCCGGGGTCTACACACAGCCAATCTGCCCAACTTGTAACATGGTGGAGGGCTCACAGCCATCGGACCGCCACCACCGAGACAGCGGTTCACGGACCACCAAACTCATAATAAGGCCCTTAATATTTTATCATAAAATATTTTAATAACCTTTTTTAATTTATAACAACGTTTCATAATTTATTATTAAAATCTAATAAATTAGGTTTCATTCATTCTTAACATCACTTTTATATATTTATTAAAATTATTAATGCATAATAAAAGAAATGTAATTGTTTTACTTTAGGTGGAAATGTATTTGTTAATTTAAGCTTCAGAAAAATATTGTTAATTTAATTTAATATATTTAAATTATTTATAGATTTAATTCAAAATTAAGTTAATAGTGCTGTAGCATTTTTTTTATTTTGTGCTACATTTAAAATCAATATGTATAATAATTTACATTTATATTTAACATAAAAATATTTGTACTAATTTATTACAAAGTTTAATACACATTTTTACATTTTAGCTATACTTTACCATAGGGAGATCTCCTTCCCAACTGTGGAGTATCCCCATGGTAAAGTATAAGGAAAAGTTTATTTAACTCAAAAAATTTGTCAACATTTCTTTTGTTAAATGTTAATGTAAATTAATTTTATATATTTTCTAAATGTAGAACAAATTGAAAAATGCTACAGCGTGTTTTGGCCACTTTTTTCACTCTAGTAACTTTAGAAGTGCAGTTTGTGAATAACAATGGGCTTACTGTTTTGTGGGTGGGTGCATGTCCCTCCTTAAATCCCTTCCTAACTTTCACTCAGCCCCTGCTTACTCCTCTCTAAAACCCCTCACATTTAGCAGAAAGTATGCCCCTTTTTCTGGCCACTCTCCCTGGTCCCTCCCACATTAACCAATAAGGAGTAAACTTAGATGTGTGAGATCACTTCATAGAAAATATAGGAGAGGTGGAGGTGGAGATTTACACTCATAGCTTTATGATTGGCATTCTGTAGCACTTTAGTAGTACTATTGTAGTGCTACAAAATGCAGTTTGTGAATAGATCCCTATAGGTTTAAATGTTTATACTCTCCAGGCTAATTGGAACTTTGGGCCTGATTTAAATGTCGGCAGAAAGGGTACTATGTTGCAATGGTGAGGGAGTACCCTTTCCACCAACTCGAAGGTCCCCTGCCTCACTTAAATTTGTGCGGACCTTCAGTGTATAGATGGTGGAGACTACTCTATCTCCTCCATCTAAATACACCTCTGATGGACCGACGATGTAAGGGTCGTCGGAGGTTTGGCCATGTGTACACCCACCATATTTAGACTGGGCAGACACATGGCCAGTGTTCACTTTGCGTCTCTGCCATGAAAAACGTGGCAATAAGGGGCAGTGAAAACTGCAAAATGACTCACATGCCATGGGAAAATGCTTTTATGGTAAGAGAGTCATTGGGTTTTTTTTCAAAAAGAAAATCCAGCTTTGGGATTTTCTTTTTGAAAATAAAAGAAAAATTGTAAGTTTGATGTATGACTTCACCATGTTGATGGAGCCGTCCGTCAAACTTACAATGCATTTCCAAGAAGCTTCGAGCCAGGAGTTCCTTGAATTGCAAGAGATGTCCACAGTGACAGCCGACAGCTCTAAATTTGGCGAGCAGAGTTCCCTCACCATGGCAGGAGTAAAGCATTCGGCCATGCCAGTGCTAATTACTTCGTTTGCCTAAATGTAAATTTGCCCCCTTATGTTCTTCAATATGACTATCCAATAAAAAACCTGTGTACAAATGGAATGACAACCGGATCAATAAACCATAACTAGTATCTTATGCATGACAATGTTGCTAATAGTGCAAAACATCGCACTAACTGGAATATATTAAAATATCATCATATATATAATTTGCAGAATCTTGCAACTATATACATGAGAAGATTACAACAAACTGCATGGCACTGAATGGGAAACAGCTGGAAACAGCATGACTATTTACAACCCCTATGCCATATGGTAAGTGCAGCTAGTCTTGAATGTCATGCAGTGAGCGCCTATGGAGTTTTCAGAGGGTCAGATGATTCCTCCAAACATGCAAAATCCTTCTAAGAGCAATGCTGCTTAAAATAGGAGTTCCTGTTGCCATCAAATTCTACATTTTCCTGATGCCTCAATATTATTGTTACCTTCTGATGCCTCGTTGCGACCCTCGACCCTGTCTCTGTCTGAGATCTCAATATAACCTATAACATCAACTACTTATCACAGTGGTGGTATATTGTGCTTTCTTCACAGCTTTGCAAAAGTAACTAATCATAACATGGAAATATATATGCTGTAATGTTCACCAGAAATAGGTAAGACAAATAAGTAAATTACTTGTGAAAGGTAGTTGCTTTTCACCTTTCATACAAACCATTACAAAGCAAAGTCCACAATCTGTGAAATTGTGTTATCATAATTAAATCTCAAAATGTCTCACTGGGTGTCTTTGCACGGATTTTAAATTTCTTATAAAATCTCTCTCCTTAGGATGCACTTCAAGTGGCAGGATTGCATTCACAATTCTCGGTCTCAAGCATGGAAATGCTCTGTCCCAATGTTTGCAACAAATGTCAACTACTGTGCCTTCTAAAAATATGTCCTAATACCCTTCCTCTTATACAACACCTCTCTTGTTATATTCCATATAGGTACCCTATATAGGCGCAGGTAACATTGCAACCTTTCACCTATATTCTTCCCTACATTACATACATAACGGTTCTTAGGCACTGACCTTTTACCCAGATATGACACTGCATTCAGAACGCAGGTTTTTCCCTGGTTCGATTCTCATACATTATGCATGAGGCTTCTTGGAAGCACAGAAGGACTAACAGTAGGATTACCATCTCCTGTATAATATCTCTGTATAAGGTTCAGGCCCGACGTCATCCTTTAGGCCGACACAGTAACGCAGCAAGGTAGGACCCCTGGGGAGACCTATGGGTATATATACATCATGTCTTGCTTAGAAAGACAGAGGAGACCGTGACTTCCCGGATGACACACTGACCAGAGATTCCTGCATGCAGACGCTCCAGCTAGCAGTGGTCTAACATCCCTCGCGGGGTGTCCAACTCGAGACCAGGACGGGGTCCCACATTCTCTAACTCTCAGGTAATGGGGAGGACTAGAGCCTAGAGGGATCCTTGGCATAACACCTACAGAGATGCTAGGTACATTTAGGTACATCTAGTTAGGGAGGCATCGTAGGAGTACGCACTTTTAGGTTGCACTTTTTATCATGTGTTTTATGTACTTGTATATATTCATGATTTCTGCAAGATGGTAGAACTATACCATCCCTTTACTTTTGTAATATTGCTAATCATATATCTCTGCTACTGTCTAATGGTTGTTGCAGCTCATCTATGCTACACTAGATTAACAACTGTTCAATAAATACTTATTGAAACGCCCAGACTGTTTATTCTGTGTATCTCTGAGACAAACTAAGTGAGCACGAGTGACTGAGCGAAAAGTAGTATATTGTTTCCACGATCCTGGGGGATCAGGGTTGTCATGTTCTGAGGTTGCCAGAAACTATTCTCTCCCAGATAAGAGGAGATTCTAGTGGCAATGTGAGCTAGCTAATGCAAAAAGGCTAACGTATCCGGTGGGGGTACTCGGAACCAGTCTACCACCAAACCCACAGTTTATGTTATCCGGAACGCGCAGATCCTGTATAGGATATATAGGAACTACACGACACTCTGACCCTCATTACAAGAGGCCCATTATTCCCAATGAGGTCTTTTACCATGTTAGCAGCCCCATCAGAAATTATTAGGTACATGGAATTTACGGTGGCCCTCCACACTTATGGGCCAATGATTAAGGCTGTTGCAAGCGGCTGAAACTTCGAAGAAAATTGTGTGAGTGAATGAGGAATTACCAAGGGAAACAAACTTTAAATGACTAATTCCCCGTTTAATTCCTAGTTACATAGGGGAATCTCAGAGTTCAAACAGGACTCTTTATTAATTCTACACAACACAGAGTTAATAAGAACCCTGGGAGAGACTTGGCTTGTGGAGCCAAAATGGTGGATGTCTTTTGAACGGGCTCCGCTCTTGCTTCGATAATACTAAAACATCCTGGTGTCAACTTGATATATTTGATCCCAATGTCTACCTAACTTTGGTGAGAAGGGTATGAAGGAGCAAAGGTGGCTGAAGAAACCTGCTGTCTAGATTTGGAGGAGCCACAAAACCCGCTGCCTAGATCAAACATGGCCAACCGGTCTAGTGTCAGATCAGCCCTTGCCAATCGCCACTGAGAGGGAGCCAAGAATGTGTGGCGATCCTGATAGGGGATAGGGTATGGAGGAGCTGGGAGTGAGATGGTAGTGGCCCCTGGCCTTACTTTGACCTCCTCCCTTGGGAAAGAGAAGAGAGGAGGGCCTTGCTGGTGATGTATAGTTCTACTCAATTGAATGGAAGGAAGGCCTGAACAGCAATGAGAGGGGGGTTGCTCTCTCGCCTAGCCTCACTTTAACAACTAGAGTAGTGCTGTGTTTGTTGACCACTCATTCCACCTAGGGTTTGCCTGAATCATCCTTCACTAATGGGCTGGCAGTTCTGAACGTTATACTTTTTGATTCACTCTGCTGCCCTACCACCTTCACCATTTCAACTGAAATGAAGTTTATATTGTGTGAAACGCTCAGAAGGTAGTGGACCTGGCAACAGAGGGTCACAAGGACTCATAGATAAACAGCTGACTTTCTTTTTAATAAATGGTCTAGGATGAGACGGTCCATCCCTCTAGGCAGGGCACTCTTGATGAATGTGCACACCCAGGTACCATGCAGTTGCACTGTGTGAAAGATTCAGTAGAAGCAAATGCTGTAATGAGCTCTGAAACTATATTGACCCACTGCCTACTGAGATATTACTTCAGGCAAGTCAATCTTCAAAAGACTCTCTGGAGGCCAGGATTGGGAAGTGGCGTAGACATATCCTTAATCCACCAAGACCTGAAACAGGCAGTGGAATGCATAACAATTGCAGAAACTAGATTGGGTGGAACCTTTCTGGAAAGATAGATCAGGAGTTGGGTCCCAGAGGACAGGCTCTCCCAATGTTTCATTATAAAACCTCAGAGGCCGCATTGCTAGTTCTTCGCCTATGCCCATAATTGCCCATCTACTCAACTGGAAAGACAAAGATGAAATTCTACACCCTGTTATAGAGTGTGGCTCTGTTGTGCACATTATATGCTAATATACACAGAAAAACTGAAGGTCATATACCAAAATCAAAGACAATCCTTTGACTCCCCCACAAGCCATGGGAATGGGTGGAAGAATATCTGAATCTTGGGAGATCTTTGCACTGCCCCAACTGATAGAACTGTCTGGAGATAAGAAGTTATTATGCACAATGACCAACACATGCAGAAGCTTTATAGCGATCATACTCACTCAACCCCTCAAATATGGAAGACTAAATTCTCTGGATCCAACATATGACTCGACCTTTGGCAACTATATTTGTCCATTCATCCAGTCACCCAAACACTTAAATTGCACTTCCTGTCTACTACTATAACTTGTCCTGAGAAGGGGTTCAGCTAATCACCCTCTGTCTAATTATTTAATTGAACTATATTTGGGCTCCTTTCCTTTTTTCAGAGAGAATTAGAACAGGATAATACGGGGTGGGGACGGGGTCCTAGACAATTTCTCTCTAACACTTTCGGCCATCTAGCCTTATTTTATGAGAGAGATGCTTCATGGTTTGAAGTGTGGAGAGGGTTGGGGGAATAAGTTAGTGTGTTACATGTTTCAACAGTTTAGGCACCCTACACAAAGGCATGCATCTCAAGATCCTGATATGACAGGTACTTGTAAAGTTAATTTCCTGGAATGAAAGTGGCCTACTAAATAAAAAAAAAGGATGGTGGTACTTATGCCCTGTAAGCTCTACAAGCAGATATATTTTCTCCTAAAATAAACTCACTTGATTGGCAGAACCTGCAGATGCCTGAACCACTAATCCTCCTCCATTACTTTACATGCCCGATATGATAGAGGATCTGGAGGTGTGGCCATACTGATGCACAGACATCTTCATTTTGTAATTACACGTTCCTGGCATTATCCTGTTGGACGCTGTGGTATGGCAATACATACTCTATACAATAAACCGGTTGCATTCTGCTCGGTCTGTGCTCCAACCCCCTCCCCTCAAAGGGTTTTCTATCTCTGGTGGGATCACTATTGCTGGAGACAGTACTGGTTGGTGACTTCAATGGAGTGACGGGCTATACAAAGGATAGGTTAGATCTTCTTTTGCCTGTCCCTCAAACACTGCCCTTGGCTGACTTCTGCAGCTATATGAGCCTCAGCAAGGTCTTGAGACATGACTGCCCTAACGAGGGGTGATTCACATTCTTCTCAGGGTTACATAAGTTATTTTTCATGGATTGGTTGTTTTTTGATACACACAGCCGACCCAACAGTTGTCAAAATCATAGCTTTTCATGCTTGATCATGCGCCCATTAAATTAGCACTTTATTTCAAGCCCACCTCTACCCAAGATCCACTGCCATGGAGGATTAATTCCTGGGGGCTCACAAAACAAGGGAGCATATTTACAAGCCCTTATCGCCATCGGAGAGTCACTTTTTTTGACTCTCCAGTAGCGTAGCGCCATTTCTCATATTTACAAGGTGGCACTAGGCCACTTAACATGACTTAAACACCACCTTGTAAATAAGCCCCTTTCCGCTTCAGTCCTCTGCGGCAAAGGTGTATGCAATGGGTGTTGCTGTGGGCGTTCCACTGCAACACCCATTGCTTTTTGACGCTGCCCCAGATTTACAAGGCTGAGGCAGAGGCAGCGCCAAAAACAGTGCCATTCTAACGCAATGGATTACCAGAAGTTAGAATGGCAAAACAAGGAGAAGTTATTAATTTCTCCTCATTTTTTCTTCTTTCTATGTGTGCAGCGTTCTGCAGCACACATAGAAAGAGCAAATTGCTATGAATGATTGTTTATGTGCTGGAAGGTGTCCCTTCCTGCACATAAACAATCACCCCTGCAGCGCAGGCACCCTTGTACATGGCGGCAGGGTGCCTACGTGGGCACTAGGCAGCTTGTTTTGCACCAGTGCTAAGGGAAACACAGGGTTTCTTGTGAATACGGCGCATCCCTGCATTTTAAAAATGTCGGAGCGCGGCTCTGCTGAATTTGGCACAGCTCCGTGCTCCGACATTTTTTTGTAAATATGCCCTAAGATGTTGTGACTCCCTATGTAAGTCTGGTTCTATAGAATCTAAGGCTATAATCTGTGAAGCCTGCAAGGGGGTATGGAGGGAGCAAGTTATTAGCAAGACCTCCAATACAAAAAGGATCATCATAAAGAAATACGAGAATTAGAGCAGAAAGTAATAGTAGCTGAAAGAGACTACAGATCTAACAACACAGAGGAAAATTCAAAAACTCATTTAAACTACAATAGGACCAGAATTGACTAAATGTGGTCTAATAGATGTGGATGACCTCCGAAAGCTGGTTTTATGGACAAGGCAATGAAAATGGCAAATTGTTGGATTGGTTAATTAGGATAAATGAGGAGTCTAGAAACAGTTGTTGGCTTCTTGGAAGGTAGTTTCATCCTCACCCAATAGCCATTGCTAATGAGTTTGCACACTTTTATGGCTCTCTGTCCAGAGCACTTCTCCCCTACCAGCAGGTTCAAATTGAAACATTTGAACGGGCACACAATTTCAGACAGTAGGGGTGGAGGATGGACTTAGATATTAAGAACCAATAAGTTCTGATAAGATTCTGAAGGCAATATTCAAACCCTCCTCAGGCAGATCCCTGGGCCCTAATGGTCTCCCGGCCTAGCATTTTAAATGCCTCTCGACTCTGCTATCTCAACCATTTGTTGACCTGTTTGAATAAACTGGAGTCAAAGGTGGTTTGCCCCCGAGATTATCAAAGCTCATATTGTTGTGATTGCAAAACCAGATGACCCTTTAGACCACTGAGAATCCTATCACCATATCTCTTGTGGCAAATCTAAAATCCTTGTCAAAATACTGTCAGGTCGCATCTCTAATTTCATTACAACATTTGTCAACTCAGACCAAAGTGGGTTTATGCCACACCAGGCATAACATTAGGCGAGTCTTCAATGCCCTGACACCTGGACTCAAACTAAATGCTTCCCTTGCATTTCTTTTGTTCAATTTTCAAAAACCATTTGACTGCCTTTTATGGTAAAATCTCTTTACAATACTGAATAATTCAGGCTTTGGACCTCACTTCTGGCCTACACATGAGTACTGTACTCAAACCACAGGGCCCATGTTCTGGTTTGTGGAACTCTTTCACACTCTTTCCCTTTGCCCTAGTGGTTCATCCCTTGGCAGCAGCCATTAGAAATAACTAGTCCATTACAGGATTTCAGTGGTCAGCTAGCTTGGTAGGTGAAGTATCCCTCCATGCTCCTAATATACCTAGGTGAACCCCAGGTTTTCAGTGTTGATGTGATGCAAACATCTAATGACTTTGGCCTTATGCAGGTACTCAGGGCTCACTCGGTCAAAGACAAGACTTTTTCCACTTTATGCCCCGTATAAATATATGACCAGGATAGAGACCCTGGGACTGCAGGTGAAGACACGTAGCATAAAATATTTAGCTGTCTGGATAACTTTCGAAGGATGTGTATCCTGGAAGGAGAATATAGTCCCATTTTTTTGGAAAGGTCCAAAAAGACACACAAAATTGTCTCTCCCTACCTATACCAATACATCTCAGAATTGTCTTGCTGAATATGATCACATTTCCTAAAGTCTTATGTACTTTACAGAACTACCCTTTTACTCTACCTAAAAATATATTAACAGTTTTAACCACACCAATGAGAGAACTTATTTTGGCCAATATGTTAACCTCATTTACAAAATGTTGTAAGCCGACATATGAAGGGGGACTTAGTATGGTAGACCCTGTAACCTACTACAGAGCTGTCCGTCTCCTCGTCATCAATGATTAAATCTACACACCTCATAATGGTTCACTCCCTGATTCAGCATGCTTTAGCTGGAACAGCAATAAAATCCTTTTCAGATATAAGGGAGGACTTTGGATTGTTAAATTCTCAATTTTATAAAAACTTCCAACTCAGGCGTGCCTTAGAGTTGCATCTGTCCAACACCACTCAAACACCAGAATTTGGAGCACTCAAAGCCAAAATAACAATGTCCAACTCCCTGATTGAGGTAAAATATCATGTCTTTACAAAAGATTGATCACAAATACTCCAGATACCCTGGATCAGCGTGGAGGAAAATGGGAGCGAGACATACGTCCATTAGAGGATGAAGAGTGGATGTTTGTGCTCATGGCCCCACGAGAGGCATCACTCTTCCAGACAGCTGCAATTACAATTTAAATACATCCACAGAGTTCATTCAACTTGTGAAAGACTATGGCACTTCTGAAAAGTCACGGGCCACAGCCAGAATTTCTTGAGATGCTAAAAGGAGGTGGGAGATGTTAGACATACAATTGGTTATGAGACCATATCAAGCCATTCTGCAAGAAAACAGTTTTGTTAAACCCAATTGAACTGCAACCAAAGATAGCTCTATGGAATATTTTCAGATATTATTGATTCTCACCCACAGAAAAGGCCTTTGTCCAAATGAGCCTGGCACTGCGGAAAAGAGACATTGCCCAGAATTGGAGAAAATCAGACCCTCCTTGCCAATCAAGTGGAAAAGGGTAATGGATGGGTGCTGTATTTTAGAACATGCAATCTATAAAGTAAGGATCTCGCCCAGAAACGCAACATGATTTAGCAGCGATGGGTCTCATATATCATAATGTTACATACTTCCTAAATGTGTTTGATCTCAGAAGTTGTGGCAGCATAGTCATTCTCATAATTTAATCCACAGTGCTAATGTGACTAAGGTTGGTGATGCACTTTTTCATTGTTGTCAAATGTATGCATTAAAGTTAAAAATCTCAATGAAAAGATTGTGTTAAAAAGAGGATCCCTGGAATCATTAGTTGTTATTACCAAGGCAGTTTTTAATATTAAAAAATATATTTTTTGTAATTCCTGCAATGTCACATTTTCATTATTTTCTGTCTACATTAGTGCCTGATCTAACAGTTAGTTTACATCTGTTTTAATTTTATAGGTTATGATGACTTGCTTTGCATTCACTAGAATGGCTAAGTCTGACAACCTTCCACATATTTTTAATTCCTGCAAGAGGATGAGCCTGAAATGGAAGTCTGCACATTGGCTCACACTAGAGACTCTCTGCTATTAGCCTACCAAAAAGGCATCAAGAAGAAGGTAACAAGGCTCAGGCCACTAAAAGCTTCTAATAAGAAGCCTGTCGCTACCACTAGAAAGCATACTGGCACCAAACCTTCTTCCCTTTTCTGCCAGTGTGCACAACGCAGTGCATCTCCTGTATCCTCTTCTGCTCAGGAAGACACAGTGATCACCTCTGGATCAATAGTACCATCACCACCACCGCCAGTAAAACATATGTCTCTCAGTGCTGCAGTGACAGCAATCATGGCTGAGTCCAGCGAGTCCTAAATTAAATGGTCACAGCAGCAGAATCTTCCCAGCAAACTGAACAGGAATATGAGTCTGCTACATCTGATCTCTCTGAGGAAGGAACTGAAAAGAAAGTTGGGCTTGCAGCACTGCAGGATGTGCTACCTGCTCTTGCACCATACACATGGTCTTCCCCATCACATCCAGCAAGGAAAAAAAGACCAACTCCCCCATCTTTTCCAAGCTCCCTTTCAGATGTTATGTTATTTTAATGTATAGCGTGCACAAATCATCCTCGGAGGAGTATCTCAGCACAATAACAGGACCGAGGCAAAAAAAGACAAAAGTATTAAAATAGAGCAGTCCTGAGAAGTTTCCTAAATTGAAAGTGATCACTACAAGATTGAATCTGAAGATGCAAATTATTCCAGTAGAAAGGGGCTAAGTACGAGAACGACATGCCAGCTGAACAAGACTTTTCGATCCTTGGAACAGTGAGCAGAGCTTTGTCACTGGATTTTAGAAGTCTTAAAGGGTGCTAATGAACAAGTTTCAAAGGTACGTAGCTAGGACCTTACCCTATCTGAGCCTTGTGGGTTGAACAGCAGATCTTGAAAATTATTCAGTTTTGTTCAGGTAACCACTGCAATGCACACAAAAGAGGGGAAGAAGTGGCCCCAGAAGTAAAATTACAGATAAGAGGAGCAGCAGTATTCTGAACCACTTGTAATTTTGATAGCAATGTCTCATTTGATGAAGCCAAAAGGGCATTCCCATAGTCCAACCGGCTGATGACAAGAGCTTGGACCAAAGGTTTCCTCGCTGTAAGTGGTAGGATAGGAAAAGCTCTTCTCAGCAAACACATCATATGAAAACAAAAACCTATAATGGACGAAACCTGCTCTTACATGCTAAGGGATTGGTCTATCGGGACTCCCAAGTTTTTTACTGCCTGTTTTGGTATTGGAGCTATGCCAAGTTCTAGAGGCCACCAATCAGGATTCCAAAGCTGTCGGTCCTTACCAAACAATATAATCTCAGTGTTTCCTGCATTTACCTGGAGATAGTTTTCTGACATCCAGGTGGCAATTGCCTTCATCCCAGCTGAAAAAGATTCTTTCACTTTGTCCAAATTTGTGTCAAAGGAAATGAATAGCTGCGTATCTTCCGCACAGGATATTATTTCAAAGCCAAAAGCTCTGACAATATTGGCTGGGGGGGGCAACATAGATGCTGAATGAGTTGGGCTAAGACAGGAGCCCTGGGACACCCCTGTCCAACATCATGGTACGAGACGTATAAGAACCCAGAATGATAGTTTGAGTTCTATTGGAGAAGAAATCACCAAGCCATTGTAGCACTGTACTGTGAATTCAAATCTCCTGCAGAAAGTGGGTGAAGTGGCGCCCATGCCTAGCCATGGGAGACTAGACTAAAGGAAGTTTCCAGAAATGCATAGTTGGCAGTGAGGCACATGAACCACTCAAGGTACATGCCTGCTGTGGCATTAAGGAAGTGCAATTCATCTCTTTCAGCCTGGTCCTGTACCACCACCACTTGCTTCTATCTTCTCAGAATTCCAAAAACAAGCCCCAAACCCCACTGTAGTCCCAGGCCTACCTTAGCAAAATTAAACCCAGCCTAATTCCACCACAAGTTCCTCTGGGTTTAGCTTCTTAAGGAAGTTCTATCGGTTTTGGGGCTTTCTTACAGTTAGGCCGAATGAGGAACACACTGCAGGCAGCACATTTGGCTGTAAACCAGAGCGTGGTGAAAGGCAAGGCAGGGATCATTGTACTGGAGGAAAAATAGCCATTGTGAAAAAAAGTCATCCAATCCTACAGGAACACCACCTACATTATGGGTGTGATATTCATACAGACAAATTATAACTAATAGAAGATTGTTATCAAGAACTGATGACAAAGTCATCGTCAGGAGAAGGACAAGGAACCCTGCACTCTCAGTGTGTATTCCGCACCAGCAGCAATCTCTGCCTGGCCCAAGGAAAAGAGGGATAAGATGGTCACACCAAGAAGTCCAAGCAGTCTATCTCCACGGACATCACATGAGATGGAATTGTCAGCTTCACCACCCAAAAAATCATCAGCATAGCTATGTTCAGCAAGGATGCACCATACCACTGAACCAATAATCCAGTCCATTTACACAATGGGAAACTGGCCAAAAAGTTGATGTTTAACCTCCTCATCTTTTTTTGGTGGAATGAGATGGGTTTCCTGAATTTGTATACATACTTTTGACTAAAATAGAAGGTTCCGTACCTGTCCTGTTTCTCACCTACCACTATACCACAGCTACATGCTGAAGTGCTAGGATTGGCTGCTAAAGCAATAAAGGAGAGTTCTACACAGTCTGCCCATCGCACTCAGGACATGTGGACCAGTTGTCCAGCTTCAGACTCTAAGTGCATCACTGCACTTTGGCTCTCCTTCAAGGGGGTTAGAGAAAGCTATTACCTGGTTCCCACCAGTAGCGATACATTTCAAGGCATCCATCAGTATGCAAGTTGAAATGCTTTCCATGGAAAAAGCACACATGTGCCAATATCCTGAATGAATCAAATACTAAAGTTTACCAATGGCTTGAATCTAGTTTACCAGAAGTGGATCTGTTGCTTCTGCCAAAGGCAGTAATGTTGTCAGAGCCCTGACAGAGCTGTTTGGCTCATTGTATCAACCTTACTGTGCAGGACTTCCTCAGAAAGTAAGAAGTAGCCCCAATATATTTGTCACCTGTCTTAGAATTTGCACACATTTTAGCCTTTCCCTTAGTTTAAAGCCCATAAGTGCTGTCAAAGTCCTCATACAGGAACTCCACCTTAGACATGATCTAATGCTGGTTTGAGAAGTGTGCAGCGATTGGGATTCAAGCCTGCATTGTTTTACCAGATAAATCTCTTTGTATTTATTAACTGAAAACCACTAAAGTATTAATCACATATAATACTTAAGGTTAGAATAAGTGAGTTCTACTGAACTTGGGGTTGGGTAAGTTAAGGGTCTAGCACACCCTTTCGCCAACCTAAGAGAGTTTAGTTCCCACTAGGTTAGGTAGGTGCATACACCACACCACACTAGTTATATCTTCTAAAGGAGAAGCCAGTGGCTCTCTGCTTTCTAGGTACAATGGTCTCACATTTCAGGATTTGAAAGCCATGTGTGCTTCTAGGAAGCTAAAGACAGGGAGAAATGCCAACACCCAACGTCTCATTGAGGTGTTACTCTTAGATGACCTTAGAAAGACCCCAGGGTCAGATGAGGTAGAAAGAGTGGGTGGGGCAGGGAATGAAGACAGGTCAGGAGGTGACACCTTTTATGACCTAGACTCAAACCCTGACCAGGAGGATCAAGATGATTCCAACCTGGACAACCTAGATCTTCAGGAAGAGGGTGGAGAAGGCCCCAGTAGCCCTCTCTTTACTCCTCCAGGAAGAGTGCAGAGTTTACCCAGGAGATCTAGATCTCCCTCTGCAGATTCTGACCATTCAGGACATTCTATAGGGACCTCCATATCTCATAAGAGAGATAGGTCTTATGAAAGACAGTGCCAATTTCTAGAGCTTTAGAAAGTCAAGCTTAGGCTCAGGCAAGAACAATTGGCCTTAGATAAGGAATCCTTAGAACTCCAGAAGGCTAGAAAGAAATTTGGACTAGAGTCCCATGGTGGCAGCAACAGTGTCCCTAGGATTAAGGAGTATACTTATGACCATAGGAACCTGAGCAAGATAGTCCCTCCCTACCATGGTGGGGATGACATCCACAAATGGATAACTGCTTTAGAGAGGGCCTGTAAAGTACAGAAGGTCCCTCAAGAGCAGTGGGCAGCTATCTTGTGGCTCTCCTTTGCTGACAAAGGTAGAGATAAGCTCCTCACTGTTAGAGAAGAGGATGCTGACAACTATTCAGTCCTAAAGCGTGCTCTCATTGATGAGTTTGGCTTAACCACTGAACAGTACAGGATTAAGTTCAGAGACACCCAGAAGACACAGACTCAGGACTGGGCAGACTTTGTAGATTGTGCTACTAAGGCTCTGGAAGGCTGGTTACTTGGCAGCAAAGTGAATGATTTCAAGGGATTGTACAATTTGATTATGAGGAGCAGATCCTTAATAATTGCCAAAATCAGTTGTTGCATCAGTACTTGGTTGACTCTGATCTGACTTCTCCCCAAGAATTGGGAAAGAAGGCAGATAGGTGGGTCAGAACCAGGGTGAAGCAGAAAAACCAGACCACAGGTGGTGACCAGAAGAAGCAAGATGCTAAACCTTCAGATAAGGGTGGGGAAAAGGGTACAGACCAGAAGTCTTCATCAGGGCCCCAAAAACCTGCATCTGGGGGGAGTCACAGTCTAACAAAGGTAAAGGCAAAAAGAAACCTTGGTACTTCCTGTGTAAGGAGAAAACCCATTGGACAAGAGATGCCAATTGTTCAAGGGCCAAGGATCCTCCTACCACCACCACTGCCCCTAAGGCAGCTGTTCCCCCTAGTTCAGCTGCAAGTGGTGGTACAGGGAACAAGGGTATTGTAGGGTTAACCCTGGGATCTGAGGTGGGTTCTGGCTTAGTCAGAACTCCAGCTCAGGCTATTTTGATCTGTGATGGAGGCATGGATATTGCCTCCCTATTTGTCAGTCCCAGTAATCTGGGCAAATACAGACAACAGCCTTTAATTAATGGTAAGGAAGCCAAGGCATATAGGGACACAGGAGCTAGTGTCACAATGGTGACAAGAGATCTTGTGGGCCCTGACCAGATCATACTTGGTGAGATGTACCAAGTGACCAATGCTAATAATGTCAGGACAGACCATTCCTCTGCAGTTGTTAATTTCAGCTGGGTAGGGGAAACTGGCCCTAAGAAAGTTGTGGTTAGCTCAGACCTCCCTGTGGAATGCTTGTTGGGCAATGATTTGGAAACTTCAGCCTGGGCTGAAGTGGAACTCAGGACACATGCAGCAATGTTGGGCATCTCTGCAGACGTGTTTGCTGTGACTAGGTCAAAAAGATATAATGGGGTAACCCATAGAAGTCAATGGACCTGGGTAATAATTGGTATAGAAAAACAATGGTCCTAGACTTATGTTAAATTTTAGTTGTCTGAAACAATCATAAACAGCATGAGGTACATATATAGTTTAAATCAATAATGTACCATTAACTTATTTAAAGAGCATTCAAATATATCCTCAAAATTCAAAGAAGGCACACACTATTGCTTTTTGGTGACTCGTATTTTATTCGGTCACTTTTCATAACATATTATCATATTCAATGTTCAAGATAAAGGGGTGGTTGCTCCAAGGAAAAATGTGAAGAAAGAAAGTGCTCGTGAAGTAAGATAGAATAAACAAGAGGGGGATCCAATCAAGCAAAACAATGATTCATCATTATTTACATTACAATCTCATAAGCAAAACTGGTCGTGATTCATGATTGCACCAGTTCTACATTAGGGCCTGTCCAATGGTTAATTCATAGTTATTCTTTATGTTCTTTCTCAAAAGTTAGCAAACAACGTTCGTCTGTAAGCAAGTAGGGCTGGGATAGTATACAGTACAGGCCCCGAACAGGGGAGAGTGTTGACGTTTCGACCCTAGTGCAATGAGGGCAGTTTGTATCCTCTGCGAACGGGTCTTCCTCAAGACAGAAAGGAGGGATGGGGGGAGCAACTGATCATGGGTGATGCACAGTAAAAGTGCCGCCCCTAGTTATGGATTTAAAGGTCCTCAATAGAATTGCGGCTTGGTAACAGCAGTTTACCTTCAATCAATGGGTGAGAAAAATCGCCCACAGCGTCTCAATGAATCATCTTCGCACAGCCCGGGGGAATCCAGCTGGTCTGCTCTGTAGAACTGGTGCAATCATGAATCACGACCAGTTTTGCTTATGAGATTGTAATGTAAATAATGATGAATCATTGTTTTGCTTGATTGGATCCCCCTCTTGTTTATTCTATCTTACTTCACAAGCACTTTCTTTCTTCACATTTTTCCTTGGAGCAACCACCCCTTTATCTTGAACATTGAATATGATAATATGTTATGAAAAGTGACCAAATAAAATACAAGTCACCAAAAAAGCAATAGTGTGTGCCTTCTTTGAATTTTGAGGATATATTTGAATGCTCTTTAAATAAGTTAATGGTACATTATTGATTTTAACTATATATGTACCTCATGCTGTTTATGATTGTTTCAGACAACTAAAATTTAACATAAGTCTAGGACCATTGTTTTTCTATACCAGTGACTAGGTCAAAGGCCAAACTGTCTTTAACTGAACAGGCCCTGGATCCTGGAAAAATGGACCAGGTGCCTCCCAAGAGAAGGAGCAGTAGGGGTAAGGCAGTGTCTTCCCTCCAGACTCAGAGTGAGGATCAGTCTCCTGAGGGAGATGACCCCAGTCCCTGTGAAGGAACTGTCTCAGAGGAACTTGAACCTGATCAGTTTGAGTTCTTGGGGACAGGGGGCCCTTCCAGGGCAGAACTGAGTCAGGAGCAGCACAGCTGCCCCTCTCTTGAACCCCTCAGACAGCAAGCTGCTGCTCAGGCTGCTGGGAGTCCCAGTGGGTCCCACGGGGTCTACTGGGATGAAGGACTCCTTTACTCAGAGGGTAGAAACCCCAAGCCTGGTACTTCCAGGAGGTTGGTTATACCTCTGAAGTTTAGGGACTTCCTACTGACACTGGCACATGATATCCCTTTAGCAGGACATCTAGGCCAAAGTAAGACTTGGGACAGGCTTGTGCCTCACTTTCACTGGCCTCACATGTCAGAGGACACAAAGGAGTTTTGTCACTCCTGTATCACCTGTCAAGCCAGTGGTAAGGCAGGTGGTACCACAAAGGCCCCCCTGATACCACTACCTGTGGTGGGGGTTCCCTTTGAGAGGGTTGGGATTGACATAATTGGTCCCATGGATCCTCCAACTGCATCTGGGCACAGATATATTCTAGTGGTGGTGGACCATGCCTCTAGGTACCCAGAAGCAATACCCCTTAGAACCACCACAGCTCCTGTGGTGGCCAGGGCCCTCCTGGGATTTTTTTCCAGAGTGGGTTTCCCTAAAGAGGTCTTAACAGACAGAGGTGCAAACATCATGTCTAGTTACATTACTGCTATGTGGAAGGAGTGTGGAGTAAATTACAAATTTACCACACCCTATCACCCACAATGCAATGGGTTAGTTGAGAGATTCAACAAAACCCTGAAGGGCATGATCATGGGCCTCCCAGAAAAGCTTAGGCGAAAATGGGATGTCCTGATGCCCTGCCTTCTCTTTGCCTACAGAGAGGTTCCTCAGAAGGGGGTTGGCTACAGCCCTTTTGAACTTCTGTTTGGACATCCAGTTAGGGGTCCCTTATGTTTAGTGAAGGAGGGATGGGAGTTACCTCTCAAACCACCTAAGCAAGACATAGTGGACTATGTACTTGGTCTCCGCTCCAGGATGGCTGAGTGTATGAAGAAGGCAAGTAAAAACCTTGAGGCTAGCCAAGAACTACAGAAAGCTTGGCATGACAAAAAGGCTGTGCTGGCTGTGTACCAGCCAGGGCAGAAGGTATGGGTGTCGGAGCCTGTGGCCCCAGCAGCTCTCCAGGACAAGTGGAGTGGACCCCATACCATTCTTGAGCAGAAGGGAGAGGTCACCTACCTGGTGGACCTTGGAACTCCCAGGAGCCCTCACAGGGTGCTCCATGTGAACAGGCTCAAGCCATATGTTGACAGGGCAGACATGGGCTTGCTCATGGCTACTGATGAGGGACAGGAGGAAGAGAGTGACCCACTCCCCGACCTCCTCTCACAGAACCCTGATGATGGCTCAGTTGATGGTGTAGCCTTGGCAGGCAGCCTCACTGAGCAGCAACAGACTGATTGTAGGAAGGTCTTCAATCAGTACAGACATATGTCCTCCGTGACCCCTAGTCAGACCACCTGGTGTACCCATGAAGCGGACACAGGTGAAAGTCTGCCTGTTAAAAATAAGATTTACAGGCAACCTGACCATGTCAGGGACTGCATCAGGACTGAGGTCCAAAAGATGCTGGAATTGGGAGTCATTGAACCCTCAGATAGCCCTTGGGCTAGTCCAGTAGTCCTGGTACCCAAACCTCATATCCAGGGTGGTAAGAGAGAAATGAGGTTTTGTGTAGACTACAGGGGGCTCAATGCAGTCACTAGGACTGATGCTCATCCTATTCCTAGGGCAGATGAGCTCATTGATACTTTGGCCTCAGCCAAGTTCTTGAGTACATTTGACCTCACAGCTGGATATTGGCAAATCAGATTAGCTGAGGATGCCAAACCCAAAACAGGATTTTCAACCCCTAGTGGGCACTATCAATTTGTGGTGATGCCCTTTGGCTTGAAAAATGCACCTGCCACATTTCAAAGGTTGGTGAATAAAGTCCTCACACGCCTGGAAGACTACAGTGCAGCTTATCTTGATGATATTGCTGTCTTTAGTTTCACCTGGGAATATCACCTGGTCCACCTAAGAAATGTTCTGGAGGCCCTGCAGAAGGCAGGCCTCCCTATCAAGGCCACCAAGTGCCAGATAGGGCAGAGTAAGATTGTGTACCTGGGCCACCTTGTGGGTGGAGGCCAGGTTCAACCATTGCAGAGCAAAATCCAGACCATCATGGACTGGGTTGCTCCAACTACCCAGACTCAGGTCAGAGCTTTCATGGGCCTGACTGGGTACTACAGGAGGTTTGTTAAGGGATATGGATCCATAGTGACCCCCTTAAATTATCTGACCTCTAAAAGAATACCTAAGAAAGTTCAGTGGACAGTTAGCTGGCAGAAGGCATTTGATGACCTGAAGCAGGCCATGTGCACTGCTCCCATTCTGCAAAGTCCTGACTATTCCAAACAATTTATTGTTCAAACTGATGCATCTGAGTTGGGGTTAGGGGCTGTGTTATCACAACTGAATGAAGAGGGTCAGGATCAGCCAGTAGCTTTTATAAGCAGAAGGCTGACCCCCAGAGAGAAACGTTGGTCAGCTATTGAGAGGGAAGCCTTTGCTGTGGTTTGGGCTCTGAAGAAGCTGAGGCCATACCTGTTTGGTACTCACTTCATTGTTCAGACAGACCATAAGCCCCTCTTATGGCTAAAACAGATGAAGGGTGAAAACCCCAAACTTTTGAGGTGGTCCATTTCCCTACAAGGGATGGACTATACAGTGGAACATAGACCTGGGAGTAACCATGCCAATGCAGATGGACTCTCCAGATATTTCCACTTAGAAAATTAAGACTCAACTGGTCAAGGTTAGTCTCATGTCCTTTCGTTTTGGGGGGTTGTGTAGGAAAGTAGGATCTGCTTCTTATGGTTACCCCCACTTTTTACTTGATGCCTCACTGTTTTTGACTAGGCTGACTGGGATCCTGCTAATCAGGACACCAGTCTATCTGCATTCTCCTCTAAAATTGTCACACATGTACTTTGATACACTCCAGATTGGATACTGGGGTACCCTTATAAGTCCCTAGTATATGGTACCCATGTACCCAGGGCATAGGTACCCCAGAGGCCTCCCATGGGCTGAAGAATGTATTATGCCACCCATGAGAGGCCATGCAAAATGGAACTCCACGTCTGCTACAGCAACCTGTGTAAGTTGGTGCTTGCACCACTTACTTTAGATATAGGTTCACTATATCTATAGGTCACTACACTTAAAACTTATAAATCACCCCTATAGCAGGCCTTATCAATCCGGAAGGCAGGGTGCTGGGCTTTTAGTGAGAGGGTGCCCCTGCATGAGCTAAGCCTCTCTGCAGCCTTCGGAGACCATTCTCCCGGGTTGTCTGTGACTCAGCCAGACATATAGGTAGAGGTGCATTATAACCTCGCGGTAAATGCTATCTCGAAAACGGCTGCATAGAAACATATTGTGTTTGGTATCAAACACATTGGAATGATACCTCCACACCGGTAACCGGTGTGGGAGGTATGATTCCACCCTTCTGAAGCGAGCTTCGTGGGGTCCCTGGTCTATCCAATGCCAGCTTTCTCGACCCGGTCAGCACAAAATGGATGCTGCCGCCCAGAGACACACTTCTGCCCTCCTGCTACTGAGCCAAGCTCGAGCAGAGGAAGGCAGCACAATAGGCATCCTGTCACAGGGAGGTGTGACCACCTCCCAGACAGGATTTAGTGTATTGGGGCTGGGTGGGTGCACTATGAGAGTGCCTGAAAGTCTGCACCCGGGGCACATTTGGTGTCCCTGTGCATATTCCAGCTCAAACCAGTTCTGGGAGCCATTGGCTCCTGCTCTGGCGCGAAACTGGACAAAGGACATGGGTGTAACCACCCCTCTGTCCTGACACTCCACTAGGAGGGTCCCCCAAATCTGTCCAACCCTCTCCCGTGGGTACATAAGGGCTTACCTGGCTGTAAGACTTTACATTTTATGTGGACAAGATTCTACAACAAGAAACCACTGACCTTCGACCGTCTGGACACTCTCGACTTCGCTGGACTTAGACTGGGCCCGACTTCGTCTCCCTCTCCGTCCAAAGCTTTGTCTGTGCCCTTGCTCCATACAGACTCTGTGCAGGACCTGTGGTGCACTAAGCACAACTGAATAATCTCCCTTGGAGGGAAGGAGTCACTCCCCTGCCCTAGCAGGCACCTTAATGCAACTGACCAGTCTGCTGCTCCTGAGCTCCTGCGGACTCCAAAGATTTCAGAAACACAGGAGGTGGGTTTCTGAAGGTCGCTGAGGTTGATCTGCCCTCTCAGCAAGCTTGAGGCCAGTATCCCTCGTGGGGACTGCATAACCTGAACTCCTGTGCACAGTGTCCATTTGGAGTTGCATATGCTTGTTGGCAGTTCCGAAGCTTGTGCATTGGACTCCTTGTAGTCCTGACCCTGAGCAGTTTTTGCATCAAAGAACTCCAGCCTCTTCGCACTGAGTGCTCCGTGGGCTGGGACTTTGCAATCTTGCCCGAGGTCCCCTCGCGACTCCTGGTCCTTTGGCCTGTGGGTCTCTCTGAGGGTCATCTTGACTTCTGTTGGGCTTTCCTGGTTGCTCCAGATGTGTCCTGATGCCCCATTGCTTGGTGAGTCCCCTGGACCTTGCTGGTCCACACCTTAACCTGTTTGACCTTCCTTCGTGGGTTGCTTTTGCCAAGGCTTGTTGGTGCTCCAGCCGGACACTGACCCCTCAGCACTCGACATCCTTTGTGGGACAGCTCACCTTTGGCTCCTGGTTATCCTCGACATCTCCTGGTCCTTGTGGCTGCAGAGTCAAGCATCCCTTCTTCGCACCCGAAGCACCGACATCGGTGGGCATTCGTCTACCGAGCCCCTGGTCACTCTGAAGTGACCCAGACTCTGTCCCCTCTGCTTTCAGGTTCCTTCCTTCTGGAATCCAGACTTGGATTCCACCGGACCCTTTTCACCTTCACGGCAGCAGTACTTCTTCACAGCCCTCCATTGAGAACGACGGCAGTTTCCGACGCCACTTCAGACCTATGCACCCGGCTCCTCTAGAATAGGTAACTCGGGTACTACAGTATCCACGGGTGGGGTGGCTCTTCAAACTCTTAAGTTCCAAAGGGTTCGCTCGAAGTCCTCCTAGAAGGGTCCTTAAACTTTAAAAGTGTAACCGCGACTTCCCCATAGAATTGTACGGAGTCCGCGGTCGTGTTCTCACACTGCACCCTTCCTCCATGGGGTCCCTATCTACTCACCTTGGGTGGTTCCTTGGGGTCCCAGCGATTCTACGTGCTCCATACCTTGTCTTGATCTCAGTCGTGACTGTTATACCACTATTTTAGCATATTGTTTGGTCTCCCCCTGGAGCCCACTGTGTATTGTGCTACGTACAACTGTTCTAGTGATCTCGTATTGTGTGCTTTGTGTTCTATCCTCGTGTAGAGCATAGTAGATAGTGTTATATTAATAAATACATATTTTTATATAACTACTATGTGGTTCTCCTTTCATTTAGTCAATATAGGAGGTGATATTCTGGTAAAACAAGCTGCTTTGCATTCCTTCAAGATTAAGCCTGAAGGCTGCTCTCCACAGCTACCGCTAGGATAGCTTTCTAAAGGTTATCTTTGACCTCATACATCATAAGGTCGTTTGGACTGGTACAAGGTGCCCACTTTAATTAGTGGACAGCATATACCAGGCCAACTTCTCACATTGGTGTGCAGCGGTTTGGATTCAAGCCTGCATTGTTTTACCAGATAAATCTCTTTATATTGATTAACTGAAAAAACACTAAAGTATTAGGCACATATAATACTTATGGTTAGAATAAGTAAGTTCTACTGAACTTGGGGTTGGGTAAGTTAAGGGTCTAGCACACCCTTGCTCCAACCTAAGAGAGTTTAGTTCCCACTAGGTTAGGTAGGTGCATAAACCACACCACACTAGTTATGTCTTCTAAAGGAGAAGCCAGTGGCTCTCTGCCTTCTAGGTACAATGGTCTCACATTTCAGGATTTGAAAGCCATGTGTGCTTCTAGGAAGCTGAAGACAGGGAGAAATGCCAACACCCAATGTCTCATTGAGGTGTTACTTTTAGATGACCTTAGAAAGACCCCAGGGTCAGATGAGGTAGAAAGAGTGGGTGGGGCAGGGAATGAAGACAGGTCAGGAGGTGACACCTTTTATGACCTAGACTCAAACCCTGGCCAGGAGGATCAAGATGATTCTAACCTGAACAACCTAGATCTTCAGGAAGAGGGTGGAGAAGGCCCCAGTGGCCCTCTCTTTACTCCTCTAGGAAGAGTGCAGAGTTTACCCAGGAGATCTAGATCTCCCTCTGCAGAATCTGACCATTCAGGACATTCTATAGGGACCTCCATATCTCATAAAAGAGATAGCTCTTATGAAAGACAGTGCCAATTTCTAGAGCTTGAGAAAGTCAAGCTTAGGCTCAGGCAAGAGCAATTGGCCTTAGATAAGGAATCCTTAGAACTCCAGAAGGCTAGAAAGAAATTGGGACAAGAGTCCCATGGTGGCAGCAACAGTGTCCCTAGGATTAAGGAGTATACATATGACCATAGGAACCTGAGCAAGATAGTCCCTCCCTACCATGTTGGGGATGACATCCACAAATGGATAACTGCTTTAGAGAGGGCCTGTAAAGTACAGAAGGTCCCTCAGGAGCAGTGGGCAGCTATATTGTGGCTCTCCTTTGCTGACAAAGGTAGAGATAAGCTCCTCACTGTTAGAGAAGAGGATGCTCTTTGTGCCACTTTGCCTCTGTCTTTGTGCCACTTTGCCATTTTTGTGTTTTCTCTGTCTCTCTTGCGCCCGTTGTCTGTCTTTGTGCCTCTTCTGTTCCTCTGTCTCTCTTGTGCCCGTTTCTGCCCCTGTGCCCTTCCCACCGCTGCTGCCCCCGTGGCCCCTCCCCCCTGCCTGTGCCCGCTTCCCTCCCCCTCCCCTACTTAATGGCAGCTGCTGCGAGGGAGTGCGAACAAGACCCCTGACCTCTTGGTCAGAGACCTGCTCTACCCCCGCAGCTCTGCTATCAAATGCCACCGCTCTGGCACTGTGCTTTGGGCGCTGCTGCCCAGGTAGGTGTTGAGGCCCTCTTCCAACCGCAGGCTCCTGCCTGCGCCTCATCTCTGTCTGTCTTTGTGCCACTTTGCTCTTTTTTCCTCTGTGCCCGTGTCTGTCTATGTGCCACTTTGTCATTTTTGTGTTTTTTCTGTCTCTCTTGCGCCCGTTGTCTATCTTTGTGCCTCTTCTGTTCCTCTGTCTCTATTGTACCCATTTCTGCCCCTGTGCCCTTCCCACCGCTGCTGCCCCATGGCCCCTCCCCCCCTGCCTGTGCCTGCTTCCTGCCTCCCAGCTGCGCTTCCCTCCCCCCCTCCCCTACTTAATGGCGGCCGCGCAGCGGATGCACGCAGCAGGCGTGCCACCGGCGTGCCAAAGGCAAGCCCATCTGTGCCCGTCCGCAACACGACCGCGGCCAGGGCCAGGCACCCTGGATCTATGACCTTCCACCGCTACAACTCCGCCGACCTCTACGCACTCAACCCTGTGAGAAACAACAACTGCCACAGATCAATGCCGAACACCACCCACAGCCAGTTCTCCTGCCGACACTGACGACAATCCTTCACCATCAACAGCCCCCTCACGACCGCTGAACCCACAACGGAAGCCCACACCACCGAAGCCCTTATGTGCATCCTCCTCAACATGCGCTCCCTCCACAGACACGCCACGGAGATCTGGGACCTGCTCGACACCCTCTCGCCAGACATCGCCTTCTTCACGGAAACATGGACCAACGCCACCTCCGCCACCGACATCGCCACCGACATCCTCGACGGATTCAAGATCCAAAGAAAGGACCGTTCCACCGCCCAGTAGGAGGACTCGCCATTGCACACAAGAGCTCCCTCCGACTCTCCACCTCCAGCACGAGCGACCCCCTCTCCATCACAGAGCACCTGCACTTCCAGATCCAAACCAGCCCCAGAACCACGCTTCGCGGGACCCTCATCTACAGACCCCCCGGACCTCGCGCCTCTTCCGCCACCACCATTGCCGACCTCGTCGCACCTCACGCCATCACCTCCACGGACTACATTCTCATCGGAGACCTGAACTTCCACCTCCACAACCGCAGCGACCCCGACTCCACCACCCTCCTGGACAACCTCGACAACCTCGGACTGAAGCAGCTCGTCACCACCCCCACCCACAGAGCCGGACACACCCTCAACCCCATCTTCGAAGGAGGGACGAACATCCACTTCAGCCACACCACACAGCCCCTCTGGACAGACCACCACTGCGTACACTTCACCTTCAACACCACCACCGCACCCAAACCCGTCTCGCGCCCGCCACGAAGAAACTGGAGCAAGATCACAGCGGAACACCTCAACACCACCCTCCGCCATGACCCCCCCTCCGCAACGACCGATGCCAACTCCGCAGCCAAAGAATTTCACCGCTGGATCTTTAGCTGCTCTGACAAGCTCTCACCCCTCCGCCACCCTGCCAAACAACGCCCCCTAAAGGCCGCCTGGTTCACCACTGACCTCCAAGAAGCCAGGCGCACCTGCAGACGCCTCGAGAAACTTTGGCGGAACAGGAAAACCACTGAAGACCAGAACAACTACAGGAATGCCATGAATGAATACCACCAGCGCATAAGAGCCACCAAGCAAACCTTTATCAAGAACAAAATCCACACCAACGCAAGTAATGCAAAAGAACTCTTCAACGTCATACAGCAGTTCACCAAACCCCACAGCGAAGCCACGGACGTCACTCCATTCCAGGACCTCTGCAACAAGCTCAGCTCCTTCTTCCACCTAAAAATCAAGGTCCTCTACGACAACTTCAGCGAACAGACTCCGGACACCACCCCCCTCTCCACCACCGACAACCAGCCGACCATCACCACCTGGAAACCTGCCACCACTGAAGACACCACCTCGACCATGAAGAACACCCACTCAGGAGCCCCCTCGGACCTCTGCCCGCCACACATCTACCACAGAGCCGCTGCCACCATAGCACCCGAACTAGGCCGAACCATCAACACCTCCCTCGAATCCGGCATTTTCCCCTACGACTGGAAGCGAGCAGAGGTCAAGCCCCTCCTCAAGAAACCCTCGGCCGACCTGATGGACCTGAAAAACTACTGGCCCATCTGACTCCTCCCCTTTGCAGCCAAAGTCACCGAGAGATTCATCAACACCCAGCTGACCACCTTCATTGAAGAGAACGCCATCCTCGACTCCTCCCAGTCCGGTTTTCACAGCAACCACAGCACCGAGACCGCCCTCCTCGCCGCCACCGATGACATCCAGATCCTACTCGACCAGGGCCACACTGCGGCCCTCATCCTACTAGACCTCTCCGCAGCCTTCGACACCGTCTCACACCGCACTCTTGCAGCCAGACTCCACGATGCCGGTATATGAGGAACCGCCCTCGACTGGATCCGCTCCTTTCTCTCCGGCAGAACCCAAAGGATCAGACTCCCTCCTTTCCTCTCCAAACCTACAGAGATCAACTGTGCAGTACCCCAAGGATCCTCGCTCAGCCCCACGCTCTTCAACATCTACATGGCCCCTCTCGCCGCCATCGTCAGACAGCATGGGCTCAGCATAGTATCTTACGCCGACGACACCCAGCTCATCCTCTCCCTCCGAAGAACCCCGAAGACACAAGATTCAGCTTCCAAGAAGGAATGAAAGGCGTCGCAGCCTGGATGAACAATAGCTGCCTAAAACTAAACTCGGAGAAGACAGAGGTCCTCGTCCTTGGACCCTCCCCCACTGCATGGGACAGCTCCTGGTGGCCCCCTGCCCTCGGAAACCCACCCACCCCGACGGACCATGCCCGGAACCTTGGCATCATTCTAGACTCCTCCCTCACCATGACTCGCCAGATCAACGCCGACGCCTCCACCTGCTTCAACTCCCTCCGCATCCTTTGCAAGACCTTCAAGTGGATCCCCCCTGAATGCAGAAAGACCGTCACCCACGCACTCATAACCAGCAGACTGGACTACGGGAACGCCCTCTACGCCGGAATCAACAAAACCCTGCTACACAAACTCCAAACCATCCAGAACACCGCAGCCAGACTCGTCCTCGGAACCCCACGACACGAACACATGACTTAGCACCTACTAGACCTCCACTGGCTCCCCATCAAGAAGAGAGTAACCTTCAAGCTACTCACCCACGCCTACAAATCCCTCCACAACATCGGACCCAAATACCTCAACGAAAGAGTCTCCTTCAACGTACCCAAAAGGAACCTCTGCTCCGCCGACCTCGCCCTGGCAGAGACCCCACACATCCGCAGAACCAGAGCAGGCGGAAGGTCCTTCTCCTACATCGCAGCAAAGACCTGGAACGAGCTCCCAGTCAACATCAGACGCTCCCCCACTCTGCACACCTTCAGGAAGAGCCTCAAGACCTGGCTCTTCGACTTCGACTGATCCGGAGCTGCACCCCCCCACCCCCCTAGCGCCTTGAGACCCTCACGGGTGAGTAGTGCGCTTTATAAACCCCCTGATTGATTGATTGATTGATTGATTGATTGATGCTGACAACTATTCAGTCCTGAAGAGTGCTCTCATTGATGGGTTTGGCTTAACCATTGAACAGTACAGGATTAAGTTCAGAGACACCCAGAAGACACAGACTCAGGACTGGGTAGACTTTGTAGATTGTGCTACAAAGGCTCTGGAAGGTTGGATACTTGGCAGCAAAGTGCATGACTATTTAGGATTGTACAATTTGATTATGAGGGAGCAGATCCTTAATAATTGTCAAAAACACTTTTGCACCAGTACCTGGTGGACTCAGATCTGACTTCTCCCCCAAGAATTGGGAAAGAAGGCAGATAAATGGGTCAGAACCAGGGTGAAACAAAAGAACCAGGGTGGTGACCAGAAGAAAGATTCTTCCAAGACCCAAGAGAAAGGTGGGGATAAATCAAAAGATAAGTCCTCTGAAGGGCCCCAAAAATCCTCTTCTGGGGGTGGGTCCCAAACTCCTTCCTCCCCTGAAAAGAAACCTTATTGCTTTGTCTGTGAGAAGCCAGGCCACAGGAAAAATGATGCCATTTGCCCCAAGGTCAGCAATAAGGAAAATATTCCTCCAAACACTACTTCTACACCTCCTGGTACTACAGGTAGTAATCCCCCAGGTGGTGGTAGTGCACCCAAAAATTAGGTTGGGTTTTCTTGGGGAACTGAGGTGGACCCTGGCCTAGCCAGGTCCCCCACACAGGCCACTTTAGTCTGTGATGGTGGCATGGGGATTGCCACTTTTACTGTCAGTCCCCATTCCTTGGGCAAGTACAGACAAGAGCCTCTAATCAATGGTCAGAAAGCTGTAGCCTATAGAGACACAGAAGCTAGATGTCACCATGGTGACAGGAACCTTAGTGCCCCCAGCTCAACTTTTACCTGAGTCTAAGTACCAGGTGACCAATACTGATGGTGTGAGGACAGATCATCCCATGGCCATAGTCAATCTCAGCTGGGGAGGGGTCACTGGTCCAAAGAGAGTGGCAGTGTCCCCAAACTTGCCTGTAGATTGCCTCTTGGGTAATGATTTAGAAACTTCAGCCTGGGCTGAAGTAGAGCTGAAGGCCCATCCACAGATGTTAGGCCTCCCTGAGAGAGTTGGTGAGACCCCTAGGGCCTCAGTCCAACCCCAGGAAACGTTTGCAGTAGTGGAGACTGAAACAATGGACCACTCTGCTCCACCAGAGGGCACAGGGAATGAAGAAAAGTCTTCTTCCCCCCAGACTATAGGTAATGGTCAGCTTCCTCAGGGAACTGATCCTATCCCTTGTGAAGGAACTGCCCCAGAGGTGGTCAGGCGTGTCCTGGCAGAACCACTGAGGGCAGGGGACCCTTCCAAGGAGGTGCCCAGTCTGGAGCAGGTATCCTGCCCCTCTCTACCCAGCCTCAGTCAGCCTAGGGCTGCAGAGGTCAGGGATGGCAGTGGACCCCTAGGGGCCCACTGTCCAGAGGAACACCCTCATCAGCAGATTAGGGACACCCAGTCTAGTAGCACTAGCCAGGTGAATATTCCTCAACATTCTGAGGGATCCCTCTTACCCTTAGGTAGTGACATCCCCCAGATGGACTCTGTTGGGCAAAGGAAAACCTGGGACAAAGCTGTCCCAAACCTTCCCTGGCCCTCCATTGTTCCAACCAGAGGGACTCAACCCCCAGCTGTAGGCAGCCAGAGGTTGACCCATAGGGCCAGATATAACTCAGTCATGGAAAGAAAGGCTTCCATAGTGACCAGTACTCTGAGGAAGCTGAGACCAACCTTATTAGGGCCTCACTTCCCTACTCAGGCACCCCACCAGCCTATTTCTATACCAAAGCCAACTACAGGTAGTTATCCCTAATCTTGGAGAGCATCCCAAACTCCTTAGTGGTCCATAAGACAGGGAGTATCCATGCTAGTTCAGGACCTTCCTTATATGGGCACTTAGGAAATAAAGCCTCAACTGGGCAAGGTTAGCCTTATCTCCTTTCATTTGGGGAGGGTTTATATAGGAAGGTAGGATCTGACTGCATGGTTACCCCCACTTTTTGGCTGGTGTTTTGCTGGTTTTTGACTAGTCTGACTGGGATCCTGCTAATCAGGACCCCAGTCTATCTGCTTTCTCCTCTAAAATTGTCACACATGTACTTTGGTACACTCCAGATTGGATACTGGGGTACCCTTATAAGTCTCTAGTATATGGTACCCATGTACCCAGGGCATAGGTACCCCAGAGGCCTCCCATGGGCTGAAGCATGTATTATGCCACCCATGAGTTGCCATTCAAAATGGAACTCCAGGTCTGCTACAGCAGCCTGTGTAAGTTGGTGCTTGCACCACTTACTTTAGATATAGGGTCACTATATCTATAGGTCACTATATTTAAAACTTATAAGTCACCCCTATAGCAGGCCTTATCAATCCTGAAGGTAGGGTGCTGGGTTTTTAGTGTGAGGGTGCCCCTGCATGAGCAGAGCCTCTCTGCAGCCTTCGGAGACCATTCTCCCGGGTTGTCTGTGACTCAGCCAGACATATAGGTAGAGGTGCATTATAACCTCGCGGTAAATGCCATCTCGAAAACGTCTGCATAGAAACATATCGTGTTTGGTATCAAACACCTTGGAATCATACCTCCACACCGGTAACCGGTGTGGGAGGTATGATTCCACCCTTCTGAAACGAGCTTCGTGGGGTCACTGGTCTATCTGGTGCCAGCCTTCTCGACCCGGTCAGCACAAAATGGATGCTGCCGCCCAGAGACACACTTCTGCCCTCCTGCTGCTGAGCCAAGCTCGAGCAGAGGAAGGCAGCACAATAGGCATCCTGTCACAGGGAGGTGTGACCACCTCCCAGACGGGATTTAGTGTATTGGGGCCAGGTGGGTGTACTCTGAGAGTGCCTGAAAGTCTGCACCCGGGGCACAATTGGTGTCCCTGTGCATAGTCCAGCTCAAACCAGTTCTGGGAGCCATTGGATCCTGCTCTGGCACGAAACTGGACAAAGGGCATTGGTGTAACCACCCCTCTGTCCTGACCCTCCCCTAGGAGGGTCCCCCAAATCTGTCCAACCCTCTCCCATGGGTACATAAGGACTTACCTGGCTGTAAGACTTTAGATTTTACGTGGACAAGATTCTACAACAAGAAACCACTGACCTTCGACCGTCTGGACACTCTGGACTTCGCTGGAATTCGACTGGGCCCGACTTCGTCTCCCTCTCCGTCCAAAGCTTTGTCTGGGCCCTTGCTCCATACAGGCTCTGTGCAGGACCTGTGGTGCACTAAGGACAACTGAAGAATCTCCCTTGGAGTGAAGGAGTCACTCCCCTGCCCTAGCAGGCACCTTAACGCAACTGACTGGTCTGCTGCTCCTGAGCTTCTGCAGACTCCGGAGATTTCACCAACACAAGAGGTGAGTTTTTGAAGGTCCCCGAGGTAGATCTGTCTTCTCAGCAAGTTTGAGGCCAGTATCCCTTGTGGGGACGGCATAACCTGAACCCCTGTGCACCGCATCCATTTGCAGTTGCATATGCTTGTTGGCAATTCCCGAGCTTGTGCATTAGACTTCGTGTAGTCCTGACCCTGAGCAGTATTTGCACTAAAGAACTCCGGCCTCCTCACACTGAGTGCTCCGTGGGCTGGTACTTTGCAATCTTACCCGAGGTCCCTTTGCGACTCCTGGTCCTTCGGCCTGTGGGTCTCTCTGAGGGTCATCTTGATTTCTGTTTGGCTTTCCTGGTTGCGCCAGACGTGCCCTGACTCCCCATTGCTTGGTGAGTCCTCTGGACCTTGCTGGTCCACACCGAAACCTGTTTGACTTTCCTTCGTGGGTTGCTTTTGCCAAGGCTTGTTGGTGCTCCAGCCAGACACTGACCCCTCAGCACTCGACATAGTTTGTGGGACAGCTCACCTCCGGCTCCTGGTCATCCTCGACGTCTCCTGGTCCTCGTGGCTGCAGAGTCAAGCATCCCTTCTTCGCACCTGAAGCACCGACATCGGAGGGCATTCGTCTACTGAGCCCCTGGTCACTCTGAAGTGACCTAGACTCTGTCCCCTCTGCTTTCAGGTTCCTTCCTTCCCGAATCCAGGCTTGGATTCCACCAGACCCTTTTCACCTTCACGGCAGCAGTACTTCTTCACAGCCCTCCATTGAGAACGACGGCAGCTTCCAACGCCACTTCAGACCTATGCGCCCGACTTGTCGTGTAGTTCCTATATTACCCATACAGGATCTGCACGTTCGGATAACATAAACTGTAGGAGTGGTGGCAGACTGGCTCTGAGCACCCCCACCGAGATGTTAGCCTTTCTGTTTTAGCTAGCTCACAGTGCCACTAGAATCTCCTCTTATCAGGGAGAGAATAGTTTCTGGCAACCTCAGAACATGAATGCCCTGATCCCCCAGGATCGTGGAAACAATATATTACTTTTCGCTCAGTCACTCGTGCTCACTTATTCGGTCTCAGAGAGTTACACAGAAGAAACAGTTGGGCATGTT
This sequence comes from Calotriton arnoldi, assembly GCA_963921515.1. Classification (NCBI taxonomy): domain Eukaryota; kingdom Metazoa; phylum Chordata; class Amphibia; order Caudata; family Salamandridae; genus Calotriton; species Calotriton arnoldi. The sequence continues at coordinate 1,172,263 of CAWUFW010000795.1, forward strand.
ACAATAAGAATTTATTGCACAGTTGTTCTTCTAGTGTAAAATAGATGTGCTGCAACAACCGTTAGACAGTAGCAGATATATATGATTAGCAGTACAGTGAAAATAAAAGGATAGTACAGTTCTACCATCTTGCAATAATCATGAATACATACATGAATATAAAATGCCTGATAAAAATGCGCGTACTCCTGCGATGCCTATCTAGATGTACCTAAGTGTACCTAGCATGTGAGTAGGTGTGAAGCCAAGAATCCCTCTAGGATTTAGTCTAACCCCATTACCTGAAGTGAGAGAGTGTGGGACCCCGTCCTGGTCTCAAGTTGGACACCCCGCGAGGGATGTGTTAGACCACTGTCATCTGGAACGTCTGCATGCAGGAGCCTCAGCGTCTCTGGTCAGTGTGTCAGCCTGGAAGTCTCGGTCTCCTCTCTCTAACCCTAGCAAGATGTGATGTATTTATACAAAAAGTATCTAGGGTTTCTTTGTCCCTTGTTTCTTGTATTAGCCATTGTTGGAATTGAGGATGACGTATGGGATGAACCTTGTACGTAGATATTATGCAGGTGGTGTAGCCCCTGCCTGGTTTCCAAGAACCCTCATGAATATTCATTCATACTGTATGAGTCCATTGATGGAGTTATAGGACGCTATTGTTCATGGAAAACCCTCCTTCTGCGCCCAGAACTAGAACTAGGTAAAGGTTCAATCCTAAAGGCTCATTACTGTGTAGTGTAAGGGAGATAATGTAGGTGAAGGTGTATGGTATTACCCGGGCCTATATTAGGGTACCTATATGAAACATAACAGGCTCCTCTGGGATAGGTAACTGGGGTACTACATTATCCACGGGTGGGGTGGCTCTTCAAACTCTTAAGTTGCAAAGGGTTCGCTCGAAGTCCTCCTAGAAGGGTCCTTAAACTTTAAAAGTGTAACCGCGACTTCCCCATAGAATTGTACTGAGTCCGCGGTCGTGTTCTCACACTGCACCCGTCCTCTGTGGGGTCCCTATCTACTCACCTTGGGTGGTTCCTTGGGGTCCCAGAGATTCTACGTGCTCCAGACCTTGTCTTGATCTCAGTCGTGACTGTTATACCACTATTTTAGGATATGGTTTGGTCTCCCCCTGGAGCCCACTGTGTATTGTGCTACTTACAACTGTTCTATTGATCTCATATTGTGTGCTTTGTGTTCTATCCTCGTGTAGAGGATATTAGAGAGTGTTATATTAATAAATACATATTTTTATATAACTACTGTGTGGTTCTCCTTTCATTTAGTCAATGTAGGAGGTGATATTCTGGTAAAACAAGCTGCTTTACATTCCTTCAAGATTAAGCCTGAAGGCTGCTCTCCAAAGCTACCACTAGGATAGCTTTCTAAAGGTTATCTTTGACCTCATACATCATAAGGGTCATTTGGACTGGTGCAAGGTGCCCACTTTAATTAGTGGACAGCATATACCAGGCCAACTTCTCACAATATATATATATATATATGTAACAATGTAACATATACCAAAGGCACCCTTCCAACGATGAAGAAAGGATAGGCACTCCAGTAGCTGCAAGATGAAAAATCCTTTATTTCTGCTAAGGTGCGATCAATACGTTTTGACTTACAAAAGCCTTGTTCACGCACCACTGCAAGCATGGATATATATATATATATGTTATAGTTAGGCTGACGTTTCACTCATACAAAACCAGAGAAATTGAGCTAACTATAACTGGTGCCGCAGCAATGCACTGCTAATGACCTCACATATTACATCACTCATTACATGGTCAGTGACATCACTCGTGACATCTCAATGACATCACTGATGACATCACTGATGACATCATCCAGTGACTGTAATTGTTTTAAAAAAGTTTATGAGTGTTAAATATATATACCAAGGTGTACTGGTGAATCAGTGGGTGTATGAGTGCCTGTATGGATGATTCAGTGGGTGCATGGCAGACTGTATAAGTGAGTGATTAGGTGTCTTAGTGAATGCATGGGTGAGTGACTGGTTGTGGGAATGTCTGTATCTGTCTGTTAATTGGTGTCTAAGTGGCTGTATAGGTGTGTGAGTGGGTATGTGAGTTTCTGTATAGGTGAGTGAGGTTGTCTGAGTACCTCTATGGGTGTCTGAGTGTTTGTGTGGGTGGGTGAGGGTGTGTGTAACTGCCTAACTGGGTGAGTGACTGGGTGAGTCAGTGGCTGTATGGGTTAGTGAGTGTATGTGTATGAGGGGCTGTATGGGTAAGTGTGTGTATGTGTCAGTGAGTGAGTGCATGTGTCAGTGGTATATGGGAGAGCAACTGGGTATGTGAAAGGCAGTATGTGTGAGTGACTGTATGGGTGAGTGAGTGAATATGAGAGTAGCTGTATGGGTGAGTGTGTGCTTGTGTCAGTGACTGTATAGGTGAGTGAGTACATGTTATTATCTGTATGAGTGAGTGAGTGTGTGTGTAATTGTATGGTGAGTAAGTGGCTGTGTGATTGACTGTATGGGTGAGTGAGTAGGTGTGTGAGTAGCTCTATGGGTGACTGACTCAATGTGTGAGTAGCTGTGTGGGTGAATGAATGGATATGTCAGCGGCTATATTAGTGAGTGAGTGGGTGTATGAGTGACTGTATGGGTGAGTGAGTGGATTTGTGTGCCTATCTATGAATCAGTGAGTGGCTGTGTAAGTACTGGTATGGGTGTTTGAATGGGTTTGAGAACTGTAGTGTGGAAGTTGGAGTGGGTGTATGAAAGGTTATATGGGGGTGTGAGTGGGTGCATCAGATATTCTGTGGATGATGTCATCAGTGATGTTATTTGAGATGTTATCAGTGATGTCACTGACCATGTCATGAGTGATGTAATATGTGAGGTCATAAGCAGTGCATTTTGGGGGGGCGAGTTATAGTTAGCTCGCTAACTATAACGGCTGAATTTCTCTGGTTTTGTACGAGTGAAACGTCAGCCTAACTATAACGCCCCTGTAACCTTTGTTTTTTTTAGCGAATTTCCAAGGTTTTTTAAATGCTAATTCCCAAATGTAATGTCCCTGTAACCTTTGCATTTTTCAATGAAGTTCTATGTTTTGATTTTGGCCCTGGGGACAATGGGACAATATCCCCTGAGGCCTGGCCTTTCTTTTTTTTAAATTAAAGGGATGTGGCCACGCAGCCCCCCTCCTGGGCAGGAGCGGCCCGTGCAGGTGACAGCGGGGGAGATGTGGGGAGGGGTGGGGAGGGAGTTGAAAGACAACTAAGAGGGAAAATTAAAGAAAAAAGAGAAAAACACTTACCTTGCACTCAGGGTCAAACAAGATTTCCAGTAGAAAAAGACCCACTGTTTCATGGACATGGGAAAAGGGGAAGGTGGCCACAAAACAATAGACTGGCGATAAAATATCTAGCACGCCCTATAGCCAGTTCTGGGCAGGTTTTCAGTGCAAATGGGGCAATTGTCACAGGAAGACGGCTCAGTCTGCCTCCTCAAAACATGGAGAGACTTACAATGATCAACATTAATAAGCATTTCATCTAAAAAGATTATCAAGCTTCAGAAGACACAACAATGGATTTCTCAGAAATCACAATTGAGATGAGTGATACTCCAGAGTAAGACCCTTAATGCGAAGAAGAACTGTTAATACTGGATTAAAAAGTAACAGCATAATGTCAGTTCTTAAATGAAAATAAACTAAACCAAATTCATTGGTATTATATTTGCTGTACCAAGAGGTGTAAATAAACAAAAATGGACTAGTGTGCACAATGTGCAGGGCACAAACAGATAATCAAGCACATGCTCATTTTGGCACAGTGAGGAACCATGACAACAAATTCAACCTTCTGGCCAACCACAAATTCCCCAATGAGCAATGTCCTCTAAGGGCCTAATTATGAGTTTTGTGGGTCTGAGGACCTCCAAACTCACGGGGGCGTGGCAGTGGTAGTCAAGCCACCGCTGCACCAGTGGGCCAACCGCCCAATTACAACTTTGGTGGTTGGACCGCCACAACCGCCAGGGAATCGCCATTCCCTGGTGGTGGCGCCGCGGTCAGGGGCTCAGCAATATGCTGTTGGTGCTGCTGTGGCACCGCCATGCATATTACGAGCTTCAGGACAGCCAGCAGTGTCATGGAAGTCTTTACTCCATGAAAAGGCTGGCGGTCCTGAAACAATGGGGTCCTACAGGGCCTCCTGTTGCCTATGTGCATGGGGATGCATGTAGGGGGGCACAGCATGTTCCCCCCTGTGCGCATGCACCCCAGTTCCTGCACGGCATGGACTTTACAGGCCATGCTGTGCAGGAACTCTTTTGGTGTTCCCATTGTGGTGCCCATTTTCAGTGTCACCACCGTGGGACTTGCACAAAAAAGCCTGCTAGACATGAGGAAACTTGTAATCCGGTGGGCGGTGAGTACACAGGTTTGGTGGTGCGTGAGCGGGCTGCCGGCATGGCGGTCCACTCCTGAACCACCAAACTCATAATCAGGCCCTAAGTCTGCAGTAAAAGCTGCCATTTCCTGAGAGAACTACATGCCATCTATTCCCAACATTTCTTTGTCATGCTCAGCTGTCATTAAAAATTGAGAGTATTTTACTGCTTATCATTATGGTTTTGAATCCTGTGACCTTGAAAAATTACTGAATTACTTAAAAAGAGTAAACTTACAAAATCCACAAAGTTAAACTTTGTGAGTTTACTCTTTTTCGGTATTCACAGGGCTTTCTTTTTATGTGCGGAGTTTTCCACCCTGTCGGAAAGAAACTATTAAATCAGAATTTATATTAGAACATATTATAAAATGCAGGAAAATGTAAAGAGAGGCATTATGAAATTGCGACCACTCAGGTTGAATTCAGGGAAGCTTATGCAAGCAATTGACAAGCTTCTATCACTAACAGGGCTGCTATAAAAACTAGACCAACGCTTGATAACTAAAATGGAATATCTTTATTTTTTGTCTACAAAATGAAATAAATTCTGAGGCAGCTTGAAGGTGACTGCTAGGATTCCAGGGTGCTTTACACACACATTCCAGAATACACATCCTCCCCACTTTTATTTTCACATTGGCTAACTTATCTTTCTAGAACGGAAGTTGCTTAGTACTGTTAAAGTGGTATGCAATTTTCTTACTACTGAAAAAGCAAAACCTAGATCATGCAGACTCTGCCTATTCTTAGTAGATTTTTGGAAACACTGGCTGTCTCACAGCTGCAAGAACACATGGATAAATATAACATTCTGGCAGCAACCCAGGCCATGGGACAGAGAATGCATTACTGCATGTTGATGACAATCTTCCTCCAGTTTACAATGAATGTGGACTATAACTGGGGTTACTTTATATCCCAGCTATCGAGCCCTCTGTGAGTTCATTCTCCCTTTCCTCCAGTCATCAGAAGGCTTTTTTACAAGGAGCTTGTGCCGCCATTGTCTCACTTTGTTTTCATTCACTGGTGGTGCTTTCTTTTTTTCATATTTACAAGTTGACGCATCTAGGCAGATGCGTCGCTTTTCGTCAGCCTGTGTCGGTTCTTGCCTTCGTCGGAATCGACTGTGTCGCATTAGAATTAATATATGTAAGGTAGGCGTTCCCACGTAAAATCCGCCGTAAAGCTGACACAGTGGTATTTATGACTTTTTGGAAAAGGAACGCATCGCCAGGAAGCGGGCTGCTGTGCTTGCAATGCATCAAAATTCCTACACCTCTAAAACCCAGGCATAGGTGTGACGCATTTGGCTGTGGCATAGGAATCTAACCAGCTGAAGTCACTTCCAGCAATAAAATCTGCAAGGATATCAAATCATGTCTCCTCAACAGGTTAGTGCACACATAAGGTAGGTAACACAGTAAATGTCACATTACACAACATTAATGACTTGTATCCACACACATAGTAGTCTCACAAAATACGCCACACATACGTAGATATAGTGGTACACAGAAGGACACTTTGCCCACTTGTATGCGAGACATACAGGATCAACGTAATAGAGTCCAAGGTGAGTTTATCACCTTTTCACACTCTTTTATATTGGTCCCCATACAGTAGGCTACTTGTGTCAGTCAATACTGATGCATTGCCTATGTTTTTTGATGCATTGCTAAAGTTGCATCAGCTTTATGACCAAATACAGCAATGCACCACTTTTGGGCCTCATGTCTTGCGGCATTCTTCACACATATGCGTCAGTATTTCTGACACATCCATAGGTCCTTGTGCCATAGAACCCCCTATTGTAAATACTGCGCATAAATGGTATTGTAAGGATTTTTGCCGCAGGCGCAAGTAATTTTAATGCATTGATGCGTCACTGCTGCGATGCTTCATTTCTTCTAAATAAGGACCCTAGATTTTCAGCTTTTTATTGTGTTCCTCAACAGAACTAAGCTTCTCCCACTGACCCCTTCCATCATCACTGGTAAAATCTGTTTTTCCCCCTTCAGTTGCCCTAATGGGTTACTTTTTAAAATTATTTCTCCTTCTTCTGAGGCCTTTTCCTCCACAGTTAATTCTGCTATTGTTCTCATTTCTATGCTGATGACTGACAGATTTTATTTCTTCTAAGAACATGTCTCCATCTGTTCATCAACTTTGGAGAATTGGATCTCATCTCACTTTCTTAAACACAACCTAAGAAAACGTAGGTTATTCCCCACTCACTCCTCTACATCCTCCACACTACTTATTAATTTTCCCCAACTTCCCTTTTCTTCCATTTTAGCCTGCAATTATATCCAGTTCATTGTCCAGTTATTTATCTTACAGTTTATCATTGGCCAAATCCTGTTGTTTTCATCTATTCAATATTCCTAAACTCGACTCTTTCCTGTCCTCCTCTTTGAAGCTGCTTCTTCAAACTCTAGTTCTTTCATGCTTTAACAACTGTTCATCTTTGTATGTTGATCTTCCTTTAAATTTGATAAGCTCAATTCAGACTGTTCAAAATTCCTGTGTTCGCCTTTTTTATTCTCCTCTTCCTCATAGACATTCTTCTACATATCTTTCCCAACTGTTCTGGTTATCTTTATCTCATTATTTTTAGGTTCTACCTTTCTGTTTTGGGTTTATGTGTCTTCAATGTTTGTCTTCACCATGCGTGTACTTATTTCTTTCTGCTTAGACTCTTTCTCCACCGTTATGTTCTCCTGCCATGTTTCTCTTAGCAGTCACTGGTCCTCCCTGTGCTCTGTGCTAGTTTAACTCATTAGTACTCTTAGCTTCCAATTTGTCAAATTAACTTTTTCTTACTGCAAGAAGCACGTCTACCACACCTAGCTCTAAGAAACGTCTTAGAGAACATCTTCTGTTACCATGCCATCAAAGTTTTGCCCTTGCTTTTGTATTTTTTCTGTGATTTTGTTCTGATTTCTTCTTGTGCAGTGCCTGAATGAAACCGGTACAATAAATATATCAGTAACTAATGCTGTCCTAGCTTGGTCAAGATCTTTTTTCAAGAAAAAAAGCTAAAGTGTTAAAATTGGCACCTTGTATCACCATTCTCAGACGTGACCTACGGAGTATCCAAGTGACATTTAGAACGTTGTGAATCAAAGTTGGCTCCAACACAAAATGGAATAGCAGAGATAAAGTTCATAGACACTGAGGCGAAGACTAAGGGAATCAGGTTGCGTCTACAAAATTCTTAGTGATAAATGAATGACTTTTTACAGACGATCAAATAAATGTGGTTGTAATGTTCCATGTTGCCCATTTAAGAAGGTTAATCAAACTGTACCCACAGATATCGAGAGCTGTGCTAGAGGGCGATATACTGAATGGACAATTGAATTATGGGAACACCTTTATCTGGGAATACCTAAAAGCATATTGCTAGTTAACAACATATTAAAAACATAGGCGTCCGTCTGCAATTTAATTTAAAATATTTTGACCATATTTCAGAGGCCAGTTGTCAGCTGTATCAATTGCTGTCAACCTAAGAATGAGACTTATTTTTAAGATATCCAGCGTTTATTTTATTGGTTAATCCCCAGCAGTGCACAATATAGCCCGATTCTGCTCTTGTCAGTTTATTAAATGATGTGCATTGACCAACATTTTGAGAGCTAAGACCATTGCTTGCTGGAATTCGTATTTAATTTGTTAACGGAAAAATTGTGTTTGCTGCCTTAATTTCACCCTCAAAAAGTTGTATTTTATTTTTGGTTTGCAAGTATTTTCAGTATACAGTATTATTAATGTCCGAGCGATAATACATATTTTCACTACAATGTGAAATACAAATTCCAGCAAGCACAAGAATAGGGAGTGTTTCATTCATTAAAGGTCTTAAAATGACAGCTCTCAACACGTTGGTTGATGTATTTCTAAAAATCTAGACTGACAAGAGCAGGACGGGTCTTTCGTGACATCTTTGAACATTCTGCATTTCAAGTGCTACCGATTCCCACATGCATTTTTGAAATGCTAATATTCTTATTATTTGTGCAATAAATTAACGTAGAAAATTCCAGAAAGCAAACCTGGACTTTATTTAATATTTTAGTAAAAGTGCATTTTCATTTGTAGATAGGTTTGTGTTTATCTTTGCAATTATGCATGTATGTATGCATATTTATATGCATATATGTATTTATGCCACTACTTTTAGGACACTATATGCAACCAAGAATGTCTAAGGGCGTGTGGTAATGACAAAGAAGGTCAGCATCAAGGAATGGCTTTCTAAATTCAAGCAGAAAATATTGTCAGCAGATCATCAAAGGTGGAATATTCCAAAATGATGGCCCAGATTCTCCATCTTCCATGTAAGTAAGTAAATAAATGGTTTATATATCGTACAAATACCCGAAGGTATCTTAGCGCTGGCGGTGACCCCTCAGGTGAGGAGCCGTAGGCAGGAGCTAAGCAGCTGCACCTAAATGAAAGATTCAGTAAAGAGCCAGGTCTTCAATTGCTTCCTGAATAGTAACTGGCTGGGTTGGCAGCGTAAAGTTAGAGGTAGAGAATTCTAGAGATTCCCCGTACAGTAGGAGAACATCCTTCGACCCCATCTTGCTTTTTTTATTCTGGGGACGATTATCATTTTAGCTGAGCTAGGGGGGTATACCAAGCGAACAGATTCTGGAAGTAAACAGGACTTGCCCGGTGAAGCGCTTTATGGACCAGGCAGAGTGCCTTAAAAATGAACCTCTTCCTGACAGCTAGCCAATGCAGACACTGCAATGATAGGGAGATAGATGCAAACTTATGAATTTTTAACAGCATTCTGGCCGCTGCGTTCTGTAAGGATTGCAGTTTTTTAACCTGTTGCTTTGGGGCACCCAAGTATAATGCATTACAGTAATCAATCTTGGAGGTGACAAGTGCCACCATCACTGTCTTTTGTAGTTCCTGGGGGATGAACTGAAAAATCTTCTTAAGCACCCTAAGCAAAAAGAAACTTGAAGAGGTGATTTGATTTATTTGTTCTGAGAATCCAAGTTTAGTATCAAAGATGACATCCAGGATTCTCGCTTTTTGCACCGGCGCTAGAGCCGGGCCAAGATCATCCGGCCACCAAGAAAAATTCCAGAAGGTGTTGTCCCTTCCAAAGAGCAGAACCTCGTTTTTTTCTGAGTACAATTTCAGGCAGTTCCTCTGCATCCAGCTTGCTATATGAGTCATGCAGCTGTGAAAGTTGTTTTCTTCCTTTATAATGTCAGAAGATATAGACACCCCAATCTGCGTATCTTCGGCGTAGGAGAACACTGCAAGACCATAGCTTCAGATGAGTTTGATCAAGGGGGTAATGTAGATGTTAAAAAGTGCAGGGCTCCTGCTCTCCCTTAGCCTACATCAGACCCCATGCCATAAGAGATTCTGGGAGGGCATCCTACAACCCCCCCCCTCGGAGAAACAATGAGAATCCCTCTACAGAAATATCACTAAACACAATCGTTCCATGTTCTTGAGGTCGGCTCACTACAAAACTATGTATGGCTGGTATCTTCACCCACAAAAATTGCACTCGATCTTTCCCGACACCTCTGACCGATGCTGGCGGGGATGCGGCCTGTTGGGGGACTTTAGGCACATCTGGTGGGACTGCCTCGCTATCCAACCCTTCTAGAAGGAAATCCTATCCCAAATTAAACACATCCTAGGCTACTCGATTGCTGACTCTCTAGAACACGTGCTCCTAGGTATACGGGACACCAGCCTCAAATACCAGACTCAGGGGGACCGCTCCATCATGTGGTTATGTTTGGGAGCAGCCAAAATGGCTATAGCAGCGGCCTGGAAGAAACCAGAGGCCCCCTCACTTACACAATGGCATGCCCATGTCTGTGGCATGCCCTGGCCCGCAAATGGATGACAGATGTCATTGAGGACTCTCAATGAAGTCCACTTGGCTCTTGAGGGTCCTTGGGGGCCGACTTCCCCTCCTATTACCTCCAGTAAGTCCCACAGAGCCTGATTGCTGAGAGGACTTCAGAGGCCATGCACCCTTTCTCCACCACTCAGCAAACACGCCTCCTGGTGCACTACTGGTTGGGGGAAGAAGTCCACTTTAGTCCTGGGGCCCTCAGGAGTAAAGTGGAATTCATTCCCCAACCAGCAGTTGCCAAGAGACGCATTTGCAGAGTGGTGGGAAAAGGGGGTGGGGCATCTAACAGTTGCCAACTTTTTTAAATGTCTTTTCTTCTATTTGTAGGGAAGGGGGGCCGTGTGGCCCTCTACCTTGGGCCGTTTTAGGCCCCAGGGACCCCATGCCCAGGGGCCTGGCCACTACTTTATTTGTTTTTTAATGTTAAAGGAGGGCGGGCGATCGGCTCCTCCTCCCCACACCAATCTCGGCCCGGGGACCCAGTCCCCCAGGGCCCAGACTTTCATTACTTTTGTTTTTTAAAAGGAGGGGGGCGGCGAGGCCCCCCCTCCCGGGCCTTATTTTGGCCCCATGGACCCCACCTCCCAGGGCCTGCCCCTCTTTTATTTTTAAATAAAAAAGGAAGGGGGGCCACAAGACACCCTCATAGGTCAATTTCAGCCCCAGGGACCCCATCCCCCCGGGGCCCAGCCTGTAGTATGGATGCCTTGGTCCCACCCATGGCACACACTTTCTAAAGGTTGGGGACCATGGGGGGAGCCTCAAGGCCCCCGCGGTCCCTGCCAGCACCCCACCTCCTGTGGGAGCCAACATTGCTTTTATACATAGGGAGCTGCTAACATGCAGTTTCCCGTGTGTAAAAGCAATTCTGCTCCACTTCTAGTAAGTGAGAGCATTTTCTGCTCTTGCTTACTAGATGCGGAGCAGTGTTTCCTATGGCTTGGTGGGAGAAGTGCTCCCGCCAAGCCATAGCTAACTTCAATGTCCTGGGGGTGGGCACCCCAGGACATTGTTGGTGTCATTCTGTTCAGAAGTTCGGGCTGTAGTCATGTTCATAAAATGAAAAATCCCCATAGGCATAATATGGGGAAAACACGTTTTGGTATCCCCCTTTTTTCCTCGGCCCCCGCTTGATTGATCACCCCGTTCTTTGAAAATTTGGTGAAGTATTGTCAAGCAGCGCCAACGTTATTGGCAGAACAAAAAACACTTTTCCTAAGGAAACTTTAGTCCTAATTATAACTACCCATTGGCAACCGCCAGGATGTAATCTATGTATATACACCTTTGGAAAAGGTGAATGGATATATATATATATATATATATATATAAATATATATATATATATATATATATATATATATATATATATATATATATATATATATATATATATATATATATATATATATATATATATATATATATATATATATATATATATATATATATATATATATATGTAGAAAGTCCAACCAAGGAAGGAAAGGCGGCAAGTTGACAAAGGCCGTTTCGGCTGAAACGCGTTGTTCGGTTTGTTTTCTCACTCGGAATAAACTACTGGTGTTTACTTGGTGTGCCGCCTTTCCTTCCTTGGTTGGACTTTCTACATGTTTTGGGGCGCTGTCAACCCCGGCAGGCACCGACACTTTATGGGCAGGCTATCGGCATTTGTGGCAGTTCGTGGATATATATATCCAAACAAACCTCCTCCAACATGAAGAAGCAGAGACCACACAGGGGAATACTTCAGAAGCTCTTTAATGGACCAGCAGGGCATAATGCATTTCGGCGTGGAGTATGCCTTCATCAGACGCCCTTCTCACTTGGATATCACCGATTCCCTCCTCTTGTACTGCTAAGATCCTCCCCCTGACTGGGGAAGTCAGCTGGCTCCTCCCTGCAGATCGCCCACAGCTGCAGCCTGTCATCCGAAGACTGCAACTCCCAGAATGCATCTAGATGGTAAGTACCAAGGGCGGAGTCCGTGCTCAATGAGCGCTGTAATATCACGCAAAAGGAGGGTGAAGTTGTTAAAGAAGGTGAGTCCAGGGCCCACAGGCTTCCTCGGGTCCCCATAGCGCTCCTACCTTGCCGTTCAAATGTCAACAGGGCTTGGGCCACAGTAACAATGTACCTGACCCTCCGTACAGTCACGAACTGCAATGCAGCCGCCCTCGTATAATTTGCCATCCAAGGCGGGCCTGAATCAATCCGATACCTCGGAACCAAGAAAGCAGCAGGAGCAGAACCAGTGAACTTTCAGGCCAACTTGCAGAGCGGGGTCTCTGAAACGCGTCCCTGGCTGACGCGTAAAATATCCAAACAAACCTCCTCCAACATGAAGAAGCAGAGACCACACAGGGGAATACTTCAGAAGCTCTTTAATGGACCAGCAGGGCATAATGCATTTCGGCGTGGAGTATGCCTTCATCAGACGCCCTTCTCACTTGGATATCACCGATTCCCTCCTCTTGTACTGCTAAGATCCTCCCCCTGACTGGGGAAGTCAGCTGGCTCCTCCCTGCAGATCGCCCACAGCTGCAGCCTGTCATCCGAAGACTGCAACTCCCAGAATGCATCTAGATGGTAAGTACCAAGGGCGGAGTCCGTGCTCAATGAGCGCTGTAATATCACGCAAAAGGAGGGTGAAGTTGTTAAAGAAGGTGAGTCCAAGGCCCACAGGCTTCCTCGGGTCCCCATAGCGCTCCTACCTTGCCGTTCAAATGTCAACAGGGCTTGGGCCACAGTAACAATGTACCTGACCCTCCGTACAGTCACGAACTGCAATGCAGCCGCCCTCGTATAATTTGCCATCCAAGGCAGGCCTGAATCAATCCGATACCTCGGAACCAAGAAAGCTGCAGGAGCAGAACCAGTGAAGTTTCAGGCCAACTTGCAGAGCGGGGTCTCTGAAACGCGTCCCTGGCTGACGCGTAAAATATCCAAACAAACCTCCTCCAACATGAAGAAGCAGAGACCACACAGGGGAATACTTCAGAAGCTCTTTAATGGACCAGCAGGGCATAATGCATTTCGGCGTGGAGTATGCCTTCATCAGACGCCCTTCTCACTTGGATATCACCGATTCCCTCCTCTTGTACTGCTAAGATCCTCCCCCTGACTGGGGAAGTCAGCTGGCTCCTCCCTGCAGATCGCCCACAGCTGCAGCCTGTCATCCGAAGACTGCAACTCCCAGAATGCATCTAGATGGTAAGTACCAAGGGCGGCGTCCGTGCTCAATGAGCGCTGTAATATCACGCAAAAGAAGGGTGAAGTTGTTAAAGAAGGTGAGTCCAGGGCCCACAGGCTTCCTCGGGTCCCCATAGCGCTCCTACCTTGCCGTTCAAATGTCAACAGGGCTTGGGCCACAGTAACAATGTACCTGACCCTCCGTACAGTCACGAACTGCAATGCAGCCGCCCTCGTATAATTTGCCATCCAAGGCGGGCCTGAATCAATCCGATACCTCGGAACCAAGAAAGCTGCAGGAGCAGAACCAGTGAAGTTTCAGGCCAACTTGCAGAGCGGGGTCTCTGAAACGCGTCCCTGGCTGACGCGTAAAATATCCAAACAAACCTCCTCCATATATATATATCAAATGCGAACGGAGTTTATTAACTCCATAAACCCATCGTGACGCGTTTCGCTCCCGAAAGAGCTTGTTCACACAATGGTGCTGCAAATGACAACTGTTTACATAAGTTTCCTAGTTGTGTATAGACATAAATGACGGACCAAGTCTCTTACATTATCCTCATTTAGCGGTCGCCATTTTGTAGTGGACATAAAACCAGAAGTTTAAATGAATACAAATCTGTACATTACAATACCACGTTCGTGGTGCTCCAGTATAAATCACATGGATGTATGCACTGTCCATATAAGACTAAGTGATGTGAAAAAAGAGCATGTCAATGTCCCGTTGGTGGTGTGCTGTGAGAAGTGCTTCCACTAGTGTGTTCTGGGACTTGTAGTGCGGTCGCGTAGAGGAAGGATGTATACTAGTAGATCCTTGCGTGTATGGAAATACATGTGCCCTTGTTAGTGGGGTGGTCATGTAATCAGGGACAGAAAGTAAGTTGCCCAGGATGGTCTATGTCATATATCTTGTTGTGATATAATACTGAGATGTATTTCTCCCATGCTTTGAGCAATAAGTAAACGATAAGTTGGCCCCTGATTAGTAGGCTAGTGTAACTAAAGAGACTACGTCGCAGTAGTAGTCATGTATGTCTTAAAAGTGCTTGAAAAAAGTAGTCAGTTGTCATGGACGGTCACCCCCTGTCCCCCTTAACTCCAGTGTATAATACAATATGTGCGCAACATGTGCAAATAACAAAAGACAAAAGAACAATGTCACAAAACATAATAAGTAATGAATTCATGCAAACGAGAAAAAAGGGATTTCTTATCTGAGCCCTGGAACGTAGATGGATGGTGGCACGAAGAAAAGGGTAGGGAACCCGTTGCTGCAACAGGAGACACAGTCCCTTCCTTTCCTCCTGGGGGTAAAAGAGAATATAGGGAGAGTTATAGGCATGGGGTATGTAAAACATTAGGACCTAAAAAGGAATCTACATCACTTGTCGTGTAGGTGTATGGCCATTTCTTCATCAAGATTATGTCCATTGGGATGGCGGGTACCCATCCCGATGATGTGCCTCGATTCCCGCTGTCTTAATTTTAGTATCCGATTTCCACCCCTCACACTGCCTACTATCTGTTCTATTGCATAGTAGCTTAGTTTGGTGCAGTCTGAGAAATGGTGAGTTGCAAAATGTCGTGCGATGGGATACTGCTGATCTTTATTGGTGATCGCCCTCATGTGCTCTAAGACACGTTTTTTAGCCATGTGTGTGGTGCTGCCTACGTATCTCAAATTGCACGGACATTCTAGCACGTAGTTGACGTATGTGCTGTTGCAAGTGAGGAACTGTCTGATCTCAATCATCATGTTGGTACTCGAATTCCAGAATTCCTTCTTCATGCGGCTGCTGCCACAGGCCTTGCAGTGGCCGCATGGAAAGAAACCCTGGAGGTCTATTTCTCTATTAACCCGTGTACTTGTGATGTCACTATGCACAAGGAGGTCCTTGATCTTGCGACCTCTCCTGTACGTGATACTGGGTCTAGCAGGAAGAGTGTTGCCTACGACAGGGTCTCCCCTCAGTAGATTCCAGTTACGTGTGATGATTCTACGTATTTGTTCTGAGTTGCCATTGTAAGTGAGGATCAAGTGGGTGTCCTCGCCCTCCGTGATATCAGTAGTGTTAGTTGTGTCGTCTCTGAGAATGAGGTCTCTCTCAACTGTCTTGACTCTCTCTGCCGCTTTTTTGAGTACCCAGTTGGGATAACCTCTTGCTACAAACCTCTGAATCATAGTATTCTGTTCTTTGAGAAAGCCCTCCTCTGTACTACAATTTCTCTTTGCTCTGAGCATCTCCCCGTAGGGGATGCTCCACTTTAGGTTGTCTGGGTGGCTACTTAGGGTGTGTAGTAATGTGTTCCCTGCTGTGCTCTTACGGTGTAAGGTGGTGTGTATCTTATTGTTCACTACCTGTATCTTGGTATCCAAGTATTCTACCTCCTGTTTACTGATGGTGCCAGTAAAGATGAGATTTCTAGTATTGAGGTTCAGTTTGTCTATAAAGATCAGTGCTTTCTGTTCTTCACCTCGCCAAATTATAAAGAGATCGTCGATGTATCTCAGCCAGAGTATAACTCTGGAGAGATCATCCGCAAGATTGGCTTCCACTTTTATGTCTTCCTCCCAGGCCCCCATGAAAAGATTTGCGAAACTAGGTGCAAAGCATGTACCCATCGCGGTACCAAGGGTCTGCTTGAATATTTCACCATCAAAAATGAAAAAGTTGTTGGTAAGACAGAAGTTGATCATGTCCAGAATCATGCAGGTGTGTCCCCAGTATCTTATGTGTCTGCGTTTCAGGAATCTACTGCAGGCCTCTATCCCCTGTGTGTGATCGATGACTGTGTACAAAGAATTCACATCTAATGTGATAAGGAGATAGTCTGTTTTCCAATCGAGATTATGAATTTTGTTCAAAAAATGCTTTGTGTCCCTCACGTATGATGGTAAGGAGATCACAAAGTCCCTCAGAAAATGATCTATATATCTGGAGAGGTTTTCTAATACGCTACCTCTGGAGGGGATGATGGGCCTCCCAGGTGGATTTTCCCTGTTCTTATGGATTTTGGGCAAAAGGTACATCACCGGAAGGATGGGGAAGTCCTTCTTTAAAAAGCAATACTCCTCCCATTCTATGATTCCCTTGTCCTTCCACTCGCATAATCTTTCCCATATATTGGTAACACTTCTGTTGTACTCAGTGCGATTGGTTCTGGTGTATGTGTTGGTATCAGACAGTTGACGATTAGCTTCCTTGATATACATCTCTCTAGACATAATCACAATGTTGCCCCCTTTGTCGGCGGATCTTATCACAATATTTTCATCTGTCGCAAGTTCTTGCATGGCCTTCTTTTCTGCAAATGTCAGGTTGTGTTTGAAAGTCCTCATCTTTTTCTTCCACTTTTTCTGTCTGTACTCCAGCAGTTCGTTCCCTACCTGCTCCTGAAACATGTCAATATTATCGTGATTCATGTTGGGCAGGAAGGTCGACTTGGGTTTAAAAGGAGTACATGCTGCTTTATCGTGTCTTATTTCCATCTCATCCAAGATGAGATGGGCATCCATGCTAATATGTGTGCCCTCTGGATAGTTCTCTAGTTCGTGTAGTGTGACTATGGTGTCAATGTCACCTATTGTCAACTCATTGTTGGTGGAGACATGGTCTCCTGGACGAGTACCTCGACTTCTTGTTGGTTTCAACTTGTACCACTTCCTTAATTTCATTTTTCTGCAGAATTTGAAAATATCTATCCTGCTGTCAACATAGTTCATGGGTGCGGTGGGGCAAAAGGAGAGACCGAGGCAAAGTGTTAGTTTGTTCCTGTCGCTAATTGTTCTAGTTGATAAGTTAATAATGGTTTGATTTACCATATCGTCATCCATTAGTAGCGTTTCTTGGAGCGTGTTGCTTTGCTTCCCACTTGCTCCGAGCCGGTTTCTTTTCTGTCTCCTCTGGCGGCACCTCTTCCGCCTCTTCCTCTGGTACCCTTTGCTCTTCCTCTTCCTCTCCCCCTCATTGTGGGGGTATTCTCTTCCTGAGTTGTTCTTGTTGAAGCCCTTGTCATTTGTCGGCTCCGTCTCATGAGCCGATATTCGTCTAAAAAAGTCTTGGGACGAGTCGCGCCTTCCCCTTCTGATAATGAGGTTTCAGATGATCTTGTCGATACTGAAGTCTCTGTATTGTTGTCACTGGAGCTTGCTGCTTCCTCCCCAATTGTTGTCTGTACTTGGCTTTGTTCGGAAGTATTTGTTGACCCCTTGTCATAGAGATGGTCATATTTTTTACTGTAGGTTAGAATCCTACCGGATTCATAATCACCACAATCACGGTGAAGTTTGCGTTGTTTTCTTGTTTTTATATCGTCTTCCACCAATTTGAGTCGCTTCCTCATTTCTTCCATGAATTTGGAGATGAGTTCTTGTTCCGAGTGGGAATTCAATTCATCTCTTATTCGTCCGATCTCTTTCTTTATATTTTCCCTGTCAGACCAGGCATATCTTACTAGAATTTCCATCATGTTACTAGAGCTTTTGGCTGAGTTTGCTGACCATTCCTCTAACATCTGGGGGTCTGGCGAGTCGTAGGATGGCATTATGTAGATTCTTAGGCCTCGGGGCACCATCTGTTTGTCCAGATAATCTTGAAGTGAAGTGGCCTCCCACCACTTCGACATTTCCTGTTTGTGTAATCTTTCATATTTCTTGAGAGTATCCATGATGGTAGATTCCGGTCGTGTAGCCACTGGTATAGTGCGTCCCACTCCCGGTGCTCTTGCAAAAAGAGTTTGTGCTATCAAACTCCGTTCTCTTTCATCCTCCATGTTTGTAGTTCCAGTGCCTATACTTTGGAAAACTGGTGAGTGCTTCCCCCTCTGTTGTAATACAGAGTTCCCTTAGCCGGTATAGCAGAGTGTTGCAGGTGGTGGGGGTGAAGGAGCATACATCCCTCGTGCTGTGAATCGGGTTAAATGTAATTGTCCCTTATTACTTATTACTACGGTCGTCCCCAAAAGGTCCTGCCAAGCCTGTAGATAAACAGACTGGCGGTATGGTTTCTTACCTTCACGGTGTATTCCGATCCTGGAATAGCGTGAGGCTCGGTTGCCTGGAATCACGAGGTGCCGTCTAATGTTCTTCACGTCAACACTCTTGTCTGTGTCCGGCCAGCTTTCGATCTCCTCCGTCTTATCCTCCTGAAATCTCTCCTTCTGGAGATCGTGGCTTATTAAGGGTGGCGCGATACCGGCGGAGAAAACCGGTGATTAATCTCAAATGCGAACGGAGTCCCAATCGCGCTCTCAGGTATCGCACAAAACACCAGTACATCAAAGTAATTCCAAGGGGTTATTAACTCCATAAACCCATCGTGACGCGTTTCGCTCCCGAAAGAGCTTGTTCACACAATGGTGCTGCAAATGACAACTGTTTACATAAGTTTCCTAGTTGTGTATAGACATAAATGACGGACCAAGTCTCTTACATTATCCTCATTTAGCGGTCGCCATTTTGTAGTGGACATAAAACCAGAAGTTTAAATGAATACAAATCTGTACATTACAATACCACGTTACGTGGTGCTCCAGTATAAATCACATGGATGTATGCACTGTCCATATAAGACTAAGTGATGTGAAAAAAGAGCATGTCAATGTCCCGTTGGTGGTATGCTGTGAGAAGTGCTTCCACTAGTGTGTTCTGGGACTTGTAGTGCGGTCGCGTAGAGGAAGGATGTATACTAGTAGATCCTTGCGTGTATGGAAATACATGTGCCCTTGTTAGTGGGGTGGTCATGTAATCAGGGACAGAAAGTAAGTTGCCCAGGATAGTCTATGTCATATATCTTGTTGTGATATAATACTGAGATGTATTTCTCCCATGCTTTGAGCAAGAAGTAAACGATAAGTTGGCCCCTGATTAGTAGGCTAGTGTAACTAGCGTTTTACATACCCCATGCCCATAACTCTCCCTATATTCTCTTTTACCCCCAGGAGGAAAGGAAGGGACTGTGTCTCCTGTTGCAGCAACGGGTTCCCTACCCTTTTCTTCGTACCACCATCCATCTATGTTCCAGGGCTCAGATAAGAAATCCCTTTTTTCTCATTTGCATGAATTCATTACTTATTATGTTTTGTGACATTGTTCTTTTGTCTTTTGTTATTTGCACATGTTGCGCACATATTGTATTATACACTGGAGTTAAGGGGGACAGGGGGTGACCGTCCATGACAACTGACTACTTTTTTCAAGCACTTTTAGGACATACATGACTACTACTGCGACCTAGTCTCTTTAGTTACACTAGCCTACTAATCAGGGGCCAACTTATCGTTTACTTATTGCTCAAAGCATGGGAGAAATACATCTCAGTATTATATCACAACAAGATATATGACATAGACTATCCTGGGCAACTTACTTTCTGTCCCTGATTACATGACCACCCCACTAACAAGGGCACATGTATTTCCATACACGCAAGGATCTACTAGTATACATCCTTCCTCTATGCGACCGCACTACAAGTCCCAGAACACACTAGTGGAAGCACTTCTCACAGCATACCACCAACGGGACATTGACATGCTCTTTTTTCACATCACATAGGGGCCGATTCCGATCTCGGCCGGTAGTGCTCCGAATCGGATTCGGATTTACCGGATCCGATTCGGAGCCCTGTTTCCCGACCAAATCGTACGCGGGTCCGGCCGAGCGAGTACGATGCAAGCTCCCGCAAAATCGCCGACCGACTCGTACGCGGCTTCAACGCGCTCCGACCGACTCGCACGGACACGACTCGCACCGCGCTATGGAGACGTTTCCCGGCCGGGTAAGTACGATGCGCGCCGCGAGCAGTCCGACCGACTCGTGCCGTCCGGCTCGAAAGAGCTGTCGGAGCCGGACTTTGGGGGTCCGCGTCGGACCCCCCTGTACGCGTAGGCGTGCGAGTCGCACACAGGGGGGACCCATGGGTCCCCCCTACCTGTGCATGTACGCCGCGATGCGCATGGACGCGTACCCGCTGTAGGGGGCACCCTTGTTTGCCTCGCACCCATTGAGTCAATGGGAGCCCGTGTACGCGTTGTACGACCGGCTCCCATTGACTTCAATGGGAGTCCGACCGAATCGAGTCCGATAGCATGCGAATGCATCGTACTCGTCCGGTCGGACTGCTAGGGTCCGATTCGGTCGGAATTCTCTCCGGGTCCGGCTCGGTCGGAGAGATTTCCGGACGGAATCGGAATCGGCCCCTTAGTCTTATATGGACAGTGCATACATCCATGTGATTTATACTGGAGCACCACGAACGTGGTATTGTAATGTACAGATTTGTATTCATTTAAACTTCTGGTTTTATGTCCACTACAAAATGGCGACCGCTAAATGAGGATAATGTAAGAGACTTGGTCCGTCATTTATGTCTATACACAACTAGGAAACCTATGTAAACAGTTGTCATTTGCAGCACCATTGTGTGAACAAGCTCTTTCGGGAGCGAAACGCGTCACGATGGGTTTATGGAGTTAATAAACCCCTTGGAATTACTTTGATGTACTGGTGTTTTGTGCGATACCTGAGAGCGCGATTGGGACTCCGTTCGCATTTGAGATTAATCACCGGTTTTCTCCGCCGGTGTCGCGCCACCCTTAATAAGCCACGATCTCCAGAAGGAGAGATTTCAGGAGGATATATATATATATATATATATATATGTATATATATATATATATATATATATATTTATAGATATAGTTATAGATATAGTTATAGATATAGATATTGACCACACTCTCCACAATTAATGTGCACTCAAAGAATGGCACTGCACTCCCGAGCAATTCATATTCCCAAACTTTTTAATAAAAGTTGTAATCCAAGTTACACCAAATACCACTAACGCATTTCGGCTAACGTCTTGTTCACAGTGGTTAACAATAAGTGAGTTCCCTCCCAATTGGTCAATTTATATTTTGAAAGATGAGAGGGCATTGTGGAAGTTGTGGTCCAATGTTCATTTGCATTCTTAAAAAACAAGGCAGTAGCTCCGCATTTCTAAGAATTCAATAAGGCAGTATGACAACGCCAAATATTTAAAGCATTCAAAGCTTAGAGAATATAATTTTCTCAGTTCTTCCAAAATGACATTTAAACTCAGTACTGATAACCTTTAAACTGTAATTTTCTCCTTCTCTCTGAACTTTATCAATAAAAGTTTTTCAAAGTTCCCACTGTACCTCACTGGTTTGTCAATTGTGAGTTATTTTACAATCTAGTTGAACTCCCAGGGCCGTTTCTACTGAACTTTCTTTCAGTGTACGGGTCGCATCCATACCAATGATGTATATACCAGGACAACAGCTCACCATTTCCATCAGTTAGACTGGCCTTTAAATTGCAGTTGTGGAGTTGTCACAGCATAATTGAAGTCCACATAAATCCAGATTATGGCAGTCTTTGACTGTGTAGTACACACGTAAGGGTTTAGTAACCCTTTTCCCAACTCCACAACAAAATTGTTCATTTTCAGCCAGTACTGGGCACTGCCGCTTCTATTTAATCCACAGGCAAAGTGGTCACAGCACTCTTGCTGTTCGTGCAAGTGTTGGGGATTGACCACACTCCCGACAATTACTGTTCAATCAAAGAATGGCACTGTAGTCCCGAGAAGTTAATTTTCCCAAATTGTTTGGTAAAAGTTGTCATCTGGGTTACACCAAATACCACCAACGTGTTTTGACTAACGTCTTGTTTGCAATGGTTTACAATAAGAGTTCCCTCCTAATTGGTCAATTTATACTTTGAAACATGAGAGGACATTGTGGGAGTTGTGGTCCAATGTTCATTTGCATTCTCAAAATACAAGGCAGCATTTCAAAAAATTCCGTAAGGAAGTATGACAAAGCCAAATATTTATAAGGGCATTCAAAGCTCAAAGAATATAATTGTCGCAGTTCTTCCAAAATTACATTTCCGCTCACTGCTGGTAATCTTTCAACTTCCATTTCCTCCTTCTCTCTGAGCTTATATGTGTAGCAGTGATGTCATCGATGATGTCATTTGAGATGTCATCAGTGATGTCACTGACCAGGTCATGATTGATGTAATATGTGAGGTCATAAGCAGTGCATTGCGGGATGTAAGTTATAGTTAGCTCAGGTAACTATAACTGCTGAATTTCAATGGTTTTGGACGAGTGAAATGTGAGCCTAACTATAATATCCTGTAACCTTTAGTTTTTTTCAGTGAATTTCTAATGTTTTTTTAAATTCTATTTCCTAACTATAATGTCCCTGTATCCTTTGTTTTTTTTCAGTGAATTTCTAAGGTTTTTTAAATTGTATTTCCTAACTGTATCCTGTAACCTTTGACAATGTGCATGTGAATGGCTGTATAAGTCAGAGAGTGGGTGTGTGAGTGGCTGTGTGGGTCTGTGAGTGGCTGTGTGAGTGACTGTATGCATCTGTAAGTGGGTGGTTGAGTGACTTTATGGGTTGGCAATTGGATGTTTAAGTGTTGTATGGATGTGTGAGTGGGTATGTGAGTTGTTCTGTGTGTGTGAGTTGGTGTGTCAGTAGGTGAATGGGTGTCTGAGTTGCATACTACTCAGGTAGACGGGGTGGCCCCAAACAGGCTATGCCTCCAGGTGATTTTGGACTTTTGCATGTATGTAGTCATTGAAAGGGATAAGAATGGACTCTGCTCTCATCATGAGAGGTCAAGAAAGAACCCATTCACCACCGTCACTACAGAATGCGGTCTGATAGATGAATCATGCATTTGTCTTTACCAAGGATATCATATTGTTTTTCAATCAGAATTGCTAAGAAAACACACTTTGCTTGCCTTTACAAAGCCCAGGAAGTTAGGATAATTTGTCCTTTACAAAAGAGGAGCTTCAACAGGGGCATCAGCTATGTTTATATTTGTAAGTGCTTTCCGTTGAGGTTTAATTTCTGTGAAATGAACATCAGGGCCATAAAGGAACATCACCTGCTATGTTATCCAACAAGCGTCCACAGTTTTGCATAAAATGTCTACCCAGCTGGAGTAGCTTATACCAGTTAATTAGTAAGTGCTACCTCCTTTGGTAAATGCCAGGTGCATATTCTACAGTATAGCTGCATAATGGTTCACAAGGAAATGTCTCCAACGACCTTCTCTGATTTTTGGCAATGTTGTTGTTCCTCGTGTGTCTTTTCCAGAAATCTGTGATAACATTAAACCTGCTTCACAGAAGACAATGAGACTACAAAGAAGGGAATCTTCACCAAACAAGGGTACCTTATCCCCCCTATAAGAAAGTGCTTCTTTGTTTGGTGGAGATGTCCTCATTTTTTTGGGTCTTCAAGGACGCGGCATCATTTTCTTTGGCATCAAGTAACAGATGTCCCCAGAAGGCTTTTCTTTTTTTTGTTATATTTGCGAATTCACTGCAAAGTCACGATACATATATTCTGCTACCGTGGTTATTCGCAAAATTGGCGTGATTTTTCGAAAAATTTAAAAAACGTATATACACATATCATAATTAATAATTGTGTTCAGTAGTTTACTAATATAACATATAAAGTGAGATTTTCCTAACAAATTTTATCGTTGAACACTTTTATTCTATTTCCTGTAATCGCGAATACGTCGGTGTTCGCGATGATGTCGCAAATATCACATTACTATTAAGATAGGGATGCCATTGGACAAGACACTTTTGATTATTCTAGAAAGGAGGTCCCCATTCAGTTTTCTTTTCTTCAGAACTCCAGTCCTGAGATTGGAGGTTCGCATTTCAGCACCTGCTCTTTTCAATTTGAATATTGATTTGGTTTATTTTTGGAAAATTATTTCCAAATAAAATGGCATCTGGTGGCAGTGAAGATCAGAAGCCACACCTTAATGAAGACAGTTCTTTGGAGGAGGAACACCCAGCAAACCTGCAATCAATTGCTTGGGAGTTTTTTACTTGGGAGAAGAAAGTGGTTGCTAAGCATGTAAAGTGCTTAATATGTGAGAAGACCCTTTCCAGAGGTATGTCCAAGAAGTATTTGTGCGGCACAATGAGTATGTTGTATCATCTGAAGATGTACCTTTTTAACGAGTTGACCAGAGCACAGAGGCAGCAAAGTGCAGGGGATCCGTCTACCTCAACTGCAACACCAATTGCTCCTGGAGACCTTCTACCATCTGAGGTCCAGCAACAGTTTCCAAAGAACTCACCAGAAAGAACTCACCAGAACTCCAAAGAATTGGCAATTTTTGTTTGGTCTGAAAAAAGATCTGACTGTAGGGAAAAATCTGTTGCCACACTTTTGGATGCTGCAAAAGTGCATAAGTGTTAATTTTTTTGGTTTTGGTTTTTGAATGACTTATTTTCCCAGTTTTCAGTTTTTTCTTTTAAAACACTTTCCAGTTGCCATTTTGTAAAAAATTTTAAATAAAATAAAAATATTAAAAAACTCAAAAAGTTCTGAAAAATCTCAAAAGAGGTTCTTGTTAGAACCACCTTTCTTGGTTTAAAAAAAGATAAACTGTATGTGTGTGTGTGTGTGTGTGTGTATATGAAAGAGTATGAGTGAGTGAGTTTCTGTGTTAGTGAGTGAGTGGATGTATGAGTGAATAAGTGGATGTGTAAGTATTTAAGTATGTGGGTGAGTGAGTGGGTGTGACTGGCTGTATGGGTCCTGAATGACCATGTAAGTGTTTGTATGGATATGTGAGTGGCTGCATCAGTGGCTGTATTAGTGAGTGAGTGTTTGAGTGAGTGTATGGATGCATGAATAGGTGCATCAATGGCTTATTGGGTGAGTGAGTGGAAGCATGAGTGTCTGAATGGGTGAGTGAGTGAGTGTGTTAGTAACTGTATGAGAGAGTGAGTGGTTGTATCAGTGACTGTAAGGGTGTGTGAGTATGTGAGTGAGTGGCTGTATGGGTGAAATGAGTGCGTGTGTCAGTGACGGTATGGATGAGTGAGTGGATATGTCAGTGACTGTGTGGGTGAGTGAGTGGATGTGTCAGTGACTGTGGGGGTGAGTGAGTGAGTTACTACTGCATACATAAGTGCTGTATGAGCATGTCACTTAATATCTACATGCTTTTGTCTCTCACAGGCTAGGTGAGTAACTCTGCTTTTTAAATATGTATATAACTTCCATTATGTGTAAAAAAAAACTGCATATTCTCTGCCTAGGGGTCTCAAAGTACAAATACAAAGCCAAAGGGGATGATGGACGGAGTGTTGAACATTGCAAGCACTCACCCCCAGTCAACTGATCTGGGTTTAATCTATCATCATTCTTTAGCTCACTCCGCCACCCCAGTTCAGACATGGCCATATGCAAATCAGTCTGACCCTGTGCCTCATGGGAACAGTCCAGCCCGAAATGCCAAGCCATGTCTTCCCTGGACCGGAAACAAGCATCCTGGGACCGGTATCTGGCTTACAGCCATCATCAGCCAGGCTATCTTGAATCCAGTGGCAAAGTGAGCAAGGGACCCACGTCTGGGCATACCCTGCCAACTTAGGGCGAACATAGCAAAACCAAAGGGGATGATGGACGGAGTGTTGAACATTGCAAGCACTCACCCCCAATCAACTGATCTGGGTTTAATCCATCATCATTCTTTAGCTCACTCCGCCACCCCAGTTCAGACATGGCCATATGCGAATCAGTCTGACCCTGTGCCTCATGGGAACAGTCCAGCCCGAACTGCCAAGCCATGTCTTCCCTGGACCGGAAACAAGCATCCTGGGACCAGTTTCTGGCTTACAGCTGTCATCAGCCAGGCTATCTTGAATCCAGTGGCAAAGTGAGCAAGGGACCCACGTCTGGGCATACGCTGCCAACTTAGGGCGAACATAACAAAACCAAAGGGGATGATGGACGGAGTGTTGAACATTGCAAGCACTCACCACCAGTCAACTGATCTGGGTTTAATCCATCATCATTCTTTAGCTCACTCCGCCACCCCAGTTCAGACATGGCCATATGCAAATCAGTCTGACCCTGTGCCTCATGGGAACAGTCCAGCTCGAACTGCCAAGCCATGTCTTCCCTGGACCGGAAACAAGCATCCTGGGACCGGTTTCTGGCTTACAGCTGTCATCAGCCAGGCTATCTTGAATCCAGTGGCAAAGTGAGCAAGGGACCCACGTCTGGGCATACCCTGCCAACTTAGGGCGAACATAGCAAAACCAAAGGGGATGATGGACGGAGTGTTGAACATTGCAAGCACTCACCCCCAATCAACTGATCTGGGTTTAATCCATCATCATTCTTTAGCTCACCCCGCCACACCAGTTCAGACATGGCCATTTGCAAATCAGTCTGACCCTGTGCCTCATGGGAACAGTCCAGCCCGAACTGCCAAGCCATGTCTTCCCTGGACCGGAAACAAGCATCCTGGGACCGGTTTCTGGCTTACAGCCGTCATCAGCCAGGCTATCTTGAATCCAGTGGCAAAGTGAGCAAGGGACCCACGTCTGGGCATACCCTGCCAACTTAGGGCAAACATAGCAAAACCAAAGGGGATGATGGACGGAGTGTTGAACATTGCAAACACTCACCCCCAGTCAACTGATCTGGGTTTAATCCATCATCATTCTTTAGCTCACCCCGCCACACCAGTTCACACATGGCCATATGCAAATCAGTCTGACCCTGTGCCTCATGGGAACAGTCCAGCCCGAACTGCCAAGCCATGTCTTCCCTGGACCGGAAACAAGCATCCTGGGACCGGTTTCTGGCTTACAGCCGTCATCAGCCAGGCTATCTTGAATCCAGTGACAAAGTGAGCAGTCCCTTGCTCACTTTGCCACTGGATTCAAGATAGCCTGGCTGATGACAGCTGTAAGCCAGAAACCGGTCCCAGGATGCTTGTTTCCTTAAAAATCACTCCCTAATTTTAGCTACCTGCAAATTTGCACTATCCAATCAAATATGTTCTTTTTCTAAACCAGGACCTGTTCTCCATTTTAACTGCCTTTCAGTTTGAAAACTGTCTCATTCTGCTCCAGCCTTCTTCTGTATACTCCTCCTCCTTGCCTCCAAATGGTTACAGTGTGGATTGGGGGTCATATTGTTATTGTTATTTAATCTTATAAGGCGCACAGCTACCACAAAGGTTTCCCGGCGCCGCTTGACAGAGAGAGGAGAAAAGCAAAAAGTTGCAGGATCTAATTAAAAAGAATTACCCACGAATTATTGGTTAAACAACCAAGTTTTTAAATGTTCGCGAAAATTGCTAAGGATGTTTTCGTTCCTAA